>OX940980.1:16936488-18136488 GCA_954871275.1 Leptopterna dolabrata | reverse complement strand
TGTTTCGAAGATTTTCACGTAGCCTATTCCACCCGACGGTGTTTCATGAGCGAGTCGAGAAAAACCTCATCAATATCCGATGAGCCGTCTGGCCCTGATTGATCACACGCACACACACATCTTTTGCGTATTATATAACAGGACAGAAGGCTGACCATTGCCGAATTTCGTGAGTCACGGATGGCATTTATCCGTAACTATAAGACCAATCCGGCATCTGGGATCGGGTTTCGTTATCGTGTCATTGTTTTCATTCAGTTTCAATAATAATATAATAAAAGTCCGCGTTCAATGCGTGTGCATCAATACTGCTTACAATCAAGACATAACAGCGGGGCCACGTGGGTCCCTTGGGATCGCTGAAGAACAGACATCAGACGTCACGTATACCTAGAGAACCTACATCGATACATCTACCAATACCAGCATACTTCAGCACTCGCGTCGTGTCACGGTGACCCAAGCGGTCATTCAGCTGTGAATATTTCTAGGAATGGTGCTAGTTCCCACCTCCGAACCACTTGCTAATCCTCCGAGTCGGCCAGACGAACCTTTCAGTTTGATCCACAACTCCACAGAACGAAGTTTAAGCAGAGAACGAGACGTTTTGACCCGACGCGAGTGGAAGCGTGACATTTTTTGACAGGGCATTCTAACGCTGTGTTTTATGCGACTGACACATTGCACCTAGGAAACACACCTACGAGATTATGTTCTGAATGCCAGAGTTCCGAGTGATGACTGATGCTTCATTTCGTTCGGTTTACACCTGAAGGGTTATTTCCGCTAGAGTAAGAAGTAATATCACGTAACTTACGGAGGAATCCGGTCACTAGCCTGTTGAGCAGAGCATTTTTATCCCTGTTGTTTTTGTAACGCACTGTCATGCAAACAGTTGACTGTTTGAGCTAAACTTGTAATTTAGTTAATAGACTTAGTTGCTCCTTATTCTAATTATTTTACGTCTAATTATATGCTCCTTATTCTAAGTAGGTAGTAGTCATCAGGTGCTAAGTAGGTAGTACTGAGTAGGTACTAACTAGTACCGAATAGGTACTAACTAGTACCGAGTAGGTACTAAGTAAGTAGTATTGAGCAGGTACTAAGTGGATAGGTAGTACTGAGTAGGTACTAAGTAGGTAGTACTGAGTAGTTACTAAGTAAGTATTATTGAGCAGGTACTAAGTAGGTAGGTAGTACTGAGTATGTACTAAGTAAGTAGTACTGAGTAGGTAATAAGAAAGTAGTACTGAGTAGGTACTAAGTAGGTACCTAGCGCTGAGTAGGTACTAAGTAAGTAGTACTGAGTAGGTACTAAGTAAGCAGTATTGAGCAGGTACTAAGTAGATAGTATTGAGCAGGTACTAAGTACGTAGTACTGAGTAGGTAGTAAGTAGGTACCTAGTACTGAGTAGGTTCTAAATAAGTATTACTGAGTAGGCACTAAGTAGATAGTACTGAGTAGGTACTAAGTAAGCAGTATTGAGCAGGTACTAAGTAAGTGGTACTGAGTAGGTACTACGTAGATAGTACTGAGTAGGTACTAAGGAGGTACCTAGTACTGAGAAGGTACTAAGTAGGTACCTAGTACTCAGTAGGTACTAAATATATAGTACTGAGTAGATACTAAGTGCGTAGTGCTGAGTATGTACTAAGTAGGTACCTAGTGCTGAGTAGGTACTAATTAAGCAGTATTGAGCAGGCACTAAGTAGATACCTAGTACTGAGTAGGTACTAATTAAGCAGTATTGAGCAGGTACTAAGTAGGTACCTAGTACTCAGTAGGTACTAAATATATAGTACTGAGTAGATACTAAGTAAGCAGTATTGAGCAGGTACTAAGTAGGTAGAACTGAGTAGGTACTAAGTACGTAGTGCTGAGTATGTACTAAGTAAGTAGTACTGAGTAGGTGCTAAGTAAGTAGTATTGAGCAGGTACTAAGTAGGAAGTGCTGAGTATGTTCTAAGTAGGTCCCTAGTGCTGAGTAGTTACTAAATGGTAAAGAGTAGTTACTGAGTAGGTACTAAATAAATAGTTATGTGGAGGTAATAAGTAATTAGGTAGTACTGAGTAGGTGCTAAATAAATAGTAATGAGTAGGTACTAAGTAATTAGGTAGTATTGAGTAGGTAGTACTGAGTAGGTGCTTTGTAGGGTACTGAGTAGGTACCTACTAAGTACGTAGCATTGAGTAGGTACTAAGTAGGTGGTAGTAAGGAGTAGCTAGGTAGTTATTACGTCGGTTATTGCTAGTTACTGACGATGGTTTGATCACCGGTAAATAACAGCATGTTAGCTCGTGTATTAGGTAGTGGAAATAGACAACTTTACCCATACAATGATTTGTGACGTCACGTTTCTTGTTGTACACTTTTGCTTCCGATCCGCTCACTTGTACTTTATCATTGTTTTATTTGTCTCACTGGATATTCACCGGTAGGCGATAGGAATCCAAAATGACGTACGGCTGATAACTCGGATTGCCGTCAACTCGAACCATTTCTGCAGTCCGCCACGAGATCGACTTCTTCGAGGTTCAAATGTGCTTGGGTTTAGGCCCCTGCTCCTGACCTTCCTCCACGACCGTTTGTATGCACAGCCTCCCAACCACCTGTTCGTCATCCCAAGCAATTTAATTCCCTAAACCGCTGGAAAACAGGAAAAATCAAATGTAAATACCCCTCATACACCTCCTTCGCACGGGCCGCATATTCCTCAGACCACTTGTGGAGTTTAAACGACAGATAACGACGGGTGTTATCGGTCTGAACGCGGGGATGTTCTCGTTCCTGTGAGGGGGCGGCTGCTGGGGGCGGGGGCGGTCGTCTATATAGCAGTCTGCAGGGGGCGGCTCTCCCACATTCCTCTAGCCACCCTCGGATTGGAAACACCGTACACCAATCAACAAAAACCACGTAAGTACATTCAATATTTTAAATATAACAAAATTGTGCACAAAGAAAACTGATCGTTGGTTGAAAAATCAACAGCGACTTGGGATTAGCAGGAGTAATTAGGCGGTACCAACTTAATCAACATAAATAATCCCTTAGGCATCCTTCGAAAGCAAGGGTGGGATTTTTAAAAAGATTTATGGTAATTTTTGAAATTATTATGAACCGAAATAATTCATTCAGCGTCCAGCCACGTCGGAGAACCTCTTTCCCGAAAAACGTATTCAGATAGGTGGGAAAATATCTTAAAACGTAATGCCATCAACGACAGAAAATTATAATCAGGAATCACCTACCGTGGAATTACTCATACACCGAGCGATTTGAGCAGCCTACATATCTAACTCTTTAGAAGAGTCTCAGGGTGCGCGGAATAACGAATGGATCAAGTTGAGTATCTACGAGTATAATCCACGGTACTTTTATAGTACCTGTCGCAAATGAAAGCTACGCTGAAGAGAAAACAAACAAAACATTCCAATAAGTGATGAGCGAAATACTGAGTTTTCCAGTAACGCGTCCCCTCCCCCTATTCAAATTCATTAAGCAGATCTCATTTTATAAAATTGTTTTTTTCTTCTTCAGAAGTACAAAGAACAGACTGATGAATGGCTGTTACGTTTTCCCAGGTATCAGGTATAGAGCTCAAATCATGGAAAATCGTCGTCTAAAATCTAAACCACCAAGAACTATCAAGTTATGCTACCTCTAATCTGAGGCATTTCAACAAATGCGCGGTCTTCGTCAACCCCAGAAGAATTTTACAATCACGAAATTAAAAAAAAAAAATCAGATTTGAGATTTCTACCTGTGTGTGAGCGATAAAACTCTCGACTTAAAAAATTCTCTAGATCGTTCTGAATGGCATCAGTAATATTATTCAATTTTCAGATTCTACGTACCTCGAAACGAAAACCATAAAATTTTGGGGGGAGGGGGGTAACTTCTTTTTTCATGCTCGATTCCGAAGGTTCATTATTGAAAACAGCAAGTTAAAAAAATAATGGATCTCATTATAGGGTCAGATTGTCCGGAAAACATTGACCATTTGGCTAAAAAGTAGAAGAAAAAGTCTCAACCGGGATGCCAACCCAAAATCACTATTAGGTAGTTTCACTGCAGAATGCCAAAATGCAGTTGCGCAACAATCACTACCATAAGATTAGTGTATTTTAATTGAAAACCAAATAGCTGTAGCTGAACTTATTACTAATTGAATTTATTCATCCTTCAAAATCAAACAACTTAAATGAATTAATGTAATCCGCGCGTCGGGCGTTACTGGACCAAATATCAATGTTATCAGGTTTGATTAGGTCCATGTTAGTCCAATTAAAAACTGATCTAAGTACTTAGTTGTTAGTTGCTGGTACCTACAACTACAACACAATTTAACTGAAAGAAAACAGTTGCGAATGCCTGCTAATTACCAGAATGCTAGCTTTTAGTGGGAAATATTCTTAGTTCTTGTTTTTAGTAGGAAAAACCAGAACATTGTTCCAAATAATAAATTAGTGGTTCGTAACAATGTTCCGAACTCAAATCTAATGATCCATGAACAAATAGAAGATGATGGGACTGAAAATATAAAATGATAGGTAATACCCAATAACAAAAGTGAATAAAATAAAATAATAATAACTTGAAGAAAAATAATTTTTTGCTACGAGTAGATATCTGTGTAACGCTAAACCAATATAATTTTAGCGAACTTTAATTGCCTACGGTCAGACTGTGTAATACGAGTTATTAACCTCCAAACTCTTCTTGGAAGCCCATTGGCTCTCTCCGGAAGTAAACAACAATGTTGCGGTTAATTATCAATAAAAGTTTCTTACCTCTTGTAAGTAGTAATTAGACAGCTACAAATAACAGTTTAACTAGGTCAACTAAAAACTGAGCTAAGTACTTAGTTGTTAGTTGCTGGTACCTACAACTACAGCTCTAATTTAATTGGAACAAAACAGCTGCGAATGCCTACTAAAACTAGAATTCTAGTTTTTAGTAGGTCATATTCTTAGTTATGGTTTTTAGTAGGAAAAACTAAAAAATAATTCCAAATAATTATCCGTGAACAATAATGATCCGTGAACAAATAGAGGATGATGGAACCGAAAAAACGCTGCAAATCCCTGCACAACGGTTACAGATCACAGCTCTCTGTATAGATAACCCGTCTATATAATATAATATGTACTATTCTATACATATTATGTAGATCGCAGACTGTTGATGACAAGCGGTAACTAAAACGGCAAAAAGAAACGCAAATAATGAAGTTCTGAAGGAAAATTGTTGATGTGGAGTGAAATAGATGCCCCTTCTGCGTAGATCACTGTTTTCTGTGGTCAGTACCTACCCTCTGGTCAAGTATAATGAACCGTTGTGTAATAACTTGCCCATCAATAATACTTCAACGATTGTTCAAGTTGCAAAGGTGCCGATCAACAAAATCCAGCCCCTTCTTGTTTGATTAACGTTGTGTAATAATTTACCGTTATGAAATAATTTACCGTTGTGTAATAATTTACCCATCAACAATACTTCAACGTTTGTTCAAGTTGCAAAAGTACCGATCAACAAAATCCAGGCCCTTCTTGGTAGATGAACCATTGTGTAATAATTTACCGTTATGAAATAATTTACCGTGTGTAATAATTTACCATTGTGTAATAATTTACCCATCAATAATACTTTGAAGTTTGTTCATGTTTCAGAAGTACCTATACCTACCAACAAAATCGAATAGTCCATCACTTATCAAATGATATAATATCGCAGAACAACCAACTCGACTTCATACAGCCATCCTTGATTATAATCAGGTGCTCCTTAGTGATGATATAACGGCCGGATTTATACCGTTTGATTCACGATCGTGTTGACGAAGCTTTTTGGTGCACACGAACGGCTGGATGTACAATGCTCCGGTTGGTCTCAAAAAATTGTTTAGCTCAAGACAAATTTAATAACGTAAAAAAAAAAACAATACCCTTCAATCGAAAGTTTTCGAGATACGGCGTTCTGAGCTTCGAGCCCCAACTAGACCCCGAACGGAACCTGTAACCCGAATTTCATCAATTTTTTTTCATGGTAACTAAGAAAAGTGGCCAGTACGGTGTACGGCGGACAGACAGAAATTTTTTTATTGCAGTTTTGGATTCTACATACCTTGAAACGTAAACCATCAAATTTTGAGGGGGGTTAGAATTTTTTTTTTCATGCTCGATTCCAATGGTTCATTAGGTATTGAAAATAATAAACCAAAATGAAATGATTAAAAATAATTTCACTAGATATTTGTGTAATGCTAAACCAATATAATTTCATTGAAATTTAATAGCTTATGGTCGGACTGTGTGAGTTCCTCCCACGGTGCGACGGTCCTCTAGAGATGGTTTGTATTTTTTATGGTGCGTACCGCTGAACCCCGTACTTCCGCGTTTAGTTTATAAATGGCATATAAGCTCGAAAACGGGAATGTATGTACATCCACCTCGCCGATTCAGGATTTGTGTATAGACTGAACTGTGTACTTGTGCTACTTCAAGTTTGTCTTGCGTTGCTTCATAGGAATTCAACAACTAACGGTAAATGCCACAACGTAGTTGAAACCTTCAACCGCAAGCATATCCCAACAGATGAAAGCTGAGTGTCGATGCGTAAATACGATGAATGTTGAGAAGCTGAGATGACGCTTAGCCTCTGATTTTCCGCCTCCTGAAACGTTCGTTCCATGCAATAGCATACCGCGATATCTTCCCATCTGAGCATTTCACATACACGTCAGATAAAATGTTGCATCACCCTGAAAACAGTTTACAATTGCTTAAGATGTCTTTCGACCTCTTCATCGAAAAAGTTCGGATGTTCAGGTGTCTAATCCCATTTATCTTTCTCTTACCTCGATAAATCAGGACTTGTGCAGGCGAGACGCACCGATTATTTCAAACGGCATACGAAAATAACTGTGCGACAGTAATCCAAGAACCTGGGACGTGGATGGAAGAACAGAACATTAATTTGCGTAATTAAATCCAGTGTGGTTTACAGGTAAAATTAAGGAGGAAGTATTTATTATCGAGAGTCTTCAAAGTATTTTTAAACGACAAAGAAAACAACAATCAAACAAGATTAATTTATTGACATTTTCATGTCTTTACTCAGGCACACAAACTCGAAAAGCGTTACCAAAAAGCGAAAGGAAAACGCGTTATGCACCATTTCTGGTGATTTTCGCTTACAACCGATTTGTTTCTACGGAACTTCATGTTTGCCACTTTTCATCGTACAAAAATCGTTCACCACTCGTTGGAATCGTGTGATTTTATTGAATATTTTCTCTTAACCGTACCCCCGTACCTTGCGCGGTAGCTGAGCTGAGCATGATGAACAAAAGCTGGGTAAAAAAGGTAGTCAGCAACATAGGCAATGAAGAAAGTCGTTGTTTACTAGTACCGAATGTGTGGTAACCTTGCACCACTGTGTAACCCAGGTCGTGGTAACCTTGCAACCCGTAAATGATTCCGTAAATTATCCCTAAATTAACATGTTTAATGTTTTAGGGCTGGGGGTCATTCTGTGAATTCCGACACGCAAATATGCAACGTTTTTCATTGGTTACTACACAGTTACTACCTTCTGTTGTAGCAACCATAAAGAATATCGCACTCAAAAGAAACAAGAGTCAATAGCTACGTTTTTCATTGGTTACTACACAGTTACTACCTTCTGTTGTAGCAACCATATGTTGATGGCGAGTTCTATAATAAGTACAGTAAATGCAACATTATACTTGTAGAGTTCAGTGAAATTGTGGCTTTCATTTTTTCTTGACATTAAAAAACTATATCTAATTTCTCCCTTGCGAGGGAGAAACATTAAACATGATTTAATGTTTTTCCCTCTCAAGGGAGAAATTTATGACATTCTATGAATTTTGAAAATCATTTCGAATAATCCCAAAAGGGTTCAAGTAGTAATGTTTCGGCAAACAAGACACGAAATCAATAAACGTTGTCGGTAGCCAATTCGAATCTGTGTTGTGGGCGCGTCTCTGGTTACGACATTTGGTTTGAATTGTATACAATTTCATTCACACTGGAGTCGAAAATGCCTGTCGGTGCAAACTTCGGGGCCTTACTGTGAACGAACGGCTGGACGTACGATGCTCCGGATGGTCTTAAAAAACTCGCAAGTTCAAGAACTATTTAAAACCGTAAAAATATTCACGTAAAAAAATGGTATAGGCGTTTTGAAAATTTCAACCCCTATTTTGAACCCCTTGGAGATGACTGACACTAACGTCGAGCTTCGAGGACCAACTAGACGCCGAACGGAACCTATAACCCGAATTTCATCAATTTTGTTTCATGGTAACTAAGAAAAGTGGCCCGTACGGCGTACGGCGTACGGCGGACAGACAGAAATATTTTTATTGCAGTTTTGGATTCTACATACCTTGAAACGTAAACCATCAAATTTTGAGGGGGGGTAAGAATTTTTTGTTAGCGAATTTTCGAAGAAAAGGAAGCTATTGTTCTCGGTCCAAAATTTTTAAAACTCGAATTTCCGAAAGATTTTTATACCAAAATCCGTTTCAGACCATCCTGAATTCCCTGCCGAAAGACACCAAAAATTATATGTATATATATATATATTTATATATTTATATATATATTTATATATTTATATATATATTTATATATGTATGTGTCATTCCAGACGATAACTCTCGAAAGAATTGAGATAAAAAGTTCAAATTTGCACGAAAAATCTGTCTTGGCAATCGACAGGCTAAGTTCGAAGATGGGCAGAATCGGGTCACCCTAAGGGGGAGTTTTGGGGAGTTTTAAGGGGGGGAAATTACCCATAAATTCCCAAAATGAAAAAGTCTGACAAGTGACACCTCATTTTAAAGGTTTTTGTACGCTGAACACGATGGTGAAATCAGAATTGCGATATCTCATTCCATTCTCAAACTGGAGCACTTTGAAGATGAAGGAACGTGGTTATTTCTTGAGATGTTCTTCCTGGTTCGTCTGCTCTAATCTGATAACGGAATGGGATATCGCAATTCTGACTTCACCATCGTGTTCAGCGTTGGAAAATCTACAAACCGAGGTGTTACTCGGCAAAAAATGGAACAAAAAATTTATTACGTACCCAATAGGTACCTACCTACTCTTCTGGTATTCAAAACATTTTTGATTTCCCCCTCCCCCTCCTTCCACCCCAAATTTTACTTTGCGTAAAACTACTCCTGTTTTAATTTTGTATGGTATCAAGTTGGGAAAACATTGGCCGAAAATTAATTTTCAGAAAATTTTAGGCGGAGGAGGAAGATGCCGAAAACTTCGAAAATTCGCTCTTATAGCCATGCTGCATGACTGTGGTTTTTGTTGTATTTCCTTTCAAGTCTTGAATCGAGTCTTGAAGATGTTCCTTTGTTAATATTGTGGTTTGTTGATTTTGTGTGTGAACAGGTTCCTTTGTAAATTGCGATTACGTCGTGTACGATGGATTCGAAATGGTTTGAAAACATTTTTGTGTGAAAGAGCGCAAAATTAAGAAATGCAGCGTTACAATTTCATTTCTGATGATGAAGAAAGAACAAGCGAGAATGATTCGTTGCCTACATACTGTCAAGATAAAGCTTGTGATACAACATGAAAATGTCTCAATGTACGCGGACTTGTACGCAAGCGTTTTGGTTTCATTCCATTTTCGGATTTTACATGTCTTGAAACGGAAACTATCAATTTTGGATTTTGGACTACAATTTTGTAAATTTGGTACGCTGGGCGCGTCTAATCGGGCAGGGACCAGTTCCAGTCGATTCAGCGCACCAGAAAAACTTGATTGAAAACACCCCATATGCCAATGTTGCTAAAATCATTTTTCTTTTTTCTCTTTGTTTCGTGAGCCGACGGAGAGTTCTTTATATTTTATTCATATTACTTGCGAATCAGCATAGTTTTTTCTGAGAAACGATCTCTCCCAGCATTTTTTGTTTGCAACTTGATGTAAAAAAAGCTACAAATTATTACACAAAGACAAAGGTTTATTATTTACCCGTATAGAGCTCCTTCTGCGTAGATCACTGTTTTCTGTGGTCAGTACCCTCAAGATCCCTCCAGGAAAGCCCTAAATGGAGTACTGGAGACGGCCCTGGAATTAAAGTTTCATGCAAATGCGCGGGATTCCATAATTAAATCATTAATTATTTGTAGTTATTCATGAAGCATAAGGTAAATAATAAACCGTTGTGTAATAATTTACCTGTATAGATGCCCCTTCTGCGTAGACAGTATAATGAACTGTTGTTTAGTACCTAGTTTACCGTTGTGTAATAATTTACCCTATAATACTTCTACGTTTGTTCAAGTTGCAAAAGTACCTGTCAACAAAATCCGAAAGATCCATCATTTTTTAAATGATATAATATCACAGAACAACCAACTCGACTGTATACGGCCATCCGTGATTATAAACTGTACAGGTACTCCGCGATGATATCTGGGCCGGATTTATACCGTTTGATTCACGATCATGTTGATTTTCGGCATGATGAAGCTTTTCGGCAAACGAACGGCTGGTCGTACAATGCTCCGGTTGGTCTCAAAAAATTCTTTAGTTCAATATCAATTTAAAAACGTAAAAAAACCCATACCCTTCTATTGAAAGTTTTCGAGCTACGGCGCTTTGAAAACTTCAACCCCCTATTTTTCATCCCCACTGACAGTAACGCCGAGCTTCGCGGTCCAGTTAGACCCCAAACGGGGCCTAAAAACAAAATTTCATTAATTTCAGTTCACGGTAACTAAGAAAAGAGCGAAGTACGGTGTACGGCGGACAGACAGAAATATTGGTTTATTATTTTCAAAAATGAGCCTTTGGAATCGAGCATGAAACAAAAATTTTCAACCCACCCCCTCAAAATTTGATGGTTTACGTTTCAAGGTACGTAGAATCCGAAAATGCAATAAAAAAAGTTCTGTCTGTCCGCCGTACGCCGAACTTCGCCCTTTTCTTAGTTACCATGAACCAAAATTAATGAAATTTGGTTTGTATGTCCCGTTTGGGATCCAGTTGGTCCGCGAAGCTCGGCGTTACTGTCAGTCATCTCTAAGGGGAGAAAAATAGGGGTTAAAATATTCAGAACGCCGTAGCTCGAAAACTTTCAATAGAAGAGTATGGTTTTTTTTTACGTTTATAAATTGATCTTGAACTAAAGAATTTTTTGAGACCACCCGGAGCATTGTAGGACCAGCCGTTCGTTTGCACTGACAGGCTTCATCAACAGGAGGGTGAATCAAACTGTATACATTCAGCTCAGATAATATCATCGCTCGGGAGCACCTGATTATAACAACGGATAGCGTATGAATTCGAGTTGGCATAATAAGCCACGTGGTCATTTTAACCAAGCTTGGACTTTTTGGTGAAGTGAAACGATAGGAACAACGTACAGCAACCTCACAAACTAAGACGTTGAAGTAGTACTACCAAACAACTTTACACAGAATCATATTTCCCAAACCCAAACACAAATTTAAATACTTAGTGTATTTTATTCAGAATGAATAACGCGATAACATTTTCATTTGGGTACTTGATGACGTTTACAATACTTGAACTCTTAACCGCAACTTCATTTCAATCATCCCCATTCACTGTCGTATCGTATTACGATACTGAGAAGTGATGGAGCCTTGGATGTATTCAACGACCGCAATATGGGATAGTGATCTCAATAAGTCTATTTGTTTGTTTTGATAAAAAACTGTACGGCTTTGCCGCTGTATTGAGACGTGTTCAGCATCCATTGATTTATCGGATGTCGTGGGTTGAAAGATGATTCTACTATTGTACCCATCCTTCGACCATAGCCGTTTATTTCCCCAGCGATTACCCTCGTTCTGAGGATTTCATAGGCACTTTCTCCCTCTTAAAATGACAACCCGTGGAGATCCGAGTGAAAAATTATAGCAAAACCGTGTGTTGCGTGTTGTTGCCCTGGGGTTTTTGCTATTTCACCCGCCCTGTTTTTCTAACCTTGTTATATCGCAATTACGCCTTTTCGCATGTCCGCTAGAGGGTAATTAATAAAGGATAGGTGTAAAGAGGATTGAAAACATAAAACTGAGACGAAGTACCAAACAAAAACAATTTTCTTCAAGCACACATTAATTTCATTATTTTATAAAGGAGTACCGAGCCAATATGGACCATGAACTGGATGATGAAACCCTTACTTCAGACAGCATAACAAAATTTTGGTTTATTATTTTCAATAATGAACCGGTGGAATCGAGCATGAAAAACAAGAAACGCTTGCGTACAAGTCCGCAACACAGTGAGACATTTTCATGTTGTACCACAAGCTTTATCTTGACAGCATTTAGGTAGCTAAGAATCATTCTCGTTTGTACTTTCTTCATCATCAGAATAGAAATTCATCATTCACGGGTTGCAAGGTTACCACGACCTGGGTTACACAGTGGTGCAAGGTTACCACACATTCGGTACTAGTAAACAACGACTTTCTTCATTGCCTATGTTGCTGACTACCTTTTTTACCCAACTTTTTTTCATCATGCTCAGCTCAGCTACCGCGCAAGGTACGGGGGTACGGTTAGCAAGAAAAAATTCAATAAAATCACACGATTCCAACGAGTGGTGAACAATTTTTGTACGATGAAAAATGGCAAACATGAAGTTCCGTAGAAACGAATCGGTTGTAAGCGAAAATCACCAGAAATGGTGCATAACGCGTTTTCCTTTCGCTTTTTGGTAACGCTTTTCGAGTTTGTGTGCCTGAGTAAAGACATGAAAATGTCAAAAAATATTTTTAACCCCCCCCCCCCCCCTCAAAATTTGATGTTTTACGTTTCAAGGTATGTCGAATCCGAAAATGCAATAAAAAAAGTCTGCCTGCCCGTAGCGCTGTTAGCACTTTTCTTAGTTACCATGAACCAAAATTAATGAAATTTGGTTTGTGGTTCCCGTTTAGGGTCTAGTTGGTCCTCGAAGCTCGGCATTACTCTCAGTCATCTCTAAGGGGTGAAAAATAGGGGTTGAAATTTTCCGAACGCCGTTGCTCGAAAACTTTCAATAGAGGATATGGTTTTTTTTAAACGTTTTTAAATTGATCTTGAACTAATGAATTTTTTGAGACCACCCGGAGCATTGTACGACCAGCCCTTCCTTTGCACCGAAAAACTTCGTCAACATGATCGTGAATCAAACAGTATAAATCCGGCCCAGATATCACTGCTAGGGAGCACCTGATTATAATCACGGATGGCTGTGTGAAGTCCAGCTGGTTATTTCATTTGAAAAATTATGGATGTTTTGGATTTTGTTGATAGCTACTTTTGTAACTTGAACAAACGTAGAAGTATTATTGGGTCAATTATTACACAGCGGTAAATATTACGCAACCGTAAATCAATTACATAACGGTTTATTCTATCTATGTAGAAGAGGCACTTATAGAAGTAAATTATTACGCAACGGTTTATTATTTGCCTCATGCTTTCATGAATAACTACAAGTAATTAATGATTGAATTACTGAATCCCGCGCATTTGTATGAAACCGACGGGGCCGGTTCCAGCACTCGATTTAGGGCTTTCTGGGGGGAGCTCGAGGGTACTGACCACAGAAAACAGTGATCTACGCAGAATTAAGCAGTTTGTTGTGATGGCATGGAGTCTTGGTGGAAAAGTTGAATGTTTTTAATTCTTTGGATACTTCTAGATTGATTTATCTAATAATTTGCCGTGTTTGAGAAGCTTGGCATAGAGCGCAGCACCATCCAAAAAACCCTAGCAGCTATGACGAAGCATACTTTTCTACCTAGGCCCACTGGCGTTGAGAATTTCCATTGCCGCATATCGTAAATCGTTACCTACCTACTTTGGTACCCAATTTATAATCAAGAACCTAATAATTTTTCCCGTGTTTCCGCAATAACAATAACGTGTCCATAAATCGCGTCAAATTCACCAAACCCATTTAAAACACTATTGGACTTAAATAGTTAACGTTTTCTTGATTACGGACAATATCATAATGTTTATCATAATATTTTCATAAATACCTTATTCGAGACCAGAAAGCTTAATTTATGTACAATACTCTCTTACTGCACCTCTAGGGCCTTAAATGTGTACTCAATTTCTCCTCTTCAGGACTATTGGATATGGGGATATAGTGATAAGTTACTTGTTTGTAGCACATATATAGCATGTAGGTAGACTAGTACCTATGTGTAGCTTCGAGTAAGACAACTCATTATTATTTTAATCGTGCACGTAAATTCGAAGCAAAGCGAATCAGAATATTAGTATCCATCCAGCGTAATAAATAGCTTGTAATGGTTCTCTAAGTAATGTGCTGCCATTTAGATAAGTAAGTTTTAGCAATGAGTGGCGGACGTCCAGAAGGACTCTTTTCATCGGTACAACGCAACCACAAGCCCCCGGGACCGCATTGTTGGTATTCTCTAATCCAGGGGTTCTTCTATGTTGCGTGGGTAATCGGATTTAAGCTCCACTGAGTTGTGGCCATCAATCTCGGAATTACGTTTTGACAGACAGGGAGAACGAGAGTTGTACTTGAAAAAGAGATGAGCTGGCAGTAGACTAATAACGGAGTCTTCTCATTTCTTATTCTCATTCAGTCATTATAATTATTGTCATGGCTCCTACAGTTGCAACGCGCATTGATATAGTCAATACTAGTCGACATGTCTTCGTAGGTACTCTTTCAAGTTTCATTCAATTTCAACTGTGTGAACCATATTCAACTAGGCGGTGTTGACAGGTGTGAGAGCACCCTTCAGACAATTTATGCTGTCAAGTACAGAAATAAATAAAATAAATGATGAAATTGTTTAAATGAAAAAAAAATTAAAATAAATAATAATTAATAAATTGTTGAAGGACCGCATGTTTCAAGTGCCACCCACTTAAAACTTTATTTCATTGAAATACGCTTTCCAATCATTTGAATCATCTCGGGTTTTCAAAAGTTAGTACGACGGAAGATACAATTTGAAGAAAGAACGGAGAGTTATAAGCCTGACGAAGACGGCGAGGGCGTGGTGCTCAAAGGAATAATTTTTCTCGAAATGATGGACCTATTCCCGATGTTTACTGTGAAAGCGCGTCATATTGAATCGTGCCCGAAAAAAAGGCTGATAGCTTGTAAACAATTTTTGTACTCGGGAAAAATGTATGAAATGGGTCAGAGCGAAGAAACGCTGTTTTCCTAGTGGTTTTTCTGAAGAGCGTAAAATAAATTCAGGGGGTAGAGTAAGAAGGTACTTCAGAGCTTGGCAAAACAAATGGCACTTATCATGATGGAGCGCAAATAGAAGGAATCTATCAGTAACGAAAGAAATTCAATGACAACATCGGGTTTTGCTATTATTATTTTTCCCCCCTTTATTAACCTTCTCTCAGGCGTCACTAGCTCTTCATCTGCCGGGTCGCACATTGCTTCAAAAATTGGACCAAAAAGTTCCAGTCATGCAACACGACAATAATATGAGCGAATTTTTTAAGTAACTTAGGTAGCTTTACTAAACGTATCAGCTTCCATAGTTTCCTAAAATTTGAACCGTCTTTTGCACCCCAGACAATTTTCTCTTTCAAAATAGTGGGTAAAATAATCATATTCACCCTTTTTTTGTCAAGTTTAGTGCATTTATTCAGATTTTTGCCTATTTAAAGGCTTAAATTTCGAGATTTTTAGAGAAAAAATAGTTGTGGCTACTATAACAGGTAGGTAATTAATAGGTATATTTCTGTCTAGTGACATCCTACACCTACACCATTTATGGTAAATTTGAAAAAGGAGTAGTTTGTGGAGATTTGTGTCTAAGTAACCTATTCAACATTCACTTCACTTTCGTCTAGTACATATGGCTAATAACTCATTTTTTATTGATCTAAAGTTTGCAAGGAAAGATGGAAGTTGGTGCTGTACTCACCTAATTCACTCTGACACTACACAAGAATACATTACCTCCATGACGATCGTTATGTGGTGTATCGAGCATTCATACCTCTGCCCCTCCTTCTGCATATTCCACCTTTCACAAACTCATTCGTAGGATTTGCCGACGTCCCTCAAGACTGCATCATTCAGCATCAGTTCAACTTTGCTGAGCAATTACACACAACCACTTCTGATGAGCCAGAAAACCCGAAAACGGCCCTAGAGAGTTTTGCAGACGAGGAATGAATTGCTCCAACGCCACCATTAGGAGAAACCTATTTACATATTTTAATTTAACGATCGGTGGGGATGCTATGAATTTTAACCCCAAGTTCGTTACGGTCGAAAACGGGGTCGCAAGAAAATCTTCATTGCACATTCAGTTTGCTGAGTTCGCTCAATGTATTTTGTGTATGTGTATTGCCTTTATTCAGAACAATTAACGACATCAATAAAAATCAATTATGCCACTCCAAAACTCAAGAACTATTACTTCTAAAGAATAAACAATACTCACCAGAAGCTAGGCTAAATGAGAGTTGCACTTTTGTTCTCAACAAAATTTCGTTTTTCTAAATGAAAGATCTGAGCGAGAGAATTGGAATCGCAATGTATTGTGCCTGTGTGTATTTATCAATCAATATTCTGTTTTATTTAATTTATTTATTTAATTTGAAAACGGAAAAAGGTTGTACTTGAAGAGTGTTCAAAAAACCATTACTCCAAAAATATTTACGTTCCTACTCAACTTGCTCATTAGGATTTGTGAGAAGATTTCACAGTTCAAATCGAATGACTGAGTCCAAATCTAGAAAAAAAAAAATTAGTAGCACCTTAATAACTCACAGAATTTCATTACTGAAACTAATAAAACAGTAATATATAATTACAGCTAATTCCTACTGGATCAATATTGTAAAAGGATTATTGCTTATTTAATGGAAACTACCAAACCGTTGGCCCAGGATGGCCAGAATTTAACTGAACTTCCAAAGCTCCGCTAAAAACTTGACAACAGTATTAAACATCGCCTGCCAGAGCAAATATTTTGTTGATTAAATGGTTTGGTCGGAACTGAGAGCTAAAATCAGCAGTTCAAGAAATTTCTATCTCTACGTCTTGGGCGTTGATAACGATCCAGCAAACAGGCGTATTAATCAGCTCACTGAAAGCCTGTTTGCACATCCTGTGATCACTGATGACAATATAATTGCTATCATCAACACAAATCCCATCCTTGTTTCAATGCTATACCTACGGAGGTCATACGTTACAACAATGCGATTGATGGATAAAAACCAAACGTCTGCCAGTTAGTAGCACATAGCACCTTTGTATGAATACTATGCTTTCTATGTGTATCGCGGACAAACTGCTTATACCTAGACACATGTCAATTCCTTCCACAATTTAAAACAAATTTGAGTTTATGGGCATTGAGGGTTTCCATAATGGGCACAGCCTAATACCTATGGGTCCCGATGGCATTAACATTGCAATGGAGCCTCGATTAGCCTTTAGGCGGGCGCGTAGACGGCAGTGTGGCCGCCTCTAAAGAAACAACTACCTATATCTTGCACTGTCAAATTCTATCTCAGATGGGATCCAATAGGTATTAGGTATTCTCTGACATGAACAAAAGGCAGCATACGGCGGGCGGAAACTGCATCAGACATGCAGACAGGGTTTTCGGTTGTAAATCAGTATGCAAATTTTAAAAGTACCACGAGTCAATAATTGCTGTTGGCTATAAGACGAAAATTGTTTTACGTTTTCAATGCAACATTTCGGGTGAATTTTCATGATGCTGTTTCTAATGGGTGGTCAAGCCATGAACAACAATTGGTCACCCAGTGATCAATGGCATAAACATGCTCTTATTTTCCAGAAAAGTGATCTTATAGGTATTTGGGGGAGACCAAATGGGATTTTTTGATAAGCCAGATATTTGCAATAATACCTCTCTAAGTTAGGCAAATACGGTCGAGTTTACTAATCTAACTCCGCGCTGCTGATAGCTCCTTCGAGAAAAACCCGCAGAAACGCGTTCATTTGTAAGAAACTGCTGAAGAGTGAGGAAGCTGATTCACAGCACGTTTGAGTCACGTTTATGAGGAAAGCGGCGAACTCTTTAAAAGAAATCTGTAACGAAGTTTCGTCTTTACCCCACGCGTGGAAAATTTCTATTCAGTACACGGTAGCCAAGTACAAACTAAATCGGTTGAGAACTTAATTCGTTCAAGCAGACGCAACTTTCTCTTCGGAGTTGTTTCAGGAAATCTGAATTTAATCGTCGGATCGTGGTTGAATTCAGAGGCACATCATTACTTTACCTCATGGACAGCATTTACATGGACAGCATTTACTACAGAGAGTTCAGCATACTTACATAGCTGCATTGTCAGCGTAATAACAGTTTATGAATACATCCATTCAGCTACCAAAAAAAAAAAAGGTATGCATGTTCAGACTGCATCGACTGATCAAAACCAAAATCTGTTGGTTCAAAACACCCAAAAATGATTTTTTGACATAATTTGTCTGTACAACGTGCCACTCTTGTCTCAACAGTGACCAGTGAGGCCGTAATGACCATGGCAATTAATCTGAACTCTCAAATTCCCGAACTATTTATTTGAAAATTTGCTCCTTAAGACCATGGATGAAAGGTTTTTTTTTAAACGCTAACCTGTCCTGAAGGGATGTTTGACAGGTGTTCCTTTTTTTTTTTTTTTTTTTGTTGAGAAATTTGATGAAATTCATCGGAATTCTTGTATCTTCTAGGGTGAGATTCTCTAGTTGGATTTCTCTCTTCTAATAGCTCTTGGTACGCAGACTTGGTACAAAGAACACGACGATATATTGAATTAAAGGAAACAAAGTCTTATCTATATTTCGAGTTCGAGCCCCCAGCTTTGATGTTGATGTAAATCATAGTTCGTTTACCAGCAATCTGGAGTTTTATCTTATCGAACGAGAGCTAAGCTCATCCTGAAGCTTAATATAGAGGACGATTCATCATCCTGTCTGATTATAGTGTGAGACTTTTATATCCGCACCAAGCTGTAACAATTAATCACGCACTTCCCACAGCTTCGACAGTTGAGGAAACACATCATGTACTGGGGTAAACCGTTGTCATCACTACTTGTATAATACTAGGAACATCCAATCCTCCAATGAGGCGTAAGGCCACAACTAGTTGGTTGAGGTAGAAGTCGGACGGCAAGTTTACTAAGCTTTTCCTCAAGAGAAGGATCCTGTAGTTCACTCCTCCCCTCTCACAAAGGGTGTTTTTTGAAACATACTGACAAAGGCAGTTTAATTTTCAGCTGCAAGTAACTACAAAATTTGGTTTGGGGCTTCACGCAAACTTGTATGGAGAAATGGCCTAGGAAAAAAAATAAAAAAAACAATGGACTATGAGTGGGATTTTTCTTCATATAGGTAGAGCGTGCGTATAACGAGCGTAAATAGGTGGTCGTCGAACAAATTTCACCTCAGAAACCCTACATGCAGGCAACGCTAAATTACGTGGTGAAGTAGTTATTTCCCAAGTTTGGTGCCTTATTCCTATCGTCAAGCCTGAACCACTAGTTATTTCGCTTAGGTTTCAAGTTTCCAATGTTTTTTGGTTTCTGTTGTTGGTTTGTGTTGACTTCGAGAAAACAGAAAATCGATCAAAATTACCGTTACCAATATGGAGTACTCGAGGTGGGCTCATTTGACGCTTTAATTCATATTATTCAACTGTTTTCGGTTTACTGTTTTCGATCATGAACCTTTGGAATCGGGTGTAAAAAGAAAAAAGAAAAAAGAAAAAAAGAAGATGAAAAAAATTAATTATTATTAATTGTAACTTGAACAAATTTGGTTCTGCGTCTGTGTGCCCGACAATCCTTGCCACACGGATAACTTCCTCAATTCGAATCCGATTTTGATGAAATTTGCGGGTTGGGCCCCAGATGGTTCACTATAAATTACAGAACGATCTTTGGTTCGGCCACTGCGCACGCGCAAACACGAATGCGTTTGTTCAAATTCTGTGGGTAGTTGCGGTTGACGCTCGGATCACTGCTATGACCACTTCACGTGCGCAAACGCGAAATCCCCGCTGATTCGAAGGGCTAATCAAAAAGGTTCATTGTTTCGGTTAAATGCTTCAAACTAAAATCGGCCACGACAGTTACCATGAAGCAAAATTAATGATACTATAATTGCCCGGCTGGCTCCAGCACCTACTCGATTTAAGGCTTTCTTGGGAGAAGCACGAGGGTAAGTATTGACCGCAGAAAACAGTGATCTACGCAGAAGGGCATACATTTATACTGGTAAATAATAAAGCGTTGCGTAATGACTTGGAACGCTTTTTAATTTAAATTCAGTTTGGTTGGTACAAAATGGGCAAAACTGACTATACTAGATATAGAAATATGCGTTAAATTCAGAGTCAGCGAAACATTTTTTATAAGCATTGAGTGATCAACAGGCTCAACAGCCGAATGGAAGTTGGCGTGCAAACTCCGTCAGAATGATGTTTGAACAACTCCGGATGACTCTACCGTGTACGAATTACACAAGAAATAATTATTCATCAAGGAACCTTGGGTTTCTCTTCCACCCTCACCGAATTACATTTAGATATTCATGCAATGGCAAAGTGGGGGGTCCCACAGGGAAAAGGGACTACTTATACCGAAGGAACGGAATTTTCATCAAAGTGCCCTACAGGAACTTGCTTGTTCCTGCATAATATCCGACAGGATTATGATCCGCGTGTTTTCCAAGCGGCTTCAAGTCCTTAGCGCTTGATTTCATTGTTCCAGGCTCGCTTTCATTTCAGCAGGCTCCCTTTAAGCATCGTGTTTCTCCCTTCATTTTTGTCAAAATAATTTATTGTTTGACGTTGAATTACAGTTTTCTGTTCTTGGATTCCAATGGCAGTTTCTTGAGAGTTAATGAGAAGTCAAAGGTGATGTCTTAATGAGTTTCCGGTACCTATTCGTTCAATAAGAAGCGGCGTATGGGCGAAACCCAACTCACAAATGCATACTGAAGTGTTACCATGAAGATTTAGAGCCACCTTAATAATATGGTGTTTGAACTCTCTCTTCTTCCAAGTCGCACGAGTGTACATTATTTATCCACGAGCTTCGTAACGCCATCGAGAAGAGTTTGAGTGAAGAAAGAAAGCCAAGAGGCTGTAGTGCAAAGCTATCATGGATTAATCACCTAACCCAAAGGCAGATGTACCTGACTCTTGCAGAAGAGGAACATGAAATAGAGATCCAAGGTTGTCCATTATGTGGGTTCAATCAATTTGTGAACATTGCCAGAAATCTCAAAAATTAATGGACGTAGGAAGCAATGGGCAGGTGAAAATTAATTTGACGGCGAACCTTTTTACGAAGTAATATCCTTGTACATAGCAATGTGGATGTGGTTAAGCATTCCCTGAACTAAAAAATGGTCTACAACTTCCAAATCAACTCAACAAAAGAAATGTCCATTCAACTCCCATCAGTTCACCGCGCTGTATTCACTGTAGATTATGAAAAGCTCTTCCACTAATGGCCGAGCCCAAAGATCGGACTGTACGGTTCAGGTGAAAGGCATTGTTCCCAAGCATCATCTCTGGATTAAAATACCGAGCATAGTGTGATTGTTATTTTGAAATGACTCACAATGCTCGTTTTGGAGATTTTAAATGGAATAAGAAATGTTGATTGACATAGTTACTATCTTATTTAGGTATAGTAAACTCGAAGATTTTTTGAATGTCTTTAGTGGAAAGCCAAACGACTGAACGGATCTTGATGCGGTTTTTTCCGGTGGTCTCTTCAAAAACAGTCGGCGGGTAACATAGGCTACGCGAATTTTTCGAAATCCGGTGATCGAAAACTCGGTGGTCCATTACGAATACACATGACAAAGATTTTGTTTTGCGTTCTTAGTTTATTGGTAAGGGTCAGCTGAACCTTCTTTCATGGTTTGGTTTTGCTAAGTTTTCATAAGCACTTACGTCGTTTGTTACGGTAACATTCATGTTGTGGAAATACAAGTTATACGTCCACCTGTTCTGATTAAAATACCTTCCTAATCTAGAAACAGATCAGGATGGTACTAGCGAGGGTAGTACAAAGCTATCGATTTTTAAGTTACCAATATAATACGCGCTACAGTATATATTTTTCGTACTATACCAACTCAGCTGCTGGAAATATAACAGCTTCTATCCGGGCCCCATCTTCCATGCGTGCACAAAAGCCCTGGCCTTTGGGTAGACACTTCGTAAACAAGCTGCTTTGAAGATGTTTCGTTAGCGATGGTATATGGAAACTACGTTACCTACCTCGAAGCACATCTAAGTAGAATTTCATTCAACCAAACACGCGCTTATACAAATAGTATATTTTTGATTTCACATAATAAACGTTTCTACCGTTGATTCTATGTATTTATCATTCCTTGTCGTCAACTCCCTGGAGGTCCCCGAACGTAGCTGTGCACTATGATCTTTGTGTTTGAAGCTCGATAGCATGTAGGTGAGTCCAAAAGAAAGGATATAATTCTATTCTGTAGTGCTCACGAATAACTTCACCGCATGATTTGATTACGAAAAATGGGGCAACATTATGAGCCATATGCAAATGTTCAGATGAATTATGATTTGTGCAACGATCAAAATTGCACCAGTTAAAACGTATGCGGTGCACACCTGTGGCAAACGGTAATTCAGTCATTTCTTAATGAGATTTTGCTTGGGATTGCGTTTCTGTGGTGAAAAGAAATTCGAATGAAAATAATGCACATCGCAAATATTTTGCTCGCGCAGTAAATGTGATTAATCGAGTTCATCGAAAAAGGCTGCAAATAATTACAAAACGGTTTATTATTCACCTGTGTAGATGCCCCTTCTGCGTAGACCACTGTTTTCTGTGGTCAATACCTACCATCGTGGTCCTCCCAGGAAAGCCCTAAATCGAGTAATGGAGCCGGCTGGGGAATGCCAGTTTCATAAAAATATGCGGTGGATACAAGAATTCTGTCATTGACTAGGAATTTTTATTCATTAAGCATAACATTTGTTCAAGTTGAAAAAGGTCTTATAAAAGAAATCCAAAATTATCATCATTGCACCATTTCATTTACGATCATGTTGACAAAGCTTTTCGGCGCTAACAAACGGCAGGTCGTGCAATGGTACGGAATGCTGGTGCAGAACAATGCATCGGAAAGTCTCAAAAAAATCTCAAGTTCGAGATCGATTTAAAAACGTAAAAAAAACCATAGGTAGGTAGGTACCCTTCTATTGACAGTTTTCAAGCTACGGCGTTCTGGAAATTTCAACCCCTATTTTTCACCCCTTAGAGATGACTGACAGTAACGCCGAGCTTCACAGACCAACTAGACCCCAAATGGGAAATACAAACCAAATTTCATTAATTTTAAGGAATGTGCAAAGTACGTACGGCGTACAGCGGACGTACAGAAATTCTTTTAATCCATTATCGGATTTTACGTAGCTTGACGGAAACAACCATATTTGGGGGGGGGGGTTAAAGGTTTATTATTGAAAATGATGATAATAATAATAATCATAATAAATAATGATAATTATATCAACATTAGAGACCACAAACACACAAATGCGACAACCTATACAGTAATATGTGACCGACTGGAAACAGGCGTGGGTCCGTTTGATTAGGATTGTGAAGGGTGTTTTCCAGTTCAATAAACAGTAATCCAATCCACTTCTCCATGTCAGTATTTTCCGCGTTTACTGGTTGGTACGATTCAATGCGGTTTCGATAGTCGTTTTCCGAATGGGCTCGACGGCAGTTCGGTTGAATATTCACTTTCAGTTTTAGTAGTGAAATATTGAGAAATCGTTACAATAATTCAGCTCCAATTCGTATTATCTACTATCCATCGTAGCTACGCGGACATTACCTACAACTCAAATGTACTTTCTTGAGTAATGCCATGATGATCGTAGCCATAGCGCACCCGCATCCTAAAAGAGACATTTCTCAAACAGAAAAACTAGTATTTTGCACCTCGCCAGCTTTGCTTTTATTCCTCACCGAGTACATTAAGAAGTCATTTCAGAAATGCTGAGCTGCAAACCTGGCTACAGCAAAACCGCCTCAGCGTCATCGGCGTACGAATCGAAGTGATACCTACTAATACAAAATACCGCATTTCTACATCTTTGGTCAATACTTAAGTAACGTAGAAATCATTTCCTTTTAGTAATCTCATCTCAATTCTAGGTCTCACTGATGTACTGCCATTTCGCAATAAACATCAAAATAAATTATTCAAAATAAATAAGCTCACGTATGTGGTTCAAGAATAGATGCTCCAAACATTATACAGGGTGGCCCACCAAAGAGAAGTCACCCCTTAATATTAAAGATGAGAATCTATGTCACCCAATTCCCACATGTCTATTTTATGAAATGTTAACTAAATTGAGAGCTGCAATACTGGCAGAGACTTCCACCACACATATGACGGTGGGACATTGTGGATTTAGCATGTTAAGTAGGGACCTGTTGTACGATAGTAACTGTAACTACAAGTACCTGTGGAGTACACAATGGAAATGGCAAGCCGGATAGGATAAAGAATGTGTTCAGCACCTACAACTGAAGTCAAAATGGAGAGTGCAGATGTCTTTCCAAAGCTTGTGCTAACATTGTGGTATCATTCAATGGATAATAAAATATTTCAACTGAACTGGGTCAACTGTCATTATCAAGGGAGGTGGAGGCAAATAATCATATTCCATTTCAGGACGTTCCAATGTTTCCAATGTCACTTGGCCCCCATTCGCCAGGATCTCTTCTCTCTGGTTTGACAATGCTGGATATAATTTTTCAGAGGGTTTTAAACTTGTTTTATCCGTTTACTGCGATGCGGGATGATGCCGGCTTTGGAACGTCACACGACAAAGGGATGAATAGCTGGCGGTTGAAGTACCTAGTCGGCAAAGTTTATAGAGACTGGCTCGATGGCTCTTGTGACGCGCTCTTCAATTAGGGGGCTAAAGGTATAAAGTACAAAGGAAGCTTGTTTTTCTTCCCCCAATCGAAATTTCAATTGGATATCGTGTCCATTCAGTCAACGAGTAGGTACGTTATTCACCAACTGTTTAATGTCGGAAAGGGATACTACGTAGGGCTGTTGGTATCTACTTGAAATATGAAGACTCATGCGGTGATGTAGTAAAACTGTGGAGCACACATATTGTGCGATCAAACAAATTCTAGTCTAAATTGTAAGATAAATTCTGACCAAAAATAAGCTCCATATTAAACGCTTTTGAGAATTCATATACCGATCTATAATAATTCCTCATTATTTGTTCCTAGCCCACCAAAGCCCAAGAGGGAGCCTTAAGATCAGTTTCGAGGGGTGAAAAATGGCATAGCTCCAGTACCTACCTGTTGAAGTGTATTTCATTATTATTGTAAACATACAAAGTTCCAATAACTCCGTTTCGATTTGTAAACATTCTCCCTATGATAGGTAGAATTCAGGTCTGATCATATTAGAATTATATAAATATTATAAATTATTTGATGGTAATCGACAGATTAGTCTAGGCAACCTTAGATTACACAACGGTGATAAACCAATAGTGGATCTAAGCACTAAAGCGATTTTCAAAGGGGGGGTCGGAGCAAAGTATTGGTTCCATCAGCACAGGTTGAAAAGCTTTCGAGGGCAAAGCCAATATGTAGACGTCAACCAAAATAATTTAACGTCGCATTCAGAAAGTGGGCGCCTCATGGCTTATGACGCCCGAGAAGGAAGTGTCATATTTGAGCCTTAATTAAAGAGGTTGTCAGCCCTTTGACTCTGTTCGGCTAATTATTACTTGAAGTTGTTTCCCTGGTTTCTCGGTGACTGGATAGGTGCGCTACTGTTAATGACAACCGCAAACCATTTGTCCCTACAGGGCATCCTAGAACCCAATCATAATGGCGCATTTTAAATATGGCCGTGAAGTGGAAGGAGATCCCGGCTGCAAACTAGTTCCAATTGTATGCAAAGACTGTATTGCAGACTGGGTTGGTCCTTTTTTCAAACGCACCAAAGTTGGTTTTTTAAAGGTAAGGATTTATCTTAGATCTACTTCTGATTAGTAAAACTATCTGGATGTCAAATGAATTTAAATGAAACAACAAATGTTAAATGAAGTTATGCATAAAAATATTTGACAAATATTAAATATTTGTCAAATATTTTTATGCATAACTGGAAAATAATTTGCCATAAAATTTATGGCAAATTATTTTCCAGTTATGCATAAAAATCAAAGCCTATCAAAGCGCCCAAGGGAAGAACCCTCCTCCTTTGGTCAGATGCTGTTCCCTCCCTTGGTCATGATCTGGGTGGTCCCGGTCATTTTGGAAATTAGGGTCCTTCCGCTGGGTGAAGCAGTCATCCCATCTCCGTCTGGTGCTAGCTTACGAGAAAGAATAATAAGTTCGTACTAGTTGACATGATTTGATAAACATTATGCTCATATTTATCAGTTATGAAAGTTTAATCGTGACAGAAATCCAACAAAAGCAAAATCAGAGTGCGTTATTTTTGGGAGCGTACGTGTCTCAATCAACTCCCACATACGGAAATTACGTCCACTGTTGAATCAATGTTTGGCATTATTTATGATGGGCGGGATTCTTTAATAATTTTTTTTTTCTAACCGAGGTAGGGGTGCTTAAACTGATCGATGTAATAACGAACTTTCTGAATAATCATCACGAGCACATCACCCGGTTGCTGGTATTTGTGTATGCATAAAACTTAGGACCATAGTTATCATAGTAAGCATGGACCAGATTATGCTATCATTAATTCCATCATTAATCAACTCCTCAAGGAGTTCAACGATCTACTCAACTTCTTCGAGCCCCTTGAACCAGAAGATGAAAGTTGTTTTACCTTTTCAATAATTAAAAAAAAAAAAAAATGAAAAAAAAATGAAACTACCTGCCAGATTCAGAAAACGACAAATATTCGTAGGACTTTGCAATCTTTTTCCACTCCAGTCATCCCGCTTAAGATAAATTACGCGGTTTTGCCTAACAACAAAATTATTTTCCTCGAATGGAATGGCAATAAACTTTCCAAATATTACCGGTGATGTGTTGGAATGGGTAAAGCAGTAAAAGGTAAACGACAACTTATCTTCATGAGAAACTTAGACGTCAGCGACAGCAGAAATGAGCACGGCCTAATGGGGTTTGGGAAGATCTCCTCTGAGATCAAATCACCATAACTGAAATGGTGATGGCTCGAAATCCATTAACCCGACCCTCTAAACTTTTGGATATCATTCATATTGACGACCGTATTAGAATTGTCCTAGAGAATTAGAATTATTATTTTAGTAGGCGGTATTTGAGATTGAATGATGTTTGACCTTTGTTGGTAAGAGTTTGATCATTTGACGGGCTTTAGTTGGGTAGCTTTGCACCTGCTGTGCAACGCACGAGTCATCCAGCTGGTCAATATCATAAATGTTCATCTGTGTACAAGGAGTGGGTACAGTATATTTGGTTTGGTAACTGTCGGGCATGGCATACATTCTGCAAAATTAATATCGAGAATGTCTGTTGACAAAGTTGATATAAAGGAAGATATATGAGTACAACATCTCTTCTCCTATGCCAGCCTGTCAATGCTTTATGGCAAGCCACGGACAGCCATTGATACCGCTTGCACGTGGACCAGTTTGTCGTTTAAGGTAAATTCATATTTTATATTCAAACGCCCAGGAAAAGTGTATACATTAATTAGATTAATAAATAGGTGGATGAATGAATGAATGAATTTATTGTCATCATACCTCAATACAAATAATACAATATATTAATATAAAACTAGGATTAATATATAATATATAACATTGTAGCAGATGCTACAGTTATTTTTGAGCTATATAATAGATATTATATAATATATTATTGAGTTATATAATATTGAGTGTATACTATTGAGTTATATAATACATAATATATTATGGAGTTAATTAATATTGAGTATATAATATGTTATATTATATAATATATTAATATAAAACTATCCAAAACTAGGATTAATATATAATATATAACATTGTAGCAGATTCTACAGTTATTTTTGAGCTTATAAGTTCCTGATGTGGTTTTCCAAATTCTCAAAAGCATGTGTTTGGAAAGTGACAATCAAATTTCAGTTTCATACGAGTGACTTCGGTTTTTGCAGGTGTCCACTCAACTTCTTTTGCGTCACGTTACAAATTACTTGGAATGTAATTATATTTTCCATTTGCCGTTATATCTTTTGGATCAGATTATTTGCAGTAGATTGCTGAAGGTCTTCGCCTACAGAATATCGAATGTATAAGCACTACGTATTATTACCAGGCTGAAAATGGTATGGTTCTTTAGTAGTATCCTATCCGATTTTCGAACAATTGATAGCGTACTTTGGTGATAGTTGATGGGGATCTCAGGGGATCGTAAATGCCCTGACAAACAATTCAATCAGTCGCCCTTTGTGCCAAGTTCATTCAGCTCCCCTGACCGTGACAACGGTCACAAGATTCCATTCCAGCGACATCAGTAAAACAATGGGGATATTCAGTGACCCAAACAAGCGAATCCTCATTTTTTATTATCTCGAACGCAACTCTACTTTCCACCAAAGCTTGTGTAACCTAATGAAACCGTTATCTTCTAGGTATTCCCAAGTATTCAATCATGCTCGGTACAGACAGACTGCTGTGGGTAAGTCAGTTACGTTTTTGAAGTTCCCCACAGCCTTTCACCGCAAGAGCGCTCTGAAAAACACTATGAGAATTCGTAAGAAAAAGCAGCTAAATTTTTAGCAACTCTTCGCAGACCGATGATGGCAACGAACCAGTACAGACTCTCTTATTAACATGTTGACAAGTTCCACATGTAGGTACTATTGACGCACATGTACGACATCATTCGTTGAATATATCAAGAAAATGAAGAAGGGATGTGAACTGTGAGGATCGTCGTAAAAAGAAAGCCCGTTCCATCAGCATTCTTCCGCTTTTCCTTTTATCGTCGGAACATAAAAGGTATCGAATTCTCCAACGAAGCCCAATAGATGGAAATTGCAAATGTCTCTGTAAAGGGAACCCGAGGGTGGATAACAAATCTCACGCAGTAGACTGTTCTGGTAATTAGTACATATTTTTGGTAATCAGCACATACAAAGCCCTATCGAATTCTAGAATTTCTAGAAACCGTTTTTGCATTAATGTTGCGTCACCATTATTTGTGGCGTCGAGAGCAACTTCCTGACGCATTCATGACATCAAAGCCCAGTACAACATATTACCGACGGTCCACCGAGTAGAGCTATGAATTTCACGTCTATCAGAGAGTCGTTTTCCCCGGACAAAAAGATTATCATAGCGATAAATTTCGCCCGAGTCTAAGTAAGAGCCTCTCTCACTTTTGGCAATTAATATGTTCATCAATTTGTACGATTCTATTACGACGAAATATGCTTTCACGAGTGCCCTCTCCGTTTAGGAATTAGATTATTCCACGATTCGATTGGCTTTCAACTCCAAGCCCGCAAATTCATTTCCTCTGTCAACGCATTTTTTCATGGGCCGTCCGATCGGGCATGTTAACTTTCGTTTACCGTCGAGTGGGGTAGCTAAGTTAATTTGTGTTGCATATCGTCCGTTTTATTCATATTGGAAATAGGATGTGCGGGCCTTTCCATGACCCCCCGCATGTATATAAAGGATGTGTACATGTAATACAATGTGTCGGTCCCTTAACTCTCCCATACGTATTTTCTATTCATTTTCACGTTTGAATTTAAAAAACGCTGCAAAGTCCTTGTCACATGGGTTTATTATTCTATTGGACATACCTACAGAAATGCTGGCTGTTCATTTATTGTTTCTTTCATGCGTAATAATCGAAATAGCTATTTCTGATGGTTTCCATTAATTTTGGCCCCTAAAAAACAAATTAGGTATACGCTTTTTTTTCTTTTTTTTTAAACTATCTTTGATCATACTGCCATTTAATCGTCTTGATCCACGTGTTGACACTTTTTCCAGTGTTTTTATACAAGCTGATGGTGATTTCAGACGATTTCCCAGGTTTTTCACTCATAAAACATCAATTTTGGGAGCTGAAAATTTGGTAGAACTCAATTTTCCACTCTTTGGTCAAAATCGATTTCATATTCGGTCTTCTCGTCCCCAGAAACATGGAAAAAGATATCTCAGAAGCTCATGTTACCAACATGTTGCTAAATCGCAAAAAGTACCTATTTTTACACACATTTTCACTCATAAAACCCCTGGGTATATTCCGATCGGGCTCAAAAGTTTCGGGACACAACTAGGGCCCAAATGGAGCATGTGTGCGAAAGAACGAATTTTTTAGACCGAATGTGAAGCCGGTACACGTGATACGGCGTACGGCGGACGGACATTGCATTTTTGGAATCTACGCACCTTGAAAAGGAAAAGAAAAATTTTGAGGGGGTGTTATAAATTTTTTTTGCTGAGCGAATACATAGGTGTATTATTCACAGAATAATAAACCAAAAAAACCATACACTTCAAAAACGCTGCAAATTAATAAACAACGGTTTATTATTAGTTTAATACTGCAATATTATGACAGTTAACGTCTCTGTAAATTTCGTCAAAAATAAAAAATGTGGGGTCTTATTCTAACAAGAAGATTATTAAAAAACACAACTTTATAAATTCGTTGACAGGGAACTCCCAACTTCTCTTTGTTGCAATATTTAAGCACGGAATGATGTCGTTATTATTGTCTCATCCCCAAAAAACCAGACTAATAGGGAATTTTTCTCCTAATCTGGACTAAAATAATTCCAAAATAGTTGGTCAAGATACCTTGTCGTATCCTAATATTCGGTTGTACGAGGCATTATTTTTCAGTGTGTTTCAAAGAAATCAATAGCTTTGAATCATCCAAACCAATAGAAAAAACCAGAACGTTAAAACTTCACACCAAAGAAAGCTCCACAAATATTATTAATTTATCCCGAGCGAGGATGGAATTGATATGAAAAAACGCTGCAAATCCCTGCACAACGGTTTATTATTTTGTATAGAATACCCTTCTGTTACAGATCACAGCTCTATGTATAGATAACCCGTCTATATAATATAATATGTACTATTCTATGCATATTATGTAGATCGCAGACCCTCCTTACTCGTTACTATGTACCTACCTAAATCACGAGTTAAATGTTGCTAAAATAATTCTGCCGATGACAAACAGTACCTAACAAAAAGAAACACACACAATGAAGTTCTGAAAAGAAATTGTTGATGAGGAGTGAAAAACGCTGCAAATCCCTGCACAACGGTTTATTATTTTGTATAGAATACCCTTGTGTTACAGATCACAGCTCTATGTATAGATAACCCGTCTATATAATATGATATGTACTATTCTATACATATTATGTAGATCGCAGACCCTCCGTAGGTTAGTACCTAACCCCGTACTCGTTACTAGGTACCTACCTAAATCACGAGTTAAATGTTGCTAAAATAGTTCTGCCGATGACAAACAGTACCTAACAAAAAGAAACACACATAATGAAGTTCTGAAAAGAAATAATTGTTGATGAGGAGTGAAAAAAGTTGCAAAAGTACCTACCAACAAACTCCAGCCCCTTCTACGTAGATGGTATAATGAACCGTTGTGTAATAATTTACCGTTGAGTAATGATTTACCGTAGTAATAATTTACCCATCAATAATACTTCAACGTTTGTTCAAGTTTCACTACCTACCAACAAACTCCAAAAGAGCCATCATTTTTCAAATTAAATAATATCACAGAACAACCAACTCGACTTCATACTCCGCCAATATAATCAGGTGATCCCTACCAATGATTGGCCGTATTCACCAATTTCCTATTGTGGGCGCGTCTCTGGTTACGAGATTTGGTTTGAATTGTATACAATTTCATTCACACTGGAGTCGAAAATGCCTGTCGCTGCAAACTTCGGGGCCTTACTGTGAACGAACGGCTGGACGTACGATGCTCCGGATGGTCTTAAAAAACTCGCAAGTTCAAGAACTATTTAAAACCGTAAAAATATTTACGTAAAAAAATTGTATAGGCGTTTTGAAAATTTCAACCCCTATTTTGAACCCCTTAGAGATGACTCACAGTAACGTCGAGCTTCGAGGACCAACTAGACGCCGAACGGAACCTATAACCCGAATTTCATCAATTTTTTTTCATGGTAACTAAGAAAAGTGGCCCGTACGGCGTACGGCGTACAGACAGAAATATTTTTATTGCAGTTTTGGATTCTACATACCTTGAAACGTAAACCATCAAATTTTGAGGGGGGGTAAGAATTTTTTTTTTTCATGCTCGATTCCAATGGTTCATTATTGAAAATAATAAACCAAAAAATATATATATTAAATGGTTCGTATATAATAACGAAATATCGGGTGATATCCGTTGTCTAGAGAGAAGTTTAATGATTCACACCCACGCTATAGTTAACGAATCTATCCTAATACTTCGGAGTAATTTATACAATAAATCATCATCATCAATCATATATTACCACTCCAGAATACAACCACTTCGTCGGTTCGGCAGCCTGCCGGTGATTCAGGAAGGTGGCGTTCTTCGCATCCCCCTTTGGCGTTGACGAGAAACGATACTGTTCGGGAACTTCATCAACTGGCGAAAACGGGGAACGGAATTAGTATTTAATAACCGGGAACCAATATGGAGTTTTGTTAAACTTCGTGATTCCAGTCGACCATTTTCTTTCATGTGTCATTCATGATAAATTCCTTTTCGTAATACCTCATGCACAAGAAGGCACACTACGATTTATTAACCCCGCAGCGAGTATTTCCTTGGAAACGTTTGCTGATTTATATAGCCATAAATAAGTCCGTCAGAATCCACCTTTTGTATCACGACGTGTATAGGAGATTGGCGATACTACTCTGGGGCCTTCGTTTCAGCATAATTTAAGGAGCTATTTTCGGGTAGGTACCTACCTACCGAGTTCCCTCAAAAATGTCTACCAAAACTCCTACAAGAATTCGAGATAGATACATGAAGGGGCAATTTTTGTAGGGTTCGTGATTATATTGTTGTTTTTGTGATATATAAGCTACTCTTACCACTGAGTTAGACATGATACATGTACACAACTGAATAGGAAAGCTTATGCGTACACAGAACAGGTGTAAGTTCTGTAGCTACAATAAATGAGATTTGGAAAAATGGAGTCTCTCATGAATTATACGAAATTATATGAAAAGCTCTGAGATGTTTTAATGTAGTTTTTATTTATAACCTGAGATGGTCAGACAGCCAAATGAACTCCGCCTGCTTTATCCATACTGCTTTATCCATTCAGGACAGTTCGGGTAGGTACTTAACAGGGCCCATCTTCAACCAACCTTGGAGCAATATAATCGTACAGGAGAGTTAAAAAATTTATTGTCATTTAACGAAGTCATTTACTCCTAAAGCCTAACTGTAAGTAAGCCTGGTAGGATTCAATTAAAACCAGTATGCAGACAAGTAATATTCATCCACATTGATGAAGTCACAGTACAGTCATGATTCTATGGCAAACCTTACTGCTGTTTCAAGATTTGTTTGCAACATAACTGTAAATACTTTTATCTCTACCTATCTCTGCACTAGTCCAGAGCCACCAATAAATCTGGAGGTCTATGTCCACTACAATTATTATTTCCACTCGTACTAGACATTTTTCTATGGAAATAAGGTGGACATCACGTCATCACAGATAAAATGGGCCTCGGAAGAAGATGAACCAACATCGCAAGATCCTCTCATCATCCAGACCATCAGCAACTGAACCTCTTCAACACGGGGCTAGTCAGCAGCTGAGCGCGTAGTGCTGGTGGTCCCAGAAACTTGCCTGAGATTGGAACGGCCCCAACAGTATAATATTTGGTTTGAATTTCATTGCCCCTCCTCCCTATGCAAGGCAGTGTGGCAATGGGGAGCCTTGAGCAAATGATCGCACAAATTCTGATCCTCTTCAGAGGAAAGCCGATCACGTCCGTGACGGGCAGGGTAGTCAGACTTAAATCCACAGCCTGAAACCGCTTTGTACTTCACAGACTTTACGCGAGTAAACTAGTCGACACTCATCGCGACACACTGTTTTGTGGTGAGCCAGCGGCCCGAGTGGGTTGGTGGCTGGCAGTCGTCCATTCAACTCCCGATCCTTCGTCCTGGTCCTTACTACCCAGAATATTCGCTTCGAGAGAAACGTACGTAACAAATTCTGATTCCCTTGAGAGAAAAATTCGAATTTCATGGGCTTTAAGGATAGACAGCTATGATGTAGTTGCACTGTGTATTTAACAACTTCAGACTGCCGTGACATGTCATACGAGTTCATGTACATAAAACTAACGAACAGTTTATTTCTTCTCAGGGTAATCGTAAGTATCATGGGTGCAATGTGTTCCAAGGTATTCATTTTTATACATTTCCTTCAAGAGGTAATTTTGATTTATTATTTTCAATTATGAACCAGTGGAATCGAGCATGAAAAAATAAAAATAAATAAATACCCCCCCCCCCTCCTCAAAATTTGACGGTTTACGTTTCAAGTTACGTAGAATCCGAAAATGCAATTTAAAAAAACTCTGTCGGTCCGCCGTACGTACTTCGCACTTTTCTTGGTTACCATGAACCGAAAAATTAATGTTAGGGGTCTAGTTCGTCCGCGAAGGTCGGCGTTACTGTCAGTCATCTCTAAGAGGTGAAAAATAGGGGTTGAAAGTTTCAGAACGCCGTAGTTCGAAAACTGTCAATAGAAGGGTATGGTTTTTTTTAACGTTTTTAAATTGATTTCGAACTAAAGAATTTTTGGAGACCACCCGGAGCATTGTACGACCAGCCGTTTGTTTGCACCGAAAAGCTTCGACAACATGCTCGCGAAAAATGATGGCTCTTTTGGATTTTGTTGATAGGTACCTAATTCAGCATCTTGAACAAACGTCGAAGTATTATTGGGTAAATTATTACACAACGGTTTATTATACTATCTACGCAGAAGGAGTATATATACAGGTAAATTGTTACACAACGGTTTATTATTTACCTTATGCTTCATGAATAACTACAAATAATAATTAATGATTGAATTATTGAATCCCGCGAATTTGTATGAAGCTTTAAGGGCTTTCCTGGAGGGAGCTCGAGGGTATTGACCACAGAAAACATTGATCTACGCAGAAGGGGCATCTGCACAGGTAAATAATAAACAGTTGTGTAATAATTTGCAGCGTTTTTCTGAATCGTCTCCTTTTAGAAATGATCAACTCTACTACTAAATCTTCTATTTCAAATGCATAGGTAAATTATATAAGGCCTCCTGTTCAAAATTAAATTAACATAACATAGTTAAATTATTTACATGAATATCTGTATTAAATACCAAGTACTGAGAGGTGTAAAAAGTAATATAAGAGTCAAAGCGGAGTAGTCATGGTTTTTTCGGAAGAGGTGAATTCAAAAGCGAGGGCCCTTTGATGACTAACGCCATAAAGAATAGCAAATTCTCTGGGAAGCTTCACCCACATATAACGCAATAACGCCCAGCTTCTGATAAGGTTATCTCCTACATTAAGGTAGAGGCTACTACAGTGCCCATCTCCCATAGGCCTCCAGGAAAAGAAACCCCTTATATACAGCTGAAAGAGGAATGGGGGGGGGGGGAGATTTTTCTGCAACTCTTATACAGAAAGAAACACAGACACGAGAAAGAATGAAAAAATATATATTTCGACGCCCATTTCCAGAAGGCGCTACGTTTCCAGAAACAAGAACGTCAGCTGCGTTTGAACTTTTTATCGGCACCAGAAGGTGCTGGAGGGTTTTTGCAGGGGAAGGATTACTAAAACCGTGAGCAGATTGTGCCAACTTTACGTGCTCAACATATCAAATGAGATTTGAAGAAAATGAACAGCGGAACCTCTTCAGGATAACGATATATCGTGATATATCACTTATGTAAATTTTCAGTTTGACGATCGAACGAAGCTAGACAGTATATTTCAGTTTAGTGTACTATATTACCTAAACGACTGCAATACGCCTTACGCGTTACACTTCATCCTCCAACACATCATCCTCCAACACATCATGTGTATAATAGTGTCTAAGTAATTTGCGACTTTCAGTTGCGTTACGATGTGTCCGGCAGAAACTGTATCTCGCAATATTCGCAGGATTTGCACAGTCTGAGTAATAATATAGAAAACGTTTTTACTATGAGGCCCTTCAATAGTGGAATTTAACCTTTTAAGTACTAATTTCTCCAATTTTCAAGAAAATCGTGTTTCACTGAATCCTGAACAAGCCATCCCTCTTCCGTCTGACCTTAAGTCAGAAGAATCGTCTGAATTAAATTACGAATAGAAGATGGATCTTCGGACGAGAGAGATCATGGAGTTATCCCCGTCACACCATCTTCCGTCACACAAGAATTCATATGTAGAAAGTCGAATGGAGAGTGGTGAACAATGTCATAACTCAGAATTTGATCTGTGAGGTATGTGATCATATTTAGAGTCATTTTCTTGGTGACGTAAAGAATCTAGAGGGTTATTTTCGCTTGTAATAGGAGGAAAATTACCATATACCTACCTTCCAGAGGAATCCTGGAGGAGCATTCACTCGATGGCCTGATGATCATTTTCTTAGATCGAAAGCGCTCGCCTCAAGTACTCGACCAGCTGGTTTACCGTAAACTAAGTAAAGAAGTTCCAATAAATACGCACCATAGTTATTTACAATTTACACAAACATATTCGGTCGTTTTCACATGATGTATAACCTCACAGTTTACCTTAAACACCTAATTACCTAGCAATATGTTCAAAATCCAGATGTTTTGAAAAACATTTTTTCGAGATCTCTACAAATGCATATTTGGTACGATCGACTTCTAATAAAAAAATTAAAAAAACGCTGCAAATCCCTGCACAACGGTTTATTATTTTGTATAGAATACCCTTCTGTTACAGATCACAGCTCTATGTATAGATAACCCGTCTATATAATATAATATGTACTATTATATACATATTATGTAGATCGCAGACCCTCCGTAGGTTAGTACCTAACCCCGTACTCGTTACTAGGTACCTACCTAAATCACGAGTTAAATGTTGCTAAAATAATTCTGCCGATGACAAACAGTACCTAACAAAAAGAAACACACATAATGAAGTTCTGAAAAGAAATTGTTGATGAGGAGTGAAAAAAGTTGCAAAAGTACCTACCAACAAACTCCAGCCCCTTCTACGTAGATGGTATAATGAACCGTTGTGTAATAATTTACCGTTGAGTAATGATTTAACGTAGTAATAATTTACCCATCAATAATACTTCAACGTTTGTTCAAGTTTCACTACCTACCAACAAACTCCAAAAGAGCCATCATTTTTCAAATTAAATAATATCACAGAACAACCAACTCGACTTCATACTCCGCCAATATAATCAGGTGATCCCTACCAATGATTGGCCGTATTCACAAATTCCTATTGTGGGCGCGTCTCTGGTTACGAGATTTGGTTTGAATTGTATACAATTTCATTCACACTGGAGTCGAAAATGCCTGTCGGTGCAAACTTCGGGGCCTTACTGTGAACGAACGGCTGGACGTACGATGCTCCGGATGGGCTTAAAAAACTCGCAAGTTCAAGAACTATTTAAAACCGTAAAAATATTTACGTAAAAAAATGGTATAGGCGTTTTGAAAATTTCAACCCCTATTTTGAACCCCTTAGAGATGACTCACAGTAACGTCGAGCTTCGAGGACCAACTAGACGCCGAACGGAACCTATAACCCGAATTTCATCAATTTTTTTTCATGGTAACTAAGAAAAGTGGCCCGTACGGCGTACGGCGTACGGCGTACGGTGTACGGCGTACGGCGTACGGCGGACAGACAGAAATATTTTTATTGCAGTTTTGGATTCTACATACCTTGAAACGTAAACCATCAAATTTTGAGGGGGGGTAAGAATTTTTTTTTTCATGCTCGATTCCAATGGTTCATTATTGAAAATAATAAACCAAAATAAAAAACCACAGTCATGCAGCATGGCTATAAGAGCGAATTTTCGAAGTTTTCGGCATCTTCCTCCTCCGCCTAAAATTTTCTGAAAATTAATTTTCGGCCAATGTTTTCCCAACTTGATACCATACAAAATTAAAACAGGAGTAGTTTTACGCAAAGTAAAATTTGGGGTGGAAGGAGGGGGAGGGGGAAATCAAAAATGTTTTGAATACCAGAAGAGTAGGTATTGGGTACGTAACAAATTTTTTGTTCCATTTTTTGCCGAGTAACACCTCGGTTTGTAGATTTTCCAACGCTGAACACGATGGTGAAGTCAGAATTGCGATATCCCATTCCGTTATCAGATTAGAGCAGACGAACCAGGAAGAACATCTCAAGAAATAACCACGTTCCTTCATCTTCAAAGTGCTCCAGTTTGAGAATGGAATGAGATATCGCAATTCTGATTTCACCATCGTGTTCAGCGTACAAAAACCTTTAAAATGAGGTGTCACTTGTCAGACTTTTTCATTTTGGGAATTTATGGGTAATTTTCCCCCCCTAAAACTCCCCAAAACTCCCCCTTAGGGTGACCCGATTCTGCCCATCTTCGGACTTAGCCTGTCGATTGCCAAGACAGATTTTTCGTGCAAATTTGAACTTTTTATCTCAATTCTTTCGAGAGTTATCGTCTGGAATGACACATACATATATAAATATATATATAAATATATAAATATATAAATATATAAATATATAAATATATAAATATATAAATATATATATATATATATATATATATATATACATATAATTTTTGGTGTCTTTCGGCAGGGAATTCAGGATGGTCTGAAACGGATTTTGGTATAAAAATCTTTCGGAAATTCGAGTTTTAAAAATTTTGGACCGAGAACAATAGCTTCCTTTTCTTCGAAAATTCGCTAAAAGGGGCTGTTGAATAACAGCACCAACGTAGGATACAACAATGCAACTCATATTCGTGTAAGTAGTCGTACTCAGACAACATTAAAATTACACAAACTTTCCAGAACAAGGTGAAATGGAGCAACCTTAGGAATGGTGATCTCGACAATGAATATAAAAAGCAGTTTATTTGTCACATAGAGTGAACACTATCAGTCCACCCGAATCGTGTTAAGTTAAAAAAAAAAATCCTCTGACATATTCGCCCATTGTTACCCTACCAACTGTAGGCTAGTTCGATGGTTTCCTTAACGAGATGATGATGACTCGAATGCAAATCCCCTACGTGACTAATCCTCGCTCATTCAATCCTTGGGTAGCCTACGTATCCTCGGCACAAGATAGTGTCAACGACAAGCCCTCGAAATTGAATAATTAAATGATCGGATCGCAGGTATTTCCATAAGTTGAGCGTTTAGCATTTCAAGTGAGTGTCAGTCATAAACAAAGGCCGTGACGGAAGGCTCTGACACAAGACGACTGGACAACAATGAAATATGTTTGCTGGGGATCGCAGTATGCGAACCCGTTATTTAGCATTCACCCGTTCAGTCTCACAAATAAGGCTGTACTGAGCTCAATTTGAAACGTATAATTACGTACTCATGGATGGTATGGTCGGAGTGCTTTCTTTTCAGATCAAATAATGTGAAAAAGCAACGAGCAACGTTCCCCACCACTTATTCTCACAATTTATAATACCACAGATTCTAACCGAACTACCCATGACACAATCACTATCCAAATTTCATTCAAAACGGTCAATCCAAATAGGAATTAGCCAGCAATTTGTAAATCTAGTTTAAAGGAATGTGGTTGTAGATCTGTAGGTCTGTCTGAACCCCATTCCTTGTAACCACCATACCTACCTTATCCAAAACCAGTCATGCAGTATTGCTACACGAGCGAATTTTCAAAGAAATATTCGTGCTATTGTGTAAAAGATGATTTATATCATGATGACTATATAATTATTTTTCGTGAATTTAGCCATTTTTACCGATTTTTGACACTTAAAAGTCAAATTTGACCCACCTTTTTTTTTAGAAAAATATTTTTATCATTGAAATAATCCTTTTTTGTGAGAATCACCATCCCACACAACGTCAGGTGAATTAATATTGATTTTAGCCTTAATACCAATTTTTGACCCCCAAAAATCCTAATTTGACCCCTATTCTGTATGAAAAGCAACCGAAATGGTATTTTTCTATCTTTACTTACCCTTCCATACCACTTTCAGTGATTTTTATACCTCTTGTCCGCGATTTTAGCCGTTACTACCTTATTACCTTAGCCGATATTATCTTGAAAATTGCTCATCTTTCAACTCATCCTTTTGTATGGGAATACAATGTTTTGGAGAAATTGGGAATTTTCAGGGAGGCAGATATCGTCTGGAGTGACACAGAAATAAATAAATAAATATATATACATAAATTTTGTTAAAATCTAGAAAGATATGAATTCAGGATGCTCTGAAACGGATTTGCCTATTAAAAAAATTTCGAAAGGTCATGTTTTGAAAATGTTGGACCTATTGCAACAGTTCCATTTTCTTTGAAAATTCGCTGAAACGATCAAAACGAGCTGAAATTTTGAGGGTACGCAGTATGTACTTTTGCAACGCAACAGAACGATAGTAAATCGATAACCCGCTGAACATTACATTCATGACATGATCCTGGCCACCAAGGGATTCGCACGTAGCTAGAAGACGAAAGAAAACGGCTGAAGGTTCTCAAAGCGGAAAAAACCCTCAAACAATCACACCAGGAACAGCACGTTATGCATACAAACCACTCAATATTTTCCCTTCAGGGGCGCCATACCGCCAAACATAAAGGATTTATCCGTAGATAAGTGGCCAGTAGGATTTGCAGCGCTTATACGCGACTGTAATCAACTTTAAATCTGGCCAGAATTGATAAGAGGTTAATGCGAAAATTGATTTAAATATGAGTTATTCGACAATGCCAAAATTCATGCCACAATGTGTTATCGATTCTCCTTTGCCACAGTGCGTTACCGATTCTCCTTTTGCCACAATGTAATTATTGCTTATTGTTCTTAGCTTTAGGTTGAAATTTTTCTTGGAGGGTCATGAACCACTTTGAGCTGGATTTTACGTTGTTATTATAAAATACAGCTGCGTCACAGAAGACCCACGATATCTGAATGTGTCTCAAGTAGGTAGGTCCTATAACTTTCTGTTATTCGATCTTCGGAGAATTATCGAGATGGTGACATTCACGTTCAATAATAAGTAAGATTTCAACTTGAGTGAAGATTCGTTCTTTACTAAGGAAGGGAGCTTTACGCGTTTACCAATAGTACCTAGTGTAAACAGTGGGCTGAACACATGGGAGCTGCTACTCCAACTTTCGCAGTTATAGCCATCTGTTCTACATTCGAGGGGGCCACTAGAAACTGCATTATTCAACAACGGGCCAAAACTTGTAAATCACACTCGAAGATGTGGATTTCAAGGAGGTGTCGAGAGATGCGCTCGATCCCAATACAAGTTACCCCGAATCATTCCATTTGTAAATTACTGATAGTTTACAACCAAATTTCCTTCACTATTTACCAAGATCCCTGGCATTTCGTACAGTTTTGGAAATCTCCCAGAAATTATAATTATTTCTCGTCAAGAACGAACATCAGCGTTTACTAGAGCTCTAGAAAATGCCACTTCAAACATAAACTCAACGATCTTTAAACATTAAAAGACTAAAATTCAATAAAAACGTTACAAGCAGTTGAACTCGTACAAATATCCATTGTGCCTAACCTACCAAATTCTAGACTCTGCATAATTCATTATCTCACTTTGACTCTTCGCTTCCAGTGTATTTTGTCATGACATTCTTCACCGTTTGATGTTGTAACTGTTTGTAGTTTCATCCAACTCATTTTGTTCCATCACTCTGTACATCGACAGGAAAGGATCATATTAAAGAATATGAAAGAATCAATGAAGAGTATGAAAGAATCGTATTAATAATATCAAGATTTTGTTTGAAAGGTACCTACTAGTCATGAAATCAAATTATTATTACCCAACTTTCTAAGATACCTACATCGAGCAAAGTAAAGAGAAAGACATGGAATTTCGATATCTTCAGCATTAGATGGCTGATCCACTCCAATACTGTCTATGGTGTCCTTCAAGACTTCCGTGGGAGTTTCCATTTCAAGTAATCAGTAGGTACCTAATTGTACCTTCGATTTATCAATCTTTGCCGCATCGCTCACGTTTTTAATAAATCGTCAACGTTACCAAGTTAACCAATCAGCGGATCGGTGGCTAATCAGGTAATAACGGGCCGGTAGAGGCGGTAGGGCCCATTATGAATGTTCAAGGCACCTTGGATATTTAAGAGATTCCTTGCTTCTCGTTACCCTACCCGAACCCGTCATCAAGCCTTACTCCAGCTGACGCAGTAAATTTGTTAATTCTGAAGGAGATGAAACCAGAAGGGACGACCAAAGGGGATCTTAGTTGAATTGTTTGCCGGAGATTGCTCCCCGACCAAAAGGGCACCCGAGCGGCCAAACTCTCGTATTTTTCTTGAAACAAGCCATTAAGATCAAGAAGCCTTAACATGAAAGGTTAAAAGTTTATTTATAATGCATCGTGGATGGAGTAGGTACTCTATCTCATCAGAACGTACTTTATCTTATCAGCTACTCTATCTTATCTAACGACAACTAATAAACAGAAGTTAATTAAGGCCAGATACTTTCAGATATTCCATGTACATACAGATCTTGAGTACAAGATTTTTTCAAGGGCGATTGTAGATTCTTTTACTAAAAATATGATCTCGCGCTGGTAGAGCTAGTTTTAATCACCTCAGTAGTGCTGAGTAAAATTTTGGGGCTAGCCATGAGGATTGCCTAGTAAAAAAAGTCTTTAGGTATTACGTCGTGGTATTGCGATTAAGGTTTGTGAAGCAGTTCTTGTTATTGTTAGTAATGCTAACAAAACATCTAACTAAAACTTCAAGTGGATCTATTTTGCTTTGGGATTATGTCTAAAACTAACTCCTCTGAATGCTGGCTTCATCAGCTGAATCAGTAGTGGACTCACCGATCGGTAATACTCATCAAAAGCATAGCGAAATGTACAGCATAAACACACATCACATAACAAAAACAACAGTAACCATATAAATAATCAAGTCTGCTGAATACCAGGTCTCGTCTATTCTCTTCTATTTATCTTATAATGGATACGAAAGTTTTGTTATCACTTTTGGCGAAAGGTTATTTTGAGTTATTCAAAAAATGAAAAATTTTCTGCTGATTTTCTCTTCAGAGATTTCTGTAAGAACAATATTGTCTTTTAACGAATTTTCAAAGAAAATGAAGCTATTGCAATAAGTCCAAAATTTTCTGAACAAGAATTTTCTACTGTTCTTTGTTTAATAAGCAAATCCGTTTCAAAGCATCCTGAATTCAATAAAAAAAATATAGGTAGGTAGATATTTATTATATATATAGGTATGTGTTATTTATTTATGTGTCACTCCAGACGGCATCTGTCCTTGGGTACCCGATACAAATTCCCAATTTCGCAAAAACGTTCGTATTGCCAAACAAAAGGATGAATTCAAAGATGAGCGATTTCCAACCATTAAGGGGAAATCACTAAAAGTGGTATGGATGGGTGAGTAAAGACATCAGAAAATACAATTTCAGTTGTTTTTCGTACAGAATAGGGGCCAAATTTGGATTTTTGGGGGTCAAAATTTGGTGTTACGGGCTAAAATTACTACTAATTCACCTGACGTTCTGTGGGATGGTGATTCACGACAAAGTATTCGATGATAAAAATATTTTTCTCAAAAAAAGGTGGGTCAAATCTGATTTTATGAGGGTCAAAAATCGGTAAAATGGCTAAAATCACGAAAATAAATATTATATAATTATACTAAAAGCGGTATCGTTTCTCGCTATATCATCTTTTTACACAGTAGCACGAATATTTCTTTGAAAATTCGCTCTTACAGACATGCTGCATGACTGGAACTTTTTTGCGATTCATGTGCCAAAGGGAAGAAAGAGGTTGACATGAGTTGAATCATGCGTCCCGACCACATGTTATCTGAATGCTTTCTAAATAACATCAATGAGCGTTTAAATCGAAGTCCCCATTTTGGCCCCTCTATTCCATCGTATTGAGTGGAATTGTGGTCATAAATTCTGCCGTTGGGTTGGATTATTTATTATCCACCCCCCCCCCCCTTCCATAATCTCTCCATGTTCCTTCAGTCTGATAGAAGAAACACCAGACGACGCACATATACATGAAAGTGCAACTACATACAAATATATAGCTAGGAACAATGCCATATTTTTTATAATGATTTTATATGCGCCTAATGAGATTAGTAACTATTAGGTTTGAATGGAGGTACCTGAAAAAATCATTATATTTGGCTAACGTTTGCGAAATTCAGTTAGCACATTCAAGGCTGGTTCAGCGACACGATCAAAAATTCCAAGGAGTTATAAATATGGAAGCAAATATGCAGATACCGATCATTGTTGTTCTTTAAAGTAGAAAAACCAAAAACACTGCGCTCTATCTCACAGAAATTGATAGGTAGGTATAATAAGCAATAGTAAGTGACACGCAAATGTGTCTGGTCTCTTCTTTTTGTATGCTCCTTTCGATGGACGGGTAATCCTAGAAGGGTCTTCTAAACGTTAAGAGCTTATTCCGTCTCACACATTACCACTCACTCCACGACTTTCATGCTTTGTAGACTCTGAGTAGAGTAACAACGAGTTCGGAGTAGAATCTACCTGCCACGCATTGTTTCACCTAGCTGTTATATTCAATAAGGAACAAGTAGGTACTTTACGAAATTTAGACTTTTAATGATGTATGTTGTAAACCAAGCAGTGAATAACAGTTTCGAAATTCACTTGGGTAGTGTTCTTCCTTCAAGTCCCTCCAGATAAAATAAATACAATTTAATAAAGTTCCTTAATTTGGGCTTCAAGTAGTAAAAAATGCATTAAAACCCATTAAGAGGTAAATGAGCGGGTGTTCAATGGCTTAGTCCTCACCACGAAACAGGGAAAGGAGTATGAAAGTATCGGAGCTCCTTCAAAACTTTGATTAATAGTCGCGATAGAAGGAAGTTTCTTAACGATGCTCTAAGTCCTTTATTAACCCATACAGTACCCCTCCTTTTCAGGTCACCCGTTGGTCTCAACTGCCGCCTTTTAACCACTTCGCAACTCAAACCTATTCGGTAAAAATGATTGATTAATCATTTTTACAGTTGTGTTTTATAGGTAGTAAATCACTTTTTCTGTTTATAATTCCAATAATGAAACCTTTTTCACCCTAGAAACTCTATATTTCACTATCCACAAAATAGAACGATCCTTAACATTTCATGGCCGTGGAATTATTCTTCTTCTTTGTCCACGTTTCGTACCTACTTTCCCATCGAATATATTGTGGCAAATATATATATAGGTATATACATATTAATCTGGACTGGGGCTGTGTCATGAAGCATAACGCGATAAGTAGTATTGAACAAAAACCACGACAAAACGTTTCATAATAATATATATTATGTACGTTTTTTGGCTCAATGTTCAATTTTCCACCCAAACAGCCGACCCATAGTCCGGCCCTTAGCCGGGACATAGTGGATTTAATAAAAGGTAGAAGCTGTAGACGATGAAATGCACCGTCGGATAAGCGCCGTGATTTGCAACTTTTCCAAGAAAAATAAGGTTGTTATGTAGGTAAGTGGGTTCAACAGCATAAGCGTGATCATTTTATTTCCCCGCTGATATTTGCAAAGCGTGGCCTTGCGTGAAATTACCGAAATTCATAATAAGCTGCTCGTTGGCTTAATAACTTTTACGCCCTACTTCGAAGGATATACCTGCTGTACCTACTTATTTAGGTACAGAAGTAGGTACCTAATAAGCCATAACTTTAAATTAGATACACCCGCATAATCATTTTTTAGTGATGTTTCAAAAACATTCTCATTATGAAATACTACACGACTGGTAATACTGTTCAAAAGTATGACAACGCCAGGAGCAAGTTTAAAAATCTCTACTTAGGCCAGCGCTTAAACGCATTATGCCGTGACATGATAATTAATTCCTGATGAGAGGTAATTTCAGGGAGTTTCTCAGAAAGGTATAGGATTCAGCGAAGATTACAAGGAAGCCTTATTTTTTATGGAATTGGGCCGATGGTAATATTCAACATCGGTGTAGCGAAATGAATGAAGAATTAGTAGTATAGGTACCTAATAATTTATTCGTTGTAATCCCCATTCTCACAAGAGGAGTGCCTACATCGTAGAAGCAAACAACTTGTGAATGGTTAATGCATTGAGAAAAACCTTTTTCCACTCAATAAGGATGCAAATCTCAGAGGTACTTAGTGAACTATAGAGGCGTGTGTGATACAACAACGACGGTCGATTCAGGGCATGGCTCTGGTATTAAAAGGCACTTTATTTTTTTCGTCAATTTCTTCCCCAAGCAAATTTGGTGATATCTTTTAATACGATTAAAAGATAGCAACAAATTAAATAGTCTGTACGCTGTTCCTTGTAACCAGCATATTATCTTATCGGAAGAACAATCCTAAAGGGCTGAAAATCGTCGTGCGGGTTGGTATACGGATGTGCGCAGACGTAAACGGGTTCTTCATAATAATACTCTCGCATCAATTAAATGCTCTACCAATTCATTTACATCCCATTGGACTCAGAAACATCGAGCATCTCGAAGATTACTTCCAACAGCGACCGTTGCAAACCAAACTGCAGTCAGAGCTTTTGATAATAGAGAAATCCTTCTTTTTTTTTTTCTTCTGTGGTTGCTCTTTAACACATCAAAGTCGTCTTGAAAGAGGCGTCCGTCAGTGCTGAAGCTTGTGGTTGAAATAAACTACGTTGCAATTTGTTGAGTTCGTGACAGTGCTACCACAGCCCCAGTATGATCGAGGAAAGAATAAGTGCGGTTAAAAAACCCATTCGGAATCACGCATCTTCGGACCTTAGCTAATTTACTGGAATATATATACCCAGTATTAAAATGAATGAAAATAAAAGGAAGGTAAATCCAAAGGAACGCATTTACTAGAATTTAGTTGTACATTTGCTTCAAAGAGAGTATGGTAGGTACACCACATACGAATATTTGGAAAAATGGTACCTACAACAGAAGACTCTGAGAAACGAATATATAGGTACTTACCTGTATTGTACTCTCCGTATACCTACTACTTGGCTATAAAGTCGAGAATAGAACGTTGACTATTCGTGCTGGTCACTGGCACATTGCATAATTATTCAATAAACATCAATAAACCAAAAACTTACCTAATCACCATCCACCGTGGGAATTCGTAGAATGGGTGGAGCCAGCAAACAGTAATAACTGTTTTCCCTTCAACGGAGAAACACAGCAAACTGCCCCGGTGTAGTTACAAAGATGAGATTGTCAATAGAAAGATGTTCCGAAGCTCGAAATGCAGGGGGCTTTGTCCCTAGCGAGTAGTGCCCTCAGGGTCCGAGGGGTTAACAAGGGAAGGCCATGAATGTAAATAGAGGACATTCCCGGTTCGCACTGACTTTTCATTTCAAACGCTTCCATAAAAGAAAGCAGGATTGCTATCTTTTATGCAGGATGTGGCACCACATAACGCTCATATACCAACACTTTCGTTGAATTATGCCAACCTTCTATGAATACAGGATCTATCAGAAAACAGTAAATTTGTTTCAGTACTAAAGTCGAAACTGCGTAGAACTAACAAAGAAACATCTAGCAAAGATTCATAACTATATACATACATACCTACATACCTAAACCTATTAAGATTCTAAAATCTTAATCTTCTAACAATTAGCGGACTTCTTAGCGTCCGGGTAAAAGAAAATAGATTATTAGGTACCAATTTTAAATAATCAATATGCCTATCATACTATTTCACTCCGCTTGAACCGCTCATTGTAAACAAATAAACAGTAGGTAACTAGTGTTTAAACATCAAGAACGAATAGGTATACATATAATCGTCAGACAACTTCGTCCAGTGGGAAGACTTGAAATGAAATTAGTGGTGATACAGGTTGAGAAAAAAGCATTAGCTACTTCTTATTTGACCGGTCAATTTGCGATACTCCTAAAAGCTTTCGTGGAGCAGAAGAGAAAAATTTGCGAGGCTTAACCAACGGGGTCACCGATTCTGTAGAACTTCCGCCAGCGTGAGATTCGTATCATGGAGTCAGTGGTCACATATATGAACGAAAGGGTCAAGCAGTCTATCCGTCAACAAACAACCAGTGCGAAATGGGCCATAGAAACAACTGGTAACAAACAACTGTTCGCGCTCAAAGCGTCGATAAATTCGATGCGCCTACAACTCGTTTCTGCTAACCAATCTCCGCATTTTCTACAGTCGACACTGCATCACTGAGCAAGCATCACACGATACCCTATCACGAAACAAGTTCCAGTCATTCAGCATGGCTATAAAAGAGAATTTTCACGGAAATATTCGTGGTACTGTATAAAGATGATAGCGAGAACCCACACCATTTTTCGTCAAATTATATAATTTTTTTTAAACAGCTTTTTGATTTTTATGAAGTCAAATTTGACCCAGTCTTTTTTGAGAAAATATTTTTACCATCGAAATGGTCTGTCTTTCTGTCGTGAATCACCATCCCACATAACGTAAGGTGAATTAATATTGATTTTAGTCCCTAATAGCAATTTTTTACCCCTAAAAATCCAAATTTGACCCCTATTCTGTATGAAAAACAACTGAAATTGTATTTTTCTGTATGTATTCACCATTTCGTACCATTTTCAGTGATTTTATATCAAGCGTTCGCGATTTTAGCCGGTTTAACCGAATTCTGACCCCCAAAAACTCAAATCTGATCCCCTTAGGATTTCTGAAAATTGCTCACATTCGAACTCTTCCTTTTGTTTGGCAATACGAAAATTTTAGCGAAATTGGGAATTTCTCTATCATGTAGGTCAGATATCGTATGGCGTGACACATAAACAAATATACATATATATACCTACATATACAAATACATTTTTGTTAAAATCTAGGGATGAATTCAGGATACTCTGAAACGGATTTGCCTATAGGAATTTTCAAAAATGCATGTTCTGAAAGTTTTGGACCCATTGCAATAGCTTCATTTCCTTTGAAAATTCGCTAAAAGGGAAAAAGCATAAATTACCGGGTTGCGGATATCAGTCAACTGTAGCGGCGACGAAAGAATTCAAGTAAGGTTCTGGGCGTGATATTCCCGTGGGCATTTTCATGTAATTAGGTTTGATTATACCAACTTATTCATCAGAAGAATTTTGTTGCCTTCTATGATAGGTCCATGCTCTGTGTTACACAGTGTGCATCTGTGAATATGTGCAAACACAAACGAGAAGTAAACAATTTTATAATTTCAAGAGGTCTAGTTTGATTTAATTACTAAATAATATTAAAACTATTAACTATACAAACATAACCCGAACTAATTTAATCAACTTACGCATTAAACCATCATCACCTTTAAGAAACTATAGCCAACAAACCGTGTCGTTGTAACAGCCTCCTTCAGTACCTAACCGACACGCAAACCAAATTTGCAAATGGGAACCGTCCATTGAAGTTTTCATACTTCACATTGTAATCAGTATAAAAAATGGGTTTACTTATGGTTTCTGAGGTACTGATGAGGCGATGAGGTTTTAATGCGAGTAAAAAGCTCGTCATAGATTTTTGACGCTTACCCTCATATAATGTCATTTTTGCCCATTTCAATTTTCAGAAGGGCCTGAATTTCACTGTCAAGTTTGGATCAATTCATGTCGCTCGCCTCCTCATTGTATGCTAATTAATGTTTCTCACTCCCTTAATGCTCAGTTCATGTCTTGATTTTCTCCGAACCTCAATTTATCGAACTAAAAACGCGCAACCATGAGTAGGACAAAATAATTTGGATAGTAAATTTTCATGTTGGATTTTAGCAGATTTTGTCTATAGTTTTTTTCCCGCAGTATTATACAGTCAACTAATGAACTGAGTATTTTAAAAGGAAAATTTTTACCATCCACATGTCATTAGCTCGCCAGTGGGAGGTAGGCACTACGAAACAATCGCTGATGAAACAACTATTATTGTTGGGGCTTTGGTCGAACTGGAGTTGAGATTGGGTAAGACCCTGCGAAATCCCCGTGGTATCGATGATGATGAGAAGTTCCTGACTGCCCCTTCAGGCCTCGCCAACTTCCTTAATAACACTCTGTTCTGAGTTAGAGCTGTAGGTGCTCGTACTATGACTTTCACTTAATCCACAAGTAGGCAGTGATAGAAAGTAGTTGCGAAGATAGTATTGATTTGGGTTAGGTATACTGACTACTTCCCAAACGCTTCTAATGGGGCTGCTGTGTACATTCACTTATTTATTGAGAAAAATGATTCAAGCATGGGTTTGGATTCGTTGCCCTACACAGGTGTCGACCTTACCAGCACCAAACCCTACCACTTCTCCTGCTTCCATCACTCAGAGTACCCATCATGTTGTTTTACCCTAAAGTAGTATTCGATAAGACATTAGAATTGCTTGGCACTGAGTACAGGGGTTACCCTGAGTACAGGTGTGTAGCTTTGCTGGAAGTACCTATATCCAGATTGTATCGAAGGCTTGCGGAACGTCATATTGTAAACTCTCCATTATTTAATGTTTACATCTCTGAATATTGATTAGGCTATCCAAATCAAAAGAGTCGGTTTTCTCTTGCAGGATGTCGTGTGCTTGGGTATTCACCTGTCTCCTCGTCGGATCCGCCGTCAGTGTCCTGTCAGCCCCCGGACCTGACTGCTCAGCCACCACGATCCAAGATCTCCCACCCCGAGTGAGGACGATGTGCGCTGCCTTCTTCCAGTTATCCAACGCCCTCCAGACGTACATCGACGAGCAATCAAACTATCAACGTGAGTAAAAGAAGCGTCTTTAGTCACAGATCAATCGAAAAGTCAAGTTTATACTCCGTACACGAAGGAATGTTTAGTCAGTTTCGTAGAGAGTGGGCCACTTATTTCTGGAGATAAGAAGGAGACATCGTACAAAAGATGACGATAGGTGGCTGTACCCTAGTAAATCTAGAAACTTGAAAACCTAAATACCCATCACATTGATATGGAGAAAAAGAAGAGCCAATCATACGGCGAGCACACAGAAATATAAAGTAGAGAAGGAGAGCCCGCACGAGGAGGTAATTTATTGGATATGTAAACAGTAGGTACCTACTTAATAATTTTATTATGTAGGCACCGACCGATAGGGATTCATTGCAGAATAAATCTAATTATAAATCCAGCTATCATTATTGGTCATACTTTATTTTGAACGTACATCTAACGTTCCTATCGGCACAAAAGTAATCTTGGCCATCATTATACTTCCAAACAGATTCAAAAAGTTTGTACTGGAACTGATATTTTATGGCATAATATCCTCAAACCCTTGAACGGGGCAAACCCACACGTATTACATTACAAGATACATTATTATATTCCGCGACTATTCAATGAACCGTACATTTGGAACAATTCTTCACACAATCGAACTAGTGTTACAACTTTCATTTTATGCCATAGCATAAACCATACCTATTCCATACATTATGTGAGAACAAAGGGGTTATTTACACAGAGGAAAATAAATTATGAATAAAGCGTTATTTATGGTAAGAATTTGTTCACATGTTGCTTGTTGCTTACTGCAAGGGCTATATTTTGGTTACTAATTTATTTGACAAGTAGATTTTAGATAGTTAGCTACTGAAAACTAAAATACCTGCAACTCAACAAAATGAATGGGGGAATTCCGAATGTCCCGTTTAGTGAAATAGCCGATTCATCTCTACGGATTGTATAAATATAAATAAATCAAACTCTACGATTTCTGTCGCACAACCCTCAGTCAGCTTTCAGATAATTGAATACTCGCTATCATCCACGGGATTCAAGATAAACTTGGTCTCCATCCGGTGCCCACCGACCCGACGTAGATTCCAACTTTAACCAAACATTGTTAGCCTCGAGATTCCCTTTGTCCATTAGTGGTGGAACCCAACATCTTCACACGGTATGCAGTAATATATTCCATCCAACCGTGGCGCTAACAGTTGGCGAAATCCTAAATGCCCTTAGGCTCTCAGAACTCTCTTCGTTTCGACATTCAGATGCAAAATCCTTTCTCCTAGATCTTGGCCAAATTTGTTGGAACCTTCTATAGGACTATTAGATGATAATATACATTATAACCAAGAGCAAAATACAAATACAAATTGAAGTATAATACAAATACAAATACAAACTGAGAAGAATACAAACTTACGTATGGACTTAGTTGCACGAATAAGCGGAGCAAGTAGTAGTTTCCATTCACTCTTTACATGTTGATATCTAAAATCGCATATGGAGTAAGATTCCGCCCGAGACACAGACATTCAGCGCCCTAACCGGTGGCTTAGTAGTTTATAGTTTTGCCGATGACTTTCCGAATGAACTGTTAGGAACTTTAATACCTAGAGTACTGAAAATTCTTCTCTGTGGGTGAGTTTCTCACTTTTGCTCCAAAAAATATCGTTATCGGTTATTATTGATGTCCACCAATGTGTGCTAAGTCCCTAACAATATCTGCCAACCTACTGAAAAAAATTGAATGAATGAGATCCATTGAATGATTGAGATGAATCTGGAGATCGATATCATTAATACATTGAGGATCGTGTTGCCGCTTCGAAATCTGATCTTCTGAAAGATTAATGAGGACACAACGTAGTTTTTCAATCACACCAGATTGATGGATGTATCGGTTTCATCGTACATCATACGTCCCCCACGTAACCATACATTTAATGTATGTTATATCACTTTGAGGTTGACTATTTTGAAAGAATTTTTTCCGGGCCACAATACTGGAACGGTGAGTCACACGCTGCGAAGCTTGCTGACCAATGTCTTTCATGATTCGCTTCAATTCGAACATTTTACTAACCATTCCAATAGTTCCAAAAACCAACCATTCGTATAGTTATGTAATAGAAGCGAGCTTAACATTTGTGATCATCACGTTTTTAATTGGGTGCGGGGTGGGGTGAGGAAAACTTCATTAACTCTGGTGGTCTGCAGTCAATAATCTCTCACCGTTTTCAGTCTACGCAGTTGTCATGCCTATGTGCCAATTTGCCATAAAACAGATGAAGAGGTAGTGCTACACGTAGAGGTGCTGGGACTCCCACTCAAGAGCGGGTTTGATGAAGCCACAGTATGTAAACGTTTGGTACCTTCACGAGACATTTTCACCCACATCTAATCGTCGGATAACCTCCGTATTGCAACTGTTTGGAAAGCTCACTGAAGGAATCTACTTGTTGAACAAATAAAGCAATCTTGGTGGGACACCCCACTGCAGTAAAATAGCTACACGATGTTCTGATTCCGAATGGGATCGAATGGGATTCCATGAACGCTACACATGGAGCCATAGGAATTACACAGGCCTTGGTAATATGAGGGTATCTACGTGAATATATCAGTTAGGCCCGATTTCATTGCAGCTTGTGCAACACAAAGAATAATTGAACTTATGGAGGTACTTCTTCATTGTCTGGTATACACCAAAAAAAATTCTCAAATTTTGATTAAATTATTTAATAAGATTAATAACGTTTCTCAACAACAATTACCATTATCTCAAATACATCGATTGTTCAGTCAGACAAGACGGTGGGTGTACAAGAAGTTTAGTTCCCATTCCGCCGCTCGCATTGTCAAGCGATCTGGATGCTCGCTAGCGCTCGCATCTCAAAAAAGATAAACAATCCCAGAAACTATCCCGTGAATGAGCAGGTTGTTTGGGACTTCTGAATAGATGGTACAAGTATGCAATAGTTGTTTTGTTGTTGAGAAACGTTATTAAATAATTTAATCAAAATTTGAGAATTTTTTTGGTGTATACCAGATAATGAAGAAGTTCCCTTATGGAATATCGAAAAGAGAATAAGGTACGTTGGGAATTATATTAACGTAAGAGGGATTATATTAATGTGATAAGTAAATAAACAGTCATTTCAGGATGGTGCTGTAGGTCCGACTGCTCTTGAGAGACCAGATTTTGTTCCGATCATTTCGCTTAAGGCTTCACGCTACATTGCCCTGGGTTTGAACGAGGGGCGAAATATGTCCGAAGATGAAGTGCGCAAGAAGTGCAAACAACGGTGTGCATACAAAGCAGTTCAAATGTGGATCAAGGTGTGAGGAGCACATTTTTTCAGGAGTTAGCTGAAATAGTATGAGCGGTAGCATCAATTTAACACATCTCCCACACATTCAACAGCTTCTACTCAAAATATGTTGACACCAATGGAGTCACGATTTCTCCTCTGCACAAACATCATGAGGTGACAAAAGATTCTCAAGATGACAGGTTTCTGGTTAGATACCCGTCATTATCTCCAATAAGTGAGACATCCTCCATTTTTTCTATATCCGTACCAGAGAGAAGTTTCGTAAGGGTCGGAAGTTTCATTCTTTTTAATAGGGCAACATTTCAAATTCAATTCTGATTTCAAAAATTTTGACTTTTGTTCCAGCGTTGGTCCGAGAAGGCAATCAAGTCTACGAGACCGGAGTGAAGAGGCAAGATGTCGATCACGTTTTTCTCCGATTCGGTCGCCGGCGCTGAAAACGATTATGTTAATAAAACTCTTTGTCTGTAATTTGTTCATCCCAAGCCCCGTTTGCTCTGTTCTTGAAGACTGTTTTTATTTCGTATAATTTTACGGGTACTCCCTCCAAATATTATGACTACAATTGTATATTTTCCTATATAAAAAAAATCTTTATTGTTAAAACATATTAATACCAAAAACGTATATACCAAATTGTAAAATAAAAAGAAGAGTCATTCTTGAATAAAATGTGAGTTCGTTAGCTGACATTTTATTGGAAAATCAAAGCAACACAATGAATGTTCAGTATTATTACGAGTTTAATCTATGTAAATGTAAATCATCCTATATTATTAAAAAAGTTTAATAATTTTCCCCGCCCTTCTGTTGTTATTTCAATCCCTTAGTACTGAGAATACTGGATTCGATTGATGTTCTGCTGAACTGAAACTTTTTAACGAGTTATGACAGAAAAACTGAAATGTTCACTGTTGGTACAACTAACAAGCCACCCAAACTTCTAAGGATAAGCAGTATTGTTTTCGGCGAACGATAACCTGAATAGAGTAGAGGGGAGCAATAAGTTCGGAAATGTATGTGAATGTGACACACGTGATATCAAAAATCGAACTGTGCGAATTCAAGAGGAATTGGAGTATAATTCAGGAGCGTCACGACGTCACTATCTCCAGGGAATCCCATTGGGAGACCCAGTGTCAGGAAAACTCCGGATCACTTCTCACGTACAGTCAGTACCTTTATGCTCAAGTAAATATTTTACCAAAAATGAACCACTGCGCCGTGCCGTGTAGGTATATCTATCCACTATAACCTTTTGAAAATCTAATAACTCCTCTTGACAACATGTTATACCTTTTCACAATAGATGGATGTCTAAAATGTAAGGCCCACCAAAGAGGTTTTGGAAAAACCTTTAAATGATAATCCTCATAATTTTCACTACAGAATCCGAAAATCACAATTTTTATGCATATGCGCAATTCGCACAATCATCATAATCTATTATCATAATTAATATTTATAGCACATGATTTTCAGGTGCTTTTACTCTGAAGCATATAATTAAATTGTTACTCTTTATCAAATATTTTGGTTTATTATTTTCAATAATGAACCTTTGGAATCGAGCATGAAATAAAAATTTTAAGTACGCCATACTTAGCACTTTTCTTAGTTATCATGAACAAAAATTGACGAAATTTGGTTTATAGGTCCCGTTCGGGGTCTAGTTGGTCCTCGAAGCTCGGCGTTACTTTCTGTCATCTCTAAGGCGTTAAAAGTGGGGGCTGAAATTTTCAGAACGCCGTAGCTCGAAAACTTTCGATAGAAGGGGGTTTGGTGTTTTTACGTTTTTAAATTGACCTTGAACTAAAGAATTTTTTGAGACCACCCGGAGCATTGTACGACCAGCCGTTCGTTTGCAGCGAAATGTTCGTCAACATGATCGTGAATCAAACGGTATAAATCCGGCCCGGATATCATTGCTAGGGAGCACCTGATTATAATCACAGATTGCTGTATGAAGTCGAGTTGGTTGTTCTGTGTTCTGTGTTGTTGTGTGTTATTTCATTTGAAAAATGGTGGATCTAATTGGATTTTGTTGGTAGGTACTTTTGAAACTTGAACAAACGTTGAAGTATATATATTATTGATGGGTGAATTATTGCACAATGGTAAATGATTACACAACGGTAAATTATTACACAGCTGTAAATTATTACACAACGGTCAGTTATTACACAACGGTTCATTACACCATATACATAGAAGGGGCTGGATTTTGTTGATAAGTAGGTACTTTTGCAACTTGAACAACCGTTGAAGTATTATTGATGGGCTATTTATTACACAAACGGTAAATTATTACACAAACGGTAAATTATTACACAACGGTTAACTACACAACGGGTCATTATACTATCTACGTAAAGGGGCACCTATACAGGTAAATTATTACACAACGGTGTATGGTTTGCCTTATGCCTCATGAATAACTACAAACAATTAATGATTGAATTATTGAATCCCGCCTATTTGTAGGAAACTTTAATTCCGGGGCCGGCTCCAGTACTCTATTTAGGGCTTTCCTGGGGGGGGGGGGGGGGGGAGCTCGAGAGTACTGACCACAGAAAACAGTGATCTACGCGGAAGGGGCATCTATACAGGTAATGGCCTTTGTGTAATAATTCGCAGCTTTTTTTATGTTCTAGCATTTAGGTAAAATATGCAGCAATGTAAAGGTGTTAAAATCACGCACACTATCTATTGATTAATAACAGTACAACAGCTAGGTAATAATAATTTATTTAACAATTTATATTGGAGATCGAGATTGTTTCTGTATTTTGGAAAGGGCTCAGCCCTATAGACTAATAAAGCATTCATTTTGTTCTATTCTATTCTACTTTGAATTAAGTGGGTATATCTACCTTAAGACAGACTCCAACCTATAAGAGACCTATAACAAAGAAACCTTTAACAGAGAGGTACAATTATGTTAATGCAGTTCTTGAGGGTCAAAGGTAATTGCGGTCTGTGGGCATCTTTAGGAATTGCCCAATAACTAGAGACGAGTATCGTTGAGCTATAAATACCGGACTGATTAGAAGATGACGGGAACTATAAAAAAGAAAAACGGAGTTATTGAAAAATAGTCTCTTTCCACTAATACACGAAAAACGCAAAAAACACTGTTATACCGGTTTCGGTGATCAAGCCATCGTCAGTAACACCAATAACTGACGATGGTTTGATCACCGAAACCGGTATAACAGTGTTTTTTGCGTTTTTCGTGTATTAGTGGAAACAGACTATTTTTCAATAACTCCCGTTTTTCTTTGAGATGGGTTTCCACGATTTCTTCGCGAGTGATTTAGTTCGTACGGGAACTATACTTTAGCGAGTCGGCTGTACCGGCAAATTCATCAAAAAATTTGACTCCCACGTCAATGTCAAACCTTGGTTTAAAAACCGAAGTATCACCAAAGAACTCTGCACAATCATATATGCCGGATTCAATTAGGCCATACAGCAGGGGAAAAACGTTGCAAATTATTACACAACGGTGTATTATTTACCTGTATAGATGCCCCTTCTGCGTAGATCACAGTTTTCTATGGTCAGTACCAAAATAGAGTATTGGAGCCGGCCGAGTAATAGTTACATAAATATTCGGTGGATTCAGCTAGATCATTGATTATATGTTTTTATTCATGAAGCATACCGTTTGTTCAAGTTACGAAAGTACCTATCAACAAAATCCAAAAGAGCCTTCATTCATAAAACCCAATAACGACGATTTTAGACCAAAATGTAAGTAAATTTAAGGCTGAATCTTTGTTAGAACCTCCATTCTTCACTCGTTGGTCAAAATCGACTTCATATTCGGTCTCCTGGCCCTAAAAAAAAACATGGAAAACGATACCTCACAAGCTCACGTTACTGAAACACCAAAAAACCCTATTTTTACATCCGTTTTTCACCCAGAACACCCTTGCGATCGGGCTGCGAAGTTTCAGGACACAACTAGGGCCCAAATGGAGCCTGCGGGTGAAAGAACGAATTTTTTATACCTACCGAAAAAAAAGGTAGATTTGGATGATACGGCGTACGGAAATTGCACTTTTGGAATCAACGCACGTTGAAAATTGTAAGCAACTTTTTTGAGGAGGTGTTCAAAAAAATGATCGCTGACCGAATACAAATACAATAATAACAAGAGGAGGAGAAAGGGAGCACCAAACGTGCTATATTGGCTAACGTAAGGTACGTGACTTGGGAACCCAGTCAACGTCGCACAAATTGTTTCAGCCAACATCAGTGCACTGAAGAAACTTTATAATTTCATTAAAACAGTGAATATTAAAACATAAAAGGAAAATTTATTAATTTGTAAAGAAAAACGGAGTTATTGAAACTTTCTCTATTTCCACTGATAACGAAAAAATACACTGTTATATCGGTTTCAGTGATCAAACCATCGTCAGTAACAAACAATAACTTATTTTTGTAACAAACCATAAAAAGTAACAAATAATAACAGTTACTGTTTGTCACTGACGATGGTTTGATCACCGAAACCGGTACAACATTGTTTTTTTCGCGTTTTTTGTGTACCTATTAGTGGAAATATACAACCCCTCCCCCCTTTTTCTTTGAAATGGGTTTCCACGATTTCATCGCAGTCATTTAGTTCGTTTATTAATTTACGTTATTTTATAGGTAACTTCAATTGTAACCCAATCAATATATCTATAACTAGAACTAGTATGTTTCAATGGCTTCCTAATGCTAATTAAAAACGCTGCGCAGTCCTTGTCACATAGATATATATATGTAATATTCTATTGAACATACCTACAGAAATGTTGGCTGTTCGTTTCTTGTTTCTTTCATGTACAATAATTGAAATAGCTAATTTTGATAGCTTCCACCAATTTTGGCCCCCAAAAACAAGATTCTCCTATTTTTGACAAATTATCTTTGATCATTGACAGTGCCATTTAACTGTCTTGACTCACCTGCTGATACTACTTCTAGTGTTATTATACAAATTTATGGTGATTTCAGGCAATTTCCCAGGTTCTTGACTCATACAAAATGAATTTTGGTAGCTGAAACTTCATAACTTATAATTCACTTGCGGCGGAGTAGTGGAAATCCATAGCAAAAAACTACAGGATAAAAATAAAAATAGTCTATTTCCACGTAAACTAGCAGTTTGCTAGTTTACGTGGAAATAGACTATTTTTATTTTTATCCTGTAGTTTTTTAGCTGAAACTTCGTTAGAACCTCAATTTTCCACTCTTCTATTCGTCTTCATATTCGGCCCTCACGCCCTAAAAACCATGGAAAGTGATACCTCACAAGCTCATGTTCACTAAAACCTCAAAAAAAACCTCGAATCCCCTATTTTTACACCCACAACACCCTTGGGTGTATTCCGATCGGGCTGCCGAACATCGGAGCACAACTAAGGGCCCAAATGGAGCCTGTGTGTTAAAGAACGGCTTTTTTTAGACCGAAAATAAAGGTAGATATGGATGATACGGCGTACGGAAATTGCTTTTTTGGGATCTACACAACTTGAAACGTAAAAGAAAAATATTTGAGGGGGTGTCATAACATTTTTTTCCTGAGCGAATACATACCTAGGTGTATTCACAGAATAGTAAACCAAAAAACCCTTAAGAGATAATTTACTTGTAATTCTGAATTCCTGAAGAAGGAGAAAGATGAAATACTAGCTACGGCATCTTTTTGGAAAAACTCTTTGAATAGCTATTTCACTAATGATTAGCTAACTTGAAAGTCTAAACTCACTAACACCCAAGTTTGCAACTTCAATGTGGGATGTACCTACCTGTCAAGTAAGTAAGGGAAAAAACTGGAACTTTCTTGTTTGAAATTAAAATGTATGTTCATGACACTTCTGTTTTGGCTGTCGGAAATGGAAGTAAACTGAATTGTATGCTTCGGCAATCAAAGTAATTACAGCTGCGGGGAAACCGTGTGCGGAAGGTGTGTCTTGTAGAAAATTGAAAGCTTTATCACGGGTCAGATGCCAAAGGAGAAAAGTCTCTTTTAATCAGTAATGGAATTAGTCTCTTCATTTTGCCCAACCTTACTTTCTAGAATCCTGCAGACTGATAATTTATTCCACTTATATTCCGCTTTTGAGCGAAGAGAGGGTGCGAGGCACATATAGCGAGATTTCGGAACCATTCATTGTCGTTTCTGATGTGATTTCATAACTCGAGTTAAACAGGATTGAATTGGAAAATTATTCCCTCGGCGAGATTTTTCGTTTTTCAGTGTTTACGTGCAGAAGTGAAATTGTTGTGGAAGGTATTCATAGAGGGTCACTTACATGAGTTGAAAGCGCTCTCAATTTGAGTTGAGAGCGTCCTCAATTGCAGCCATAGCCCAATGAATGTGGCTATTCTACTCACAGTTGGCAGCAGTGATAGCATAAACAAGGGAAGGTTTCATATTTTTTCTGTTAAGCAACCATGACTCATGAACGGGTGAGTGGTGCTCACGACATGGCGGGTGAGAGTTGGATGAAAGATGAAGGCAGAGGTTGGGTGAAGGCGGATGAGGATGGATGAGGAAGGATTTGCTACTTAGGAGTCTTTTCACTAACACCCCGCGGTTTTCACCACAGCAAGTGTTAGAGGAGAAGGAGGTGTCCCGCGGTTTTCACCACAGCAGATACCAGGAGGGCACCCCGCGGTTTTCACCACAGCAGATGCGAGGAAAGGTAAGAGAGAGGGTGAGAGAGAGAGAGCGAGAGAGAGAGAGAGAGAGAGAGAGTGAGAGGGTCGAGACAGATGTCGCACGTCAGTCGGGCGGATAGTCGAATGAGAAGCTGGGCCAGAAGGGCTGTTTATATAGGAACATTTCCACCCGTCCCCCGACAATCGGCCGTTATGCCCGTTGAGGACGATGGCGGTTGGGAAGACCCCTTTGGTTACTTTCCCTTGGCGCTGCCCTGCTCAACGTTCCTGCCGTTTATTTGGTTAAATCTTATAACAATGTTATAGGAGTGGTTACTGTGAGGGGAATCACGACAATGACCAAAACCACTATGTGTCATAGTGATGGCCATAAGTACAGACCATGAAAGTGTTCTGTAACCAACAACAAAGTAGGTAGGTAGCTACATGAAATAAAAAACGATGCAAATTATTACACAACGGTTTATTATTTACCTGTATCGATGCCCCTTTCGCGTAGATCACTGTTTTCTGTGGTCAGTACTCTCGAGCTCCCCCCCAGGAAAGCCCTAAATCGAGTACTGCAGCTGGCCCGGGGATTAGTTTCATAAAAATGCGGAGGATTCAATAATTCTATCACTAATTATTTGAGGCTATTCATGAAGCATTTAACGTGTGTTCAAGTTACAAAGGTACCTATCAACAAACTCCGAAAGAACATCATTCTTGAAATGAAATAATATCACAGAACAACCAACTCGACTTCATATAGCCACCCGTGATTATAATCAGGTGTTCCCCTAGCAATGATTTCTGGGCTGGGTTTATACCGTTTCATTCACGATCATGTTGACGAAGCATTTCGGTGCAAACGAACGGCTGGTCGTACAATGCCCGGGGTGGTCTCAAATAATTCTTTCAATTTAAAAAGGTGAAAAAAAATCATACCCTTCTTTTGAAAGTTTTCGAGCTACGGCTTCGCGGACCAACTGGACCCAAAGCGGGACCTACAAACCAAATTTCGTTCATTCTGGTTCGTGGTAACGGAAGATAAGGTAAGTGCAAAGTACGGCGTATGGCGGACGGACACTATTTTTTAAATTCTATTTTCGGATTCTACGTACCTCGAAACGGAAACCATCAAATTTTGGCGAAGGGGGGGGGGGGGGGGGTTCCCCGTGCTCGATTCCAAAGGTGAATTACTAAAAATAATAAACCAAAACACAGATGGATAACCTCATCGCACACATGACGTTACTGGGCAGCCATGAGCGATGAGCCAGTTTATGAAAAGTATCAGACACACGAATCACGTAGAATAAAAATAGGTAGGCCATTTCTGTGCTTTTGCTATACCTACCTGGTGCGATGATGTGGCATAAAATCTGAGTGCCACCGACACTTTCATCAACGAGATTAGTGGCAACCCTCTTTCGTTTCCATTTCTTGTTGACTGGTCGCCAAATATAAGCAGAACTAACACATTCACGAGTGTGTCTTTCCTGAAACGGAACCTTCTTTTGAACTGCATATCGTCCAGAAATTCCAGTGGGTTCTCCTGATCCCGGCGATATACCTCTTCGGTAGCCTCACAATCGCACGACCGCTAATGAAGTTGTCATGAATATTCTTCATCCCATTCAAGCATGAAATCGTTATTCATATCCATTATGTAATGAAAAGGTTCCGAAAAGGAAAAAAGTTCAATACCTATGAAATACGAAAGGTGTATTATGAACTGAAAACCATAGAAGCTCACTGAAATAGTGATGTGACCTTTCCAGGTCCCTTAAGTATTTACTCACATCACTATTTCAGTGAGCTTCCATGAGCTTTTCAGTTCACAACACACCTTTCGTATTTCATACTGAACTTTTTTCCTTTCCGTAACCTTTTCATTACATAACGGATATGAATAACCATTTCATGCTTGATGAGTGGGATGAAGACTACATTATGACTTCATTCGTGCGATTGTTGATGAGGCTACCGAAGAGATATATCGCAGGGACCAGAACCCACTGGAATTTCTGGTCGTTATCCATTTCAAGAGAAAGTTCCGTTTCAGGAAAGAAATAGTCGTGAATATGTTAGTTCCACTTATATTTGGTGACCAGTAACAAGAAATAATGCAAATGAAAGAGGGATGCCGCACTAAACCCGTTGATGAAAGTGTTGGCAGCGTTCAACTCATGTAAGTGAACCTCTACGAATCCTCCACGTAAGTGAGCGTTTGAGGACACCCTAAACTTAGGTGAGTAAACTCTCACATTCTGAGTGAGTGAGGACTGCGAATTCTACACCGTCTCCATGGATGGACACACAGAAAGATTTTGCGAATACCACGTATAGTTGGGGTTGGAATTGACTCAACTGCCTCGAGGTTACGCAAATACTGGCCGGGATCCACCCCCCCCCCCCCCCCCCCCCCCCCCCCCACCACAGGTTTTGCTCAAATGAATTTTGTACCCCTTTGAATGTCAACAGCACCAAACGCTTGAAATATATCCAGTGAACGGGGAAAATGAAAATTTCGTTGCGAATATACTCGCTCTCAAGACCCATCCAAACACAACATCAATCAAGACTGTTTTAAAACCTCTAGGGGCGTAGATAATTTGTCAACCGAAGTTCCAGGGTTGTAGATATAACGAAACATTTCATGTGGTTTTATACTCCTCGTCCTCCCTCTGGGAACCAACCCTCTCCCTCTTGCTTGGATAAGATGCTAAGGTCCATCCACTAACATAGACATACCTTCAGACTCCACCTTGAAATCTACTTTCGACTGTGATACTTACTCCCATTTTTGGCTCCGCCTGGAAAACAAAAAGTTCCAACCGCTTGTTGAAAAGCGAAACGGGTTCTTCTTCCTTTTGCCACAATTTACTTATGCGAATCTGGATTTTCTATCTATGCAGCCACCAAAACTAAACACCGAAGCCGTCTAGATGCTGAACCCGCCATCCGACTCCGGCTATCAAAAATTAAACCAGATATTTCTAATTTGTGCCAATTAAAACAACCTCGTTCTTCCCATTAATGAAGCTGACTCTATGTTCAAATCATTACTTTTGAATTTACTCTGTTCTACTACCTACAATAGTTGTTGTACCTACCTATTGATTCCGTTCTGTTCAATTTGATTTTTGTGTTGTAAATAAAGTTGAGTTTGTAAATGTAATGTTTGTTTTCATAGTGATATTCCCCTCTACCACTAATAATAAGGCATGGCCTGGCCAATTTACTAAACTTTTATTTACCAGAAACTGCAAATTTAGTGTCATGTATCTAAATCTAAATACTTGAGGAAGAGGGGTCCGCAGTAGATATTGCTCCGTGAAAGGGGTCCGCAAGCCAAAAAAATTTTGGAAGCCCTGACCTACAGTAATAAAACTGACCTTATCTCGACAATCCTGTTCGTAATAGGATTGAAGCAGCGTTTGCAGCAAACAGAAGTTCAAGCCAAGGCAGAGGCCCATCATCCCGAAGCACAATCATCCCGACGCGAACGAACAATCATCCCGAACGATAATAAAATCACCTTCTAATTAAAGCCGAGGCTAATGATCAAAACTACTAATAATAATTTAACACAGGAAAAACGAAAAATGCTAGAGAAATCAAACATAACCCGTGAACCTGGAAGGGGACGTAGACTGATGAGAGATGAGATGGACATGGGTAACAGCAAGGTGGCCAACCTGTGTCCGTGATATTTCTCTCGTCTACCACCGTTTCTAACTGTAGATTCAGACCTTCCGCCACAAGATGCCGGGACCTCGAAAATGTCTCGAGATCTCTCACAAGACGGAAATGCCATCTTTATTGGCAGCACTGGAGCCCAAACCAAACTCGGGCCAAGGGATTCCGGCCGTTTTCGGAAGTTTCGGAATCAACGGTTAGGTAATGTTTCATTATTAACAGAACTTCCGAGCCACTTCACAGACCGAAACCAGAACTTGCCATGTTAACAAGAAGTGTCCATCAAGTTATCCTGTACCCCAAATTGGCTTGATAATGGAATAAAATTATTCTGAAACGTTGGCCGAAAAACGTATTTTCATTCAGCTGACCGAAACTCAAGAAATCACCAAATGATTATTTAGGTACCTACTTGCCTACTTTATTAGGTAGTTAGGTACCAGCCTACCACCAGGTCCGCTGGCCGGGAGCCTCAAGCACAATTTTGGAAATTCGTTATAACTAAATCCACAGTGTCGTGACCCTCCCAGACCATCATACGTTGTATACCTTAAGATTGTTCAAGTTAATAAACACAACGGGTGAGGTGGCCTACGTGACCTCAGGCGCATAGGCTCACTCCCATGATCCGAAAATTTTGAAACTCATACAGGACCATCCAGGAGGAGGAATTAGGTACATCTCAATTGCCCACCGAATGTGGGCGAAAAATGAAAATTAATTCCCGAGAAATTTAGTAGGCTTCTCAGGTTTGCGTTTGCCGATGCGCAGTGGCCGTACCAATGATCTGTTTATTCTGTCATTCATAAGGGGACCATCTGAGGCCCAACCCGCAGGATACTTGAAAATTTCAGCAAAATCGAATTCGAAATGAGGAAGTTATGCGTGTGGCAAGTTTTTGCGGACACGGACGGACAGATGGCACCAAACCAAAAGTGTTCCAGTTTGTTGCAAAAGTAGTATACTGCCGCGTTTCTGGCAGCGGTTGTCTTAGGAATTAGAGGATGTGCCACAACGATCCAGACCGCCCCTGCTATACGTACTACACAGTGCTCTTAATTGCAACCCAAATGGCCAGATCTGACATTTACAAAATCTCGCAGCTTACGATTACCTACCTACATCATGACCCAAGTTTGGCAACTTGATTAAGTAAATGGTTACAACAGTTCAAACTTTTTGCAAAAGGAAAACGGTCTGGCGCCAACGTCAGTCTGTGTCTCTACGTTGACAACGTGACGAGTGCTTTGAATAATTCAATTGTACGAGGTATGGCGCTCTGCTGGCTCTTTCGTATTTGCCATCGCACACTGAGGAGAAGGAAGGAGAATTCTTCCATGAGTTGGTCGAACTGATGAATTAAACTGGAATCCGTGGAAAATTTTTGAGGGGGTGTTATACCATTTTTTGCTGAGCGAATACAGAATAATAAACCAAAAGCTGCAAAATCCTTGTCACATGGGTTTATTATTATTCTATTGGACATAAGTACAAAAATGTTGGCTATTTATTTATTTATTTTTTTCTTTTATGTGTAATAATATTGAAACAGCTATTTTTGACGGTTTTCACAAATTTTGACCCAAAAACTCGAATTAGGCTCCTATTTTTGACAAATTAACTTCGATCATTGAACTTGTAATTGAACTGTCTTGATTCACCTGCTAATACTACCTTCTGTGTTGCTATACAAATTTCTGGGGATTAAGCCATTTTCACAGGTTTTCGACCCATAAATATTGAATTTTGAGGGTTGAAACTTCGTTAGAACCTCAATCCTTATTCAGTGGTCAAAATCAACTTCAAGTTTGGTCTCCTCACCCTAAAAAACATGGAAAACTATACCTCATAAGCCCAAGTTCACTAAAACCTTAAATATACCAATTTTTGCACCCGTTTTTCACCCATAACACCATTAGGTGTATTCCGATCGGGCTGCCGAGATAGGCGACACAGTTACTGACCAAATGGAGCCTTTGTGTTAAATAACGATTTTTTTTTTAGACCGAAAATTAAGGTGGATATTGATGACATGGCAGGGGGCGGACGGCGCAAAGCGGTCCTGGTTCAGGAACCCCCGAAAACCTGGCCAAAATTCCAGGAGCTCGAAAATCCAAGAAAAACTTATTTATCTGATCTTTATGTTTTTTTTGCTCTCTGAATCGGCTGAGACCATTAAGTCAATAGTAATAGGTTTCTGACGCTGAATCTGATGAGACCAGCCGCAAATCGCTATATCAAATACTTTAGGAGATATTCGAACTTTTGTGCGACTTCGCCTACTGATTGAGTTCCATTGTAGCGCTCCTCAATATCTTTTATCTGGTCTCACTCGGAAAGGGGCGTTTTGGTGCAAGATTTGTCTCCTGCATCTCATTCTACACGTTCAACCTTCCACATGCATCAATAATCATCGCGGGATATAGCGGGAGTCTCAACTATTTCTCCAGAGGTTTATGAATTTTAGTAGTTGAATATTCAATATTCGATTGCATATACTTGAAAATGAAGGGGGGGGGGGGGATCCACTTACCTTTTGAGTCGTTTTCCATCATTATAAAGTGTTGGAAAAACAACAATTCACGACCGCTTCACGCGCGAGACAGGATCCTCTTGAGCGGTTGAAACTTTAATGATGAAATCGCAGGTGGAAGTTATTGTTATCCCTTCTACTTAAAATATCGGCCACCTCTTCGGTAATGCTCAGCGGCGTGTTTGCACACGTGCCAATGATATTCAGGTGTCCATAATAATATTGCTCTACAAACATTATTTCATTTCCCGAACTTATGACTTTCCTACTTTACCCCAGCTTTTTCAGGATTCCTGGACCAGCGGGGGACGGACATTGCATTTTTGGAATCTACGCACCTTGAAACGAAAAAGGAAAAATTTTGAAGTGCTCCAAAAACACATTTCCGAATCAAATTCGTAAGTTGGTGTATGAACTAAATCACTCGCGACGAAATCGTGGAAACTGATTTCAAAGAAAAATGGAGTTATTGAAAGGTTGTCTATTTTTACTAATACACGGAAAATACACATACCGTTTCATTCATGATCGTGTAGACGAAGCTTTTCGGTGCAAACGAACGGGTGGTCTACAATGCTTCGGGTGGTCTCAAAAAATTCCTCAGTTCGAGATCAATTTAAAAACGTATAAAAAACGCTGCAAATTTTACACAACGGTTTATTATATACACCTATGTAGATGCCCGCATATACGCATCCGTAGATGTGCGAACATACAGAAATTTTTTAATTGCATTTTCGGATTCTCGTATTCTGCGTACCTTGAAACGGAAACCATCAAATTTTGAGGGGCGGAGGGTCATGCTTTTCTTTTTTTCATGCTCGATTCCAAAGGTTCATTATTGAAAATATTAAACCAAAACCATACCCTTCTGCTGAAAGTTTTCGAGCAACGGCGGCCTGAAAATCTCAACCCCTATTTTTCAACCCTTAAAGATGGCTGACAATAATGCCGAGCCTTGCGGACCAACTAAACCCAAAACGGGACCTGCAAACCAAATTTCATTGATTTTGGTTCATGGTAACTAAGAAAAGTGCGACGTACGGCGGACGGACAGTTATTTTTGGTTCATTTTCAATAACGAACCTTTGGAATCGAGCATGGAAAAAAATGTAACCCCCCCCCCCCTCCCCCTCCAAATTTGATGGTTTCCGTTTCAAGGTATGTATGTAGAATCCGAAAATGGAATTTAAAAAAAAATTTCCGTCCGCCGTACTTCGCACATTCCTTAGTTACCATGAACCAAATTAATGAAATTTGGTTGGTAGGTTTCATTTGGGGTCTAATTGGTCCACGATGCTCGGCGTTGTCACTTGTCTCTAAGGGGTGAAAAATAGGAGTTGAAATTTCCAGGACGCCGTTATCTCGAATTCTTTTACGTTTTTAAATAGTTTTCTAACATGGGAGTTTTTTGAGACCACCCGGAGCATTGTACGTCCAGCCGTGCATTGACGTGCATAGTCAACAGGAGCGTGAATCAAACTGTATACGTTCAGCTCAGATACCTATCCTTAAGGGGCGTTAAATTGGCTCCAATATTGGGGGGGGGGGGGGGGGTCATAGTTTTCGGGCCATAATTACAACTTTATAGTACCGATAAGAACTATAACAATTCGTGACAGCAGTGGGATTATCTGTATATAACCTTTAGTTGAGATGAACTCCCGGTCAACCAGGCGATCACCTGCCGATTTGATGGAGGGAGCGGCGGAAGACAATTAATTGCAGTCCTGGAGGCAAGCTGGAGGGGAGCTGGAGGGCGCAAAAGCTACCCAAGTGCCACACCTCCCAGACAGTGTGTGGATCAGTGTGCAGGAATTGATGGACCTGTGGACTGTAGAGAGGAGTGCTTTGGGGGGGGGGGGGGGGGGGCACGCCTTCCATTGAAGAAGCATCTGGAGGGTGTGGACCGATTACTGCAAAGCCAAATGGAAGCAGTAAGGGCCGTGTTGGAGCAGGTTATGTTGGTTGGTGGACAGAAGGTGCCTGAGCCACAGCCGGTGGGAAATAAAGGGCTTGGGTCATAGACGCAGGGGCTCAAACTCAAGCCTACCAAGTTTGGGGGGACTGAGGAGTGGAAGTCTTACTACCCACAGTTCGAGATGATCCCGGGGAAAAACAGCTGGGAAGAGGCTACCAAATCGGTAGCTTTAGCCTCATCATTGACAGATGTCGCCAGGCTCCTATTAGCCGAGGTAGGGACGCCGTTTTCATATGGGTCCCTGAAAAGTGTTCTGGAGACGAGGTTTGGGCACAGGAACCAGGAGAAAAATTCATGATCCTGTTGATGACCCGATAGCAGCTACCTAAAGAGGATGTTGCCACCTACCACCAGGCCATGAGGAAGCTAGGCTGCCGGGCTCTACCATAAAAATATGGAGGAGGACAGAGCTCACGGTTGTACACCTATTCATGAAGCTATGAGAAAAGGTGTTGACAGCCGGGCCAAAATTGATGGATGAAGCACAACAAGTGGGTAAAAGGTTGAAAGCCGTCCTGCAGGTGCCAGTTGCTGGGACTCGTCGGCTAGCAGTGCGTGACGAGCTCTCCCTGTTGGATGAGACCAAGGGCCAGACCAGCAGTCCCTTTTTGTGGGTTCAAGACAATAGCCAGTAGCTGGGACAGGCAACGGATCGGTGTCAGGAGAGAATGACTGGGCCACCCGTTACTTGTTGGCATTGCGCTGGACTAGGGCATTTGGCAAGACATTGTCCCAACCTCGGCCCATGACTGTCCATACTCCACATTGGGGTAGTGTGCCACTCCCTGCGCTGAAGGGTCTGCCACGAGACACTCACACACATTCGGAAAACAAACGCAGGTCGGAATGAGTGGGGACAAATCGACCTCAGGAGACGAGTCCCCTCGACCTCCGACCACCATCGCCCACCCGGGAAAAGCGTTATCTACAGAGCTTCAGTTGGAACATCACTAGTTCTGTTGGGGAAGGTTAACGGGATGCCCTGCGACTTGGTGGTGGGCACAGTAGCTACCTGGATGAAGGAGGACTGGTAAAGGTACCATTGGTATATAGTGGGGGGGAGGGGGAGAATACGGTCGGTGTCAGGGTACGTCATACCCACTAGAGGCCTGGCAGGCATTCATCTTGAGTTGGGTACAGGTGGCAGAAATACAGTAGGAGGTATCCTGGGCACAGACTTCCTGGCCAACCGTGCGTGCCTGATCAACCCTGCTGGCTGAAGAGAAGCTGGTTAATGGAATACCTGAAGGCACCTGCTGACTGGTGGAACTGAATGATGAAGAGGACGACCCGGACCAGCTCACTCCATTTGACTTAGGGTCTGCAGGAGGGGAGGAAACCGAGGAACCGGGAGACCTACCAACCCACCTGTTCGAACTCTTTGAGGAAGCTAAGTGTCACCTAGATGTGAGACAGCAGCGGATGGTGAAGGAACTATTGGTGGGCACAGGAATGTTTTTGCGAGGACGGGAAAAGAATTGGGGAAGATAGAAGCGTGTACAGATTGAACTGATGTGGGGGACAACCCGTCTGGCAAGTGCCCAGAAGAATCCCACCCCACCGGCTGGTCGAAGTGGAGAACCTGATTTCAGAGATGGAGGGCACCGGTGTTACTGAAGCCTCTTGTAGTCCCTAGGCAAGCCCAATGGGTCGACTAGGTTTTGTGTGGACATCCGACGGTTGAACGACGTGACTAAAAAGGATTCGTTCCCCTGCCAAAGATAGAGGAGTTGATTGGAGAACTGGCCGGTAGCTCATGGTTTTCGACCATGATTTACAGAGCGGGTATTGGCTGGAGACAGATAGAAGACCGCTTTCTGTACTCCACGGGGACTATGGCAGTTCGTTACTATGCGTTTTGGGTTATGTAATGCACCGGCCACTTTTCAGCAAGCAATGGGTAAGAGGTGAGGGCTGGACAAACGAAAGTGTATTTGGACGGTGTGCTGATCGATAACCCCAATTTTGAGGAACATGTAAAGTGGCTGCGAGGGGTAATGGGAGTTTTAAGAACAGCTGGGGTGAAGCTTAACCTAAAAGAACACCCGCCTGTTTTCGAGATAGGTGACATACCTGGGGTATGTGATATCGGGGGAAGGGATCATTGGATCCAGTGAAGGCAGGCAATAATAAAAAAGTTCAGTTCTGTGTTCGATTTCATGTACAACTTTATACTACCGATAAAAAATATAACAGTATATTGCCACCGATTGAGGCCCCATATAGTGGTTTTTGGGAATCGGCAGTTGGCCCTAGATATCATTGCTAGGGAACACCTGATTATGATCATGCGTGGCTGTATGAAGTCAGCTGTTTTTTCTGTGATATTATTTCATTTGAAGAATGATTTGAAGAATTGTTTAGGATTTTGTTGATAGGTAGTACCTTTGTAACTTCAATAAACGTTACCTATGCTTCATGAATAACAACAAATAACTAATTATTGAATAATTGAATCCTGCACATTTTTATGAAACAGCAATTCCCGGGCCGGCTCTAGTACTCGATTTAGGGCCTTCCTTGGGGGTGGGGGGGGGGGGAGGAGAACGAGGTAGGTACTGACCACAGAACGCAGAAGGAGCATCTATACTGGTAAATAATAAACCGCTGTGTAACAATTTGCAGCGTTTTTTTTTTCATTTTCGGATTCTACGTATTACCTTGAAATGGAAATCGTCAAATTATGGGGGTTCATTAGTGAAAATAACAAACCAAAAGCCGACCGACCGTCCTATCCGCCCCTGCCAGAGTACTTCTTCTGAGTTACCAACTTCTGTTACAATTACAATACTGTATAAAGTTTTTTAGTCTCTAAAAAATCAAAGCTCTCGCCTACAAACGTCAATGACCTAGGATGTGAGCACTTATCGGATATATTATGAACTAATAGAAATGAGAAAAAAATGAATTTAAAAAACGTTCGTTCCACGATATTAGCCGATCGAAATTTATCGATCGACTTTTCGTTTTCAGATTCAGTAAGCAATTCATCAATTTATTACTGATAGCCTAACTCTTAATTCTTCATAATATTCGTTTGAAATCGTTAAGTACCTATTGGGCCATTTATTATATAAGAACTTTCAATAGATTATTTGCATAACCATACATACGCATCCCAGAGTACGTAAGTTCCTGTAGCAACCAATCACGGATGCTGACAACAAACTGATCACCGAAGGTAGGTACCTACCTACTTGACACAGGAACGCAAGTCACAGTGCAAGTGAAGGGAAGTTAGTGTTCAAGGTGTAATATGGACGAGGAATGGTTGTGATAATGGCGGTTATCTGTTAACGGTAATCTGCGCTGCACTATGAGGAATGAATGTTCTTTGCAAGCAATGAAAGTTTTCTTTCTTTACATTTTAGCGTCAAAGAAAGAATTTGCCTTTCGCTTTGTTTGTCACATCGCAAAAAAGGTTTTCAAATTTCACAAAGAAGGTTTTCCCTTTTCCCTTCACTTGAGGCGTTTAGCATTTCAGAGTACCAACACCCCAGCTTCATTACTGTAAACTGTGCAGTTACAGTTACAGTAACCGTCGGCAATTCTGGTACCTACCGAAAGACAGAACAGTTCGCACTAGTTAGTTACCCGGTTTCTGTTGTTTGAGAAACCCGAACTGTTTCACTAACGAATGTTCAGTTCAAAGTGTTTCATAAAAAAACCCTTGATTATCAATCATATAAAAGTGAGTTTTGCATTCTAATATAGAGCAGACAATTAACAAAAAACCGGACTAACCGTCCTCCTTTGCTGCCTTTGAAAAACGTGTACCGAGGTCAAAGAATTCCCATCTCCTAATTTAACACACAATGGCTTATAAAATATTGACCATCCCCATGAATATTTATCCAGTGAGAAAAGCAAAAAACTCTTTGTGTAAAGGTTGGTTATTCATTGGGTGAATCCAGCAGTTAATAGCACACTCTACGATAGAACAACCTAGTAATACCTAATAAAGGCACAGGGGACAGCATAGATGGGAATTTCGAGAAAATCTATGATTTGTATTGGTACTTCGTCGCTATTAGATCTAAACCTATCGATTATAATGAACATCGTTGCCTTTGAATCCTTTTAGCCCACTCACTGTGACTCAAAGAGGAATGACGGTGGTAATAATACAGAGGTAGCGGAGTTTAACAATCGAAATTTCATAAGCTGAAAGATCTATTTGTATGGGCTTCAGCCGTCTGGTAGGTTAACTCGCGATTGATATACCAAATAAAACTGGTCAAACCTTGTAACGCCGGAAGGCCTTTACAATAAAACAACTTCATTTCATTTCATTTCAGTTAACTGGCCAATGAAAATTCATTTAAAAAACGCTGAAAATTATTACATAACGGTTTATAATTTACCAGTATAGATGCTTTGATTTTTTAGGGACTAAAAAACGTTGCACAGTACTGTAATTGTAGCGGAAGCTGGTAACTCAAAAGAAGGCCTCTGGCAGGGGCGGATTGGACGGTCAGTCGGCTTTGGTTTATTATCTTCACTAATGACCCTTTGGAATCGAGCAAGGGGGGGGGGGGGGGGGGGGCGCAAAAAATTAACCCCCCCCCCCCCCCCCCCCCCCAGATAAGTTGACGGTTTCCATTGCAAGGTACGTAGAACCCGAAAATGGAAAAAACGCTGCAAATTATTACACAACGGTTTATTATTTACCAGTATAGATGCTCCTTCTGCGTAGGTGAGTGTTTTCTGTAGATAATAGCTGCCCCCCACTTTAAAGAAAAGCCCTAAATCGAGTACTAGAGCCGGCCCGGGAATTACTGTTTCATAAAAATGTGCAGGATTCAGTCATTCAATAACTAGTTAGGTATTTGTTGTTATTCATGAAGCATAGGTAACGTTTATTGAAGTTACAAAGGTACCTATCAACAAAATCCTATCAATGAAATATATCACAGAACAACCAAATCGACTTCTTACAGCTACTGGTGATTATAATCAGGTGTTCCCTAGCAATGATATCTGGGCCGGATTTGTACCGTTTCATTCACAATCATGGTGGTCTCAAAAAATTCAACTCGAGATCAATTTAAAAACGTTAAAAAAAACCATGCCTACGTTTCTATTGAAGGTGTGGTGATGGTATAAGTTTGAGGTAGGTTTGGTAAGGTGAGGCCTAAGGAGGAAATGTCAGGTAATAGGTGAGCCAGTATCCAGAAAGGTTTACCACCACATTGGCTTGGGCCAATGGTCAGAAATGGTCCAATGGTCAGAAAGGTTTATCACCAGGCTGGGATCATTTGTGAGAGAGAGGTTGGGGAGAAGGGTGAGGTGAAAGAGAGAGAAGGCCCTGGTTCGAGAGAGATCGGTAGAATGGCGAGATGAGCAAACCGGGCTTCTTATAAATGCGCCTCTCCCCTCCCCCCGGCCAACCGTCCGTTGAAAGCTGTTGAGGGATCGGTGGAGGGAGAGATACCTGGCTCTGCCCCTTGCATTACGCAGTTCGCCTTCTCCTCGTCTTTATTGGTAACAATCTTGTATTACAGAGTTTGAGTGGCATATTTTAAGGGCACCATGACAGAAAGTTCTCAAGCAACGGCGTTCTGAAAATTTCAACCCCAATTTTTTATCCCTTAGAGATGACTGACAGTAACGCCGAGCTTCGAGGACGAACTAGACCCCAAACGGGACCTAACAACCAAATTTCATTAATCTTGGTAGGTAATAAGAAAAGTGCGAAATACGGCGTACGGCGGACGGTGAGACATTTTTTTTATTACATTTTCGGATTATACATACCTTGAAACGGAAACCATCAAATTTTGAGGGGGTTTAAAATAGGTTTTGACATCAATTTAAGAAATTTAAGATAAACTAACTATGGAAACAGTAATTTTTCGATTCACTGCCCTCACTCCAGACATGAACTTCGACATTCACGAAGTTTGTTGCAACACAACCTGAAATGGCATAAGCGTCGCAGCCACACTCACACGTATGATTACCCTATGGATTGAAGGGAATATGGGAATCTTCCCATATCTCTTCTTGAAAGTAAATCTTGGCCAATTCTGTATGTTTCTTAATGAAAATAATAAATCAGAAACCTAATCAAACTTCCAACTCGTTGGGAAGAAACTGTTTACAGTTCGTTATTATTAATCCAGCACGTTCAGACTGGAGAGCTACAGACAAATCGCATAAAGTACCTAGGTTAATTAAGTACTGCAGAACGGGCGTTATACAATATTAATAATTCATTCATTCACAATTTCCATATAATGCAGTTTTTTCTTCAGTGTAGAAAATTTGTACCATCTTAATAAGTAATCTTTAGTAGTAATTAGTATTCTTTTCCAAAGTGTTATATAATTAATGTCAGCTTATCTATTTGTGATGATCCAGCGGGAGCAATAAGTACACGAGACTACTTGAGTCGGGTTGTGACTTGATTGACTGTTTATTGGTTAAATACATCGCCTTTTTATACCCCTTATTACAGACCCGGAGGGGGGTAGGGGAACCCCGCTCCGGGAAGCCGCCAAGACGCGGCTTATACCTCAAGTGACGCTATTACATGTTAATAGGGAGCAGCCGATCACTACACTGCTCCCCCCAGAATTGAAGTTAAATACTGCAATTATAAATTCATTTTCGACGGTGAATCGTGTTGAGGCGTCGGTGGAGGTAGAAGAGGCTGCGTGTTGTCTTGGTTTGCTGTTGCGGTGTCATCCTGCATTAGCGGCGGCTGCAGTGCGGGATCCGTGAGCGTGCTCGGAGCTGGGAGCGTGCTCGGAGGTGGTTCCGCTGATAATGTCGGGGGCCTCGTCTGGGAGACCTCTGGAAGGGGCGGCTGGCGGGAGTGACTCTGCTGGGCGGCGAGGCAGGAGGTGCCGGAGGAGGTGAAATGGGCCGCACTTGCGGCGTAGCTGCAGCGGTTGGCGGCTCTTCTTGCGTCCTCTTGTTTGTTGCCTGGGTCCCAGTGGTAATTGTGTCGGGGGACACCTGTATCCCGATGCTCTGGAGCTGGGGGCGGCAGCAGCCGTGTGTGCAGCAGTCGGAGGAGCACTTCCCGGCGAAAGGTGGGAGCATCAGTATGATGGTTTGCTTGTGAGTGGCCGTGGCATGAAGTGGGGTGATTCCCTGTGGTGGCTTCATCTTGTGATTCATCGGGTTGATGAATGGCCGAGGTGGTATAGGGGCGGCGTTGGCCCGTGTGATTGCCATAGCTTTTCGTACCGTCGTGGTCGGAGGTTGATGGCTCGGAGGTGAAGGCGTCAATGCGAGGTCCCTCAGCAGTTGCTGTTTCGAAGTGAGTTTCGGAGGTGTGTGCGGTGCTTTTGTGTGGGACCCTTCGTGGGTCGCGGTCCGGGTTGGCCCGCGGAAGAATTCGGTTGGCCAATAGGAAGCGAGATTTCTTGACCAATCGGAGTTGAGGGAGGCGGTTGTGTGAACATGTCTACTGGAAGTCGTGGAGTGGCCGAAAAAAGTCGCTGTGAGGGCGAGTAGTCGTCGGGACCGGGCCTGTTGCGTAGGCCGAGAAGGAGGCCGTTGAGGTCCGATGCCCAGGTTCTTGACGAGGAGGTAGCGATGATAGCGTGTTTTAAGACACGGTGCAGGCGTTCCACGAGGCCATGTTTGGCTAGAGTATCGAGTAATAATTTTACGTGCGTAAAATGTTCTTCGATATCTTTGGAGGCTACTAGAGGATCGTCTTTTTTGCCGATTCCGCAGCGGAAGAAGGTACGGGCGAGTTCGAACGTAGTAAGTGTGGTCGTCCTGAAAGGTACCGTTGTGAAGTCGTGGAGGTGCGGCATCGTGTATCGATGGGGGACAGTGAGCCTGCTGAGGGCGTGGTAGTCTCCGACGGGGCGAATATCTCCGTCTGGCTTCGGTACTTCGTGTAGAGGGCTTGACCAAGGGGCCTCCGATGGTTGCATGATGCCGGCGTTTCGGAGTTCTGCGAAGTGGGCTTTTGTCTTCGTATAGCTGGCCGGGGCTAGGCGTCGGAGTTTCGCTTGACATGGCGGGCCCTTCGTTACTATATGTTGTTCGATTGGTGCTTCGCAGGGGGTTTCTGAAGGAGTGTGTGCGTCTAGTAGTGCCTGGAAGTAGGGTGTGTTCTCTGAGATTGCACAGCTGAAATTTCCCGGGCGTACGAGGCTAGTGGCTGCGTTGATAAGGCGGTCGTTCGGAAGGTCACCAAGGCTTAGGAAGTCTGGGCCGAGGATCGGTGTTGAGACGTGAATGTCCTTTCATAGGGCAGTAGGTGTACCGAGGCGCAGTGGTTGTCGCATGTGTTGATCTCCGAGCTTTTAGCCGTTCGTAGGGTGCCGAGTTGTGTTTCATTCCGATGAAATGTGTTTGCGTTTTCCGTCGGTTGGTTTCGCCAGGTGCAGGGTTTGATGCATTTTTTCGCTCGGGAGCCCCATCTTCTATGGTAGAAGCAGAACTTCTTGTTCGGTCGTTGAGGGGATGTTTGTCGCTGCGTAGAAGGCCGCATTCGTTGGCGGTGCTGGATCACTTGAACTTCCTCGTCAACGGTAGCCACACGAGGATGTGTTACGCAGGGTATAAGGCGGTCGGCGGCCGCCGCGAGCTTCGTGATATCGGGTTCTACGCTGGCTGCGATGTGTAGGCGAAGACTCTCAGGTAGAGATCGTAAGAAGAGTTGTCGGAGAAGCGAGGTCGGAGTTTCCGAGGGAAGAGCACGTTGAAGGCGTCTGGCGAGGGCCGAAGGTAGCTCGTCTGTCACCGAAGGCTGAAGCAGAGTTGTGAGCTGGGAGCCATCTGAGGGTGCATGAGCTGCGATAAGCCGGTCTTTCAACGTCTGGTAGCTTGCGGAGTGTGAGGCGACGATGTCGGTACAGATGTCCTCTTGGCGAGGCTCGAGCGCGAGGAAGGCACGGGTGAAGCGGGCTTCAGAATTTTTCAAGCCTTCCTGGGCGAAAATAAGTTCGAGCTGGGCAAACCAGGCGTGCGGGAAATCCGGATCAAAAGGCCGCAGTTTGAGAGGTGCTTGTGCCGTTTCGAGTGTCTTCGTAGCTCTGGTCTCCATTTTCTTCTTAGTAGTTCTTCTTGGATGTAGATCTGAGGAATGAATGCTCCGTTGATGGTCGCTCTCGTTATATAGGCAGCGGGAAGGGCGAGATGGTCTCTAATTGGTTCGCTGAAGAGATGATAGCTGGTTGGTCGCTTGAGAGAGGACGCTGATTGGTCGTGACGAGTGGTGGGGGGTTCGCTGTCGATCGCAAGAGGACGATGGTTCTTAAAGAATCGGTGATAGTCAGAAGATGGCCGGGGCAAGGGTACGTTGCTCTGCCGGCGTTGCGGTCGCGAAAGTCCGACGTGGCTAAAATTGAAAGGCTGAAACAGACAGTGGTCCTGAAAAGGACCTTTGTGCGTCCGTTGAAGGTCAAGGCGAATGTGCGTTTTAAGCCGTCGCTGGAAACGAGAATGCGGGGCGCTATTCGCAGAGGGCAGGAAGCCGGCGAAGGTGCGTATCGAGCCGTCGCTAGAGGCGAGAAGGCGGGATGTTGTTCGCAGAAGGCAGGAAGCCAGCGAAGGTGCGCGTTGAGCAGTCGCTAGAGGCGAGAAGGGCGAGACGCTGTTCGCAGAAGCCGGTAGCCGGTGAAGGTTGCGTGTTCGTCGTCGGGGTGACCAGTGTGATGATCCAGCGGGAGCAATAAGTACACGAGACTACTTGAGTCGGGTTGTGACTTGATTGACTGTTTATTGGTTAAATACATCGCCTTTTTATACCCCTTATTACAGACCCGGAGGGGGGTAGGGGAACCCCGCTCCGGGAAGCCGCCAAGACGCGGCTTATACCTCAAGTGACGCTATTACATGTTAATAGGGAGCAGCCGATCACTACACTATTATATTTACTTGTGCTCAGAATTCAATCCTAATGGTGAGAAACTACCGATAGTCTGTTGATATCTAGTGTCAATTATCCGTAATCGACAGTTTCAAAATTTAATTTTCAAGTTTAACTAATTTCTGATCCACAGATGTCAGTTTTCAAGCATACAATACGTATCAGACATGCGTACATCAGATCAGACATATACGTCTGTGTTCGACATTTGAAATGGTATATTGTCATGGGTACTCTTCACAATACATCATTCCTGTAAATAGTTTAGATTGATGCCAATAAAGCAACGGAGAAGGCGAGCTGTGCGATGCAACCGTCGAGGGCCAGGTGTCGCTCCCTCCTACGGCTCCTAGCCGTTTCCAACGACCGTTGGTGGACCGGAGGAAGGGTGGAGGCGCCGTTATAAGGCAACCGGCTAGCCCAGCTCACCATTCATCCAACTTCTCTCTTACCTTCTCTCTCTCAAAATCATGTAAGTTTTTTTCTGTCAAAATGGTAGAGAGGGCCTCATGGCCCTAATTTTGGTAGATGCACAATAAAAAGTCAAAAAGTCTCACCTAACCTCAACCTCATCAAATCACCCTTATCCTCAACCCTACATTCTCAACGTGGTGACAAATCGGACGAGAATTTCTCCCCAGCATTCAACATGGTGACAAACCAGGCGAGTGATTTTCCAAATATCCAACGTGGTGACAAACCGGAAGGATATTATCCCATCCTAGAGACGCACCATAGGAGGTGAAAAACCACCCGGATACGCTCTCACACTCCTCTCTTACCTCCTCACTCAACCTCACCTTCTCAACCACACCTGTTTAACCTCACCTATCCAAAACCTACCTCAAACCACGCCATCACCACGTACATGATATCGTATTTATACCAGTTTGAATTATTCAGCGTATGTGTAGCTCATTAATATGCTATTTGTCCACTTAATTTCCATAAATTATGGAAGAGTAAACATTGTTTCAATATGGCGAAAGATATACCAACCAACTCACTAACGAAAACTGCCTATCATCAACAAACGCTGTTGTGGTGATGGGTAAGGGTTGGTTTGGGTAGGTGAAGGATAGAAAGATAGTGAGGTGAAGGATAGAAAGGATGCGCTCCTTAGGAGTCTTTTTAGGTTAGGTAACCGCAAGGCGTTAGTTGGAAGAGGAGGCTAGCACCCCGCGGTTATCAACTCAGCAAGTGCTAGAGGCAAGGGTGCCCCATGGTCATCACCATGCAGGCGCCAGGATGAAGGAGGCTAGCACCCCGCGGTTATCACCACAGCAGGTGCTAGAAGAGAAGGAGGCGTCCCACGGTTATCACCACAGCAAACGCCAGGAAGAAGAAGGAGAATACCCCGCAGTTATCACCACAGTGAGTATTCTAGAAGGGGGCACCCGCGGTTATCACCACAGCGAGTGCAGGGAAGGATAGGAGAAAGATAGGGGGGGAGAGAGAGAGAGAGAGAGAGAGAGAGAGAGAGAGAGAGAGAGAGAGAGAGAGAGAGAGAGAGAGAGAGAGAGAGAGAGAGAGAGAGAGAGAGTGAGAGGCGGTCGAGAGAGAAGTCGTAAGTCAGATGTCGGTCGGTCTAATGAGGAGCTGGGCTAGCCAGGCAGTTTATAAAGGTGCCTCCACCTCGCCCCCCTCTGTCAATGGCCGTTGCGACCGTTGAGAAACGGTGGGGAGCTCGATGGAGGGGACTTCTCCTTCTTTCCCCGAGGCGTCACCCAGCTCGTCGCTCCCCTCGTTTATTTGGTTAAATCTTTACCTTATTACATAGGAGTGGTAAATGTAGAATTTTTATGGGCACCACGAAAGCTGTGTTAATCGAACGTGCTTCGCGGTAAGAAGGGAAACAGGATTTGCCTAACTGAGTCGATTTCGGCGTTTCATAAGAAGATTAAACCATTTGACGTGGGCTAAAGCCGCTGCGCGTGTTTGGACTATCTGGTAGTCTTTGCATCGCCTTCCTTCAATGGCTGCTCATTAATAATTTGAGGGCCTTTCAGCTATGAGAAAGGATCGTACTAGGTGAACAGCAAGCGCAATGCAGGTAGGTAGTAGTCATCCAGCGATAATAAGCTTAGGTACATCCAAATTTCGAAATTAGCACGTAAATATACCACCAGAAAATCAGTAGGTATACGAGGATCGATCAGAAAGTAAGTACGAAGGCTCTGGTTTACTCAGAAAGCAGTATATTTGGATGAAACTAACAGGGATTTTCAACTATACCTACCTCATACCTACCTATCGACCTCTCAACCAAACGTCGCAGTAAGAAAAACATCAATAATAAGTAACGTCACATCACTCAAGTCACATCATCTAAAGGTACCTTTCAACTATCCAACTTGAGCAAATATAGTCACTTCTTGCGCTCATCGAGAGGTTAGGTAGTATTCCGACAGCAGTTTAGTAATACAATACATGGTCGGTGCATAGTTCCCGAGAGCTGAATAACACGTCATCATGTCACTGATTTAGAAAGAACTAGTAACAGAACCCACATTGATCACAATACATTTGATCGAATCAAATGTTTATTGTCGAATTAGTTACCGGCTGGGCAGCAAAATAACATCACCAAATTACTGTGTTCTACACCACCACAAGTTTATTTGCCTTCAATTCCTATTCGATTTCCCGTAAATCCAATTCGCAAATGAATAGGACAAGACGACGTTAGGGAATTCTGGAAGAACTGCGAATCAAATCGGTAAAATTGAAATAACAAAAAATAACCCAGCTTCGAATCTTTGCTGCGCAATACGCCTTTTTATAGAATTCTAACTAGTGGAGACATTAACATACTATGGAAGCGAATCCTATATTATATACCAAGCTATGATACTCTGCTATAGCAGCTGTACCACCATGGTACTTCTATTACTCTGGATAGTGGCTCATCAAACATAGATGGAAGCGGCCCCTATAGTACGGAACGTACGATCCCATAGAATACTGATACTAACGATCCCACGTTCAGTACGAATGCAAATATAGGCCCTCTAGGGGCGAACAGAGTCATTCTCGTAATAGTGGAGCGCTCCGTGTATTCGTTTTATGGACTTCCTTCTATCCTGTGGATAAGTGGGGAAAACTACAAGAGAATTTCAACATGAGGCAAGGCCTGTTCCCCAGAGGAGCCTTAACCCAACAGGAGTGACATGGATAAGCTGTAATCTTCAGGTTGAAAAACCATTGTTTACACCACTAATATCTCTTTTACTTATCGAAGCTTCCCAGAAGCGGTGATCGAGTTGTGCTTCAACCTTCGTACGCGGAACTCGAGGTAATTAACCTCCAGTAGGTACATGTAGACAAGTAGTCTATAATGATACAAACTTAAATATTTCAAAACGTGAATGATGTAGGTACGTACAGTTACTTATGCAGCTAGGTATATTATACCTAGGCACGCAATATAAACTTAACTACTCCAGGTATTAAACTCGAAAAAACATTCAAATCTGATGATTCGATCAAAAGATGAGTCTCGATTATTACTGTGCACTGATTGGTCCTAGCTACTATAAACTAACGATGAACCAAAATATGATGAATAAAGACTTTTTTAGAATATTCGGCCTATTTCACACTTCCGTAGGTACTATAGGAATATCAAACAATAAACAATATTGATATTAGTTTATTCAAACCCATCAAGGGCCTAACAGTACAGTATAATTAACAATTTAAACGTGAATCTACATCAGTTTGAACCATCTAACTAGTACGCAACAGCGTAAAATATTCATTATGGCTCAACTGATTCACGAAACAACTTGAGGATGCACCTATTCATAGTGCGTCAATGAATATTGAAGTTACATCAGTCTGTTGAAGGCTAACCATGTGCAGTGAAGCAGATGACTCTAATTTATCGTTGGTAATTTATCCACGTAGTATTTATGGTAGTTATCCACGTAGATATCCAGGGTTCAGGGCTACAAATGAAGCATATTAATTTATTGGATTAATAGAAATACAAATGAAAATGTTTACAGCTAAATATGAATTTCCAATCTCTGTCTTCTTGTTACTAGCAATTAAACAATAACCATGATGAAACTCTCTTTTTTGCATAACACTACTGCGTTACCGCTGTACAAGAATTATGGTACGTACCTAATAATTAAACAGTTCCCAGGAGGAATCACGTTGCTTTTTGGGGACGAGAAGATGTCGATGTTGTTGTCTCGCACGGCTCGTTGCTCATACGGTTAGGATCATGTTCATCCAGGATGTTCCCTGAATAGCTCCTGTACCCCTAAAACGTACAACAACTTAGTAACAACAGAAAACTACAGTAAAAACAGGAATTTAAGCCCAAGATATGTAGCAGGTGATGGGCGTTTGGGAAGTAAGAAAATCGTATGAACAGCTAGAGGTTATTAGTGTTACCTATGTTTAGTGTGTAGTTAATCTTTGAGTATTAGTGTAAACTGTCCTTCAGGGAGTTTTTTTTCATTTAAATCGTTTTCTTTTTGTTAAATTTGGGAGATTCATTCCAATTTAGCTTTACATTTAATTTTAATTTAAAAACTGAAGAACTTCTAAATTTTTTAACGTCTAGCACAAACATGTAATATCGACATTCGTAATCTCTGGTTCAATTAAACAGATTTTTGTGAAATTTTCAGAGATTTTCTGGTCGGGCCGCCATGAAATAGCAGGAATTTCAAGTCCCTTTACAGTGATTGAAGCGATAATATAACCTCTGTGCATGAGCTAAGCAGTGGATGTTCAGATTGACCCCTTGTAAATGAACGCTTATGAGCACAATTGATCGCTTATATTTGAAACTTCAACTACTTGACGATATCTCGTCTGATTTCGCCCGAGTTTGATGGGACTAGTTGACTAGATGTTTGTTGCCGAACGTCAGTGAGGTGTTGCTTAGACTCGAGCGACATGTTTGTATGAGTATACGACGTATGTATGTCTGTGCCGCAAAAGTGACCCTTGGAACAGCCGTAAAAATCTGAAATTTTGAGAGTAGGTGTATATTCCTTGGGCTCCCAGAATCTGCTCTCTAGTTTTCCGGTAATAATCGGATCTTACGACTTCGAAGTTTCAGGATACACTGTCAGGTATCGCTATATATGTTTTGGTACGAAGACGAAGCCACAGTTAGTGGCGCCAAAAAATTCAAAAACTGCTAATTTGTTGTAGGTATGAGTTGTATTCGTTGCGTACTTTGTAATGGATGAGGGGTTTAACAACGCCGCCCATACAGCGTAGTTTCCCCCTCTCCATCCTCTAGAAAGGTAGGGAGGCAGTGTGACAGCTGCCCCCGGAGGCAAATGGTTAGATTATAACGCGTTGCTTCCAGGATTTGATGATTCGTTTCCGCGAATCAACCGCCCCTTCAGCCGCATCGGGAAGAGCTAGCGTCCAAGATGGACGGGATTCCCATATACCGTCACGCTCCTCCCCTTAAAAACATACTTCTTTGAAGAAGAAGTATGTGAAGTTAGACACGGGGCTGAAAGTAGTATGGAGTTCTAAATTCAGGAAGATTCATCTGAATAACTCCAAAGCTGACAGCTTCCATCGTAATGGTACTACTGAGAATTGTTACTGGTGGAGAACTTACCTCCTTATCAATATCACTTGGCGCACTTGGACAAAAAGGAAAGAAAAAAAAGTAGTTGTCAGAGGTTCTGGTTCAGGAAAGTTCATCTGAACAACCTCTAGGTGACTAACCCCCATCATAAGATGGAACAACTGGAATATAAATGAAAGTAGTTGTCAGAGGTTCTGATTCAGGAAAGTTCATCTGAACAACCTCTGGGTGACTAACCCCCATCATAAGATGGAACAACTGGGAAAACAAGGGGAAAAATTACAAAAATAGGCGTTGAACGCCAGGCATAACAGCCTTATAATCATGAGGTTGATTGTAATAATAATAATCATGAGGTTGATTTGATAAAAATAGAAAATCCAATGGCCGAAGTGTATATTGATAAACAAAGGGGTATTAAAAAGAGGAAAAGCTCTCAAAAAGTGGAGGGGGTACCGAGGATAAAATCCAGCACATACCCACCAACCACGCTCTGCTACAATGTAATGGATGAGGGGTTTAACTACGCCGCCCATACAGCGTAGTTTCCCCCTCTCCATCCTCTAGAAAAGGTAGGGAGGCAGTGTGACAGCTGCCCCCGGAGGCAAATGGTTAGATTATAACGCGTTGCCTCCAGGAGTTGATGATTCGTTTCCGCGAATCAACCGCCCCTTCAGCCGCGTGTCAAAAAGATCGGGAAGAGCCAGCGTCCAAGATGGACGGGATTCCCATATACCGTCACAACTTCTACTAGAAATGTGTGTAGCCATACTCCCCACACACTTGGCAGAAGTTCTTCAAGGCCTTTTAGCGCTTTGTGACTGCGCACATCAATGACCGATCCCTTTACTGGATAACCGGCAGGGTTTCCGCACTAGCGTTACCCGGTCATTGTGTAAAAAAAAAAAAAAATATGGATGATCGAACGAAATTATGCCCTCTACCGTGATTTACACGAGTTCAGGGTCAGACTGAAAATGTGCAAGTAACTTCATTCGATTTCATTGAGTGAGAACCCACCTAATTACATTTAGTTTTTCTACTCCTTGATTGGAGGTGATATTTTTTCTCATTCAGCCGTTGATAAATTGAATTACCGTACCCAGAGATTTCTTTTAAATGCCGTGAGGATTTCATTATTTAATGTCCTTCAGTTAAGCACCTCTTCTATGTCTGAACGAAAGCAGAGCGTTGTTCCGTGATAATCGACTTTACCAGTCGCTAGTTTTGTGTTGAAGCTTTTGTTTTAATCAATTTTAATTTAATCTTCTGTGCGTCTTGTATCACCTTGGGTTGTTGTAACTTTTCAACCTGATGCTTCGATCAAGGATCTACCCTTCAATCCTACCTGCTTTCTTGTTCAAATTCATTCACCCATTCATAACTAGGAGGAGCTGTCATCGAATCGACTTCAAAAATTGCTTATTAAAATAATTATACTTCCTTGCTTACTAGTACCCACTTAACATGATAACGGTCTAGGCGCATCAATCCAACATTAAAATGAGTGGTAGCAATAAATTTACCGACGGGTTTTTGAGATTTCTAGTGTGTACCTACCTTCTTTTCGAAATATATCTCATTGACACAAGTTGCATAGTTGTAGATATTGTCACACCCGTCCATCTCTGGAGATACTGAAACATAAAGAAGCTGAGATTACAACTCGTTTTCCACTCAACATGTCATTTTTATTGAGATGTAGGTCATGAAACAAAGTCCGGACAGTTACTGAGAAATGAGCAGGACTAGTGTAGAATAGAGGGGATGAAGGAAAGGTAGCTCTCGAACGAATGTTGGATATTGGAGATAACGAGAAAATACAGGTTGGCAAAGAGGATTTAGCTGTGCTTTCGGAGCAATTTTCATTAATTATTGTAGGTATTTAAAACAGACGATAAACAAGATATCTTTTTTTAATTATCTACCTTTTGCGTCCAAACTGTAAGTACATATTTATATTATGTTTCACTCCATTGGGATATGAGTTATCAAGCAAGGTTAGGTGATGCTTCAGAATTGTGAACTAAGATGAATTATTATAATGTAGTGCGATTTATCTTGAGCCAGGAGTTCGTCAAAGGATCACCTAGATGGGACAATTACTGTCACAGCTCATGTAAAATGAATAATTTTGATGTTGTTATGACGGGTACCTGGTGAAGCACAGAACTTTACACGGAGTTGACTGGCTGTGAGTTCATCAGGGGGCGTCTAGAAATGTACCATCCAGAGAGTCGCCTCAAGCCTCATCGTGGGACCCGTTGAGCGGGATACCCTGCACAACTGGGTATAGTGTTGTGCTGTGCTTGGTATTTTGAGGGAACTGCTTCAGATGACCGTGTACATATTTCTGTGTAGATTGTATGGTTCCTCTTATAGATTTGTTGCGAAGGCTATCCTGTACAACTAGGTATAGTTGTATGGTGCTGCAAAGACCTTTCTAGGGACTTGTCAGTCTCATTGTGTAAAGCTATAGTTCGCAGCGCTTATTTCAGTGGTTGAGGCGATGACATGTCAAATTTGCGCACAAGAGGTGGTTCTTTAGACATCATGTATATCTTTAGACATCTGAGTGGAAAGGGTACGGCTGTAAGGGGAGGTGGAGGTGGAGGCTGTTATGAGCGTCGTCCCACAAAGTTCGGGTATGATGCTATGACTCATTATACCATGTGTTACTGAGATAAAAGTATATTATTTTGGATCATCTCTCATCAACAGTGATTTTCCAGACATGGGAACTATGACATAGTCATAATTATATCCCAATAGCTATGTTTGGGAGAATGAAATTATTAACATCATGGCATTCACATATGAATAAGGATTTCAGCAATATTTGAGGAATTCGTGAACAGAAACCCCACTATTTGCGATAGGTATGATGAGTTGAACGTATCACGTGAGGTAAAACAGATTATTTGTGACGAAAAAATTAAAAGAAAACATGTAGGAATCAATTGAAATATTCATTATTCATTATTCGGTTGGCCATCACGTTGATATACATTTAAAACATTTTCCATTCCATTGACCACGGGTTTTCCGACAAATTAGCGACTTTCTCAGCAGATGGAACTTTAATGATCAATACTGTTGCGTAACCTTTCTTTTTTCAGTTGTACTTGTATTAATGAGGTAGGCACATTCCACTCATTCCAACCTGTTTATTCCATTGACTATAAGGTACATTCCAACCTAATCTAATGACATTGTAGATAAATTAAGCAATTAGCAACCTCAATTTTATTTCTAATTATAACTAATTATCTGATTGTGAGACCAATTTTGCCTGTTTGACCATTTTTTCATTAAACCCCAACTAGATCAAACCCTGAGATCCATGAAAATCGCCACTCCGGCATCTCGCACGTAATTATGTACCTACTATACTTCCCCTTCCTCCCTTTCCCTTCAGCTTGAAGTTATCACCTCTGGGAACTTTTAATTTAAACTCAAGTGGCATAGGAGGGGGGGAACCACCTCTGAGAAAAAAAAAATATTCTGAAATCCAGGCTGACGACCTGAACGAATGAAAACAAGAAGGTTTTTGTAAATCGGACCATTTTTCGATCAAAATTCCTTAAGTTTTTTGCACAACTAGATCCAAAACTGAGTCGACTGCAAAAAGGACCATAAAAATCTGTCGAAAACTGCGGCCTGGGCATGGCAAACAAATTTTGTCACAAACACCTTTGAATTTATTCGACGGATTTGGTTTTAGAATGGTCTGAAGCGGATATGTATGTGGTTCTTTTCTCTGGACTTTAGGTTGTCCTCCTCTTCCAACAATTAAAAACAATAATAAAGGTCCCCTGATTTAGAAGCCTAGCTCCGAGAGGTGTCAGTATAAATGCTAATTTTTTGGGATGAAAGTTTAATTATGACAGTAACAATCTATTCTTATACGCGATAGAAATTAAAGTTTCGAAAAACGGTTTACAGGAAACCTTTTTGTGGCCCACACTGAGTGGGTTACACACGCACTTACGTGCATAGTAAAAGGGCAGTGCACATGAGTGCCCATTGCATTTACATTCTTCTGAAGATGTCGATTCAATAATTGAATATTCAAGGTCCGCAGGCTGCTATGATTTCGTTACCAACAGTCGCAACAAACGTTCCAAACGCGTGGAGATGTCGACAATTTTGAGGAAAAATTCGGCATATTCATAAATCAATTAGGAGAAGCGAGTAGTTTTAATTTTCTCTGTGTTTGGCAACGCTTATTCCATCATCATAACCAACAATATATCGGCAATTGTTGTATTAGTCCACGATCATGGATGGGTGACTTTCCTCCGGTCGTCCTGTTCTTACAGGCAAATTTCGCTACTTGTTCGATATATTACGTAACAATTTCATGTTACTGGGCGCTGTACAACTCATGTAGTTACTCGAGCTAACTTCACCTGATACTTTTAGCAAATTAACCATTCGAAAACCGACAGAACCTTATAATTGTTGTACAAACTTATTGATTTGCAGGTGTCCAACACGTCTGTGGCATTGGCTAAGTCCATTTCCTTGTCCTCCATTATCGCTGATATAAGCAGTTCTTCTTTTTCAACGATTCCTTCAGGTGTAACGCTCTGAAAAATGGTTGGAATGCATCAGTGTTAACTACGACGATGCACGGTTATGAATGTGGAAAGGAGAAAATAATGGATCGAAGAAGTTTTCGAGTTTGTTGGAGCGGCATAAGACATACAGGTACCCAACCTTCAACGCCGACACATAGTGCGGGGCTGTTTCATCTCTCATAGCCACCAACTGGCTCTGTACCTACTATAAACAAAATCAGAAACACAGGACAATTATATTCGGAGCACTGTTTCCTATCTAGTTCATCAACGGAGGCACAACCAATTCATTTGCGTAGACTGCCTACTATTACAGAGGAACTAGGAATAGTTAGTTGCCCAGTATCTGCATAGTAGGAACGAGTATCCGATAGGAAATTGCTAGTCGCATTGCCTTTTGTAGTTGTAGATGCCCTGATGCATAACAGCCCGAGGGCAAGGGCGATGCGATCAAAGAGGAGTCTAACTGACAGGACCTCATTGATTTGTAGTGTCGCAATGCAACCAGCTCGATGTCAAGGTAATGTGATTAGTTATATATATATAAATATAATATTAAAAACAGAAAAATATTAGTATATAGGACCCCTCCTTATTTTGGACTTGTAGACAGGATTCCGGCCAGAATAATTCACTATTATAATGCACCACTGGCGATATATACCTAATTTGTGCCTACGAAACTGTAATATATATATATATATATATATATATATATATATATATATAATATACATAGCAATATATGGGCTCTCTAGCTCACGAATACTCCGGTTATGCTTTGTAAATAATGCTTAATGCTATGCTGAAATATTATAACAAAAGACGACAAAAAACTTCCAAAATGTACCAAATTTAGAGTTACAATTTCCACCGAAAGCAATGCCGAAACTGGAAAACAGGATTTTCTTGAATAAACAACGATTCGCATCTTGATAAAGTCAAGTGATTTCCATCGCAATATTACCTTTGCTAGGATAAAAGACTTACCAGCAGCCTGCCGAGGGAAGCCTATTTATTTCCAATGTATAGGTAAGTACATCTACATAGGGTCAGTTGGGGTGATAATTAACAAGTTTCAAGTACGAACGGCTTTTAGAAGCCCATGTGTGAACATAATATATTCTTGTGTTGGGATACGGTATTCCGACAAAACAGTGGGAACGCGACATAAATTGGTAGTGTATTACGACGGAAACCGGTATTAGACAACAAAACGTGCCAGTTAATTAGGCCTTTTATCAATTACCATCAAATACGTCACAAGGTAGGTAGGTTATCTTGGTCACATGAGGAGTTTATAATTTATTTAGTCATGTTACAAGTAGGCAGTATATTAAATAAAGTTGGGATAAAATTTCATCAAAAATAATGAATAAGTCATATTAACCATCTATTTCTCTCCACAAATCTCTTCAGGTAGGTAACGCTTATCGTTCTATGATAAGATTGTAAAAATTAAATTCTCATAATTTATGTTGGTAACGTTACATGGTTACTCATTAAGGAAACTATATTTTTCATTAATAAGCCTCGAATGTGCAATGCAGAAAAAACACCTATTGAAATTCTTTTAGTAGGTAATATCTCTCAGACCAGGTAATAATAACAACTGAAAACTAATGATAGAAAAAATGACTAACTAGGATTTTCTCTGGTGAAAAACTGTATTGGCGTGGACACTGGAAAATTGTCACTTTTAACTGGTAAAGAATTCGGTAAACTCAAAAAGTACTTTAGGTTCAAGTCTCACGTGAGTGCTAATGGCGCTTGTTTTGAGTAACCGCGTGTACGTAATGTCCCAAACTGACCCTAAATTATCAATATTGAACCAGTTCTCCAAGTGACAACTGTAGGTGTAAGTTAAATTTATGCTGAAACTCGTTGTTTTAGCGACAGTCAGTGAGGATGCTTGAATCTGAGGGATCTTTGATAACTAGACCAATATGAATATTTGAGTTAGGTGCTTACCACATTGTAATCGGTTGCAATGAGACATGCCCCGAAACACTGAAACAAAATAATAATGAGGGGAAAAAATATTGTCAGCGAACAAAAACACCATAGCAGTAAACTATAGAATGGTAAACAGCATTGTTAGGAGGAACAGCATATTCGTTACTTATTAATGACTTGCAGGACGTTAGCGAATCATATTATTTTCATGAAAGGGAGCACACCTCCTGTGAACTTCATCACACTGAACCCAAGCACTTACATGCACTTCAAGAATGTGGTTATCACTTTATGTTCATAAATATAGAATTAGAAGTTTAAAAAAACCTTGACTCAATTGAAATTTGTTATTCGTAATGGAGTAGTGCAAAAAAAGAGTTGCCGTTTCGGAATTTTATTATTGGCAAATTGGAGAAATTCCTCCTACTGTACTAACCACCAACGATAATTTTTTATTCGTCGAAAGTTTCATATGATGCAAAGTTGGTATTGTTATGTAGAGAAAGGACCGTTGGTTGGGCATCTACTGTTTCAACACCATGGAATATCTTGAATTTTCGAAGAAAGAAACGTTAATAAAAATTATACAAGTTCCTCGTAATGGGGCGACATATTTTATTTTGAAATAAAATCATCAAAATTCATATACATTATAATAAATTATATTAATATAATATAAATTATGTTGGGTCCGTTCAAACTTATATTAATGAATTAATTCTTACAAAAATTTACCTACTTTAGCACTGTGCGAGAGAGTCACGTTTGGATCTGAAAGCATAACAAAATTAAATGCTAATAGGTTGGTAGGTATTAATTTGGAGATGAAAAGATAAATTGAAGTTCACTTACAGTATGAAGCTGAGTAATAGAAGTGGGGTCAGCAGTTGGAAACGCAATTAATACCTATCAACTCTTCAATGAAATAAGAGTAGAGGATTCGAAGGCTCTATATACTACTATAGGTACCTATATACCGTATACGTCTAATCCAACCAGGTAGGTTTTCGTAATCGAGCCGGAAGGAAAAATTATATTTGCAATTGCGTAGGTAGGGGAATGTGGGGGAATGGCATACCCTTAACTTTGTCATATGATAGATTGGCGTAGAATAATCATAGAGATGTCAGCATCGTCTCACTTTGTCACAAATTTAATCACTTTTCACAACTCAGACTCGTTTTTTTAGTTTGATGAAGATAGTGAGTGTTGTTCCATGTTATATGAAAGGAGTGCTCTGGATGAGATTACCCCACTGATGGGGTATTGCCATCCCAGCAATGGGGTAATCCCATCTGCTGAATACGTGAATATCTATAACTGGAAATTGCCATTTTCGAATGAAACAACAATGTAAAATCACAACTATAAATACTATTTATTGCACATATTGACAGTGTCATTTTCAGTGAACAAAAGTGGGCATTACATTTGAGTAAAAACCCAATTTGAAAGTGTTTGTCTCTCTTCGTGGGGACGATTTTGCATAGCTTGCAAAGCTCATCTGATGGTTTCCCTTCAGAGCACAAATCGTGAGCGAATTGGCGTCATCCTTCGCACTTCCACATCAGTCCATTTTCTCTGTCATCTTCTCTGCAAATGAAACACATTCGAACATCTCCGTCGTCGAATCCTAGAATATCATCTAGTTCATCATCGTCGCAAAGATCCTTGTCACTCAAGCCGTAGTCAGTCTCACTATCACCAGAATCATCCCAAGTCTTTGCTTTCTTTTGGGTTGGATGAAGGATGTTGAATGCCTCACTCTCCTTAATGAGGCTTATTCTGCCAGCATTTATAGCCTCAATAGCCATGCATAGCTGCTCTGCTGTCCATGAAGCCTTTGTTGTGGTTCGTTTTCTATTTCCTGGCATCTGAAAAAGTTAAATTCCGTTTCCATTTACAAAAACCTTGACATTGATATCAGTATATTAAACAAATACGTTCTCGAAAATAGGTGGAATGAATCGTGTTGGGGTAATACCATCCAAACCAAAAGTGGGTGCCATTTCCCCCCGGAAAAAGATGGCATTACCCCAGTTGTTTACACTTCAGCAAAATACACGCTGTGTCCTTATTTCTAAAGCGTTTTTGAAAATCAAGAATAAATCAAAAGGTGTTCGTCTATCAGGAAAAATCGAAAAACTGTGGGAAATAAATTAAACAAAGTGACTTACCTTGTAAAAACGATGGAGTCAAAATTATAAGAAATGCACTTCGATCGCCAGGAGGAATGAGATGAGCGGCAATTGTTTGAACAGCTGGCGAAACTTTATAAAATTAGTTCCATTAGTCCCCAAGGGGATTCAGGACCAATAATATTTTCTGTAGACCCCAAAACATTGAAGGATGCCATTACCCAGAGGATGCCATTCACCCACCCTACCCTACAATAATTCCCGATCAGCGTGGTATGTAAGTAATAACTTCGATTTATCTAGAGTTCGATAATCTAAACATAAGAAAAAATATAGAAAAAAGTATTGCGCAGTCATACACCCGGAAAAATTCCTCGATACTGTACGGGAGTAATAAATCATTGAGGAAAAACGGGGGAAACACACTTCAACAAGTTTTAATTAAATTATACGTTTTTAATGGAAGCTCTGAAAATAGAAGGTTCAAAATAATTTTATGCTGATAAACTTTTATTCGTATCCTACCTACAAAGCCCACCCACACAGTTACCAGGCAGTGCCCGTAAACTTTCACCCATCGACCTACTTCTTTCCAATTTTCATCCGCCAGTCTGACCAATCGTTTCCGTCCCGAGCTGACAGTAAGTAGCCTGCCCTCTTCCTCTCCAATGAATATTAACGAAAGATTATCCGTATCTATAATCTTTATGATTAATTTATCGGTGATGGAACCATGAACCATGATTTGCGTCTCCGGGGAGCCCACTTGTAGGGATCCCCCACTCCTTTTCCTGCCATCGATCCACAGTCAGGAAGAATCGATGTATCACACGTGGTGGATCGCTTGACAATGCATTCCACTCATCTATTCAGAAGTCCCAAACAACCTGCTCATTCACGGGATAGTTTCTGGGATTGTTTATCTGTTTTGAGATGCGAGCGCTAGCGAGCATCCAGATCGCTTGACAATGCATTCCACTCATCTATTCAGAAGTCCCAAACAACCTGCTCATTCACGGGACAGTTTCTGGGATTGTTTATCTGTTTTGAGATGCGAGCGCCAGCGAGCATCCAGATCGCTTGACAATGCATTCCACTCATCTATTCAGAAGTCCCAAACAACCTGCTCATTCACGGGATAGTTTCTGGGATTGTTTATCTGTTTTGAGATGCGAGCGCTAGCGAGCATCCAGATCGCTTGACAATGCATTCCACTCATCTATTCAGAAGTCCCAAACAACCTGCTCATTCACGGGATAGTTTCTGGGATTGTTTATCTGTTTTGAGATGCGAGAATAATATTATCATTAGTCAACACACGTCAGAGATCACAATTTATTATAGAATACTGATACTAGGTAAGCACGTTATCACTGTCACAAATGAGAAGAAAAACGAGACGAGGCCCGACGTTGGGAGCTTGGGAGGCCGAATCTATAAATCGATTATCGATCCTCCGTGCATCGATGGCAGGAAAAGGAGTGGGGGATCCCTACAAGTGGGCTCCCCGGAGACGCAAGTTGAACCATGAGGCTCTTCGAAACCAAAACAATGGATAACCAACCTTCAGTAACATCGGTAGGTATCAAAATACCTGGTTAGTACAATAACTGAATGATGGATATTACGATTCTTTACACAAAATGGGGCGTAGGTGCGTAGCTTACCTACTTGGTATTCATTATCTACCTACTTCTGAGTCTACTGCAATCTATGAATGACCTGAAACAGAGTTGGGAAATTCTCTAACCCATCACTAGCCAGTTCCCAACTATGTACGTACTCTATACGTTTGGTACTCCAGGCAGTAAACAGTAAGTTTGTAAGGAAGCTGCTCACGCCCTGAAGAAACCCACAGTCGGTTAGTGACGAAACCATTATAATCAACTGCGAGGACCATCGATGTAATTAAAACTGAGGACTAACCGACATACCAAAAATTGCGGTTCTTTAAACCGTTCTTTCGTACAGCATCTTGACGGTATTACGCACAGCGGAACCAGTTAGAAACATTAGGTGTCTATACAGAATAATAATAGAGAAACCCGTTGTGAAAGGGTTTGCAGCGGGGTTTTTCGGATTCTACGTAGGCCTTTGAAACGCTTACCAAAAAATTGTGAATGAGGAGTATACTTAAATTCTTTCACAATTTTTCATTTGATTTTTATTTACCTAAGTACTTATTTTTAACTTTTATATATATTCTTATTCTTTTTTACTGGTTGATTACAAAGGTTTATAATCGAAAATAACGCCTAAGCCAAAATAGTAAAAAATCCTTGGGAAATGATCTAGGTAACTTCGTATAAAACTGCTATGGACAGATTGAAATCAAGAGAACACATCAAAATCTACTTTGGTACCTACTAGTCAACGACTTCGTATGCATTTATTATTATATTGAATATTAACCTTGATTTGATTAAAGGGTTGATTGGTACAGTGAAACCTGTCTAATGTGGACTCTGCGTAAAGCGGAAAACCTGCCTAATGTAGAAAATATCTCTGGTCCCTTCAGAAAACCTGTGCATTTGTATGTCTAATGTAGAAAACCTGTCTAACGTGGAAATTGAAAGATTATGACCCTGAATTCGGTTCCTCTACCTGCCTATTACGGAAACCCCTTCCCCGCCATCCTATCAAAGCTTCCATTCACCAGAAGTGTTTCCAACGATGTGGTTTCACCATGGAAGGCGTTCTTGCCGAGGAGGAAGAAGGAACTTTGGAGCCGCTAAAACCCCAACCAAGCCCTGAATTCGTTCAGTTCGATGAAAACGTAGCAGTTTGTGAAGATTCAGAAGTCACAGCTGCACTGGATGAACCAGATGAAGATGAAGAAGACCATGAAGGTGAGGTTGAATCACGTGTGACTTGTCTGAAGGTGTCCTCGTGCTGAGGGACCTCCAGTTGCTCCTTAAAACAAAAAGGATGCATTCCTTTCGCGAACAAATCATCAAGTTCAGAGATGCATATGAGACGGCGGTAATTCAATACAAATCCCAGAACAATATGAAGCAAAAAAATATCAAAGATTATTTTATATGAATCATTTTTTAGGATTTTATGAATTTATGAACCCGTTTTGTACTCTATGACGTACATAATGTACATAATGTACATTGTCGTGAGTCCCTCCCGGGAACACTCCACTACAACCTTAAAGCTCTCACCAATATTCCTATGTAAAAATTACCTTCCGTTAATAAACATCTGAGTGGGGAGACAGGCGACAGAATCCGGGGGACACAACCTGGTGCCCCACTACCAGCTCCCAACAGGGAGCTGGAGGGAGAGGACTCCAAGTCCTATATAACCCCGGATCCTGGAGCTTTAGCTTCATTCGACACTTCCTCTAACCAGCTCTCTCTTCTCTCTCTCCTACCTTCCTCCTCCCAGATGCCTGGTGGTATCCGCCGCTCTGGGAATTCACCTCCTACCTTCTCCCCTTGTCTACATCGGTGGATATCCGCCGCCTAGACAAGCACCTTCCTTCACCTACATCGGTGGATTACCGCCGCCTAGGTGAATTCCCTTCCTCTCGCCTACATCGGTGGATTACCGCCGCCTAGACGAGATTCCTTTCTCTCACCTACATCGGTGGATTACCGCCGCCTAGGTGAATTCCCTTCCTCTCACCTACATCGGTGGATTACCGCCGCCTAGGTGAAATTCCCTCGCTCTCATCTATTCACTCCTTCACGCCACCGTGATGATCAATTTAAATTCATCACAGTGGTGAACCCGACGTTCATCCAACCTTCTACCTTCTACCTTCTTACCACCTCATGTGTCGCCCCCAGTCTAGTTCGGTGTCCCGCATTTTAAATTCACATTTAAAATAGTCAGTTTAAATTCGCAATTTTTGGCCCACCCGCAACCACACAGCTCTCAACTCTCCGCCGCATCCAAACCCGCCGCCGCTCATTGCGAATTTTCAAATTCAACCGCTCAAATTGAATTTTGTTCACAGCCACCTCCACCATGGACCCGAACTCACCATCGCCGCCGCTCCTCCGGCCGTCCCTGCTGCAGCCGCCGACCACTGCGGCTTCTGACGCAACCGACAACCCCTTCACCAGCCTCTCACCACCCGGCTCCACCGCATCCACCGCCGCCGCTGCCGCCGCCGCTGCAGCTGCCGCACACGCCGCCGCCGACGTCACGACGGCCTCGGCGTCGTTCCCGCTGTCGCTACCCCCCTTCTACACGCACGACCCCGCACTCTGGTTCTTCCAGGTCGACGCTGCGTTTTCTACCGCCAACGTCCGCAGCCAGCGTACCCGCTACTCCCGCATCATCTCTCTACTACCATATGAGATCCTCCTGCAGACGTCGGACATCTCCCCCGACGCCACGGCCGCCTACGACGACCTCCGCGCACGCCTCATCAGCTTATACCAACCCTCCAAGATCGCACGTGTCGCAGCGCTCTCCCAGCCCCAACATCTCGGCGATTTGAAGCCCTCCCACCTATACCGTCGCCTACGTCACCAGCTACACGACGTAGTGACGGCCGACATCGCCCGAACTTTCTGGCTGCGGGCCCTCCCCCACCCCATCCAGATGGCGCTCGCCAGCCACCTCGACGGACCGGACGAGCCGCTACTCCGTCTAGCCGACACGGTTTACGACCTCGCCGCGGCCGCCAGCGTCACGGAAGTCGCCGCACCCCGCACCCCCACCCCACGCAGGGATCGATCTCCGTCTCAAGAGCGCCGCCGACCCCCCTCTCTCCACCGGCGCCGCTCCCTCTCCGTCGATCGCCGGCCAACCCCCTCCTCCGACCACCGACGCCAGCGCTCGGCCGACCGCCGCACCGTCTCCCCCACCCACCAACGAAGAGGGAGGTCCCCAAACGCGGCGGCCCCCTCCAACTCAGCGCGCCCCACCAGGACCTACCTCCCAGCGGACCCCCCCCACCGATGTTTCTACCACGTGAACTTCGGTGGGGAGGCCCGCAAATGCCAGCCCCCCTGCTCCTACTCCTCCAAGCAGGGAAACGCGGACGCCCGCCGGTAAATCCGGCGGGCCCCCCTCCTCGCCAACACGGGGGGGACCACCACCAACCCCTCCCCGCCCGCATTCACACCACCTCTACCGAGCCTCGCTACCCCTCCTACGCCGCCGCCACGGCTGCCAACCTCCCGGCCGCATCTGACGGCGCCGCAAAACACGCCACCTCTCCATCAACTGCCTCCCCACCCCGAGTCAGCCCCTCCAAGCCCGCCTCCAGGGCAGCCAACCTTCCGGCCGCCACTAGCGCCGCCGCTACCGTTCCCCCACCCCGGAACGGCCCCTCCAAGCCCGCCTCCAGGGCAGCCAACCTTCCGGCCGCCACTAGCGCCGCCGCTACCGTTCCCCCACCCCGGAACGGCCCCTCCAAGCCCGCCTCCAGGGCAGCCAACCTTCCGGCCGCCACTAGCGCCGCCACTACCGTTCCCTCACCCCGGAACGGCCCCTCCAAGCCCACCCCCAAGACAACCACCCCTCCGGCCGCCACTCACGCCGCCGCTACCGTTCCCCCTCCCCGGAACGGCAAAAAAACGCCCCGCGTCTCCTTCGCGGAGGACCAACCACCGACATCGCACCCGCCCATCACCTCGGACGAACCAAGCCCCCCCCCTCCGACAGTCCACACCACCTCCGCCATCTTACCACACTCCGCCCCAGCTCACCAACGCCTGTTCCTAAAATGCTCGAAAACGCACGTCCCGTTCCTCGTCGACACAGGGGCGGCGCTCTCCATTTTCCCGAACAATATTCTCCGGCGACAGGCGCGTTGTTACCGGCAACTCCTCTACGCCGCCAACGGTACCACCATCCCCTCGTACGGGACGTACCGCTCATCAATCCACATGAGCGGGCTCGCGTACGAGTGGGAATTTACCGTGGCGGACGTGGAGAAAGCTATCCTGGGGGCCGACTTCCTCGCATATTTCGGCCTCCAGGTAGACGTCCGTAACGCGCGCCTGCTCGACCCCTCCACCCAGAAACCCATCCCCGGGTTCATTCATGCGGTGGATCGTCCCCCATCCCAGTTTGAACAACTCCTCCTACACTACAAACCCCAGCGCCGCCCCTCAGCTCACATCTCACAGACCCAGCACTATATCGAAACCTCTGGCCCCCCAATATCCGCAAAAGCTCGGCGCCTCCACCCCCTCCAACTCTCACAGGCCCGCAAACACTTTGACAATCTCATCAAGGAAGGCATTATCCGCCCCTCCAAATCCCCGTGGGCTTCTCCACTACATATTGTGCAGAAGCCTAACGGGGATATCCGCCCCTGCGGTGACTACCGCCGCCTCAATGCCCGAACAACCCCAGATCTCTACAACGTCCCGCACCTCCGGGACTTCTCTTCCCACCTCCACAACACAACCATCTTTTCTACACTCGACATCTCTCGTGCCTTCCATCACATTCACATCTACCCCCCTGACGTTCCTAAAACAGCTATCATCACCCCTTTCGGCCTGTTCGAGTATATCAAAATGGGTTTCGGCCTCCGTAACGCTGCCCAAACTTGGCAGCGTTACATGGACAACATTCTACGAGGCCTACCCTTCGTATTCTGTTTTTTGGACGACGTACTGATCGCTTCCCGGGACCCAACGGAGCACCTCGCACACCTGAAACAGGTTCTTGACATCTTCGCCGCCGAGGGCCTCACCATAAACGCTCCGAAATGTGTTCTCGCCCAACCCTCCGTCCGCTGCCTCGGCCACCAGGTTTCGTCCGAAGGTATAAAACCCCTACCGGACAAAGTGCACACCCTCACCGATTTCCCGCAACCCAACACCGTCTCAGAACTCCGCCGTTTCCTGGGTATGTTGAACTTTTATCGTAGACACATCAAACACGCAGCACAACATCAACAACCACTAATACACGCTATCCCACAACCGGCAAAGAAAAACGATAAACGCCCCATTTCCTGGACCCCCACCCTCACAACCGCCTTTCAACAATGCAAACAGGACCTAGTAGAGGCCGCTCTATTGGCCCATCCCGATCCCCACGCCCCCCTCTCCATCACCACGGATGCGTCCGACTGGGCCATCGGGGCAGTACTCCACCAACACACCGGCGCCACCCCCCAACCTCTCGGCTTTTTCTCTAAAACTCTGTCCCCCACACAAAAAAATTACTCCACCTTTGACAGAGAACTCCTCGCCATCCACGAAGCCATCAAACACTTCCGTGACTTCGTGGAGGGCAGGCAGTTCTCTGTCATCACCGACCACAAGCCCCTCACCCACGCCCTCCTCCAAAACCGAAAATCAGCCTCCCCCCGTCGCCTCCGGCAACTCGAATTTATCGGACAATTCACGTCCGATATTCGTTATTTGCCGGGGGCCGACAACTGCGTCGCCGACGCGCTCTCCCGCCCCACCCCTGCGCCGGTGGCGGAGTTACTGCCCTTCCCTTCCCCGCAAACCCTCAAAAACCACCAAACTCCTACTTCCGATCCCGCACTGTCAAATCTCATCTCCGCCTCAAAATTGGAACAGCTGCCTCCCCTCGATCTCTGGTGCGACGTATCGGCCGATACACCGCGCCCGTACGTCCCACCGGAGCTGAGGAGGCAGTTGTTCCTACATTACCACTCCCTCCATCATCCCGGCATTCGGGCGAGCCGGGACCTCATCAAGACGCGGTACTTCTGGCCCCATATGAACACGGATATCCGTACCTGGGTTCTGGGGTGCCAGAAGTGCCAGCAATTCAAGGTCTCGGCTCACCCCCATGTACCTCCTCAACCTATCCCCGATTCTCTCCCGTGGGAACACGTCCACTTGGATCTGGTCGGCCCTCTTCCCCCCTCCGAGGGGAAGAGGTATTGCCTCACCATGATCGACCGTGCGACAAATTGGGTAGAGTGTATCCCACTCGCCCACATTACCGCGGACGCCGTCGCCGCGGCCTTCCTCACTCAATGGATCAGCCGCTACGGCTGTCCGCGGACACTCACGGTCGATCAGGGGAGGCAATTTGAATCAGCCCACTTTTCCGACCTGCTCCGTTCCCTCGGGATTCAGAAAATCCGCACCACTCCTTATCACCCCCAATCCAACGGGAAAATAGAGCGGTGGCACTCGGTCCTCAAGCAAGCCATCTCCACATCAGCCACTTCACCTTCATGGACCAAAACCCTCCCCTACGTTCTACTTAGCCTCCGCACTTCCGCCCGTCCTTCAGACAACACAAGTCCCGCACAACACGCATTCAGAGACCCCATTCGTTTACCGGCCGACATTTTCCCTCCACACACCACCCCGTCCATTAACAGGGAACCGTTACACACCTCAACACCGACAAACGACACCACTTACCCAAAACGCTTTTACACTTCCACGCATATGTACTTGAAAGAGCCCGGCATGCATAAAACCTTTCAGCCCCTTTATGCCGGGCCCTTTCAAGTCATCCGCACAACACCAACCACCGCGACCCTGCTAATGGACGGGAAACCCCACACCGTCCCTTTCGCCCGCTGCAAGCCCGCCCCTGTTCTCCCTCAACCAACATCCACTATCAGTCTCCCGCCGTCTGTTTGCCATGCAACACCTCTCTCCACCACAACTGTCTCCCCCGTCGCCGTTTCCGGATTTCGATTCGGATCCGGAAATGGCGGCGATACTCCGGGACGTGTACGTCCCGGACCCGCTCTCCCCCCTACCCCCTTCGCCCGGACCAACATCATCGCTTCAGTTTTTCCCGCGAAGGATTTCCGGACTTCCTCCCCGGCCCCGGCGGTGGAAGTACCCCCAGTGGCGCATACTGCGCGAATTTCGCGCAGCGCAAGCCACCGGGGTACACCCCCCCTACGTCCCGTTCGACCCCCTTATGGATCCGCTCCTCCACCAACTTCAACTCACCCTACTTATGCCACCACCACCGCCCCTTCCAAACATCAAAACCCCCGTCCTCAACGAACCCCCGCCCCCCAAATTTCAACCCCCTCTTGCTCCTCCACCTTTTTCAATTTTCGACCCCCCAATTTTAGATTCAGCCCCACCAACACCCCAACCCACCAACCCCACAACACCCCCTCTTCCCCCACCACCGCCGGGGATATCCGCAATAGCCTCCGCCGGGACAAAACGGTCCGGGCGGCGCAACAGACGACGGGAGCGTCCCTCGCCCCGCGTCCCGGCGGCCAAGTCCCCCGCCCCGCTCTGAGCAATCACGGCGGGGCCTTGAGATTTCGGGACAGTGCTTGTGTTTCATTATCCCACACGCACTGTACCGAACCTCACAGCCCCGCCGTGGCCACTTCGTCGCAGCGGGCATCATCCACAACCAACCACACACTACACCCACCTTTTCACTACACCCACACACTCCATACACTTCACCACACACAACCCACACCCAGGGAACGGCGGATCTCGCAACCCCGCTCAATTCTGTCTCCCCTGAACCCGTACCTAAAAATTGTAAATACCTGTACATACCTGTAAATACTACCTGTAAATACCTTGCACATATCTATCTATCTAACTACTATCTAACTATCAAACTACTATCTAACTATCACTCCTCTTATCATCATCATCAACCTCATCACCTTTGTAAATATTGTCACTTCATCAAATTTTTCATCACACCCTCCTTGTACATATGTTTCCCATCATCAAATTTCGTCTACTTACATCTACTTACATCTACTTACGTCTACTTATATCTACTTATTTCTACTCATGTCTACTTATGTCTACTTATGTCTACTTATGTCTACTTATGTCTACTTATGCCTACTTATCCTACTACCTGTATATCACCCTAGTTTTAAGACACCTCCGGTCACTCTTCTGCCTTCAGCACTGCAATTGTTTGTTTCAGCCTTCAGCTCCTGTATCCTTGCGCCTTCAGCTCCCCTTTTTGTTTCCGCAGCCCTCAGCCACTGTCAACTTGAGCCTTCAGCTACCTCAAACATTGGTTCGAACTGGGGGGACCTCTGTCGTGAGTCCCTCCCGGGAACACTCCACTACAACCTTAAAGCTCTCACCAATATTCCTATGTAAAAATTACCTTCCGTTAATAAACATCTGAGTGGGGAGACAGGCGACAGAATCCGGGGGACACAACCTGGTGCCCCACTACCAGCTCCCAACAGGGAGCTGGAGGGAGAGGACTCCAAGTCCTATATAACCCCGGATCCTGGAGCTTTAGCTTCATTCGACACTTCCTCTAACCAGCTCTCTCTTCTCTCTCTCCTACCTTCCTCCTCCCAGATGCCTGGTGGTATCCGCCGCTCTGGGAATTCACCTCCTACCTTCTCCCCTTGTCTACATCGGTGGATATCCGCCGCCTAGACAAGCACCTTCCTTCACCTACATCGGTGGATTACCGCCGCCTAGGTGAATTCCCTTCCTCTCACCTACATCGGTGGATTACCGCCGCCTAGGTGAAATTCCCTCGCTCTCATCTATTCACTCCTTCACGCCACCGTGATGATCAATTTAAATTCATCACATACATAATGTAATTTGTTAAATACACACATATTCATCTTTTTCACTGCATTGTCAACCTTCACCCATTCGATTACTCGTAACTTGGAACCTGGGTAATGTGGAAAAACTGTTTAATGTGGAAAAATTTGCTGGTCCCTTGAGATTCCACTATAGACAGGTTTCACTGTACATACGTTTTACGCATGAGTTGAAAACTAAAAAAACAAGTTTGTCCAGAGAAGGCCATAATTATAATATAATTATATATATAATATAATTATATTATAATATAATTATATATAATGATATTATCATCTAATCGTGGTCGCTTCGGAGGGAAACAAACTGTAGCAAGTAAGATCACTTACTGAAAAACGTGATGTTCATGACGTCATCAGCTGTCATATTGGTGCTTGCCAAACAGCTAATTACGTCTTCTCCAAGCGTCACGTTGGACTCGGCAGCAAACTGAAATAGAGAAAAGTATTGCTTGATCCGGAAATGCTATCGAAATTAGAGCGAATGCGCAACTAGCTTCACACATTCCAGCTCGAAAGCCCTTCAAGTGATTTTAGCGTCGAACGTGTTAATACAGAGAAAGAATACGGAGAAGGTGAATATATCCAATGCCCTCAGCCCCCTTGGCATAACTGAAATACATAGGTTGTTACTTTTTTAGGTACCTACCTTGAGAGACACAGTCACGTACAGGAGAGACACACCTATTACACTTGTACTCCCCTGACCGTAAATTCTTAACAAGGTTCTCAAATTTCACAAAGGTTCTCCCTTTACGATCTCCAAGGAACAAACGAAGGTTATCTGCGGAGGTCTCCCTTCTCGGTATCCAACAGTCAATTGAAATTAAAGCTAATTAACTTCATTACTACTGATACTTCCCATTTCTAATTGCTATGTTGATCTGCGATGTTGGTGAGTTTCATTTACGAACAATCAGCAGGCAACGCTCTTTAATGATCCCCATGCGAATCGTACGAGAGCAAATGAAGCGAAAATTAGACAGTTGATTGCGTTTCAAATATTGATTGGATTTTATATTTTAAAGGGCGAATAGTTCCAAACTGTAGTAGCCTAATACAGACCGATAAAAACAGTTCTGAATAGATTCGAGTGGCAAGAATGGTATACCTACATACCAGTACCACCTACCACAGATGTATGGTGGGCCAGTATGTTATGTTAGTCAGTATTAGCCCAGATGAATGAATTCCGAATTGGTGGGGGGGGGGGGCTAATTATTTGAAACTAAATAAAAGTAAACATTTAAATGCACTAGGTGTTCTGTTGTTGCCAAACGTGTTGCCCAAAAGTGTTTTCGGGAATACGTGAGGCTACAACTGGTCAGCGGCCCCACAAGTTTATAGAAGAATGTAACCAACCTACATTAATAATTTATAATGTCCGCTGTATCATTATCATTCATCTATACTGTAACTGAGTAATTCTGACAGGTTTACGGCTCGACGCTTTAATGCAGTTTTTTGCAAAACGACTGCAACTGCCCATGGAAGGTTTATGGCTATTCGTTTCACCTCCAAATTGGTCATCCCTAGCGACGTCCGGGTTAATTTGTTAACGTTATGAAGGGCTTACGTTGTTAGCACGCTGTTAATACTATTAGCAACGTTCAGAATTTTATTTTGCAGTTGAGTTTTGTGAATATTAGATTTAAGTGAGAAATAAGTATGCAGGTACTTATACCTCACCTCATAGGTCACTGGTCATGGCCAAAGCTTCAGTGTTGAGAGTCCCTGTCATGACCATGTGGGCGAATTAAATGTAAGACGATTTTCGGACCGCCAAGAACTCGTATTAACCCCGATTTTATTTATTTTTTAGGATAAATATTCGAACTATAGAAACAGACTTCTGCTGATTTTATTGGGGGTTTTGTTCTTTTTTTTAAGATAGGAATGTTTACCAATTTGTTTTGCTATTTTGAGCAGCAAATAATACTCATATTAAATTTTACATCATGTTTTTGAAAAATGTTCATCTTCGAACTCATCCTTTCCTTTGTCTTCACAATTTGGCAAAACTTGGAATTTTTCATCTCGCAGCCAAGGTCAGAGATCTGCATAAATACACAGGCACCTACAGATCGGTAGGTACTTATAAAAATTCTTTAAAATGTAGGGTGGGATATAAAATACCTACTTAGAGAAATACTTAGAGAATCGAGAAATTTTTCAAAAATGTATGTACCTATCTAGGTGCTTGAAATCGCGAACCCTGCAATAGCATATTTTCTCTGAACGTCCGCTAAAAGACCATTTTCACATCTTAAATAGCCAAATTTCAACTTTCAGACTACTCAGCTTACCATGACCAGAATGAATATGAATAATTTGTATAATTTATTTACCTATAGGTAGGAACTTAACACAAATAATATAATCATGACAAATGGCGGAATGTTTCGCGGTTCATAATTATGCATTAATTTTCTGTCATCAACGACCCTAGGTTGTTGGATACTTCAACAACTAAAGGCACTAAAGGCACTTATAGAAACAATAAACATTGGAAACTAGTGCTCACTGAATCTCTGCAACCCCTTTCCCGTGCGTAAAGCGTTTTCTTTTCTTCTCAATCAGATTACTTAAATAAGAACGTTGCTATGTTAAAGAACGTTGCCGAACCTTTCCTAATCAATCCTGTCCTACACTTCAGCTGCTGTGTGCCAAAACCCTTTATTAGCTCCAGTATTTCCCATTTTAATATTCGACCCATCCGGAACGAAAAACTATAACTCGATGAACTTCCAGGGAAGATTTATTAAGGAAGAATCCAATTAAACAAACTTGACTGAGTTCATCAGGCCAACCCTTCACTCGTAATTAGGTATGAGGTTCATCTCTTCGAATATTTTTCTAACCTAGTTTATTGTGGATTTTACTGGGTACCTGGATGAACCTCTGTTACTTACAAAGACATTCAAGTATCTTCCAGATAATCATTAGACACCGAAACAGTAATTGAATGTGGAGCTTCGTCGATGTGACATGTGAGTTGTTAAATTTACATGACATTGCATACCGCCTTCGGGAGAATTAATAGAGCTAAAGTGACAAATGGAATGGTGAATCCAGAAGAGTTTTTCAGAATGATACATTTGAATTTTAATAATCGAGCATTTTTTCATTCCCATAAATTTGAAAGATTGAATAAATCTTATAAGAGAACCAGGGGGGAAAAGTCCAGTCATGTAGTCATGGCTCAAGGAGCGAATTTTCAAAGAAACCGTTAGGGAAATTCAAGAATTTAAATTAATGGTCATCTGACAGAGCACTCATTACGGCCTGACTGCACTCGTGTACTCATTGAGACCGGAGTGGCACGTCGTGCAGATAAATTATGTCGCAAAATCATTTTTGGGTGTTTTGAACCAAAAAAATTGTGATTTTGATCACTCGATGCAGCCTGAACGTGCTGAAACTACTCGCAATCGAATCAGCGACCAATAAAACACGGTACCTAAACGACGCCTCACATGCCCACATAAAAAATATGCGGTTTTAGCGAATTTTCGAAGAAAAGGAAGCTATTTTCTCGGTCCAAAATTTTTAAAACTCGAATTTCCGAAAGATTTTTATACCAAAATCCGTTTCAGACCATCCTGAATTCACTGCCGAAAGACACCAAAAATTATATGTATATATATATATATATTTATATATTTATATATTTATATATTTATATATTTATATATATATTTATATATTTATATATGTATGTGTCATTCCAGACGATAACTCTCGAAAGAATTGAGATAAAAAGTTCAAATTTGCACGAAAAATCTGTCTTGGCAATCGACAGGCTAAGTTCGAAGATGGGCAGAATCGGGTCACTCTAAGGGGGAGTTTTGGGGAGTTTTAGGGGGGGAAAATTACCCATAAATTCCCAAAATGAAAAAGTTTGACAAGTGACACCTCATTTTAAAGATTTTTGTACGCTGAACACGATGGTGAAATCAGAATTGCGATATCTCATTCCATTCTCAAACTGGAGCACTTTGAAGATGAAGGAACGTGGTTATTTCTTGAGATGTTCTTCCTGGTTCGTCTGCTCTAATCTGATAACGGAATGGGATATCGCAATTCTGACTTCACCATCGTGTTCAGCGTTGGAAAATCTACAAACCGAGGTGTTACTCGGCAAAAAATGGAACAAAAAATTTGTTACGTAGGTATCCAATACCTACTCTTCTGGTATTCAAAACATTTTTGATTTCCCCCTCCCCCTCCTTCCACCCCAAATTTTACTTTGCGTAAAACTACTCCTGTTTTAATTTTGTATGGTATCAAGTCGGGAAAACAATGGCCGAAAATTAATTTTCAGAAAATTTTAGGCGGAGGAGGAAGATGCCGAAAACTTCGAAAATTCGCTCTTATAGCCATGCTGCATGACTGTGGTTTTTTTTCGAACTACAATTTTGTAAATTTGGTGAGCTGGGTGCATCTATTCGGACTGAGACCAGTTGCAATCGATACAGCCCCCAAAAACATGATTGACAACACCCACACATGCCTATGCTAGGTAGGTACTGAAATCCTTTTTGTTTTTATTTTTTGGACCGAAAATTTGTAAATTTAAACCTCCGCGCACAGTGCGATCGGGCTCGGTATGTAATGAACTCATCATTACTCTTGCGGAGACGGATTTTTCTGCGAAACAACGAATTTTTTACCATGGAAACTACGGAACTTGTCGTGCGGAATGACATAATTATATAGTTATGTATGTGTTCAAACATGTGAAAATCTATTATTTAGATCTCCGGTGAATGAAACGGATTTTGGAGGGGTTTTCCGGTTCACAGGCGGCATCTCTGAACTTTTGGAACGAGCCAAATAGCTACATTTTCTTTGAACATTCGTTAATGATGGGGGGGGGGGGGGGGGGACAAACAAACTTGTGTACTGACTACTTTGGATGGGCTATATCGAAGTAGGTATTTTCATTATTATTATTTATTTTGAAAGTAGCGTTGAGATGAGGTGGTCCTAGCTATTTTATTTGTATGCGAGGCCTACGGATGGTTTTTTTTATTTTACTTTTATTTTTCATTGTGGAAGTCATTACAGCAAGATGCGATGACTTCCACAGAGCTAAGATCTGCTCAAGTTGGCCTACCTTCGGAAAAACAAAGGAAAACCTAGTAATATTACCACACCTTTCGGAGAAATCCGTCGTCACCAGGTGGTCGAGTACTGGAGGCGAGCCCTTTCAGTGTATGGACATCATCATCAGGACGTTGAATGAAGTTAACTCGAATTTTGATTTTACATTATTTAGGTTGATACAGAGCCAAAAAATTAAAAAGGGTTTGTTCTGAATGGTTACGAGATAAGGACATTATAATATTATTTTTTCCGTTCTAAGGGAAATAAGGGCGAGACGTCCCAAGACACCCTGCATAAATATTAGTGTATTCCACGAAGAAACCTAGGAATCATTTTCAAACCAGGCCGTTACTTGTGTAACCAACTAGAACAAGGTAATATTCCATAATGACGAGGATAGCAGTTACCTACGTTCACTTCAGCTTGTGAATTTGTAGAAAGCCGACAAGGTGTGCATGCAATCTATGATAACTTATAAGAGAAAATATAGGTCAAGTACTTACAGCTGTTGCCACCAGGACAAAAGAAGGTATTAAGCAACTCAGCAATGCTCTCATGGTTTCTATGCGGCAAATTACAAACTGTGCCAGACCAATAACCAACTTCCGACGTCCTCTGACCGAGTGAGCCCAAGTTAACGGAGCAGGGAAGATTTATCGAAGCTCGCCCTGACAAAAATAATTGTTCAAATACCGTGTGACGTGAGGGACATGACACATCACATTAATTCATTTTACAGAAAGCGTTCCTCCGAACAAAGGAAATATAAAATAATCGTATGTCATTAGCAGCAAACATACGGGACTGCGTCAAATTCGAATCGCGATAAACAAATAATATGGTATGTAATCGGTCAAGAGATAAATAACCTTTTTATTAAAGAATAAATGAAGTTCGTTGGACTTGAAAGCTTAATAGGTAGAATGGTAGGAATTATCGGCTTTCAGGATTGCCTTTAGGTATTCTACTGTATTTATTATCTTAAATTCAGCATCAAGAGTAAGTTCATGAAATTCCACTGTCAAACAAATCCCCCCCCCCCCCCCCCACAGAAAATTAATTGAAATCCGACTGAAAGTTTCCAACAATACCAGCAGGTATTTTAGTGACCTCGTGGAATTCATGCTAGGTTCCGGAATGCATTACAATATAATATCCGAAGATTTTTCACCGTATAGAACACCAAGTACCTACCTCGTCGATCTCTATGAAAGGGCGATTGTAAGCTGGGCCTTAATCCGAGGTTCAGTGGTATGCAAACTGGGCCCAAGCCTTCCTCCCCTCACCGACACCTTTACAAGGAGTAAACTGGGCCCAAACCCAGAAAACGTCCTATAATACAGGCGCATAGGTATTGGTTTATTATTCTCTGAATAATACACCTATGTAATCGCTCAGCAAAAAATTTTTATAACCCCCCCTCAAACTTTTGGTTTATTATTTTCAATAATGAACCATTGGAATCGAGCATGAAAAAAAAAATTCTTACCCCCCCTCAAAATTTGATGGTTTACGTTTCAAGATATGTAGAATCCAAAACTGCAATAAAAATATTTCTGTCTGTCCGCCGTACGCCGTACGCCGTACGCCGTACGCCGTACGCCGTACGCCGTACGGGCCACTTTTCTTAGTTACCATGAAAAAAAATTGATGAAATTCGGGTTATAGGTTCCGTTCGGCGTCTAGTTGGTCCTCGAAGCTCGACGTTACTGTGAGTCATCTCTAAGGGGTTCAAAATAGGGGTTGAAATTTTCAAAACGCCTATACCATTTTTTTACGTAAATATTTTTACGGTTTTAAATAGTTCTTGAACTTGCGAGTTTTTTAAGACCATCCGGAGCATCGTACGTCCAGCCGTTCGTTCACAGTAAGGCCCCGAAGTTTGCACCGACAGGCATTTTCGACTCCAGTGTGAATGAAATTGTATACAATCCAAACCAAATCTCGTAACCAGAGACGCGCCCACAATAGGAATTTGTGAATACGGCCAATCATTGGTAGGGATCACCTGATTCTATTGGCGGAGTATGAAGTCGAGTTGGTTGTTCTGTGATATTATTTAATTTGAAAAATGATGGCTCTATTGGAGTTTGTTGGTAGGTAGTGAAACTTGAACAAACGTTGAAGTATTATTGATGGGTAAATTATTACTACGGTAAATCATTACTAAACGGTAAATTATTACAGAACGGTAAATTATACCATCTACGTAGAAGGGGCTGGAGTTTGTTGGTAGGTACTTTTGCAACTTTTTTCACTCCTCATCAACAATTTCTTTTCAGAACTTCATTATGTGTGTTTCTTTTTGTTAGGTACTGTTTGTCATCGGCAGAATTATTTTAGCAACATTTAACTCGTGATTTAGGTAGGTACCTAGTAACGAGTACGGGGTTAGGTACTAACCTACGGAGTGTCTGCGATCTACATAATATGCATATAATAGAATAGTACATATCATATTATATAGACGGGTTATCTATACATAGAGCTGTGATCTGTAACAGAAGGGTATTCTATACAAAAAACGCTGCAAATCCCTGCACAACGGTTTATTATTTTGTATAGAATACCCTTCTGTTACAGATCACAGCTCTATGTATTGATAACCCGTCTATATAATATGATATGTACTATTCTATACATATTATGTAGATCGCAGACCCTCCGTAGGTTAGTACCTAACCCCGTACTCGTTACTAGGTACCTACCTAAATCACGACTTAAATGTTGCTAAAATAATTCTGCCGATGACAAACAGTACCTACCTAATAGTCTTTTCAGAACTTCATAATGTGTGTTTCTTTTTGTTAGGTACTGTTTGTCATCGGCAGAATTATTTTAGCAACATTTAAGTCGTGATTTAGGTAGGTACCTAGTAACGAGTACGGGGTTAGGTACTAACCTACGGAGGGTCTGCGATCTACATAATATGTATAGAATAGTACATATCATATTATATAGACGGGTTATCAATACATAGAGCTGTGATCTGTAACAGAAGGGTATTCTATACAAAATAATAAACCGTTGTGCAGGGATTTGCAGCGTTTTTTCTTTTCCGTTTCAAGGTGCGTAGATTCAAAAAATGCAATGTCCGTCCGCCGTACGCCGTCCGCCGTATCACGTGTAGGTACAGGCTTCATTTTCGGTCTAAAAAAGTCGTTCTTTCGCACACATGCTCTATTTGGGCCCTAGTTGTGTCCCGAAACTTTTCAGCCCGATCGGAATATACCCAGGGGTGTTGTGAGTGAAAATGTGTGTAAAAATAGGTACTTTTTGCGTTTTAGCAACATGTTGGTAACATGAGCTTTTGAGGTATCGTTTTACATGTTTTTGGGGACGAGAAGATCGAATATGAGGTCGATTTTGGCCAAGGAGTGGAAAATTGAGGTTCTACCAGATGTTCAGCTCCCAAAATTGATTTTTTATGAGGCAAAAACCTGCGAAATCGTCTGAAATCACCATCAATTTGTAGAATAGCACTAGGAAAAGTTTCAACACTTAGATCAAGACGATTAAGTGGCACTACCAATGATCATGGATAATTTGAAAAAAAAAAAAGATCGTACCTACCTAATTTGTGTTTTGGGGGCCAAAATTGGTGGAAACCATCAGAAATAGCTATTTCAATTATTTCACATGAAACAAACAATAAATGTAGGTACAGCCAACATTTCTGTAGAATAATAAACCCCATGTGACAAGGACTTTGCAGCGTTTTTCTTTTGATGTTCGAAAAGCCCGTGGTCTGAGGAAAAGAATTTTATTGCACACCTAACTAAATAATTGGACATTTGGTAGAAGATGATAAATTAAACTTTAACGTTTGACATCTAGCAGAGATCGTAATATTTTGGACTTGTACTTGGACCTTGGAGTTGTTTTTCTAATGACGACTCGTGGTGGTGATTCATTATCTCGGAAATAACATAATAATTGGCTCACCTACAGTTTTGACGAACGCAGTACACGTACTTTTACAGCACCTACAGCGTAAACAAAAAATTAAGTGGCAGTGAACACCCACTTTCAAATCAACAACAAGGTTAACGAATCAACATCAATAAGGTTAACTTACCGCCAAGACCTGACGTTTCTTACATTTAAATCGTTCGATTTACAGAAGCAAGCAACCATGCTGGCTCGTGATGATATTAAAGCGTGACATGCGTTCATATTAATGGTTCAGTTACTAATGGTTCGTTTCTGATACGTGATAAATATATCAAATCCAAATTTACCATTATCGTCTTGTTCTCAAAATTTCCAACCGAGGCGGGAACTAATGATTCTATTTGAAAATAAACGTATGTATCATATTCTCACATATAAACGCTCATCTAAATAGGTAGGTAGATACTGAGCCAAAGGATGTAAATGACTATTTTAACAAGAGCTGCAGAGGAAAAATCGCATTTCTGAATCACCAAGGAATGCATGAAAAAAAACCTAAGGTACACGCTGAATTGTAATAGAATTTTTCAAAAAAGCCTTCGTACCTTGGGACAGTGAGTAGGTACCATACCAACTACTTACAGTTAGGTACCTACCTATCTTACAACACTGCGGCCTGTAGGGCAGTAGAACTTGTGAAATTTTGGTGAGCAGTTTTGGTACTTCTTGAGTGACTTATCGTTTTATCAGGATAAAGCAAAGAACAGGAAAATAAGACAGTCAGCGTTCGAGCGGCTCCCGAAAAGCTTAGTACCACAAATAAAATGCTATTAATGGAAAACGGAAGATGTTATTATTCATACCCGTAGCTAAATATCGAACTTTATTTAGCTTCCTTTAGTGATTAGGTAGGGGGATTAGTAGGATTAGGTACTACTTATGAAAAGTTTCTAGGATCATTCACGTCCGAAATGGGGACTGGAAGCCGAATTTCAAAACTAGACACATTTTAAAATGATGGAAAAGGGTTTTCTTTAACATGACCTATGGATTCAGTAAGTCTACCTTGAAACGTAAACCAATAAACCTTGAGGGGTATCAAATCTTTTTAATTACCTACCTAACTATACACCAGACAGGACTTCAATGAGGTAGGCACCTATTACACAAACTACAACACTCGCGATGAAATCGTGGAAACCCATTTCAAAGAATGAAAACGCTGCAAAGCCCTCGTCTGATGGGTTTATCATTCTACTGGACATAACTACAGAAATGGTGGATGTTCATTTATATTTTCTTTCTTGTGCAACAATTGAAATAGCTATTGTTGATTGTTTCCACAAATTTATTTTAATTTTTTTTTTTTTAAATAAATTATCTTCGATCATTGATAGTGCCATTTCACTGTCTTGATTCACCTGTTCACTTGTAGTTTGAAAAATTAATTTTGGGAGCTGAACCTTCGTTACAACCTCACTTCACTCTTTGGTAAAAACCGGCTTCACATTCGGTGTTCTCGCCCTAAAAAAAAACTCATGTTCACTGAAGCCTAAAAAAAACTCGAAAACCCCTATTTTTACATCCATTTTTCTCCCATAAAACCCCTGGGTGCATTTTGATCGGACTACCGAAATTCGTAGCACAACTAGGACCCAAATGCGGACCCAAACTGTGTGCGGAAGAACGACGATTTTAGACCAAATTTGACGTTAACTTGAGGTTGAAACCACAATTTTCCACTGTTTGGTCAATATTGACTTCATATTCGGTCTCCTCGTCCTAAAAAACACATAGAAAACGATACCTCACAAGCTCATGTTACTAAAACACCAACAAAATTCTATTTTTACACCCATTTTTACCCGCAACGCCCTTGGGTATATTCCGATCGGGCTGCAGTTTCAGGACACAACCAGGGCCCAAAAAATAGAGCCTGTGTGGGAAAGAACGAATTTTTTTTAGACCGATAATGAAGCCGATATGCATGATACGGCGTAAGGCGGACGGGCACTGGATTTTTGGAATCTGCGCACCTTGAAACATAAAAAAAGAAAATTTGAGGGGGTGTCATAAAAATTTTCACTGAGCGAAAACATAGGTGTATTATTCACAGAATAATAAACCAAAAAGGGAGTTAGTAAACGGTTGTCTATTTCCACTAATACACGAAAAATAGGTACACTTATACCGGTTTCAGTGATCAAACCATTTCAGTAAAAAACAATAACTGAAGGCACATTGGAGAGAGGTAAGATTTACCCAACTTAATCACTCTTAATAATTCAGAATTTTCCAAGTATATCCAATATGCTCTCTTTCGGGCAGAAAAGAAGATATTCAACAAACTATCCGCAATATAAAACGCTGCAAAGTCCTTGTCACATGGGTTTATTATTCTATTGGACACACCTACAGAAACGTCGGCTGTTTATTTATTGTTTCTTTCATATAAAATAATTTAAATAGCTATTTCTGGTGGTTTCCACCAATTTTGGCCCCCAAAACACGAATTAGGTACGCACCTTTTTTTTTCAAATTATCTTTGATCATTGATAGTACCATTTAATCGTCTTGATCCACCTCTTGATACTTTTTCTAGTGTTATTCTACAAATTGATGGTGATTTCAGACGATTTTCCAGGTTTTTGACTCATAAAAATCAATTTTGGGAGCTGAACATCTGGAACAACCTCAATTTTCCACTCTTTGGTCAAAATCGACTTCATATTCGGTTTTCTCGTCCCAAAAACATGAAAAACGATACCTCAAAAGCTCATTTTACTAACATGTTGCTAAAACGCAAAAAGTGCCTATTTTCACACACATTTTCACTCATAACACCCCTGGGTATATTCCGATCGGGCTGAAAAGTTTCGGGACACAAATAGGGCCCAAATGGAGCATGTGTGCGAAAGAGCGAATTTTTTAGACCAAAAATGAAGCCTGTACACGTGATAAGGCGGACGGACATTGCATTTTTGGAATCTACGCACCTTGAAACGGAAAAGAAAAAATTTTGAGAGGGTGTTGTAAAAATATTTTGCTGGACGAATACATAGGTGTATTATTCACAGAATAATAAACCAAAATTGAAGTTATGACCGGATTCTTTCAAGTGACGTGCAAAGGCCGAATCATCCTTATTGTCCCTGAAATCTTTTTCATGTTCCTTTATCCTTTCTCTGAAGTTCCTACCAGTTGGACCACAACGGTTATGTCCACAAGAACACTTTAATTTATACACACCACGTTTATATTGAAAAACGCTGCAAATCCCTGCACAACGGTTTATTATTTTGTATAGAATACCCTTCTGTTACAGATCACAGCTCTATGTATAGATAACCCGTCTATATAATATAATATGTACTATTCTATGCATATTATGTAGATCGCAGACCCTCCGTAGGTTACTATCTAACCCCCTACTCGTTACTAGGTACCTACCTAAATCACGAGTTAAATGTTGCTAAAATAATTCTGCCGATGACAAACAGTACCTAACAAAAAGAAACGCACATAATGAAGTTCTGAAAAGAAATTGTTGATGAGGAGTGAAAAAAGTTGCAAAAGTACCTACCAACAAACTCCAGCCCCTTCTACGTAGATGGTATACTGAACCGTTGTGTAATAATTTACCGTTGAGTAATGATTTACCGTAGTAATAATTTACCCATCAATAATACTTCAACGTTTGTTCAAGTTTCACTACCTACCAACAAACTCCAAAAGAGCCATCATTTTTCAAGCGAAATAATATCACAGAACAACCAACTCGACTTCATACTCCGCCAATATAATCAGGTGATCCCTACCAATGATTGGCCGTATTCACAAATTCCTATTGTGGGCGCGTCTCTGGTTACGAGATTTGGTTTGAATTGTATACAATTTCATTCACACTGGAGTCGAAAATGCCTGTCGGTGCAAACTTCGGGGCCTTACTGTGAACGAACGGCTGGACGTACGATGCTGCGGATGGTCTTAAAAAACTTGCAAGTTCAAGAACTATTTAAAACCGTAAAAATATTTACGTAAAAAAATAGTATAGGCGTTTTGAAAATTTCAACCCCTATTTTGAACCCCTTAGAGATGACTCACAGTAACGTCGAGCTTCGAGGACCAACTAGACGCCGAACGGAACCTATAACCCGAATTTCATCAATTTTTTTTCATGGTAACTAAGAAAAGTGGCCCGTACGGCGTACGGCGTACGGCGGACAGACAGAAATATTTTTATTGCAGTTTTGGATTCTACATACCTTGAAACGTAAACCATCAAATTTTGAGGGGGGGTAAGAATTTTTTTTTTCATGCTCGATTCCAATGGTTCATTATTGAAAATAATAAACCAAAACGCTGTTGAAGTTTGTATGGTACCCATTTTCACTCATAACACTGTGCCTTCGACGTTGGAGAGAGGTGAGCTTATATTCTTAGTTCCAAAAAAGTGAAAGGTGGTCGATTGGGATTGGTTGTGAAGATGAGAAGAGGAGGGAGCAAAATGAAGGTCGATTGGCTATGGAAGTGAATGCCAAAAAGTGAAAGGAAGGTGGGGGTGGAGCTAAGCTGCGCAATAATGGAGACAAATTTCAAGGAATTACATCATTCAACGATTTTTTTCCCCTTTTAGTTTATTATTCTGTGAATAATACACCCGTGTATTCGCTCGGCAAAACATTTTTATAACACCCCCTCAAAAATTTTTCTTTCAAGTTTCAAGGTGCGTAGATTCAGAAAATGCAACGTCCGTCCGCCGTATCACGCATAACTACTTCATTTTCGGTCTTAAAAAACTCGTTCTCTCGCATACCTACCTACTTACTCCATTTGGGCCCTGGTTGTGTCCCGAAACTTCGCAGCCCGACCGAAATATACCCAGGGGTGTTATGAGTGAAAATGGGTATAAAAACTTCAACAGCATTTTTCAATATAAACGTGGTGTGTATAAATTAAAATGTTCTTGTGGACATAACCGTTGTGGTCCAACTGGTAGGAACTTCAGAGAAAGGATAAAGGAACATGAAAAAGGTTTCAGGAATAAGGATGATTCGGCCTTTGCACCTCACTTGAAAGAATCCGGTCATAACTTCAATTTTTATATTGCGAATAGTTTGTTGAATATCTTCTTTTCTGCCCGACTTGGAAAATTCGGAATTATTAAGAGCGATCAGTTGGGTAAATCTTACCGGGTATTTATAAGCTTACCTACCTCTCTCCAATGTGCCTTCAGTTATTTGTTACTGACGATGGTTTGATCATCGAAACCCGTATGTATAACTGTGTATTTGTCGTTTATTAGATGAAATAGAGAACCTTTCAATAACTCAGTTTTTATTCTTTACCTAGTGCAGGTGTTTACTGGAGTAATTATTTATACAATACACTAGGTAGGTACCTACTACATAACAGGCATTGAAGACTCAGATTATGAAAACGGCAGACGAGGAGAAATTGGAAGGAAATAAACGGGATGCTAATTCGGGCAATATCCGTTGGAATGGAGAAAAAAGCTCCTGAAATATAAGGAAAGACAAAAGGATGACAACGGCCGCTACATTTATAATGGAAAAGGAGTGTGGTAGAAGGGACAGTTGCTGAAAAGCGCTAAGCTTATTTGACAGCCAGATTTAAAGAGAAGTTCATGTGCTCCTGGTACCTCAAGTAGGTAAGCCCAAGAAGCCATAGGAATAATAATAATTATGTGATATAATATTTATCGGTGAAATGATACGGCTATACGCGTAAGTATGTAGATAAGTAGGTACCTACCTATCTATCTAGCTACTGTAATTAGCACCAAAAGAGTAGGAACCACCCTTCCACCAATTTAAAATAGGACGTGGGAGAGGTCCAAGAGAACCGATTTGGACTGTATAATATGGGGACGTCAATTATTATGAGAGTGCTGCTGAAGTGACTGATCATTTTAAACTATTATGAGATAGGCTGACATATTTAAAAAAAATAATAATAATAAAAGAAAAGAAAAGTAGAGCAGTTTGCGCTTTTCACACATCACATCATCAACCGGAGGTTGTAAGGCTCATTCTTTGTCACTTGAGGTGACAACTGACAGCCCATCATTGTTTATAGTGTAGTTTGGTTCACGTGTACCTGTCAACTGCCGCTATTTGCCGACTGTAGGTACAAACCTAGTTACATTTTTCGTCTATTGAGCAGGTCTGTTTTGGTTCGAGTTATTCATTCACATTTTGTAGACGCACTAGCGCCATCCAGTCTCGTTTCTCTATATACTGGAACGCCTACATTAGTTCATATAATTCTTCGTCGAAATCAGCAGTAGACGTAACTTTGGCTTCTCCTAGTATCTTTATTGGTTTTGACTGGCGGGTTCTTCCGGATCCACTTGGTTCAGATCACTATCCTGTTGTTTCTGGATGATTTTTTTGTTCGCTTAGAGTTTATGTTTAGTTTTCTCTATTTGATTTTGACAATAATTTTATAAATAGCATTTATTTGTGAGTTTGACACTTTAGTACCTATTAGTATATGTAATTTTTAAATACCTAATGTATGTCAACATGTACCTACCATTGTAATGCCAAAAAAATTTTTTTTAAAACTTCATTTCAATTTTGATAGGTAACGGCAGTTGAGACTCAGGCCAAGTTCCATCAGATTTAGGTAGGTAGGTACAAATACCTAATCCTGGATTAAGGGCAAAGCCTCGCCCGAAATCCCTAGGTAGTGAAACGTTGATTATATCGTATCGCCTGAATACTCGTAAGGAAAGCTGTGTGTCACGTACTCATACACCTATGTAGGTACTAATAATGAGGAATGGACGTGCATTTCATATTCTTTTTAGGTCTAACAGAGAGCGTTCCAGAAGGTAATATTATGATGGGTCGGATGTGGGTGAAAAGGTGTAGGAAAAAGCGTGCGACATCTGGTATAATTATTCCCCTCTCGCTCCCGCACGTGGGAACCGACTGAGAGGGAAATACATACCAGATAACGTCACGCTTTTTTTTCCTTCAGCTTATTCCCGCCATACAACTCGGATTTCAGAGCTGACAATTGGAATACAGAGGTGAATCTCGATTCTGAGGTCAAAAACAGCTAATTCCGACCCACGTTCATTCCTCATTCACAGCACTTCGGTTTAATAAATTATGCCCAACAAGAATTATCTCACTCAGTACCTTCAACTCGAATTCAACTCTTCGAGAAAAATAGTCAGATATAATATCAAGCTAAAAGAACGGGCACTGATCGATCACTTGTTGGGAGTTTGAATCAGTCATAAGTAGGTAGGTACCTATCTAATTTGTTTTGATAGGTACAGATCGAACATGAGATGGCATAAATAAGTGAGGTAGTAGGTACCTCCTTCCTGTCTTAACAGACTTTCCTCTCCACCACTCTCCCATGTTGTTAAAGTTATTCCGAGTCATTTCAACACGTTTTCATACCTATATCCACGAGGTGGATAGGTACCTTACCTATCGAAATTAAGTCAAATGGAAGTAAGAAAGGGGCTCAGCATAATCAATGTCACAAGATTTATTACCATAAAAAATAAGTATTATGTACAATAACGAAGTTCTTAACCATCGGAACACGAGTTATGTTTGCGCAGTAACGGAAGGTACGATGGGCGGAGGAACAACGGCAGACGAGGGTTCTACACTCGTCACAGAAGCCGACAGAAGTAGACTGATGGCACCGCCCAAGTTCAACAAATCTTTCGTCAGCTCCTCTTCTTCGTGCACTTTTTGTTGGATTTTTTTGAAAAGCTCGAACACTTCCGGGGAGCAGGAACCCAGTCTGTCTTCGAAAACGTCTGTGAAAATGACATTTCAGTGTTAAGGTTGGTACCTACGTCTGTGGAGCTAGCCTAGACCAACAGTCACGTTTCTTCGAGTCTTACCAACAGGTATACCTCAACGGGACGAAGATTGTACCAACTTTTTTTTTAAATATTTATTTTGTCTTCATTTATTTAGTACAAAATAAATTTAGTACAAATTTTTTATATTTATTTAGTGCAACACATGACGAAGATACAATATTTGAAAATATGGGGTTATAGTATAATATTCTTACTGTAAATCATCAGTAGGAGTACAATTTATATACTTATGTATCTACCTTAACATACATACCCACTTCTTCTTAAATATACCCCCCTCCCCGCCACCCACCAAAGAGGTGAACTCGTAACATGGTGGGGGGGGGGGGATAAAAAAATGATAGTCAATGGCAAACAAACAGCAATGCATTCTATTTTTGTTGATGCACCCAATTTTCCAAAAATTAAAGACCCAAATCCTATTTATACAAGATAAAAATCAAACCAAAAACACTCCTATAAAAGTTGAAATAAATTACAAAAATCTGCAGATCTTATTTTTCTCATTAGCCCATTTTTTAAATGATTTACTTTCCACTAACTAACCCCTCCTCCAATAAATTCAATATTTTTGGCGCGATAAAAAAACCAGTTTTTTTGCCCCAAAGCAGTGTTCATTTTTGGTATGTAAAATGTTTGCACTGGCTCCACTGTAGTTCCCTTTCCGTACCTACTGAATGTAAACGTACCTCCAACGGGTTTTTGCCTGAAAACACGTGCGAAGACCTCAAACGTAATTTTTTAATATTGAGCATGCCTAGCTTTTGACAATACTCTCTAGATCTGTTGGAGTAGCTAGAACGGGTTATATTCTCACAATTGTTTTTTGAACACTTACTAATGGTTTGAAAAGTCTTTGTTTCTCCACCCCATGCCACTGCACCATAATAGCTGGGATTGTACCAGTGCGAATTACTGCCAGGCTTAAAATATTAAGAAGTTCTAGGAATACGTGAATCATGCTCCTGTCCTAAGCCTCTTTGTGACAGCTTCAATACGCTAGGGTCCACTTTAAATTTTCATGTAGGACCTCACCCAGATACTTAATACTACCAACTGACTGGAGCGTGCGGCATGAACAAGAACCACACTGGGAGCACGACACCTCATGGATACTGATTTGCATAGGTAGGTCGGGTTCCCTAGTATTAGACCAACGAAAAGTAATTTTTTTTTTTTCATGTTAATAGACATTGAGTGAGAGTTAAACCAATTTACAGCACCTAGTGTTTAAGCCAACTGGGCAATTATGTTTCACTGGACCCATGGGAGAAAAGAACAAACCTGCTTTCAGACTGCACTCTACTTGATATGCTCCTAAGTGTCCCAGAGGTCGAAGTCCAGCTCCTACTGGGAATCAAACCCTGGTCACAAGCCAGTGTCAAAAACGTGAGTAACATATGACACTAACCATTACACCACGTCAGTCCCCCCTCAATAATAGGTAGCTCGAACCACAGCAAGAAAATAGCTTGAAAAAAGCCATTTTTGGGTCATCATCTCGAACAATCATGAGGTCTACTAGTCCTGTGCTTCACAGAGAGAGCTATATGGTTTGTTCGGACAGACAGTCAAGGATCAGACTGCGTTCCAAAAATGAGGGTATAGAGGGGGGGGGTATAGAGGGGGGTCCAGGATCAGGATTGGGTCCAGAACTGTGTCTAGAACACGCTGATGATTTCAAACTGATAACCTGAAGCATTGTAACCTTCCACATAAGCTGAAGATAGAAGCATCAAGTGCTCATGTACAGGATCAACAATCCTTGAAAAAATCCAGAACTAGTAGTAGAACTAGAGTAGTAGTTAGAACTAGTCCCGAACAGACCTGGACTGTCTGTCCGAACAGTCAACTCTCAACCGTTCTGGCACTGCCCGAACGCACAAAAAGGCGGCATAGAACGGTCCGGAACAGTCCAGGAATGTCTGTTCGAATGAACCTACAGTTACACGAATGCAGTTAGGGGAATATATGCCCCGAGATAGTCACCACACGCACGAGTAGGGTAGGTATACCTACTAACATCCCTACTGGAGTAATTCACTAATCATCAATGACGTCAAACACACAACAAAAGGCTACGAAAACTGATGCAACACTGTCTTAATAGGCATTTGGGGTCAATATTTCCTGTAACAGCCAATCACAGCTGTGGGATTGAGCTCCCAAAGCTGGATAATTCAGCTTACCATCAACTTACTACCAATGCATTAGAGAAGTCGCCCTCGAATAAATCAAGATCCAAGCCGATAGAAAGTTGTGTAGGTAATCACAAACGTATCACAAAGAAAACACTTTGTTCGCAAACACGGGTTAGAAATTTGATGAAAGCTCACCTATTACAATGTTGAAAACATCTATCAGTATACGGCAGAAGCGGACATCTCCCAAATACCGCAGGAGAAATTTCAGGAGGGCTGCCGTCGTTTTGTTTTCATTCACCAATAATGCGTTATGGAGACCTTTACGCCTGGGAGACACAGCCAAAATGAGCAACTAGTTAGAAAACTAAAATTATGAGCATAACACATTTGAGCAATGCTAGAAATAGTTAGGTACTTCATTATGCAGGTATTCATACATTTCATCAATAACTTGTAATAAATTTTGCATCATTTAGTGGGTGATTTGGTAGGTAGGTACTTTTATGAACAAAAGAAGGAATATAAATAAGACTTTGGTTATGCTGTAACATGCATAAAGCTTCTCTGTAGACACGAGACTTCATTTTAAGAAGCTTCGAGTCATGAGGTTCAATCCTAGTACCTACATAAAATCGTTACCAAAACAGAAAATTATTGTAGAGAATAATAGTTTTCTAATTATTATTCTATAATTCCATGTATCCAGAGAAAGACTAAAGCAGCCAAATTATACTGTACACTGACCTTGCTGATTTTCTGTGACGTGTCAAAATAGGGTAAGTAGGCAGGCAGGTACCAATTCTAATTAGCGAATTACTTATCAATAATTTTGATATAACTAATGATTCAACTGTAATGTTTATTTACTTAATAGTAGCCACTGAATCTTCTCGAATTTGCCCCTCCTTACCCATCTATCCATCCTAACTTGGAAAACCCCCACATTTTCGTGACACTGAGTTGGCAACGCTGGTATGAATGAAGGTTCAAAGAAAAGTTAGTTCCACGCAAAAAAAAAGTTAGATGTCAGGAGCTGACAGCTAACTACAATTTCTGATTCCAACAAGAAGCTTTAAAAATAGATCACTAAAATTTAAGGTGTATTAAAGAGGGATAATGCGAGAGGCAAAGTGCTGGCAGGTGCATGAAGCAGCCCCCTGTTGTGTTCTGCCTCTACCTAATACTTCTTCAACTTGTGCCCTTTTATTCCGGCCTTTTGGTTTATCATTTTCAATAATGAACCATTGGAATCGAGCATGAAAAAAAAAATTCTTACCCCCCTCAAAATTTGATGGTTTACGTTTCAAGGTATGTAGAATCCAAAACTGCAATAAAAATATTTCTGTCTGTCCGCCGTACGCCGTACGGGGTACGCCGTACGGGCCACTTTTCTTAGTTACCATGAAAAAAAATTGATGAAATTCGGGTTATAGGTTCCGTTCGGCGTCTAGTTGGTCCTCGAAGCTCGACGTTACTGTGAGTCATCTCTAAGGGGTTCAAAATAGGGGTTGAAATTTTCAAAACGCCTATACTATTTTTTTACGTAAATATTTTTACGGTTTTAAATAGTTCTTGAACTTGCGAGTTTTTTAAGACCATCCGGAGCATCGTACGTCCAGCCGTTCGTTCACAGTAAGGCCCCGAAGTTTGCACCGACAGGCATTTTCGACTCCAGTGTGAAGTCGAGTTGGTTGTTCTGTGATATTATTTCGCTTGAAAAATGATGGCTCTTTTGGAGTTTGTTGGTAGGTAGTGAAACTTGAACAAACGTTGAAGTATTATTGATGGGTAAATTATTACTACGGTAAATCATTACTCAACGGTAAATTATTACACAACGGTTCAGTATACCATCTACGTAGAAGGGGCTGGAGTTTGTTGGTAGGTACTTTTGCAACTTTTTTCACTCCTCATCAACAATTTCTTTTCAGAACTTCATTATGTGCGTTTCTTTTTGTTAGGTACTGTTTGTCATCGGCAGAATTATTTTAGCAACATTCAACTCGTGATTTAGGTAGGTACCTAGTAACGAGTACGGGGTTAGGTACTAACCTACGGAGGGTCTGCGATCTACATAATATGTATATAATAGAATAGTACATATCATATTATATAGAAGGGTTATCTATACATAGAGCTGTGATCTGTAACAGGAGGGTATTCTATACAAAATAATAAACCGTTGTGCAGGGATTTGCAGCGTTTTATTTATATATACCTTCCCTGTTCGCTAATTAAAACGTCTTTAAAGCCTAGTCCACAACTGTAACATTCACCCGTATCCGTGTCACCGTTGTGTGGCATCCCGTGCCACGGACGTTTTTCAACAAATAATAAATTTATCCCGTGTCGTCGAGCGCATCGTATCAAAAAAGCAGACACAACTTGACGACACGGAAAAATGTAGAATACAACTGATCAAGGAACTATGACACAGGTGGTCAGGCGCCCGTCCACACTAGCAGTCACCCAATCATGGCGTGTTCGTGTCAATCCCTTTGATGTGACGGCGAAAAACCACCTTTTTTGCGTTCAGGCCCGCGTTGCATGGCGTGTCATGATTTTTACAAGGAGCGAAGCAACGTTTGCCTGTCCACACCAGTGACACGGTGCAACAGATACGGGTGAATTTTACGGCTTAAGAACGCGCAGTATGGGTCCAATACTGAAATGTATTAGATTTGTTCACAGTGACCATCTAAAGGTTATCTGACCATCAGAAAGGCATTGGGCCATTCACAGTGATTCTCGGACTGTTCTGACAGTATAGTATCCATGACCGGCTGTTTACAGTATTTCTGACTATCCAAAGCAAGTTTTCTGATCGTCATTCCAGTCCCCCCCCCCTCCCCCACGCTATCAAAACCTTCTCAAATGCTTATCATGATAGCATTGGATCATAGATGGTTTGTTACCATTTTCTAGGAGTCAGCAAACAAACAAAAAAGCCAGTGCAAACGAACCAATAGAAATGGAACTGAAAACTCGAAAGTTGAAAGTTGAAAGTTCTGACCTCATCAGTTCTTGGAGTATGGACACGGTGACATGAGGACTTTTTTGGGTGACAAACTGCATCAAAACCTTTTCGAGTGCTTTCCCATACTGGAATTTCCTCAAGCAGACATCGAACTTCGACGTGACTTGCTTCTCTTCATGACTGACGAGTTGGAATTTGTCTCCAGCATACCTCCGGGTGCTGAAGGAAATGCCTCTTTTCTTCGACGTTTTTTGAGGCTTGGCTTGTTCGACATCCCTTTGCTTAACGGACACTATACCATCTACAGTTCCAACGGCTAATGTACCATCATCCGCCTGAGAAAAAAGAAAGAACAGGAGATGATAAAGACGTCATTATCACATGAAACGACATCCACTGACTTGCATTATCGTTAACTAGCGTTGTCACATGAAAAACGCATCACCAAGTACGTCACTATGCGATGAAATTACATCACTAACTTGCATTATCACACGAAATGACATCAATCAACGTGCATCATCAATTAATTGGTGTGTTGATTTTATTTCATTTTAGTTTACTATCGCATGTTTGTAGTTTCCAATCAGCTGTTACTCTTCAACGAATAAACTGATCAAGTCTCCACTCCTAAGACTTGAGTGGATCACTGTGTTATTGAGCAAGTCAGTAAACACAGGGGGTATGATGCAAAAGGTGGTGTAGAAGCTTTCTTTTTTTTTTCAACTTGCACAATATGGGTGCAAAAATTTAAAAAAACAAAAGTGCTACCCCGGGACGAATTTAACCAGCTAAAAAACTCGAAATATTGGCACTATTCAGTTTTTGGCTTATAACATCTGAAATGGGTGCATCGTACGAAGTTTCCTTACCAAAATTAAACAGCATTAAATTCTGTGTCGAATGACCTCCATAAGCATGAAATTTCGTTTAGCTGCATTCCTTAAGCATTCAAAATTAGGCGAATTTTTCCATTTTGACTAAAAACTGTGTTATGCTCAGTCGCACATACCTTTAACTAGGCAAAAAAAAAGTTATTCCGAAGTGAAAAAAATCGGGAAGTTGTGGACATAAAATTCTGCGTTCATAGCACCCCTATTTTTATTGAAATATTCAATTAAAAATTTTAATTAATTACGAACTTGAACTTTAAAATTAAATATTTCAATAAAAATATGAGTGCTCTCTGGACGCAGAATTTGATGCTCTGCATCTTTAGTTATGTGACATTTTTCTTTGAAATAACCTGTTTTTGAGTTACAGGCGCGTGAAACCGCAATTAGAACACACTTTTCAGAACGCACCAACAAACGCACTTTTCAAAATAGAAAACATTTGCCTAGTTTCAACTGCTGATTCTGACCAAACCACTGATCCAAATATAATGTTTAAGATGATCATTCGACGCAGAATTTAATTCTCTTTAATTTCGTCTGAGTGGAATTTTCTGTAAGATGCAGAGTTTAGACGTTATAAGCCAAAAACTGACAACTCCTAAAATGTAGATGTTTTGGCTGCCAAAAGTTGACCCAAGGTCACCTTTATTAGCAATTTCGGTTTTTTTTTACATGTTGGTACCCATGTATACAAGTTTAAAAAATAAAGGCTTCTGCACCACCGTTTGCATCATACATCCTCTACCTCCCCTGGCCTATATGGAAAAATCAATACCTATAAGAAATTCCAAAACACTACTTACACTAACACCGATGCTCAAGACAGCGTTGGAGTAGTCTATGTTGTGAACGACTTTGTACGTCGAAATATCATAAATTTTAACGTGACGGTCCAGCGATCCTGAGAAAAGGCGGGAGCCGTTAGACCCGAGGGCTAGGCAGGTTATAGTTTTGTGGTGGTGTGACACTCTAGCAAGCAGCCGGCCAGAGCACAAGGAGTCCCAAACTCGGAGCTCGGTCCCACCTAGAAATAGGATTGTTCCGCTAGATACAAGGAATATTATGTACTTGTACTACATTTAGATCTCACTTCAAGCTGGTTTCAATACGAAATTTTCAATGATGAAATAAATACCTCCAGATATGAATATCCCCCCCGAAGGTAGGAAAATGAGGCACTCGACTGGGGACCCATGATCGACAGTAAAGATTGGGTCGGAGTTCGTTCTAGTGTCGAACATCTTGATCTTCTTGTCATAGCCACCTGACACGAAAGTAGTGGGTGACACTGGTGATACTGCGCCAGCACGTACATAGTCCTAAAAAGAGGACGAATTTACAGTTAAAAACCAATGTTACTCTCTTGGAGAGAAATTGAAGATTCGTCAGAATAATCGGATTGAGAAACCGCTTGAAGTAATTGGGTGCAATTACTTGCCCATTTACTTAATTTGAAGCCTCCTCGATCAAGAATTCCAATAAGTTGCTGTTGAAGGTCTAATGCTTCCTTGACTGATCGTGCACCAGCAGCTATGTCATCGATATATGAAGACTGCATAAGGACTCTAGCCGCATCTGGAAAGTCATGACCTTCCTCCGTGCACAATTGATGAATCACTCGAAGAGCCAAAAATGGCGAACATCCGAGTCCATACGTCAAAGTTTTCAATTCGAACTGATCGATAGGTTTTGCAGAGTCAGATCGCCAATACCTATATATGCTGATATGCACAATCAGCTGGATCAACAATGATCTGGCGATACATTTTCACTATATCTGTGACGAAAACAATCGGATGAATCCGAAAATTCAAAAGAATTGAGCGTATGTCGTTCTGTAGTTTAGGGCCGACGTGCAAACTGTCATTTAAAGAACCCATCGATGTTTTGACGGACGCATCGAAAACCACACGCAATTTATTTTTACCACGGTCAATTTTGAATATACCGTGATGTGGTATAACGAACTTGGCAATTTCATTTGTTGGGGACATATGTTGCAATGTCACGTATTCAGTCATAAAGTCTGAATATTTTTGTTTAAATTCTGAATTCAAATTCAATTTTGTTTCCAAATTATTATAACGCTTCAATGCTATAACGGAAATGTTTGGGAATAAAGGTGGTTCCTGCTTGAATGGAAGTTTAACCACATATCGACCGGTTTGTGTGCGATAATGAGTGTTTCTAAAATGATCTTCACATTCAGATTGATCAAAAGAAAGCGGAACCTTTGAGATTGAAGGCTCCTCCAATTCCCAAAAACGAGTTAAATCTGTGTGCACATCATCTGATTCGCTCGAAGAAATCATGAGCGATGTACCAACAGGAGAAGAAGAGACCGAATATTTCCCTATGACAATGTATCCGAATATAGATTCGAACAGTTTTGGAAGGTCTTCTTTTATAGTAATTGGCGAACCTTTCCAAATCTCGCTGAATAAATCACCTCCAAGTAAAAGGTCAATTGAAGATGGTTCCCAAAACATTGGATCGGCTAACTCAAAGTTAACATAATGTGAAAAGATATACTTTGGAACGGGAACAGTAGGAAGAAATGAAGTGATATTCTTTACTATCAAAGAGTCAACATATAACTGTGGAGTAATTTTTTTACGAGGTTTTATAGTACAGAAGAGTTGTCCCTTTATTCCGTCAAATAATGTCTGTCCGATTCCACTGATCTTCTTCGAACTATATTTCATCGTGTGTCCAAGTTTTTTGAGACAGTTTTGGGTGATAAATGAATAATGAGATGCCGAATCAACAACGATTCGTACAGGTTGATAACGACCTTGAGCGTCTAAAATATCAGCCACTACAGTACCTAGTAAAACGTTGACCTCATTATGCGAAGTTGAACTGAGTGTTGTTCCGGAGGGATTAACGGGCCTTGGTTGATCCGGAGAAGAAGTTTGAGCAGGTTGCGAGTAATTAGCTGTAGGTTCAATGTGTAACATTGAGTTGTGACGATGGTTACACAACCTACACGACCATTTTGACGGACAAGAATGGGTGTTGTGAGATGATGATAAACAATTTTTACATCCTTTCCAGAGTCTCAAGAGATTTAATCGTTGATTCGGCGTGATCGAATAAAATTTCGAACATTTCGAAACAGGGTGAGAACTTTCTTTACAGATTGGACAATTTGATGAAACTTCCGTCTTGACTGTGGATTTGGAATCAGAACTAGCTAGTAATGATGAGTTTGCACTGGATTTAAACTTGGGTTGTTTAAACTTGTCATTTGATCTTTCTTGAGACGAATGTCTGTCTGAAGAACTGCAATCTCCTGCTAATTGTAAAGCAATGCTATGTTCCCGTACAAATTTTGTTAACATGTCATAAGTTGGAAAATTAACATTTTTGTGGGCTACTTCAAATTTTTGTCGAGTAACGGGATCCAAACAACGGATTGCTAGATGAAAAAGTACAAAATCTGACTCATGTTCAATATTCAGCAATTTCAGGGCAGAAATGTTATCTGAAATTCTTGACAAAAATATTTGAAGAGACTCATGTGATGGTTTGCTCTGCCGTGGACGAAAAGACAATATGTTGTTGAGGTATGAGTTTGCTAAGATGCGATTATTATCGTATACATCTTTCAGGGCCTTCCAAGCTACTTCAAAATTTGCCTCAGATAATGGTAAATGACTGATGAGAGATGCAGCTGTACCACTGATGGACGTAACTAAATAATGGAATTTTTCCATTTCTGTTAGTGATTCCTCCCGATAAACCAAGGAAATGAAGGTATCTCGGAATTTGGGCCAGTCTGTGATTTGACTACCGTTAAATGTTGGAAGAGAGATTTTTGGTAAATTTCTGGAAGCTCGCGAATCTTGTAGCGTGACGTTAGCTGGGTTCGAGAGAGATGTAGAGGCCGGTGCTTTATTGAACAATTTTTCTGAATAGGCATTAGCTTGATAATAATTATCTAGAACCTTTGATCTATTACTTGAGTCTTGTTTAGCTGGAAACTCTGCTAACTGATCATATTCGTCGTAAACCAATAGTAGTTTTTGATAATAATCTTCGAAAGTATTCAGGTGTTTTTCTATGGTACTAAACATACCTTTGAAAAGATCGCGAGACTCAGGATCAGTAACCGCCAGATTACCTTTTTCACTGATGCGCAGAACTTCCTTGCCCGATAGCAACATGGATTTCCGAATCACTTCACATTTTTTGTTAAATTCAGCTTTGGTAACGTCATCCATGGTGATAATTGAGGAAATTGGAAAGGACAGGTTAAGATGGTTGTCAGGATAGGTAAAGTTAGAATTACGAATATAGAAATATTCTTATGTATATAAAATACGTAAATCCATGTACGTTAGATCGTATAAAAATACGTGGGAATGAAATCGTGAAATATAAGAAATATAGTTCACAAATAATTAATTTTCTTGTATGATGCACAGATAGGTAATTATGGTATTTTGTATCCACCAGTATATAAAATTCCTTCCACAATGACCAGAAAACCACGCTCTGCTACCAGAAAATGTTTGTGAAAAATGAAAATACTATAAAATATTCAAATTGTTCACGTTGAAAATACGGGACCGTTGTGGAAAAGGAACTGGTAGAGGTAGTAAACTGGTGAGTCTAATTTTATGAGATAAAATAATAAGTAGTATACTTCTAACGAAACCACATGTATGAAGTCCTAGGGAGCTCCGATACAAAAGAAAGGAAAAAATTGGCCTCATATAAAATTATAAAATAAGAATTACTGAGAGAAGATCTAAAATTGTTTAAATTGTCTTTGATGAGATGGCGAAATAAAGAACTGTACGACCTGATTGGGGGAACTCGGCCACGTGGCTTCCGAATTTCTGGAAGGATGCCTTACACACCAGCAATCGTCGGGTAGGCAGGCTTACGGACCTGCGGTGCTGCAGGTTGACGACGAAAAATGCTGAGTGGATCGGAAGAGCCTCAAAATCTGGAGAAAGAGAGCCACAGAAGAAAGCCGAAACGTGTTTCAGTCGTAGATCCGGTTTCCCAAAAGGCTGCAAGGAAATGGACGGTCAGTACGTTTTGTTTTTTGTTTTTATGGTCGAAAGCTCGGCTTGGATGGCTTAGGAATATGGATGCTTATACTCACGTCGACGTAGTTGAATTTGAGGTAAAAATGTAGGCGATCAGTTGAACGCACACCAAAAATGATGAGATGAGGCTAGACGGCAGTCCTAGAAAGGGCATCGAAGTACTGAGGCGAGATCGCCGTTCGGAAAGCCGGGAAGAGGGGAACGCGAGATAAAGCCTGAGAGGTCGCACAGTTCACGCGAATAAATAACTACCGGCTAGTGCATGAAACGGCGAAAACAACCAATATAAAAGTAAACTACCATTCCAGGCTGGGACTTTTCGTCCGACTGCCCTGCCAGCGTCATGGACGTGATCAGCTGCCCTCCAATGAGAGGATCACAATTCGATCTAACCAATTCGCTCTTTGCTACTTATTGCCTCACCCCCTTCAATGGAGACGGGTTCGCCCAACAGCTACCCTACCTACACGGTTCATACTAGGACTTGTCACCAACTGTCCAAGTGTCTTAACTGTGGTGACCTCATGGGAACCGATTTATTCCACCAGGGCCGTTGGAAACAAATGATTCAGTGATTGATACAAGTAACTCAGCTATGAATAATAGTGAAAGAGATATAGCGTAATTTTAATAATATGTTCTTTCAACGACAACTCAGCAGAAGCCACCCAAAGAAACAAACGTCGATCATTATGAAAATGTTTACATCAATTCATCATCTCAAATCATTTTAGCATCTTAGTCATTGTTGTCATGTTGTCACAGTAATATATTTTTTCTGACAGTTACTTTCAGCAAGTCAAGAGTACGTAAGCGAATATCAAAGAAGTGAGTTGAGTACCTGTAGAATCAACTTGAACAGGTGCAAAATTTTATAACGGTACCGTTCCCCACGCTTCGATTCTAACAGTGGCCATTAAATACCAGGAATCGCAACCAAGGGAGTAAGGTCGGAGAGCCGTCTCCGGACACAGGAAAATTTAGTAGCGGGTTCCATCACAGCTAGTGGGGAAGGAGGAGAACCAGCAGTCAGGTAATGTGCTGGACATAAGGGGTCAAGGACCATATTAATAATAGATACCCTTCCTGTAGAAAATGCATGCGACAAATTACAAGAAAAACAAGGAATTTCTTGGTTTGATGGTCGTGCGGCAAACACGGACTAGATAGTGGTAGGCCTGCCTCGAGTTGCAGGGATCTGAGGAAGCTCAATGCAGAGTATCAACTCCAAGGAAAGAAATGGTAAGGACCACGAAAGGCTGCCTTCAAAACAAAAAGCCAGGTGAAAGACGAAGGATTAGAAAAATTGGACGGAGATATGGAAAGTAGTAGCCAGATGGAAAGCAGTGTGAAGAAGAAGGAAACAGATGTAGGGAAAGATGTAGAACAGCTAAAGATGAGATGCATTTCAGGCGACAGTGTCAAAGAAGGGAAAGAAAAGGTCAAGGACAATGTAGCAGACGAAGTACCCAGTCGTCACAGTCAAGAGGATCAGGCCTCCAAGGACGAAGATGAGGATTTGGGGGTACACAGAACAGTTCGAAGAAGACGAATGGAAGGTAATATGCCAGGGGTATGACCAGAACTCATGGAGGGTGCTCTTCTGCTCCAAGTAGGGACAACGCAGAAAATAAGGAATATCCCCGAAAAGGCCAACACTATGTCATACTGACCCTTCTGCAGGGACCGAAGGCCACCAATCTTCAGGGAGGGGAAAAAATGTTGGGACGCAAGCTTGTTGCTAATATGGTTGGCATGTTGATGACACCAAGAAAGAAGACACAAGAAAATCCATTTAGTTTCATTTTGGGAGTTCCCTGTACGAGTTCGGTTGTAAGAAATATATATGTGTTCGGTAATCTTGCTGGCAGTGTAACAATATTTTGTTTGAAAAATATCGCATTAGGTTAAAACTTACGTCGTGAGCATTAAATGAATAAACTTCCTTTTCCCCAGCAATATCCCAAACTTTGACAGTCTTGTCGTCCGAAAAACTGGCGATTTGTGAATTACTGGAAGTAAAGTAACATCTACGAACTGATCTGAAAAAAAAAACTTTGTATGAGTGGATGTGTAGGTACTTCTATATAAAGGTAGAGCTTCACCGAGAGTAAGAGATTTCTTTTTAGTCTACATCATTGGTGGGGGTGACTCTGACCCTTGAAAGTATTGGAACAATAGATTAAACATTCAACATGTATAATCAATCCACGAATTTGTTAATATTTTTGTAAGAATGAAATTATATAGATTACCTGGTATGGCCTTTGAAGACTCGAAGCAAGCCTCTGCTGGCGACATCGAACAACTTCACTTGGGCTTCATCACCACCACAGCACAATAGTTGACCATCTGAACGAAAAGTAGCACCGTACGTATTTTCCTTGAATTTGCTCAGAGTTTTGTGTACTAACTTCGTGATGGGGTTGTAAATTTGTACCTAGGGGAAGTAACCCAATTAACTAAAATATTAGATTTCTCACATTTTTATTCGCCCTATGTAGTATTTTCAGGGTAAACCCTTCAGAGCAAAGGATTACGCATTCTTCAATAAGAAGGAAATCAGATACCAAAACCTTGTACACAGAACGTGTGCTGATGACAAGGCAGTCTTGTTCATGCAGTCTTGAATACACGAATCTATAATAATGGTGACTAGAGCAAGCATGCTCAGATGCTACCAATGTAATCTCGTAGGAAGCCCCCCTACCAGGAAGCCCCGTCAATCAACCACAAACCGTCCCTCGTTCATGGCCAACTGCTTGTCTACCAGCTGCTATAAGGTATGTTCCAGCCACCAGAACTGGTCTTTTTTCAAGTTTCAAAACCAGAACCTAAGTTCTTCTGAAGGATGGGGATGAGTTTTAGAACAGTTCCAGTTTCAGAACTCATCGGCTGGAAACCTTGGATCGTGCCAAACAATGCGATGACTTTAGGGCCAAAAAATAGCTGAGTAGGTACTACGGAGACAAAAGATCCCTTTAACAAGCAGGTCGGAGGGAAATGAGGTTTTGGGAAGGTTCCCGCGAGGTTATCTTTAGTTCTGTTGGGAAAAACCCATCCCCGATCGGGTGCGAAAAGTTACGAAACTCAGAGAACTCAGTTCCCGGACCTGACGCGGTAGGAACAGTTTTTGTGCGCAGTGGGTTGTGTGCAGAACTCATTATAAAATTCGAGTCGGCTCGAACAAGGCTACATCCGGTTGAAGTGACGAGTAAACTGTGCTCCGAATCGCCTCCCCTTCTTCGCACCATGAATCGCTGTTCAGAAGTCTGAATAACTCTCTAATACGCTCAAGAGTACTCTACGAATCACAAGTACTCACTCGGGCTGAACAAGAGACTGCGAAGTGATAGGGCTCTACTGGCGAGAAGTCTATAGTATTGATCGTGCCAAATTCCTTCAACAGCACAGGTACCTGGGGAAATTAATGCAAAATATTAGGAAAGTAGACTTTTGTATGTGATAATTTCAATTCACTAATATGTAATTAGAGCTCCCAAGACTTGTATGTTTCCGTGGGTGGCTACTCTGGTTTAGCTTCAATACCTACACCCCATGGTTCAACACAACACTTAGGTATAATGGTTTTTTTTTTAAACCGGATGTTTATATTATCTTACGTCAAATAAAGTTTACAGAATTTATTATGTTATTCAAAAATACTTACTCCTAATTGTTTCCAGTATACTGTATCTAGAGTAACTTTGGTAGACGACTTGGCGAAAATCTTCGCATTCGTCTTTTTGAAGTGGGACATTTTGCCAGGGTGTAGAGTTCAAACCACCCTTACCACGTCCACTAGTACTTAAGGTGAATTACATGTAGATACTTAACAACAAAAACTAAGTTTTAAAATACGATTATTGGAAACTGGCTGTCAAACATTCCCAAAAACTATCTAATGTACCTCAGCAAACGCTACAGCTACAAAATAATCGACAACACGTGTTTGGCAGGTTACATTAGGTTATATCATTTAGAAGCTATTAGACTTTTCTTTAACAGCTGATAGATTCCGATGAAGACTTTTCATTGGTTCACGACGAAACTATATACCTTCTTCATGAGAAAGCTTACGGTTCAATAATGACTTAGCGTGAGTTCAATAATCAAGTCTTCGTGTTAATTTACCTTATTTATTTACATTTCAATTTCAGCTAGTAGGTACTTACTAGTACTCAATAGTACTGCAGTTACTACCTACACCGACGCTCGAGGGCTACTCTGTGATCTCGATTGACACTTTATCCATCAAGATTTGCATGCATCAAGAAATATTCTAGACTGCGGCCGACAACGCTGTTCCCTCGTAAATCAATCAGCCCAACAAATTATCAAGGTACCTACACCACAGTAACATCAAATCACAGTAGGTACAGCATAATCATACTAAACAGCAACCAAGCATGTTGTAGCTTGGTTTTTATTGCATACCGTACCTTCTTTGGTACTGAATGTACTCAACTATCTTCAGTTTTAAGTCTGTCCATTATCTCTGGATGTAGTGGTGCTGTTCCATTAGCCTGCTGGAGTCTGGACCACAGACTAACGTACCTGCTGGAGCTTTTCTAATTTACTGAGCTCAGCTGGATATCTATGAACCGGTTTCTGGCGTAGCTGGTTCCCCGTTGGTATGATAAGAAAAAGTGGTTTCCTTGTTCGTTGTTTACCTACATTGCTCTCATCAGACATCAGTAAGCATTATCAGCCAAAGTCTGTCACTAACATGCGCACTGCTTTGAGTGATCGCCAAATCTAGGGTACCTACTTGCATCTATAATATACATCGCATTTCTATCACCCCTTGGTGGTATGAAAGCCCATCTTAAAATTAAATAACATCCCTCAGTCAATCCTATTAGGAAAATGTTGGACGAGTTGGACGAATAAATCGGGATATTGAGAAGAAATATTTCAGTTAGCATCTGGATTCGAACCCAAGACCTCCTGAATAAGAGTCGCGCACCTTTCAAGAAGGAAGTTAGTAAATCTGGCGATGAACGCGGAAATGCGGTGGTTTCTCTTTCTGTTCTTATTTGGTGAGGCATAGGTATATGACCTCTCGGGGTCGTTTCTCAAACCATGCGTTATTAGAAAACATTACGTGTACCAACCTGTGTGAACGTGCAAGGACTAGGCAATGTCAGCCTTGTTGCAGTCACTTGGTTTTAATTTGATTGGTTAATTAGGGAAAACAGAAATATGAAACCTATTCCATTTACATGCCTCGACGTTCAGACATTCTCAAAATCAATGTTACAAAACTGTGCATTTAGCACCAGTCTCATACAGCTGTATTAATTTTTTACACATAAAGCAGGGTTCACATGGACGCGTAATGCAGACTGCGTAAAGCAACCTTCAGCAAGTATTCGGTACAATCCGCGTCAAAAGTCAACCTGCATAAAGATACCTTCTTTATGCAGGTTGACTTTTGACGCGGATTGTACCGAATACTCTGGAGAAATATTCTTCCGCAATTACGCAGCTGCGCAATGGGCCACTGCACAGCCTCTGTAACCTTCCAGCATGTTTTCTCGTCTGTTCTTTCGCCCTACACATTAAGCATTTCCACTCCACCATGTGAACGAGACCCTCCAGAATAGCAGGCTCTCTGTACCCCCTCCATCGTTTTATGCAGTCCGCATTCGCGTCCATGTTAACCCTACTTGATTGTAACCACAATTTGGCTGTAAAATGTGACCCATTAATGCTAAATAAAATTTTTTTTTTAAAGCCTTTTTCCATCCTTAGGTGCGAGGCTACTCCAGTTACAATATATCCTTACGAATTATAAATACCTACCACTGATAGAACCTACCTGTGTATTGTTCAAGAGTATAGATATTACATAGGTACCTGCCTGAGAATCCAGCCAGACGAAACCTTTTTTTCATTCAAATTATACCTACTCTTAAACAAATTGAACTCATCCGGTCCCATCATAGTTATTTCTATACCAAATGGTTATTCCCGCACCGCAAACATTGGAGTCAATAAGAGATGCGGATTGGAGGCAGGTTCAGGCTCTTTCAAGAGTTTGTGATTACTTTCACTGAGCACAAATCCTAGTCTTCTTCTTCTTCTTCTTTCCTTTAACTCTTACGGGAGCATAGGGCCTGGACGAAAATCCGCCACCTTCCTCGATTCTTGCTTAACCGAACGACTTCGTTCCAAGTTTTCCCGACATCTCTCATTTCTTCCTCGATTGTTCTACGCCATGTCCTCCTGGGTCACCCAACTTTCCGCGCGCCTTGGGGGTTCCAAGTCAGGGCTCTTTTTTCAATGGCGCAGAGTGTGTCCAATCCACCCCCCACTTGCGCTCTCTGATCTGCTCTATAGGCTTTTGCTTCGTCCGTCTCCACAGGTCGCTACTTGAGATTGTGGCTGGCCAGAAGACCCTAACAATTCGTTTCAAGCAGCGGTTCAAGAACACCTGGAGTTGCTTGTTTAGCTTCTTCGTCATCTTCCACGTTTCACTGCCGTACAGTAGCACGGACTTGACGTTCGTATTGAAGATGCGAACTTTCACCTTTTCGGAGATGGTACGATTTTTCCACAGCGGGTAAAGCTGGACAAAGGCCCTGTTTGCTTTTCTGATGCGGGCTTTCACGTCCTCTTCTGTTCCACCTTGGGTGGAAACAATAATTCCTAGGTTGGTGAAACTATCCACCCTTTCCACCAAGTTGTCTCCCACAGCCAGGGTGAGGTCATTTGTAGTATTGAGCCGCATTTCTTTTGTTTTGGAGCCGTTAATCTAAGAAGATTAACGGCAAATCCTAGTAATGACTTGCATTTAGGTACTTCTTCTGAGACTTTTCTGAAACTTTACATATATGGTTTGCTACCAAGCCTACTGATATCCCTAATAATAGGATTGTGACGATCGGATGAGTCAGATTGGGTGTTACAAAGTTAAATTTTATGTTCTAAAGCTTACTGATTTCATTTACGTAGGTACCTGCTTGAAAAAAGTTTCATTTGCTTCCTAATGGTGTAATTTGGTTGAAAAATATTTCGTTTAACTGGAAAATGCTATATGTACTCAGATCGCTGATTCCTGACGGACATCCCCTTCTCTCTAAACGCCTGTAGTCCGTTTTGACGGGAACGCTGGAATACAGTTCGGATGAAATAGTCAATAATAGTCCAACAAGAGCTCGACAGTCCAAATACTGATAAAATTGAAGGTTGCGTCGATTGAGATAATGTCTTGCTCTTATGCGGATGGGCTGTCTCCTTACGAAGACAAAGGAGTCCTTGGAGTCGATGAGGTTAGTTGAATGTTAATAATTATTATAATAATAATAAACCTTTATTGTGCTTCAGAAAAATGTATCTATAAATTCACAGATGTTATAATCATTCATTAGTATAATGGCATAAAAAAATAAAGTATTGACCGCCCTTTGCATTATAACCACATTTTAAAAGTCACTGAATTGTTTGGCCTATGACCGTATATCCACCATGATAAAATGTTGGCCAGGTTTTCGAGTCTGATGAAAGCGTGAGAGAAAAGTCCAAAAAATTAGCTGAATGGCTGAAAGCAGCTGAACATGTTGTGTTCCACACTGGTGCAGGGATAAGCACGTCGGCTGGAATACCCGATTTCAGGTTTGTAGCCTCCCACCGAGTTCTTCGAGACGTGCATCAGCTCATTGCCATCTAGTGCAAACCACAGTGTGCATGACATATCTGAATCGTTCATTTTCAGGGGACCAAATGGGGTTTGGACTCTGGAAGAACAGGGCAAAAAACCCAATTTGAATGTTTCATTCAACGAAGCGATCCCCACCTTCACCCATATGGCGATTGTCGAATTGGTCAAACGAGGTACGGCTTAGCACCTAAGGTTACAGCAAAATGGATTGAAATACTGATGAGGATGTTTTCAAATGAGCGCATTTTTGGTTTATTATTTTCAATAATAAACCTTTGGAATCGAGCGTGAAAAAAAAAAGTTTGACCTCCCCTCGAAGTTTGATGGTTTCCGTTTCAAGGTACGTAGAATCCGAAAATTGAATACAACAGTTTCTGTCCTTACTTCACACTCCTTAGTTACCATGAACCAAAATGAATGAAATTAGGTTTTTAGGTCCTATTCGGGGTCTAGTTGGTCCGCGAAGCTCAGCGTTACTTCAGCCATCTCTAAGGGGTTCAAAATATGGGTTGAAATTTCCCAAAGGCTAGCTTGAAAACTTTCAATAGAAGGGTATGGTTTTTTTAACGTTTTTAAATTGAGCTCGAACTAAATAATTTTTGAGACCACCTGGAGCATTGTACGACCAGCCGTATGTTTGCACCTATAAGCTTTGTCAACATGATCGTGAATGAAATGGTCCAAATCCAGCCCGCATATCATTGCTATGAACACCTGATTATAGGGTAGTTGTACCAGTAGATGGACACCCTCTGGTAGTCTGAGACTTTGATAGTGTTCCCCATAAAAATAAGCCCAGGGATCAAGAAGACTATTTGGCCCCAAGTCCTTTTCCAAACCTCAACATGCCAGAAACAGTTCTACCAACCTCCAAAAAGCTCATCTTCTGATTGTGAAAATTTGATGAAAAAACCTGCTTGTACTTGAAAAACGCGGCTGGGCTGTTTTTTGGTAGAGGAGGTGCCGCGTGGCTATAAGGCATAACAATCTTATTTACCCTTCTTTTATTAGATTGAGGAATACTGATATAAGTTGTGCGTACTATCACGACGAAATAACACAATAATAGAATTTGTGTGTGCGAATGATTATAACTATCACAGCAGACCGTCAAACCAAACAAACCATAGGAATGATATCACTGCGAAGGACTGGTAGGTAAGGATCAGGCTGCTGTAACTTGGCCGTATTTGATTATATTTCATGGTTACTCGTTTGCTGGTGGGGATCACCACTGTCGGCCGTCATAGTTCTTTCGCCCACCGCTAGATCCTGCTAGTGGCCCAACAGGTTGATCAGATAGAAACGATTTTTCCCCTATTTTTACATATCTTTCCAATAAAATCGAATGTTAACTGCAGGAAATAATGTTTAAAACGTCAAAATATAAGAAAATCTGAGTTCGAGAATGTTTTTTTCGTTACCAAAATTTAAGTTGTACCGGTTGTAACTGCCCCCATATTTCCCCGTTTTGTGCACTGTGCTACTCCAACTCCAGGGTGCAGTGTCCGATCTTTTCTCAAAATATCTCCGTTTTCACGTTTTGACTCAGCAGTATTTCAACCATGAGTTATTGGTTATTGGTGGTTGAAATTTCCCCCACCACCACTTACTATACATACTACTACTACTATTCAATGGCTTCTTAACCTTTACCCAAGCTGCCAAGAATTGAATTCACAGAAATGTTTTATTTTGTAGCCTGTTTAGGCTCTAAATACTGCCAAACAAAAAACCATGTTACCAATAGTAGTTACCTATTTTGGGATTTTAGCCTGAAGAATCTCGTTCGTTCGGGCCAAAATCCCCAAATAGGTAACTACTGATAGGTACCTACTTTCGTAACTCGAGCAAACGTTATGCTTCAAGAATAGGTAACAACAAATAATTGGTGACTGAATTATTTATTGAATCCCACGCATTTTTATGAAACTGTGTTTTGTAACGGTGCGGCTGTTCTCGAGTAGTTTTTTGGTCCGGTGGAGACGGGATCGGTGGGCGGAAGCCTAATCGATATCCCTTCTTAACCGGTGATAATCTCGCTGGTCTAGGAGGGGGACTCTCGAGGGTCCACCACCACTGTCACACTCTGTCACAGTTTCCCGGGCTGGCTCCAGTATACTCGATTTAGGGCTTTCCTGGAGGAAGCACCAGGGGAGGTGTTGACCACAGAAAACAGTGGATCTTCGCAGATCTATACAGGAAAATACTAAGCCGTTGTATAATAATTTGCAGCGCTTTTATCATCACTGTCTTATCAATTTTGTTTAAGGATTAGTTCACTACGTTATCAGCCAAAATATTGATGGGTTGCATCTAAGGTCAGGGCTCGACAGGTCCTTTCTTGCTGAGCTTCATGGCAATATGTTCATTGAACAGTGCGCAACATGTAAGAGGTTTGTGTCAAGCCTTCAGGTTCATCATTCATTTTGTACAAATAGTTTAAATTGGTCATTGGTGATGCTCCTAAATAATTCTTTGCTCTGCCTCAGGCAATTCGTCCTGAAAAGCGCTACGAGTTCGGTTGGACAGAAATTCCTGAACAGACAATGTTCTTACATAAAACGGAACTCTCAGAAGTGTCGAGGCAAGACCAAAGATACTATATTGGACTGGGAACACGATCTTCCAGGAAAGGATCTCCTCATGGCTGATTATCACTCAAAGTAAGGATCAGCTCATCTTGAAACATTTATTAGTTAGGCCTCAGCTTTCTACTTCTAGCAGTACCATGGAGGAGTTGTTAGAAAGTAGAATATTGTTCGTCTAGGATTTTTTTGGTTTATTATTTTCAATAATGAACCATTGGAATCGAGCATGAAAAAAAAAATGCTTACCCCCCCTCAAAATTTGATGGTTTACGTTTCAAGGTATGTAGAATCCAAAACTGCAATAAAAATATTTCTGTCTGTCCGCCGTACGCCGTACGGGCCACTTTTCTTAGTTACCATGAAAAAAAATTGATGAAATTCGGGTTATAGGTTCCGTTCGGCGTCTAGTTGGTCCTCGAAGCTCGACGTTACTGTGAGTCATCTCTAAGGGGTTCAAAATAGGGGTTGAAATTTTCAAAACGCCTATACCATTTTTTTACGTAAATATTTTTACGGTTTTAAATAGTTCTTGAACTTGCGAGTTTTTTAAGACCATCCGGAGCATCGTACGTCCAGCCGTTCGTTCACAGTAAGGCCCCAAAGTTTGCACCGACAGGCATTTTCGACTCCAGTGTGAATAGAGAGTTCCTAAAGACTAAAGTCGGGAAGATGTGTTCGGATTTATCTCAACTGCGCATGCGCGTCGCCCAAGTTCAAACTTATTTCCTTAAGTTCGACTTATTCGGCCTTATACATAAGGCGCGTTATCTCCCAGGGCACAAACTTTAGGAATCGTCTTTAACCTTACTCAGGGGTAACAGTGCACAGCTTTTTGCCGCGTTTTGTCGTTTTTTTTTAACGCGTCATGTGTTGTCGGTCCTCGCCATCGCCAGCGTCTTTCAAAGTTACTCCAAGCGTCTTTCAAAGAATTTGCTAGATTGTTGCGATATCAACTTAGGATAAAAAAGTGAGTATACCTACCTATGCTATGTAATGGAATGGATTTCGCGTTGTGCTAAGTTAAGTGACGTTACTTTTTAATTCACTCCTACCCCCACCACTTCTGTCAAACCGGACTTATTGGTTAGCATCCAAAGGCTGCTCGCCTTAGATGTGGCCAAAAGATATGGCCGTTCCCTAATGAACTTATAGAGAGTTCCTAAGGACTAAAGTCGGGAAGATGTGTTCGGATTTATCTCAACTGCGCATGCGCGTCGCCCAAGTTCAAACTTATTTCCTTAAGTTCGACTTATTTGGCCTTATACATAAGGCGCGTTATCTCCCAGAGCACAAACTTTAGGAATCGTCTTTAACCTTACTCAGGGGTAACAGTGCACAGCTTTTTGCCGCGTTTTGTCGTTTTTTTTAATGCGTCATGTGTCGTCGGTCCTCGCCATCGCCAGCGTCTTTCAAAGTTACTCCAAGCGTCTTTCAAAGAATTTGCTAGATTGTTGCGATATCAACTTAGGATAAAAAAGTGAGTATACCTAGCTATGCTATGTAATGGAATGGATTTCGCGTTGTGCTAAGTTAAGTGACGTTACTTTTTAATTCACTTCTACCCCCACCACCTTCTGTCAAACCGGACTTATTGGTTAGCATCCAAAGGCTGCTCGCCTTAGATGTGGCCAAAAGATATGGCCGTTCCCTAATGAACTTATCTCTTAGGAACTCTCTTATCTCTTAGGAACTCTCTAATGAAATTGTATACAATTCAAACCAAATCTCGTAACCAGAGACGCGCCCACAATACGAATTTGTGAATACGGCCAATCATTGGTAGGGATCACCTGATTATATTGGCGGAGTATGAAGTCGAGTTGGTTGTTCTGTGATATTATTTCGCTTGAAAAATGATGGCTCTTTTGGAGTTTGTTGGTAGGTAGTGAAACTTGAACAAACGTTGAAGTATTATTGATGGGTAAATTATTACTATGGTAAATCATTACTCAACGGTAAATTATTACACAACGGTTCATTATACCATCTACGTAGAAGGGGCTGGAGTTTGTTGGTAGGTACTTTTGCAACTTTTTTCACTCCTCATCAACAATTTCTTTTCAGAACTTCATTATGTGTGTTTCTTTTTGTTAGGTACTGTTTGTCATCGGCAGAATTATTTTAGCAACATTTAACTCGTGATTTAGGTAGGTACCTAGTAACGAATACGGGGTTATGCGAATGCCGGAGGGTCTGCGATCTACATAATATGTATATAATAGAATAGTACATATCATATTATATAGAAGGGTTATCTATACATAGAGCTGTGATCTGTAACAGGAGGGTATTCTATACAAAATAATAAACCGTTGTGCAGGGATTTGCAGCGTTTTTTTAATTGCCAGTAATTTTTAGTCTAGTATTTAGTAGAGAGTTTTTGTGGCAACCTCACGCCAAAACGAAACGGAAAACGACACCAAAACGGAAATGGTGGATAGGGCGACCAAAGTCAGATGCTAACCTTTTTCGGTTCAGTTTTCGTTCAGCTTTGGCATCTACCGGCTGGTGAAGTCACGCTAATGTTATGTTAACCTCTCTTTCATCCATTTTACTCCGTGGTGAATTTCCACACATGGCTTCACGTCTGCATTAACATAGAAAGACGCTAAGAAGCAGCTGTGAATACGACGCTCGGCATTTATTTTCCATGGAAAACAGAAGAAGGTAGTTAGCGTTATACAGATGTAAGGTTAAATTACGTTTCTTAACACGACGAAAGCTGACACCATGAGATCCCGGTATTTTTCGTTGTTACGGTTCGTCAAACTTTTTGGTGTCTTAAGTGCGCATGCGCAGCACTGCTTTCGTTTCGGCGTGAGGGTGCTGCAAAAACTCTCTGTTAAGTAGAGGAGAAAAACTGTTTCCGAGGTAGAAATATTCAAGAACCATAAGGGAAATGGGGTGAGTCTAAAAATGAAATGATATGTTAGTTCAAGTAACTGTGAAAAGGACGTATGAGAGTGGAAGAAGGTAATAATTGTGTAATGTAAGGGAAGGTGATAATTGTGTAATGTAAGGAAGGAAATGCTAAAGAAAGATATCGGATGTTGAAAAAGCGCGGGCCGTACGTCTACGTCACAGCTAGGCTCTGTGTGCATGTGTAAAAGTGGTAAGGCATTGTAGTATCCATAGGGATCTCGGCGATCATTGTCTTGCTGATTCGGACTAACATTCCTTTGTCATTCAAAAGTGGTCAAGTTACGTTAGAGGAAACTTCAGCTATTATATTATTTCCATCTCGATCTTGTTCATTCTGTTTTAATTTGTCCCTGATACTCTGTGCGTTTTTGTGAAGCTCGAGGAGGCAGTGAATATCTCTACGTGCTGGCCACATTTTTCTCACACTCCCAATTTTACGTCAACATTTTCTCGACGAACAGACCCGTACTTTGGGAAAAAAGGTGTTGAAAAATTACTGGATTACTGGATCTTACTTGGTGTAATTCTGTCACACATTCTAGGCCACTTGTACTGGTTTATTTATCATTCTGTGAATAATGCTCCTATGTATTCGCTCGGCAAAAATTTTTATAACAGCCTCTCAAAATTTTTTCTTTTACGTTTCAAGGTTGTAGATTCCAAAAATGCAGTGTCCGTCCGCTGTATCTTGCATATGTATTTCAATTTCGGTCTAAAAAGTCGCGAAACTTTGCAGCCCGATCGGAATATGCCCAATGGTGTTATGGGTGAAAAATGGAGGTGAAAATTTTTTTTTGGTGTTTTAGTAACGTGAGCTTATGAGGTATCGTTTTCCATGTTTTTTAGGACGAGGATACCGAATATGAAGTCGATTTTGATCAGAGTGGAAAACTGAGGTTCTAACGAAGTTTCAGCCTTAAATTTACGTTAAAATTGGGTATAAAATCGTCGTTCTTCCGCACACAGTTTGAGTCTCCATTTTGGAACACATTTGGCGCCTATTTGTGCTCCGAAGCCCGATCGAAATACACCCAGGGGTGATGCGGGTGAAAAATGGTTGTAAAAATAGGGGTTTTCGAGGTTTTCAGTGAAAATGAGCTTGTGAGTTATCGTTTTCCATGTTTTTTAGGGCGAGAAGACCGAATATGAAGTTGATTTTGACCAAAGAGTGAAGACTTGAGGCTGTAACCAAAGGTTCAGCTCCCATAATTCATTTTCTATGAATCAAAACCTGGGAAATTGTCTAAAAACACCATAAACTCGTATAATAATACTAGAAATAGTTTCAACAGGTGAATCAAGACAATTAAATGGCACTATCAATGATCAAAGATAATTTGTCAAAAATAGGAGCTTATTTCGTGTTTTTGGGGGCCAAAATTGGTGGAAACCATCAGCAATAGCTATTCCAATAGTTGCACGTGAAAGAAACAATAAATGTACTTCCAGAATTTCTGTAGGTATGTCCAGTAGAATAATAAACCCATGTGACAAGGACTTTGCAGCGTTTATAATGTCTTATTTGGCTAACCGACAAAATTACACAAAATCACGTCTTTCCACTACAATCTAAAATGTATGCAAATTCAAAAGAAAATATATTATTTGTTTGCTCCGTTAATGTTGTTTCCAAGTTGGAGAGTAAGAATTAAAAAATCCGTTAAAGGGGGGGGGGGGGGTTCGAATCTGATATAAATGAAAATTTTCTTTTCCCTTTACGAAGTTTAGAGGGTTGACACAGATGGGACCCGTATTTTCATCTGGCCCACCCAGACAGTCCTGGATTAGTCCCCCTCAGCAATCAGTGTCTGCGAACATGTCGGTTTTCCTCCTCCATTTTGTCAGACAGCTGTAATTATTTTCTAACCTCTGATGTGAAGCCTGCAGTGCGACATTCACATTTTCAATTCTAGTGTTGCAGATCTAAGTGTTACATTGGGCACCACCTTACAGATTGTCCCTAGTGGAAATCTACCACTCCTCGCCAAGAAAAGAGAAAACGGACGGCTGGTGATATGCAATCTTCAGCCCACCAAACATGCAAGTTCAGTTCCAACTAGAATTAAAGAGTAGTTTTTGATTTATTTTCAGTACCTAATGAACCTTTGGAATCTCGAGCATGGAAAAATTTGTTTCCCCCTTTCCCTCCACAAATTTGATGGTTTGCGCAGTTACGTAGAATCAGAAAATTGAATAGAAAAGGTTTATTCGTTCGCCGTGCTTCCCTTAGTTAACCATGAACCAAAATTAATGAAATTTGGCTTGTAGGTCCCTTTTGGGGGTCTAGATGGTCAGAGACGCTAATCGTTACTGTCTGTCACATCTAAGGGGTGAAAAATAGGGGTTGAAATGTTCAGAAAGCCGTAGCTCAAACACTTTCAATAGAAGGGTATGGTTTTTATGACTTTTTACATTGATACTGAACTTGAGGATTTTTTGAGACCATTGTACGTCCAGCCATTCGTTCGCAGTAAGGCCCTGAAGTTTTAACTGAATCATGTGCCCAGATATCATTGCTAGGGAACAACTGATTATAATCACGCATGGCTTTATTCCATGATATTATTTCGTTTGAAGAACAAGGGTCATTTTATTTGGTTGATAGGTACTTTTTCTCGCCGGTTTGTTGAGGTGTTTTGTTGTTCACGGTAAAACGAAACATCAGTATTTCAAAAACTACCGTTCTTGGGGCCGAAATGGCGCGTTACAGGAGATGGGAGCAGTGGAAAAAAATACATATTTATGTAACTCTAATTGCCAAAAGTTAGCATGCTTATGCTTCGGATCTGGTGGCATTTTTTGTCGTGTCTTGTCGTATATGTGCATCTAGGTAGGTATCGACAGCAAAAAATTACCCTACTAAATCAGGGTCTCGCTGCATAGAAATCCAGTGATCCACGCAGAGGTGGCTCTACAGGAAAATAGAACATACCTTGTGTAATAATTTGCAGCATTTTTCGCTACCTACTTTTTGAGTAGAACAATGCCCAACTTTCCATCGATCAATATTCCTGTCTCTTCCTTTTCAGAACAAGAAAGCCAACATGGTTATACACGGGTATGTCGACGAAGTGATGAGGAATCTGCTAGAATTTCTCGACTTGAAAGTTCCTGAATACGATCGAAGCAACGACCCTACAAAAAACCCTGATGTAGTTGAATGGACGCTACGAGATTCAGAGCTTGCGATTGCCAAAAAAATGTACAAAGAAAAATGCCTTCCCACTAAAAGAAAGAAGAAAACTGTTAGCCCTGTAGAGGCCAAAATCATCGTGAAAGGCAATGGACAACCAAATAATGTACATTCTACTACGTGTGAATCCATCAGCCAACAAGCTTGTGACTCAAGTGTGGTAAAACAGGAATCATTTCATTAATGTTGTGCATCTAATACAATTTATTATGTTCGAACTGGGAAATTATTCGAAACCGGTATTTCCCTAGTTAACGACCTTCGCTCCTTGGATCTTCATAGTTGGACCCTTGAATTGAGAAAATTTTCTGCTAGAAATTCCGCCCGCGTAGTCCTATACAAGGGGATTGCTTACTTATATCAACGAGCACTGTAAATGAGTCAAAATTCAAGTTATACATTCGCTAGAAGTCATAAGAATTTCATCCCACTCGTTAGCAGTGAAAGGCTCTCTGGATGTCACCACTTTTATTCCCATTCGTTTTATGGATTGACTTGTCGGTATTTCTCGGCTAAAATTTGATGCTCGTCTTAATTTTTCATCTGCAAAAGAGTGAGATGAGACATAACATAACAAACGTCGATCCCCGTGGGAAGAAACAATTGATTCGATGGGGAACTTTCGTCAAATTTTTTGCCAGTTTTTTTTGTCACTTGTCCAATTTTTTTGTCACTTATCAAACTTTTCTTCCCATTCGTTTTATGGCTTGAATCGTCGGTATTTCGTGGCTATAAGAATTTCACCTTTCGAAACAAATGGAAAACTCCTTAGAATATAGCGGAAATTAAGGATGTTTCACGCTGCATGCCATGTGCTTTACGCCTACAACACGACCCGTTTCCCAACCTGAGCATCTTGTTATTCAAGAGCATCATGTATCAAGACCCCTTGGTGGTAATTTCCGATGAAAGAAATTTCACTGAATAATGTAAGGTCAGATTTCCCTATCAATCTTCGACCGGCTTGGAAAAACATGGGATTTCTTTCGGTTCCCTGGCATCTGATGAAAGGCGGGGTCGAACTCATGCGAATTGTCATGTCTGGATTTCTATGTCGCTTCAGAGCCACAATATTACTGAGATGGATTTGCTCGACAACATCGAACCAACTGCAAATACGAGTACAGTTGCATGCGTCAAATGAAAAATAAAAATAAGACTGATATAGGGCGTGAAGACTCGATAAGATTGAGGTCCGCGGTACGTACCTAGGTAACTAACTATAGCATACTTGACTTGATTAAGTCATCAAGAGAATCAAGAATGTGGGTGATATGAATTAAGACATCAGGTATCGAAATGAATTGCAATTAAAGAAACCAAATTAGATGGAGACTTACCTACTAGCTATATATTTATGTAGGTCTGTGACCATACATAGCATGTAATTAGAAGTACCAACAATATAATATTATTGTCAAATTCATGTATGACCTACCTAACTGATGGCCATTCATACAAGACCAAAAGGTGGCGAAACCCTAGCGACGACGAATTCTTTTACCAAAGCCAACCGACTTGAATAGGTAAACTAGGTACCAACTTTGTGTACGCTGTCAAACCTCACCAGTTGAGGTTTCGTGGGTCATAAGAATTTCATCCCACTCGTTAGCAGTGAAAGGCTCTCTGGATGTCACCACTTTTATTCCCATTCGTTTTATGGATTGACTTGTCGGTATTTCTCGGCTAAAATTTGATGCTCGCCTTAACTGTTCATCTGCAGGAGGATGAGATGAGACATAATAGACCCATTGTCGATCCCCATGGGAAGAAACAATTGATTCAATGGGGAATTTTCGTCAAATTTTTTTTGTTGGAAAAAAACATCCAGAACTCTCGGGAAAATGGTAGTTTAACGCCAGTTTTCAAAAACAAGCGGTAGTTTTTAAATGAGGGTGAGTAAATGCGGCAAAAAATGATTCATCAGGTCCACTATCATCTGACTGGAGGTTGGCACAAGAAGGCAGAGCGGAGCTTCAGAGACGAAGGTTCTCAGTGCTGATAACAACACATCAGAAATGGCAAAACTTCCTGGTAACCTTTGCGGGTTTTTAAAAATTTATTTGTAAATTTGTGGTTCTGTACATCGTTTAAAGCGATGCACTAGCGCTCTAAGCGGGATCTGAGTTGACTACTTGGCAATTTACCTGATAGTCATTACTAGCGGTATTTGATGAATTCAAATTTCACTCTCGTTTTCCGCCCAGACTTTTCGACGTACACAGCTCGTTATGCGGTAAGTAAGTGTTAATATTTCTGTTATTGAACAGCACTTGGCGAAAAAAAAAACGTGACTTCACATTCACAAACTTTGTAATAATAAGAGTAATGCAATGTCGTTTGCAATGAAAGAAAAAATCCAAGGGTAATGAGAAATCACAAAGCCAACTCTATCGGCTTGAGACCACTGACAGCACACTCGATCAAAGCACACACTCGTGGTTCAGTTCTATTAATCAGACTCGAAAAGGGTTTCTCCAGAGCCTTTGTAATGCCGCCTTTTATTTGAACGGCTGAGTATCAACGATTTTTTTTTTTTTAAATGAAGAAACATTAAAAACATTCAAATAACCATCATATATTTCGATTCTGAAGGATGTAAGCTATTTTTGCTACATAATCACCATAAAGTGATAGGCCCTTCTGGTAACGAGTTTTCAGCTTCAAACCCCTCTTAGTAGGAAGTTCCCGCCGATCCTGTTAGAAAGGACTCCACCTCACACTTGACCACATCGGCCGAAGCAGTGAGGTCCTGAAGGATATGAGAAGGGCGTCTCAAAACAAGCACCGTGGGAAACTGTCAGACTGTTCTCTTTTTCCACAACAACGCACGCATGCACCGCCTGTGAAAACCAGAATCTTCTGGATCAATTTCGATGGGACGCGTATTCTGTGTCCTGAACGAAAGGGTCTGCCGACAGGTGGCCACTCCGGCACCGGAGGAATGTCCACGGCTAATGCATCTAAGTTACCCTGAATCTAGCTGGAGGAATATCTACAGCTACTCATCTACAATAGTTTACTCTGAGCTCAGACTGGAGGAATATCGAAATTTCTGAGTAACTGAAATATTATCAGCTGGGGTAATGTAAATGTAAACCTGAATTATACATACGAATGACAGTGAACATGGATTACACTTACATGTTTTTACCTCTATGTGAAGTGATCAGACACAACACTTACATGTCACTTACTTCGACAATGAGACTGAACTAACTGAACCCTTCTCCTAGTCTCCCTCCTTCGTGCAGCAGACCTGCAGCGCCATCTGCGTCCATCCCTCCAATGGAGGGGCGGCCACCTGTCGTCAGACCCTTTAATTCACGACATTCTGTCATCCTGCGTATTCTCCTGATTTGGCCCTGTGCGATTTTCACCTTTCCCCCCCCAACTTCCTTTCTGACTGGATCGGCGGGAACTTTCCATAAGTTGGGATTTGACAAGCTGAAAACTCGTTACCAACGTTCCTAGAACTATATGGCGATTATGTACAAAAATAGCTTACATCCTCCTGAATCGAAATACAGTTTTTGAATTTTTTGTTAGTTTCATCATTCTAAAAATCGCTGATACTCTTTGAGACGACCCTCGCAATATTTTTGCCTTCGTTTCAACCGTATTATTTTATTCCGGCTAACAATACAGAGACAGAAAAAAATTTGATCTTTTCATATACACGCCCATTGCGCCTAGTGCAGCGTGAGAATGCACCTGTTACTGTGGTATCATTTTGGAACTTGCTAATTTTTCCCAAACCTTTCAGGTATGCATGCCGCCCTTGTTAAACGATACATTTTTATACTGGTTGCTTTCTCATAAAACGCCAATGTGGTAGAACCAACTAATGTAATTGTAACAAAATTATATAAATCACCTGCCTAATTCATAAATTTACACAAAAAGATCGAGGCATAAAATACCTACTCGTATTTACACTGAGGCTCTATACACGCGAGAACAATTTCAATATTACATACAACTGTACATGAAAAGAAGTAGGTACCTATACATAATTTCGGATCACATTCCGATTGCAGGCCTTGAAACAATCTTTTCGACTCAACACGTCTCTTGATCAGTTGGTCCGTACTGCCCAGACATCGATTCGCGGACCTCCTTGATCATTTTGACTCTATTGAGCATTTTTTCCAACATCTGCGGAGGCAGTGCGAGCGACCTGTACCAAACTGGGCTTTCGGGCAAGCAGGAGGTCTCCGGCATCAGGTAAAATCTGTCGCTGTGCGTCTTGATATTTTCTGGGCTGAAAAGGGATCAAAGGCGGTTCAAATGAAGTGATTTGGGTAGGATAACAATCGCTTTCATGCCAAGCGTAATGAAATTACCATTTGGTGATATAGAACTCGTACAGGCGAACGGGACATCTCATTATGTCTTTCTTGTTTTCTGTGAATTCGAATTCCCTCTGTTTCTTCAGTTCTGCTCCATCTAACGAGGAAAACAGAAAACTCAACTTAAAATTTTTATGTAAGATTTATTCTTACAATGCACCAATCATGCGTTTATTTGAACGTTATTTTTTAATTCAATATCAACTAATGAACCCTGCCAAATTTCTCAGACACACACCTGACATATTACCAGATGAACTATTTAGTACTAATCTAATGACTTTTCCTCCTTGCGCTTTGTCGCTCGAAGAACTTTTTATTTCTTTGCTGAAAGTATTGAATGAGAGTTGCATATGTTCTTCCAACGTCTGAAACAAATGAACAAACGTGAAACATTGTTGGGGTTAACCGATTGAGCATGATTTTTGAAAAAGCTAAAATTAGCAATAGGCTACCTACTTACCCACAGATTAAAACGTAAGGTTATGAAGTACATCAGCGTCAACAGTAAAACTTGCGGAGATTTAGCACCCAGCTGCATACTTTCCCAAAGGTGTTCTTCTTCCACTCTCGAAACCATAGAGTTAACTGTCATCAAAAACCAGTAAAATAGCATCAGTTTGATACAAATTGGTTGTTCTATGACTGGTTTGCATTTTGATGAAGTCTTACAGCAAAAACGGTGAAAGGCGAAATTCAACAACAATAAAAGGTTTTAGGTCATTACTTGATGAATTGAATTTCCTCGCTTCCACATCAAGGGCGTCTGTAAATTCTTCGTACGTTGTGTCTCCAAAGATGTCGTCCACTCTGCTATTTTCAAAAAGGTAATACTGAATGCCGAGGCAGAGATAGAATTTTAGGTCGGGTCTGTACTCATCTCCATTGGCTTTCCGAGCTTCCCTGACGAAAACAGCAAGAGCGCTGCTTAGTTCGCGGGGTCGCATAGCTAGAATGTCGAGTTTGAATGGCTCATCATTGTCTCCTAAAGATTCGTTCCAGTTTTTAGCGAAATGCTTCCAAGTATTTGGCCCAAGCATGAACTGGAAATGAGAATAAGAACTATAAAAGTAAACTATTGGATGAACACAATGTCTATGCTACAATGATGGTCAACTCAAGGTTGAACTGGTAACTTCCTTAGGATGCTGTCCAACATACTATCTTGAACCACCTTGGAGCTGCATTGGCGAACAGTGCAGCACCTCTGGCAGAGAACAAGGAAACTATAAAAGGCAGGGACGTCTCACAGTGTGTGGAGGTTGCACAGGTAGTCTTGAGCCTCAGCACGATATCTTAATCACACTCAGATGCAACATGTTATTTAGGAACCTGAGTAATTTAAACCCATTAGTGGACACTAAGGTCCATGCTGCATCTGTGCAGAATCTGAGACAACGCCGTTCGATGCCAGTGACGCCATTGGTATTCCTAGAACAGACCCCCTCTCCACGCGCTGCTTACATGCTAATATGCATTTATTTCGTGCATCGACTTTCTTTATAATTTGAGCCTTTCTTAATCACTTTCTGGAGAATTTGAAAAAAAAAACAATCATGAAAAGATATTACGCATTAGCGATTTTGGCCTGATGAATGCCTCAATGTGACTGTTCAATTTTTTCCTGCCCCCCCCCCCCCCCCCCCCCCCCCCAAGCAATCATCATTCATCATGCAGGCAATTACGCGAGGGTCCCCCAGCAACTGTCAGACTAAGAACGTCACCCCTAACAGATCGAACCGCAAGAGGAGAACTGACTGTACAGACGATAGTGAAAGGGAGGATGAATTCACTGAACGTGATAACCATCATAGTGATAGAGGCTGTTACCAAATAAAAATGGTATAGGGGAAAGTGACCTAATATGAGATACTTTTTTTTGGAAGGCGCTAAAGGCCACTCAAATGCAATTCAGAAATTCAATTTTTTAATAATTTCGTTCATTAACATCCCCTATTCAAAAATATGTATTCAAATTCCCATTACCTGTCATTAAAAAGCTCGAATAAATCTAGTTACCGAAAATTCAGTGTTTACCTGTTCGGAAAAATATGTTGCCCAATATGAGATACTAAGCGTTCTCAATATGAGACGGTCTCATATTAGGTCAACCTTCATCAACAACGCAAAAATAAGACATTTGAAGCAAAAAAGTTTTTATTAAAATCCAGCGTTAAAATAAACTTCAGTCTTATAAAAAACTAGGTAAGTTGGTAGCCAATAAGGCTGAGAATATCAAGAAAATAAGTACTTTTAAATCACAGAACAAGTATCACCCGTGAAAAATCTTCGAGATTGACCAGAATGATAAAAAAGGTCATGGCTTGACAAAGGTTTTAAAACCTACTCGTAAAAGAATCCTTCTCTTGAAAATATATATATATATATATATATATATATATATATATATATATATATATATATATAAGTAAAGTAAAACGATATAAGTAGAATGACTGTACGATAATTCTCGAACTAAATGTCAACACAAAAATTGCACAAAAACACTGAATCCTTGATTTCTCCACAATCTTCGTGAGACCAGCAATGACATTGACAACATTTCGCCCATTTCTCACCTTGAGTGTCTTCGGAAAACTTTGAGCTGCAGAACATGCACTCGACGTCATCTTCATCATAATCTACGTCGTCGTCTGTATCCACTAATGGGGCCTCTTCATCGTCGCATGTCTCTTCATCACTTGACTCAACTGGTATTTTTTTTTCTTTGTTTTGACAGCAACTGTTTTCTTTTTGCATTTAACTTTTAGCTTTGGTTTGTTTGGTTTTTTCTTTTGCTTTTTGCTCCAGTTCTTGTTTTTTTCAAGTTTCTTGTTCTTAATCTCTACTTTTTCTTCAAGCATGCGTTTGTATGGAGAGAAGTTAGGAGAACTGAGGACCCAGATCGGGAGGATGATGACGAAGTTAGCCTTTGAGGCACTGGGCTTATGTCAGAAGGTAGCACCAGAGAACCCGTCAAGGTGGAAGTGGAACACCAAGGAATCGATGCTGGTAGCACAGGTGAAGCTGGTGACGTATCTGAGGAAGCAGATGCGATGGGAATTTCCATACCAGCCTCTCGTTCCTCACGGGGTGTGTTCTGTGAAGGAGATGGTGGAGTAATTTCAGCATTTCCAAATTCTGCGTCAAAAATGAAGCGGTTGCAAGGAAAAAGTCCCGTTTTCCTGAAAGAATTGGTTGATGTTCCATTGTAGCTGCTTTGCTATACGCTGGTGTAAAAAGGGTCATTATCAGGCTTGGAGTCACAACCTTTCCAGGGTTATTCCTCAAATAGGTCTCAATTTCTCGTGCATAGTAGGCCTTCAGGGGGTACATAAAACCTACATCCAGCGGTTGCATTCTATGAGTGCAATGTGGAGGGAGAACGACAATTAAAACATGGTTTTGCCTAGCCAGTTCAATGACGTCAAGATTCCTGGTATGGCTGTAATGACCATCTAGCACTAAAATAACTGGGTCTGCTTCACTGGGTTTAGTTAACCTGATAAAATGTTCAAACCACGTGGTGAACATGTCGGTTTGAATCCAGCCAGACTTATGGCAGGACCATATTGAACCTGGAGGGGCTCCATTCATGAGTGGTAAGGACATATTTTTTCTAGGGAATACGATTAACGGGGGAATGTACGTTCCTTGAGCGTTCATACAAGTCACAACAGTTATCAACTTTCCCCTTTCTGCAGAGGTCAGTGCGTTAATAATCTGTTTTTTTCCTTTGAGTGCAATTATCTCGTTTTGAACGATGGTTAAACCCGTTTCATCAACATTAAATATAAGATGTGGAGCATGGTTGATTTTAGGTTGCAGAGGCTCATAAATGTCGAAAAACGCCCTTGGCTCTGGCTGATGATAAGCCCTCCGGTGTTCGCAATGACAGTGTGGAGTTTCTCTTCAAAAATCCACGCAACCACTTCTGGCCTGCTTCCTTTTTTTACCCAATTGAATGGATGAGGTAGCCCATTTTTCAAAGCTAATTGAAAAGCCATGTTTCTCACATCTGAGCAACGAAGACCGTGAAATCTTTCAGCCATCTGGAGACAATATTTGCTGAGTTCTTTCTCCAGTACAGGGCCCAAGGTTTGTCTCCTACCCAACCTCACCCCTAACAATACATCTACTGACCTATCATCTTTCACATAACGTTCCAGAGTCCCTTTGGGTACGCCATATTCTTTTGATGCTTTCAAGTAGCCCATTCTTTTTTCTCGAACCGCTTCAACAGTATTCTTCATGGCTTCTTTATTCCATGTTTTTCTTTTGACAGGAGCCATCTGAAAAAATGTTCTAGTTTCTCATAACACTCAAACATTTTCCTAATATGACTTATTCCTAATATGAGATACAGAGATCAACAATGTGCCTAATATGAGATATCTCGTATTAGGCACCTTGTTGTATCTCTATATAGGCAGTTCTCACTTGATCAATGAGCTTGTTGCCAAAATCATAAGAAGTGAAAATTAGGAAAAACTTGAACAAGGAATGGAAACTGCATTTCATAACGAACATTTTCCCCTAGTTGAATTGTAAAAAACACTAACCTGACGGCTTGTAGGTCCCTGAGAAGATGGAGAAAAAACCTTTCAGTTAGAAGGTGGTGGCCATATTGGTAACTGACATGCCCACGATGGATGAGGTTAGCTTGTTCCCATCTCCCTCACTCAAGGCCAACTCTAGGAGTTAGTTCATAACAAATCCGGTCGGAAGCAGCTCCACATAAACGCAATACAGGGCTATCTCATATTAGGAATGTATCTCATATTAGGTCACTTTCCCCTAATAGATCAAATAAACAGAATGTATTTTTTGAGGGAAAACTTGATCTCATTACCTGCTCTTATACCAAGTTTTGATTCACGTTCAGATGTCTATGGGTATTATTATTACTTTTAATAATGAATCTCCAGCCATTTTTTTAAATACAATTTACAAATTATCTTCATGATCTGACATACTTCACCTGTCCATCTCATTCATTGGAAATAGATATATTATTAAGATGCAAAAATAGTGAGAAAAATCAATGTGCAGTACAGAGAACCGCTAGTGTCCACTAACTCTCGGCATAGCACCCATTCATGCTGGGCCCATAACCTTTAGGAATTTTGGATCACAAGCTTTTGAACTTAGAACAAATCATATCCTCTTTTTAGTACTATTCAGCTCGTTGATTTTCAACACAGTGTAAACTGCCCAACAACACTGTTGAGTCGAGTGACCGATTCTGTTCATGTTAATGTATTTATTTCGAGTACCGTTATTAAAATTGTGCTCACCTTCAGTTTCATGTTCGCCTGAGTCTCCGATGTATCAGAGCACGACTTATCTTCTGCCAATCGAGCTCTCTTGGGGGGAACCAGGTCTTCGTCACTGTCACCATGGTCCATCACTCTTTTCTTCCCCTCACCTTGCATATTTTACAACCATTAGAAAATCAAGAGACTTCTTTCTCCAGTTCATTTCCTGTCACAAGCCTTCAGTCTGAATACTTACCACCGGAGTCAGTTCCACTTCTCACCATCTGCAGCACTTCGTCGATGGCACTGCTCTGTCCCATCGTAGAAGATTGGTTTTCTCTCATCGACTTCTCTAGAATTTCCTTTAAACAAAACAAACACGTCAACAAGCTATCTAGGATAATATTAAGATGTTCTAGGATATCTAGGATGATCTAGGAGTTCATTAGGGGGAAGGGGGGGGATGGTGAACCTGCAAAAAGTACGAGTTCCGAAGGCGTATTTCAGTCAGGGTTACCACCCATACCAAAACAAATAAATTCCTTTTTGGTGACCAAAGTTGTAATCCTATAATTACTGTTTTAATGAAGGAAGCTGTCCAAGATTATTGGAATGATGTTAATGTTAATGTCCCATTACATAGTACCACCCAATGCAAACATGATGTCAAACCATCGATATTACTAATAAATCTAGTATCGGTGTAGTGACTGTTGGAATATGCTATTTTAATATAAGCACAATTTATTGAACAATAATTATGGTGGTACTTGATAGTGTACAAATTAAAATAAATTATTTTATTTTAAGCCAATTTAGATTACAGTTGATTGCTGTCATGGCAAATGGCTGAAAATGAAGCTGGGAAAAAAATTGTCCTCTGGAAAGAAAGACCACAACCGACTAATATTGCTAATTTGCTGTGAAGTGTCAAAACAGGGTATTCCAATTGAGAAATCATTGTGATGGTGACGCAAGCCTTCAGTGGTACACATACGAGAATAAGCATGATCGTCCCATTAAGGTGGTAGCCCGAGGGCTTCATCACTCCTGCCCACCACAAGAGATTATTGAAGACCTCCAAGGTAGGGGTTATAAAATCCTAGAGGCAGTCAACCTCGTCAAGAAGGAAAAACAACCCAGTGAGCAAGATGCACCAATTACGGTGCTGAAAAAACTCCCTTTATTTATGCTCTCATTTGACAAAGAGGATGATATTAAAAAAATTTATGAAATTAAGCATATCATGAATCTAAAGGTTAAAATTGAGCCCCTGAGGAAGACAACAGCACTAATTCCACAGTGCAAGTCCTGCCAGTCGTTCAATCATACACACAGGTACTGTCAAATGGAACCTAGGTGTGTCAAGTGCGCTGGTAAGCACAATACAAGTGATTGCCAGAAAACAAACGAATCACCTCCCAAGTGCATCAATTGCAAAGGCGACCACCCCGCGAACTATCGCGGGTGTGAAGTGGCAAAGGAACTTCAAAGGCTCCGTGATAAAAGGGATAAGCCGGCCAGAAAAGACACAACCACCGTACCTGGTAGAAGAGAGAGTGTATCGAATTCTAAAGGTATGAGTCAAAAATGGTCCAAGGGAGAAGTCTCCTATGCGCAAATAACAAAAAATGTAAAAGAGGTTCAGAAAGTAAAACCCACCACAGAAAATATGCTAGCACTAGTGCTGGAAAAACTGGAAGACCACAGTAAGATAAATCAAATTATATTCAACAGGCTAGATAAAATAGAACTGCAACTCTCAAATTACAAAAAATATGGGCCATAATACACTCCGTATAGCAACCTGGAATGCCAACGGGCTAGTTCAAAACATAAAAGAACTAGAGATTTTTCTCAATCAAGAAAAAATTGACGTATGCTTGATCTCGGAATCACACCTAACAAGAACATCCTACGCAAATATCAAAGGTTATAACATTTATCGCTCCGTCCACCCCGCCGATCGCGCTCGGGGAGGCTCGGCTGTGTTTATAAAGAGCAATATCAAACACTCGGAACAGCTGAAAATAGAGATCGAAAAAATGCAAGTCATCACAGTACAAGTGAGTACAAAAAACAGAACTATCAACATTGCTGCCATATACTGCCCACCTAGGTATGTTCTGAAAAAAGACGACTACGTGGACTTATTTCGCGAAATCGGACATAACTTCATTATAGGGGGTGATTTCAATGCAAAACACGAATTCTGGGGCTCAAAAACGCGCAACCCGAAGGGAGTACAATTGTTTGCAGCAGGTCAAGAAACTAAATGCAATTTTCACTCTGGAGGAGGGCCTACGTACTGGCCAACAGATGTGAATAAAGTACCAGATCTCCTGGACTTCTTTATAGTAAAAGGAATATCGGGTAACTACATACATACTGAGGATAGCGATGGCCTCTCGTCTGATCACTCTCCTGTGATCATGACGCTAAGTGACTCGGTAATCCTCAGAGAAGAGACCCCAAAACTTACTAATAAGCACAGTAACTGGGAGTTATTCCGAAAAACACTGTCCGAAAGCATTGATTTACACGTGCCCATCAGAACATCAGATCAACTGGAAACAGAGGTTGAACGATTGACCGAAAACATCCAAGAGGCGTGCTGGTCCTGCACCCCAATCAACCGGAAGAAACCTTTCTACCATTCCAACTACCCTCTCGAAGTAAGGGAATTGGTACGGGCCAAAAGAAAAGCTAGGAAAGCCTGGCAAAGGGTTCGCTCTGCAGAAAACAAAAGAAAGCTGAATGCGCTGTGCAATGAGCTCAAAGCTCTAAACCAAGAAATTGAAGATGAAACATTGGCTATCAACTTGCAGAGCCTCACTGCTGGAAAAGACACGGACTATTCTTTATACAGAGCAACTAAAGGACTTAAGCGGCCCAAAATACCAATACCGCCTATTAAACGAGAAGATGGATATTGGGCGAGGAGTGCCAAAGAAAAGGCAGATTTGTTTGCTAACCACCTTGAGGAAACATTTACCCCGTTCCCAAGGCAGACCGCAGATGAGGATGCTACAATGATAGAAAAGTCAGATGAAATGGAAATTCGGCCTATTACCATTCAAGAACTCAAAAATGAGATCATGTTCAACCTCAGTCCAAAGAAAGCTCCAGGCTATGATCTTATAACTGGGAAAATCTTGAAAGAACTACCAGAAAAAGGGCTAAAGAAAATCCTACACCTAATCAATGCGTCTTTTAGGCTGCAGTACGTACCACTGCAGTGGAAAGTAGCAGAGGTGATAATGATACCCAAACCAGGTAAACCAACATATGAAAAAAAGTCCTACCGACCCATCTCCCTTTTACCAATTATCTCCAAGCTCTTTGAGAAACTCCTCTTAAAGAGATTAAAACCTATAATCGAGGAGAGAAATTTAATCCCAGATCACCAATTCGGATTCAGAGAGCAGCATTCAACAATCGATCAGGTACACCGGATCACCAGCGTGATAGAGAAATGCTTTGAAGAGAAGGCAATCTGCTCAGCAGTATTCCTTGACGTCTCTCAAGCATTTGACAAAGTCTGGCATAAGGGGCTTCAAGCAAAGCTACACAGGGATCTCCCTACCCAGTATTATAGGATTTTGGTGTCCTATCTAACAGAAAGGCATTTCAGGGTAAAACACGAAGATGAATACTCCCAATTACGTGTGATAAGAGCAGGAGTACCTCAAGGTAGCGTCCTTGGGCCAGTACTCTATCTACTATACACAAGGGATCTCCCAAAATCAGCAGAAGCTGTGACAGCGACGTTCGCAGACGACACAGCAATCCTGGCAGTAGGTTCTACAGTCGAGGAAGCCTCAGGAAAACTACAGGAATCCATGAATAGCATCCATCAATGGACCAAAAAATGGAGAATAAAACTCAACGAAGCTAAGTCAACGCACATTAACTTTACATACAGGAAAGTGAGCCCTATTCCAATTGAAATAAACTCCCAGATTGTTCCATATGCAAATACAGCTAAGTACCTCGGAATGACTCTGGACGCGAAGCTCCGTTGGAAGGAGCACGTGAAGAAGAAGAAGGAAGAAATAAACCTAAAATTCAAGAAGATGTACTGGCTCATGGGAAGAAAATCCCAACTGCCTACACATAACAAAATGCTACTGTACGAGCAAGTGATCAAACCGATTTGGGCTTACGGCTGCCAGTTATGGGGCTGCACCAAGAGAACTAACTTGAAAATTATCCAAACAACACAAAACAAAATCCTCAGGAGCATAGTGAATGCCCCCTGGTATATCCGAACGGATGACCTCCATCGCGACCTTAAAATTAAGATGGTGAGCGAAGTTGTAAAAAATCGAGCAACGGATCATGAGAACCGTCTCCACAAGCACAGGAATGTCGAAGTACTGAACCTCCTGGACAACAGCGGCGATTTACGAAGACTGAAAAGGACCAAACCTCTGGACCTAGTTACATCTCACTGAAGTGATGTGATGAGTGGTAGTAGGTAGTGATCTATGAACCACAATACGTTAAATAAATTAACAGAGTGAAGTTACTAGATGTGTACACACAGTTGTAACAATAAAGATGATATTAAAAAAAAAAAAAAAAAAAAAAAAAATTGTGATGGTTGTTTAAAGCTGTGGTTCATACAATTTTGATAAAACAAGGAGTTTGCTTATTATTGCCTGTCATATAGAATGACTCACTGAATGGGAATTACTTGCTGTCTATTGTAACCCCATGCCTAACCCAGTACAGACCGTAATGAAAATTTGTGACCCTGAATTTTGAATAGCTATGAAAAATTCACAATCACAAATTTTCACCAGTACAAAGAAATACACCAGTACAGGAGAAATTCACAAATACACAATGTAACCATTAACGCTGAACAGAAACCTGCCCATTCTAAAAGATCGTCGGCTGTCCAAAAACTTGCTGAAAAGAAATAGAGCCAACAGAAATATCAAACATCTCTTGCCATATTTTAAGCAAAAGTATGTATAACTCTTCTGCGATACTTCCACTCAATAAACTTGATTCGAAACCAATGGGTTTTTGAGACTATGAAATGAACAACCTGAAGCCCCGGGATGAACAAATGTCCATTTTAAAAACGTAGTTTTTAGAAATTTGTTTAAGTTGTTAAAGTTTCTCTTATCATCAGTGTGTAGTTCATGTGTAATAGAAAATTTTTACAAAGTACTGTAACAGTGCGGCTGTTCTCCAGTCGTTTTTTGGTCCGGTGGAGACGGGATCGGTGAGTCTAATCGATATCGCTTCTTAACCTGTGATAATCTTGCTGGTCTAGGAGGACTCTTGAGGGTATACCCCCCACTGTCACACTCTGTCACATGGTACCAGAGCGTGGTTTGGTAGGATGCACTGACCAACTTACCATACTCCATCCACTTTTTGTGGGCTTACCAGAAGGATAAGCCCAAAGGTATCCCAGAAGGATTCCTATGATTATACATACATCTATTGGCTCCCCCACCCCCTTTCACCCTTTTGAGTGTCAGTGTAATTAAAATATACTGAGCTCAATAGAAGGAGATTGATGCCGTGTCCCAATAGTTGTTCCATCCTAACGATGGAGGTTGATCACTTAGAGTCTTAGAGGTTGCCCAGATGAGCACAATTCACTGGACAACAACCTCTGACAACATTATCCGCCAATACTCGCATGTAGGAGCTTTGTTCTCCACCAGTAAATATTATTGTAGTACCATTACGATGGAGGTTAGTCACCTTGAAGTTGTTCAGATGTCGTTTCCTGAACCAGAACTTCATACTACTTTTCATTCCCCCTTTTCCCTCTCATACTTCTGCTACCCACAAGTATGTCATGTGGGAAGAATTGCGACGGTGGGCAGTTTTCGAGTTGTTTGTGCTTCCAGTGAAGATGGGGGTGGTAAGGCTGAAACCTACTCGCTATCCCTTCCCTTCTTAACCGGTGATAATCTCGCTGGTCTAGGAGGTCCACCACCACTGTCACGCTCCGCCAAAGTACCTTTTTTTTAAACTTCATTATGTTAGTGACAAGAAAGTGAGTTAACATTACACTGTCGTCCAGTTCCGAGGTATGTTTAAAGTTCAAAGTCTCTAGCGTTTTAAGTAACCAACGTATGTTTCTATAATTGATTCATGCATTGTCATCAAAGATGGAATACGATGCAAAATTTCAGCACAACTGGACGTCGGCAAGTGGGCGAAAAATCGATGGCAAGATTTATTCTGGACAGACGAGACGCACAAGAAAGCGAGTTAATAACAACTTTAGCTACCTTCATGGTGTCTATGACTCGATCCATGTTTTCCAAGCTTGTTGGAATAATTATCGGTACGATGATAGGTACAGGGATAGGTATGGCGATAGGCGTCGGTAAGGTGAACATGGCCATGGGGTGTGGGACATAAATGGGGACTGGGATCGGGATCACTGCCTTCGTTTGAGACGTTCCAACGTTACCATTCTCCTTAGCTGAATCCGTCATCGAGCTCGTTTCGCCTGAAAACATGTATACTCCATTGATCTCAATATAATGACTGAGTGACAAAAACAAAACGAACAAGTATAAAATCACTCATACCATTCACTGGCTCAACAACGAGATCGCACTGAACATCCTTTTCCTCTTTTTTCGGTTTGCAAGAAACACATTTTGTACTTCTACATACACTGATTTGCGTCCACCTGTTTCTCATTTCTGGAGGCTTCGAACAAAACGAAGCTGGAATTTTCAGCGTTGTGTGTTTAACCTTGTTGGCTGGTGTGCTTTGTGGTACCTGAAAATGTTGAGTTACAGTTTGGCGTTATGGCCAGTTCAATAAAATGTCAATCGTAAATAGATATACTCAGAAAATTCGTTTTGTTTCAATTATTCTTCTCAACACGGAGAAGATAAAGGCAAGGGTAAAACATAATTTGATTGACCTGTTGATTTTTTAAAGAATCGTGAAAAATTTGTCCGTCAACAATACCAGGCTACGAGTTAATCGAATGGTCTTCGATGGTTGTACTGAATGACCAACAAAGAAATAATGAGAAATCCAACCATTTCAGGGCAATCATTATTAACTTATTGTGATGGCAATCACATGTTATTAATTACTAACTCGGGAAAACCCTTTGTCTAGTTCTGGTGCGAGTTTCGAATTGTTGATAGCCAAATATATATCTAGTTGTTGCTCTGACCACTTCAGAAGTATGTATTTTGTACAATACGTACGGGTGTGTAGTTAAGAGTTCACTAGAAACTAATAAGTTTGTTCATGCACATAATATGTGCATAGTGGACTATATTATAGTCGCACCCTAGGAATCATGCAGTTACTACCAACCTTTACCTAAGCACTTACCAAGGCGGGTGGGTTAATAGGATCAATGGCCTTCAAAGTTCCAACAGACTGAATAGTTGGCATAGCTAAGGTTGACGTGGGGGAACTCACTGTTGCATCTGCTGGTCTCACGATTTTCTTGGCCGCACCTAAAACAAGGTCAAGTCAACAGTCCCCATCAACATGCAACAAGCACCAGCACGAAGCTTCATGAGTCAGTCTGAATCAGTAAAGGAATATCGACCCCAAAACCCAAAACTGGTAAAATGTATCACAAATGCTAACCACGAGGTAGAAGCAGTAATGAAATACACAATAGAACTAGGTATAAACTGAATCCTCAAGTTCTCAAAAATTGCGCCGAAAAAAGTAACGATCAGTAGCATACCATTTTCTTACATATATTAATAGTTTATAACTATGACAGTAGCACATACCACACTATCAATGAAAATGAACAGAATAAGATGGAAATAATTATAGCTATACCTGGTTAAGCTCCACAAGGCAACAGAAGGAAGGTATATCCAAAGATGCTATAGAAAGCTATTAGATCTGCATAAGAGACAGGCAGTGATGTCAAATTATCGATAGTACTATTGGAAGATAGCACGGGAGCGTGGACCCACGTGCTCACCCCGGAGGTCCCACGGCTGGACATTGAGGCACAGAGAGGTTGATTTCTACATTACAATGTTCCTGTCAGGCCACGGATATTTTCCGGCTTACCTTCACAAGAGGGAGATAGCAGACGCGAAGTGCTGCAGTGCATCGAATGACGACGCTTAACATACTTTTTTTTCCACTGCCCCAGATGGATCAGAGAAAGGGAGGTGCTAGAAGAAAAGGCGGGTGAAATCACACCAAACAACGTGATTGAGAAGATCATCTCTATAGCCAGGAAACTTGGGATAAAATTGCGTCCTACACAGTCCGAATCCTCAAGTCAAAAAAGCTGGACGACCCAATCCTCATGTGAAGAAAACTTGGAGGGCGGAAGAAGACACTGGGTGGGGGCGTGACATCGCCAAGTGATTTACCCCATCTCGAAGTAATGCTGAACAAGTGATTACGGTGGATTAGTTCAATGATAAGGGTTAGAGGGTTTTGTTGGGTGAAACCCCGGACTGCTGAGGAGTGCGGACCCTCCAAAGCGAGTCTTTTTCAAGATTTTCCCTTGTATATTTTTAAGCCTATTCTAACTACCTAATAACGAGACACTTCCTGTGTCCTGGAGGGTAATATGGACGATGGATGACAGAAGCATGGACAAGGAGCAGAGCAATTACGATTTTTTCTTCATGTCTTGCCTTTTTCTTCCCACCACCGTGAGAAGGTGTTTCAGTTTATTGTTTCTATATTTACTAACATAATAGAACATATTTTGTTAAATTTTTGTTTTGTTAAGACATATTTTGTTGAAGTAACTGATTACTGTAGTTCAGTGTTACGGAATGACAAAAATCCAAAAAATAACGATATATCGATAGTTTGAGGGCAACTAGAGACAGGGCAACCAGCGGAGATTCAAATGGGTCACCCAGATTAGGATCATGATAATATGTGACTTGGGATTTGAAAGCTTGCGAGCCTCCCAAGATTTGCTAGCAGTATACTGAAAGCAGTCCAGGCCTAGGACGGCAGAATCAAGATAGCGCATGGGATGGCATATTTATGACACTATCAACTATAGCGACGTATTCAAACATTTTAGAGTTGACCACAACACAGGCTACCTCGACAGAGCAGCTCAATTTGTGGGTATCCGACTGATAGTATCTAGATTCAGTCATTTGTGGGTATTCAAACAGCACCTAGATTCTGCTCAAGACTCAGGATAACTAAGATAACCTACATGATCGATCCCACTATGAGTTGCACCGGCTGAAACATGCGCGTTCCTGAAACCTTGATTCACACAATTATATGAATGCACCATATATGAGTTCACCAGGGGGAAATTTCGAAATCACAATTACTTTGACGCTCAAAGAACTACAGTGAAAACTTTTCGGCGGCAATCGTTTCACCACACATTAATATTCATCACATATTTCTTACCTGGTGAATGGTTAGGGATATGGTTAAGTGTGACGAATCAGTTGACGCCCACTTAGTTAATGATGTTTGCAGATCCGTTCCATGTAACCTAGGTATTTCATTTATTTACAGTGAATTTTAATTTAGTTAAAGATCAACAATAAATTAATCGTAAATACCAAAAATTAACAACAGCAAACACAATCTCCAAATTTCTAATAACAATTCCCCCCCCCCCCCCCCCCCCATTTAACTTCCATTGTCATGTACACAGGCTCTCGTTTTTAGTGCTTCGCTAAAGAAGTTGTACGAACTGAACGGACACTAAAAACGAGAGCCTGTGTACATCATCACACATGAAATGAAAAAACAAAAAAAGAAAGAAAAAACTCGGCGCTCCGCGCCTCGCCAGGGGGCAAGCCCCCTGGACCCCCGGATGCTTACTGCTTAGAGCCTACGGCTACAATTCAAGAAACATGGAACATGCTTTAGCCACGCTTATACACATCGAAACAACCAAGTGACAACCAAACAAGCGTCATTGTTTACTATCGATTTATAACATCCATTTATATAGTTATATTATGAAACTAGGAAATAAATACCAAGAACAAATACGAAATAAATGCGTGATAAATCAAGAGCTTTCCAACGAATGGAAATCGATTTTTGTCCGATGAAAATGAAAGAAGTTTCATTTCCCTAGCAACTACTCGGTTGTACGTGAAAATCATAAGAAAATTTCGTCACCCATCCGCGTCACCCATTCCGCGTAACGTTTTTTGGCTAGTTAGTCCAAGGCTAAAGCATGTTCCATGCTAAAATTGTTATTAGAAATTTGGAGACTGTGTTTGCTGTTGTTAATTTTTGGTAGTTACGATAAATTTATTGTTGATCTTTAACTAAATTAAAATTCGCTGTAAATAAATGAAATAACTAGGTTACATGAAAAGTCGTGTGGAACGAAGATAAGGGTTCCTGGAAATTAATGTAAATACATACTCTACTGGTTTGGTCTCAGTGTGGCTCTTTTGTTTTTCTGGCCCTCTGTTACTCTGCTGTGTTATTACCCTGTAACTACTAGTCTTACTCTCCATCGTACTAAGAAGTCCTAATTCAAACTCTGCCTTTACCTACACGATTATTTTTAATGTATTGTATTGTATGTATGTATTGTATTGTCATATCTGATTATGCACATGACATATAATTGTACTCCTATGCTATAACATACCAATGCTCAGAGCAAATTAATATTCTATTCTATTCTATAACAGCTATACCTTCAGGAACAGGAATATTTGCATTTAGCACGGGAACGTTGAAGGCTGATTGAAAACTAAGTACGCAGTCATAACTGCAGAAGTGGCGAACGGAAGCATCGGACATAGTGATGTGGTACGTGCTGACATCCAACTTCTTGCAGTAGGAGCAGTTAACCCTACGCAAAAATACAGGACAGTGAAACAAAAATAGATTTAATGTAGATTTATCTAAAATAGGTAATCAACCCTTCTAATGACTCACTTTTTAGGAGGTAACGCTTTCAAAGAAACACTATGCAGTGCTAAGCAATTAACAGAGCAAACAAAGAGACTCTCATCATCATTAGCGCCTCTTCTGTAGACCATATCAAAATTGTATTTTTTGGCCTGTAAGAATGAAATGCAACGAAATTATACAAGCAAGGTCGGGCAAGTGAGGGTGGCATAATTTTGTGGAGGTATATAATTTGGGGAACAGTAAAACCCGAGAACGTAAAAATCCCTGCACACAAATTTCGCTGCAGATGAAATGGCTCAGCCTTTGAGGCTCTTACGTGTGTTTATGGAGGAGTTCATAGTCGAAAAACCATTTTTCATTGGTCTGGGGAACCTGGTGCGTATGAGCCTCAAAATTACCTCTCGAGCCACAGCCCGTGGTAATAGCCTTTAACATTTTCGCTCTTGTCGATCGACAATGCGTATTTTGGCCATCGCGAGCAAAACCCCGCGCTGCGTTTTCCCCTCAAACTCATTGCACATTTTGGCCGCATTCCCCCAAACTCAACTCGCAATCACGTTCATATTCGAGCAAAACCCGCGATTTCACCAAGGATGTCACGTTTTTTCACCGCCCAACACCCATTTCTCATCAAATAAACAGTCACGCGAGTTTTTCCATGGGTACGAGCCGTACCCATTTCAGGACTTTGGTTTATTATTCTGTGAATAATACACCTATGTAATCGCTCAGCAAAAAATGTTTATAACACCCCCTCAACATTTTTTCTTTTGCGTTTCAAGGTGCGTAGATTCCAAAAATGCAATGTCCGTCCGCCGTATCGCGCATATCTACTCTAATTTTTTTTGTCTAAAAAATTCGTTCTTTTGCACACAGACTCCATTTGGGCCCTAGTTGTGTCCCGAAACTCTGCAGCCCGATCGGAATATACCCAGGGGTGTAAAGGGTGAAAAGTGGGGGTAAAAATGGCGTTTTTTGGTGTTTTACTAACAAGAGCTAGGGAGTTTTCCACGTTTTTAGGTCGAGGAGACCGAATATGTAGTCGATTTTGACCAGAGTGGAAAATTGAGGTTCTAACGAAGTTTCAGCTTAAAATTTAAATTTAAATTTTGTCCAAACTGTGCTCTTCCGTACACAGCTTGGGTCCCCACTTGGGAACACAGTTGCGTCCTAGTTGTGCTCCGAAGCTCGGCAGCCCGATCGGAATACACCCAGTTTTACGGTTGAAAAATGGGTGTAAAAATAGGGTTTTTGAGGTTTTAGTGAACATTAGCTTATGAGGTATCGCTTTCCATGTTTTTAGGGTGGGAAGACCGAATATGAAGTTGATTTTGACCAGAGGGAAGAATTGAGGTTGTAACGAAGGTTCAGCTCCCATTATTCATTTTTATGCAACAAAAACTTGGGAAACTGTCAGAAATCACTACGACTTGTATAACACCAGAAATAGTATCGACATGTGAGCCAATAAAATTAAATGGCACTATCAATGATCAAAGATATTTTCTCAAAAATAGGAGCCCAATTCGTGTTTTGGGGGGCCAAAATTGGTGGAAACCATCAACAATATTTCCAGTATTTCTGTCGGTTACGTCCAATAGAATAATAAAACCACGTGACAAGGACTTTGCAGCGTTTTTTATCTTTCAGCAAGACTACCGCGCCGTACCATCCATATTATCTACCTTTATTTTCGATCTAAAAAATTCGTTCTTCCACACACAGGCTCCATCGGCAGCCCAATCGGAATACGCCCAGGAGTGTTATGAGTATTGTACGTCCAGCCGTTTGCACCAAAAAGCTTCGTCAACATGACCTTGAATGAAGAGGTATGAATCCGGCCCAGATATCACTGCTAGGGAACACCTGATTATAATTACGGATGGCTGTATGAAATCGTGTTGGTTGTTCTGTGATATTATTTCATTTGAACAATGATGGCTCTTTTGGACTTGGTTGGTAAGTACTAGGTATTTTTTTAACTTGAACAAATGTTATGCTTTATGAATAACAACAAATAATTATTAGTTATTGAATTATTGAATCCCGCACATTTTTATGAAACTGTAATTCCCCAGACGGCTCTACTATTCGATTTACGGCTTTCCGGGGAGGGGGGGGGAAAGCTCAAGGGTAGGTACTGACCAGAGAAAATAGTTATCTACGCAGAAGGGGCACCTGCGTGGATCTTTATACAGGTAAATATATTTTTGTTGGTAATCAGTTGATGAATCGATCCTCCAAGTTTGACACGGGACAATCTGGATCCGGACCCCGATAATAATATTTTGATAGCATACACAGGTTTTAACTCACCTTGCACCAAGCACAAGGGACGATTTTCCGCTTGGAAATGACATTAATGTTCATGCAATGCTTTGAACAGAAAGTTGACGGTATATCGTTGTTAAACGTGACGCATTCATCGACGCCAAGCGTGTCGTAGTACTTGTTGCACATCCCGCAAATACCTTAAAACAATTGAGAAGTTATGTTGGCCAATATGCATAAGAAACAAACAATATTGTAAATTACTACTATCTGGGATGTGAGCAATGAGATGGTTCAGACCCCGTGACAAGCTCTGCTAGTTCCTTGGAGATCATAGGGTTGATATAAAGCTAGTCACACCGATTGAACAGAAAGAACTCGACAATCCGACTTGTCTCCCCACAGCAATTATAGAGCCGGATCAGCTGTTCTCGCCTGTCCTTATCTTTCATCGGACTCTGTGGAACTGCGGTTGTCTACCACTCTGCTCCATCAATCCTACTGCCACAATCGCTGTGGGGAGACACAAGCGACAATCCGCCATGGCCGAGCTACTGAGCAGGGTAAGAGCAAGGAGAGTGCTCCAGATGGCACTTTCCGGACCTTCCCTTCCCGAAATCCAGAGGATCAGCCTAGGATTACGCCACTCAGTGGGGAAGGTGACCACCTTTTCTGACCTCACACCGGGGTCACCACTTCTGGGGGATTTTAAGGGCGAGTGTTATGGGGTTGTTCAGATCCTGCGAAAATCTCTGCTAGATCCTTGGAGATCACAGTATTTATATAAAGCTAATCACACCGATCACATGGGAAGAATCGACAATCCACCACAGCACTATTATCGTACTTCCACCCCAATTACTGGTTGAACATAAAGAACAGAGTAAGAAATAAACCAAAACACCCATTTCATTGGCGTCGTGGACATAATCGGCTGTCCTCTCACGAGGATCAGATCTTTTCCCTCGCCGCCCTGCCACCGGCATCTCAATCCCGGCCACAAAGTGATAGAGCATTGTAGAACTACTTGAAACCTTCCTTTGTACCCAAAGAACTCCCAAAAATCTACCTGTTTGTAGCTCTAACCAGTGAAATTCATATGTTTTTCAACCGATTTCACAGTAAGATAGTCTATTTTAATTTCAACCAACATCATTCTTTTTTCAACCAAATTCATATTTCATAAATGGTATGAATTTGGCTGGAAAAGGTATGAATGAATGTTACTGGAAAAAGCGGTAAGAATAGAAGACAGCTTTACCTGTGCATCGTGAAGAATATTTCACCTTCTTTTAGCTCAATAATCTGTGCACGAGCTTTGGTGATAACAGGGAGTCAACAAAGCCTTTCACATGGATAACCTACTGAAATATGCTTCCTACAGCCTTAGAATCGCAATTATGTATATATAACGACACTACCCTTAACCTTGCCAAATGTACTTCAGTAGGAAAATAGAGAATGCTCTCCAATATTCAAGATTTTGGGAGGAATTTTCACGCTTACCTACTTCAATGTTGTTAACAAATTTATAAGCAGCCAGACAAACATCAGAGCAGAGTTTGGCTACTTTGCTGGTGGAGAGCAATTCGAACTGAGTCACTTTGACGTTATCACAAACGATGCAGTTGGCAACAGAGTACGCATGTGAGGAATTATTACAGATACAGTCGTACTTCTCGAGGCAGTCTTGACTGCAGAAATCCTGAAAAATAAACCATGTTTTTTGTGTGTGTTTTTTCATGGGATCACAGCTATGTAGAAAGCGAGTAACACTGATTAACGAGGTGAAGTCAACCACCGGCCACAAGTCAATGAGAGCTTTAAAGCTTCAACTCTGTTATAATACTGTCTAAAATCTGGCTACTTCCAGGTCTACTTCCATGTTAGATGCACTCCAGCCAGAACCTCGTCGAATAACTCTTGGGACAGTAACTCTTCGTTATCAACTTCAGTAACTACTGAATAGTGCAAGATGAACTAAAAGATTACACTGAACATTCAGATGCTCAATTTCGATGCTTTACATTTCCATCTACACTGAACACAAGGACGAAAACCAACAACTTGGTAGGTGCAGACAAGGGCACAATACTACTTGAACAATCATTTATCACTTACTCGGAACTGATCCTTCCCACCTACAGCTGCCAGGAATCCTTCCGATGAATCTTGGAGATTTTTCTGACAATATGAACAAGTCTTGATGCCCTTTTTGTAAGTATCCAGACACAGCGGTGTACAAAACTGCTTCACTTCGTGTCCGAATCGCACACAGTACTTCCCCATAGAAGAAGTAGTAACGACCGCTTCACAATTGCAGCAGTGAGAGGTGAACGCGGCTTGGTGCTTGCCTAAAATGAAAAAATCAAGTTGATCGAATATCTTCAGCAACGGTTTTAGCAGTCTCTTGCTCGTGTAAACGCGACTTTACAGCAATGTTACAACTTACTCAGACAGTCCTCATCGCAAAAGTTCATGACCTCCCAGGTCAAACATCCAACCTTATTTTTGGGTATATATGCAGCACATAGAGCGCATTTCTTCTTCAGATTGGACACGTCAGCAATCTGTATGATATGCGTCGCTGGTGGCCCCCCACTTTCGATAATCTGTCTACGCTGCACACGGTGAGCTTCCAAACATTTGTCGCTACAGATGTACTGACTAGAAGCCCCTATAGTGACTTTCCAAGGACATCTTTGATACTGGAAAAAAAAGAGAGCAAAGGTGTGTAAAACGTAGAAAAATAAAATAATATAAACTTGTTTGATATCTACTGGCAAATTAATTCAAAAGATTTGGCATTTGAGTTTCATGAGATCAAGAATGAACTTGCACCACTACCCCATTCATAGCCCATTATGTGCCTTTTGTAGTAAGTAGAAAAGAACAATGGGAAATTTCCAGTGATTCCATTATCACTCACTTAGTAATGTCCTTGGTGTAACGAAAAGGAGGTCCATTTGCAGGAAAAACGGATGCATAAATTTTGAATGGCAGAAGAAATGTATTCCCAACTGTCCCCAGTCTGTGGGTTAATAGGTTTCACATCAGCAGTTGCTGGGCCCAACGAAGAAGTGACATAAGCAGGTAAGGGAATTACTTTCTTTGGATCCCCACCAATGATTGAGTGTTCACTATGGAAAGAGGGCCATTGAGGATTCTTGTGGGCGTTCCACCACCTACCTCATGCAGGGTGTACCGAAGGAAGTGCTGAGGTAAGCACCGCCGCACTCCGCAGGGGGGGAACGAGCCTCCGAAACCCGTGAGAGAGCAGTTCCGATCGAGGCCGCGAAGGATGGCCGCAATGGAGGGGGGGAGGAAAAATTGGCAAACTCCAACCTTACATACTAATCCTCTGCTAACAATCCCGCATGCTCACTAACCCCCCTAAACGCATGATTTTCCCTTGGGTTAAGCTCTGCATGTGCGTTTATCGACGTCCAATTTTTACTGATAATTCTCGTTCAATTCGCTATAATTATGTAACTAAACTAGGTACAAAATATATTATTATTATTTTGTTGGACACCTGTAGTACATAACGTATTAAGTTAATAAACTTCATATACCGTTTATTGTACGAACTATATAGAAATGATAATCAATTTCAGTAAACAAATAAATAGTTATTTCTTTTTCGTATTGTAGAAATCAATATCATAAGGCATATCAAATGTTGGCAAAGCCTAAGCGCAACTATTATGCAAATGTCCATATTTTATTGAGCATGTCATATTCCATTATGTCTATATTCCCATGTGGCGCTAGTTAAACTAATTTTCGTATACCTACCTCTATCGGAATTAGGGATCACCTTGGCCAAATGTCATACAAACAAAATTCTTCCTTTTCAAAATGCTCTCCATGGCGGGTAGGATTGGGCGCGTACGCGACGACGAGACGCATCTCCCCGCGTTCCGGAACACGATCGCGGTCGATCAATCTCCTATTCCCAGCCCTCAGCAGCACTTCCAAGAGGTGCAACCAACTATCACTCCTCGTTGGACCAGCACGAGCGCTCACCTAACTGCGTCCTCATCTCTGCACACTCATCTTCATGTGCGCTTGGCTGTACCTGGGTACTCACATACATGATGTGTTCAGCCACTTGTGCACCCTTCCACACGTGCGTGCACTCAACTCCTTGAACACACATATCCCTGCACACACCATCCAGATCCAGAACGGCCAGTTACCAGCTCCCCAACGAAGATCACTTGCCAGCACCACTCATCATCCGCAAGTAGCCTCTCCAGCGCACCACCTATACAGTCGGGAATTCCCGGGAGGATTAACCAGGCGAACCTCGCAAGATACTTCGGAGATGCCAACACTCGCTCTAATCATGCTAGAGGGGACTCACAACTATGCAGGTCCCCTTGGCGCATTTTGATTGCTTCACGCATCTCCTGATCCGCCTGAGGACAGCCGGTTCTCCCAAAGGGGGGAGAGATGTACCGAAGGAAGTGCTGAGGTAAGCACCGCCGCACTCCGCAGGGGGGGAACGAGCCTCCGAAACCCGTGAGAGAGCAGTTCCGATCGAGGCCGCGAAGGATTCTCTATTAAAATTCGTTCCTTACATTTAAGTGCCGTTTTATTCTTCTCATCACCCGGCCAGTACAGGTACACAGGGCCCTGTTTAAGGGTACGTGCAAAACTTGAGGGAGAGGGTTGATAGCGATAGCTATCCATGTAAAACAACTACGAATGATAGAACTGGGGCATGCACAATGAAGAGGCAGGAGTAGCGCTAGTGAGATAAATTACAGGGCAACAACTTTGTTTTTCAAAATTATTTGATACTAGGGGGGGGGGGGGGGGATCTATGCACCCTCCTCCGTGATTGGTCAGTTACAAGGTCACTCCCCCCCCCACAACCTCGCCCTCTGTTGCTCTAGTCCTCGCAGACATAAAAACCACATCCGCATCACCACAGTGTGCATATTCATTTGAAACACTGGAAGGTAATAGCAGCAAAAGTTCGCAAATCAGCTAAATAATTGCTCATGCTCGTACAAATAAACCATTTGTCAGCCATCAACAATCCTTAATCGCTTGACGAAGAAGACATGACAGAGACCTGAAGAGTACTGGTGAAGAGTGACAATGTTTTTTGGGCAGTCAATCTCCAGCCCTCTTCAACGACCGCCGTGTTCTGCCTGTTAGAGGCAGGAGAGTCGATGGCAAGTGATCCCGCCTCCTGCTTCTACTTTCTACTCACCCCTCAAGCGAGCCTCCTCCCTCCGCTTTCTGCACGTACCCTCAGAAGGTGAACATCCTCACTCTCCCACCACACCAGATCTACTATGTTCTAATCTTCCATTTAAAAAATAAATCTGCCAAATCTGACCTTTCCACTGCCCACAAGCACAATATACGATTTGCAGATCAACGTTTACACATACTCCCACATAAAACACAGTTTTTCAAAAGAATCCTGGTTTACAACTCAACCAAAATCGACAATCACTTTGTCTTCACCACAGCTGTGAAATCTCATTGAACCCCTGAGACACCTCGAAGTTGTGCTAAGAGATTTTTTTTATCCAGCGCGAATGTTATTAACTAGCGGAGTTTTTCATGGGCACATCTTAGCTTCAACCTTAGTTACCATTATATCCCTAACTACTCTTGCCCTTTCTGCGACATCTGTAAATTCCATTCATAGTCCTTTTTATTTTAATCCAGTCCACTAATTATACCTAATAAACTGACGTTTGCTCTACTGATCATTGTAAATTGGTGTAATGGCAAATTGGTGTAATGACAAATAAATTACTATTAGGCCCCCTTTACACGAGGAGCTGCAAGTCTCATGCTCGCAAGTGAGAGCCTTTTCCCCTCCTACCTCCCACTCTTCCACACGCTTTCCGCTTTTTCGCCTTTTAGCTGTGGAACGGCACTTTCGCGTAGCGTCAGTCGCTATGGATCAAAGGCGGGCTATGGCCATTTACCTTCTTCGACGCCATTTTCGGCGAAGTTCCAAAAAACAATGGGTACATCCTATGAACCAAAGGCGCACTTTATCAAGAACTTCGACGGGATGGCATCAAGTTTTTTCAATTACTTTCAAATGTCACTGGCCTCATTTGATGAGCTCCTCGGGGTCGGTTGCACACTTCATTTATTAATAACTCAATATCCACCTCCATCTTCACCTGTTGCAGGGGCGCAAGAGACTGGGGAGCGAGAGCCGTTTTCGGGAGTCTTGTGAATGCCCCACTCCAATCTTTGAATTTCGGTGAAGAGACGCGAACCTTTCGAAAAGCGCAGATAAAGATGCACGAGCCTTGCGGGCTCTCACTCGCGAGCCCCGAAATCTCATGCTCCCCATGTGAAACCTCAATTGCACTCTGTGCATTTCAGTGCTCGCGAGCACGATCCCTGCGGCTCCCCGTGTGAAAGAGGCCTTATTGTTGTTGAATGTGTTCCACAAGCCCCTTAGCCAAGAAGCTACATTCCAAATTCTACTAAGCTAATACTAAGCTAAAATACAGATCCATTGGGAAGCGCTCCCTTTAAATATTCAAACAATTCATAAAATATAAATCCATACTGAATTACCGTTGAACATTGAAGACATTTCCATTGGGTTGGGGTACCGATCTTCTTAACAGAATACACAGTCTTCATTGCTCTAGCAGAATCACTTGGCACCTACAACACATTGTGAAAATAACGCCTTTGTAGAATGGGAAAAAGATAAAATGAAGAATGCTGAAAAGCATAACGAATAATTACGTAGAGCAACACTAACTAAATTGGCCTAAACCTAAATGAACCAACCAAGCGTGATAGGCAGGTTAAAATAAGAACTTGCCATTCTTGTTTTTTACACAAGAATGGCAAGAAAACAGCCATTCTGCACTAAGGCTTCATGTCCGATTGCCCTGCTGGCGTCACGTTCGTCCTCTAAGGACTAAGGAATTTTGCTGAAGGCTTTCCACTGCCTCATCACACTCAGTTTCAACAAAAGGAAAATGAAGCAGCTTCTTACTAACTGATGGGCCAGCCTGGCTAGTGTCTGGTTGAGTTGAATATAAGCTACCACATTTAGAAGTTTAAATTTACTTAAAGGCAAAGTAAAAACGAACCGAACTGTGTGTCGAGGGATCAGCATTTGAGGAGTTTTGGGAAGGCGTAGCTGGTTTGGGCGCATCAAGCACTACAACAGTGGCACTTCTGGTGGAGACGGGATCATCACTGATAATGGTCTCTGTGTCAGCCGCCTTGCCAATAAGAGTGATATGGCCCCTAAGGGATTCAGAAGATCTCGGCCGAATAGAAAACGAGGAGGTAGGAAGTGCGCTGTCATCATCAGAGTCCTTAAATACAAGAAATGGACCGAAATTGCATTATTTATCAATTCTCACGAGCTAAAGCAATATTGCCAATACACTGACAAGAAATACAGAACAATACATCAATTCAAAACTAGACTAATAGTAACTCTTTTGAAGGTAATTGTCAGAGTTTCCTTTAAAATTAATAATAAAACAGATACCTATATTACGATGAAATTATATCAATTATTGTATGTAATTTTATTGTGAAGCAAGTATAATTGAGAACCTACGTACCACTAAGTCAACAGTGTTGGTTTTTTGAGTTCCATTAGAGGCCTTGTCCTCGTCTTGGATAGATGCATCTGCTGCTTCTACAGCACTGGCAACATCTATCATTAGTTGAGTAGGGTCGCCATCAGCAGGCTTTTCAGAGTCATTATCGACCCCAGCGGTTTCTTCAACCTCATCATCCACCGGAACAGTGTGAGCGACACTACCGTCATCATTTCTACCATTAGATGTTTTTGTGGATGATGATGCTTTGACATCACTAATGGTATCTTCGATATCAGAATCCGAATCAACACTAACATGATCAACAACACGTTCGCCTTCGCTTGATCCATCGATGCTAACATGATCTGCATTCTCAGCATCAACACCACCAACAGATGATGCATCATCAATGCTGATATGATCATCATCAGCTGGTTTTTCATTGAGCTCCTCCGCTAGGGATTTTCCTTCTCCTACGTCCTTGTTATCATTACCAATATTGGAACTAGATTCACCAAGATCACTAGCAGCAGCACTGTCTTCATCTGGAACAGCCATTTGTTGCACCAGATCAACTTGCTCTCTGAGCTCTTCGGCAAGAGATTTTCCTTCTCCCATGTCCCTGTTATCATTATCAATATTGGAATTAGGTTCACCAACATCACTAGCAGGAGCACTGTCTTCATCTGGAGCCGTCACTCGTTGCACCAGATCAACATGCTCACTGAGCTCTTCGGCAAGAGATTTTCCTTCTCCCATGTCCTTGTTATCATTACCAATATTGGAACAAGATTCACCAACATCACTAGCAGGAGCACTGTCTTCATCTGGAGCCGTCACTCGTTGCACCAGCTCAAGTTGCTCACTGAGCTCTTCGGCAAGAGATTTTCCTTCTCCCATGTCCTTGTTATCATTACCAATATTGGAACAAGATTCACCAACATCACTAGCAGGAGCACTGTCTTCATCTGGAGCAGTCATCGGCTGCACCAGCTCAAGCTGCTCACTGAGCTCTTCGTCAACAGATTTTCCTTCTCCCACGCCTTTGTTATCATTAGCACTACTGGAACTAGATTCACCATCATCACTTGCGGGAATACTGTCTTCATGTGGAGCAGTCATAAGTTGCTCAGGAGCAGCATTACTGCTACCATCCCCATCATGTGCAAATGAGTCACGGGCATTTTCTTCGGTGGCACTGACGCTCGTCACATTACTATTTTCTCCACTGTCAACGTCATTTCTACTGTCCTGCTCACTGTTCAGAGGATCTTGGTCATCTCCACCATTATTCTGCGAAGTTTCGTCATTACCAACAGTATTTTCAACCATCTGTTCTTGTTCAGCTTCATTCTCTCCTGAAAGACTACCATCATCACCAGGATTATTTTTCTCCACAATATGGCTATCAACATTAGTAGTTGAGGCTCTTTCAGGATTGGTTTCGGTTTCACCAACATGTTCTTCAGCTGCTTCAGAAACATTTGAGCTGCTAACCGTTTGTTCAATTGTAGTATGGCACAATGGGCTAACGTCGTCCCTCAGCGTGTCAGCCCCACTCTCCAACACGGGCTCAACCGTTTCCTGCAACCCTGTATCTTCTCCACTCTTATCTCCAAATTTCACCGATGACAAATTCCCAACTTCTTCGGTAAGGTTATCAGATTCCATTTCTGTGGGCCCATCGCTTTCGGCTCTTGGGCCTTCGCTGATGTCAACATCAGTACAGTCGGAAACCATGGGAATATCAGTAACTTTCATTGCCCCTCCAGTATCCTGAACAGAATCTTCATCAGTACTCATTGGCAACTCTCCAGTGGCGTTGTCTTCATCCACCTGCATATTATTTTCTTCATCAACATCCATACTATCTTCCACGCTCGCACTCATAGCGCACATTTATCTGTAAAATACAATAATATTCTTAGAAAATTGAAATATTTGTAAGCTGTCTAACAACTTCTACCAGCCTAGACGAACCGAACTGTGAATTAAAAGAACAGATAGGCACCTATACTATGCAGCAGCCAACATGCTTGGCTCCGAAAGCCGTAGGTAACTTTCCGGGCTTCAATTATATCAAAAGCAGTTCCTGCCTATTTTGAGCATGTTCCAGTAATATTTTATGGAACAAAGTATCTGACCTTAAAAAAAATACTTAATAAAACTACAGGGTACCTACCTACTAAAAATCAGATGAATGAGGGTACCTTCTGAGCTCGCACCCGACGTCGGGAAAACCGGCTCAACTTCTGCGTTATCTTGGATACCTACCACTGTCCAACAATAAAAACTGAATTTAGTGCAGGGAAAAAAATCTGTCTAAAAACTGAAATGAATTTCGAAGAAACGCTTATCAAATCCCGAACAGAACGCCTGCCAAACAAACAAGCCTAAAAAGAGCGGCCATTGTGGTAGTGGTGTAGACTTCCGCAGGTTACAGTTTAATGATTTCACAAAAAGAATAGTTAACTTTTACAACACTAGTAGCGCTAAGTATGGGGTATTCTACCCATAGTAAAATATAAATTTAAACTTTTGTTTTGTCAATTCGGTACGAAAATTATATTATTTTTTAATTTAGCATACCGCAATGTTGGATTTTGTGTTCCAGAATGCTCAAATTCATAGCTCCCGCCTTTGAAGTCAAGGTACCAACATCACAACACAACTCCCTTTATAACTACTCTGTGACATCATGGATCCTCATTCCGCATAAAGGCTCCATGATGGTGTCATCATGTTTATGAGCAAAATTTTGAAACAAACAGGGGGATCAAATTAATAAATACTGAAAAAATTGGGATCAAATAAATACCCCGTAGAATGGAATATCAGTTCCTTCCTAGAAACTGGTTCTCTGTTCCACCCAGGTCAATATGGGTGTTCCGTGATTTTTTACTGGGATATAGGGTAAGGTAGATACTTTATTTATTTATTTATTTATTTTAGTCATGGTACATAGAAACATAATAGTTCCCTCTTAGTGTAACCTAGTAGAATTACTAATATCAAACTACAAATAAAATATAGATAAATGAATTACCAACAGTAGGTATACAAGGAAATAAAATAAGAAATGGTTTTTTTTTTTTTCATAATAAGAAAATAATTTTGAAATCATCAAGTAAGAAATAAGGAAGCACAAGAAGGAAAAAGATACCAAGTAAAGTAAAGTGGAAGTGAAGTAAAAGCAAAGTGTGAGGAAATGAAATGATAGAGAATGAGAGGAAATGAAAGATAGAGAAGAAGATCAAGAGGATGACAGGCTATTCAGATACTTGTGTGCGCGCTCCCTGAAGGACCCAAGCCGGGGGACTGCCCTCAGCCCCAACGGAAGAGAATTCCATAACTTCCCACCCGCCACACGGAAGCTACTTTTGAACTTAGGTACTGCATGTAGCTCTAGCAAGTCGCACCGTATGAAGGCGCTGGGAGGGACCGAATTGAAAAAAGTTAATGAGATAAGGTGGTAAGCTAAATTGGTCAGGGTGTAAGATTCTGAAGATAAGACAGAGGCTCCTGAGTTTCAAATAGTCAAGAAATTGACAGCCAAAGAGCTTGTTGGAGTGTTCTGAGACATGGCCTCTTGGCCTCAACCCATAAACGTAGCGTATACAATTATTGAACATGACATTAATTTTACGTGATGAAGTGCTATCTAGAGAGAGAGAGAATAACACATCTCCATAAGTCAAAAGGGGAAGTACAAGAGATTTTATAAGCAGAGATTTGAGAGAAAATGGGGTGAATGACGATAATTTTTTGAGTGTGTGTAAAGCAGCATATGCTCTTTGGCACAGGTAATTAGTATGAAGCTCCCAAGAGAGATCATAACTAAGAATGACACCAAGATTTTTGACGGAAGAGCTATAAGGAAGGATTATTGAGTTGACCGTGACGTTAGGGAATGAGCTAATATTTAATTTAGATTTGGAGAATACAATGACTTGGGTTTTGCCAGGATTGAGTTTTAGAGAGTTATTGCGGGAGTAAGTTGCAAGAGAGGAGAGGTCTGAATTGATTTGAGAAATTGCTAGGGGTAATAGATCAGGTGGACTTGACAAGTAAAGCTGAGTGTCATCAGCGTACTGATGACACTAGAGTATTTTAAAGATTTAGGGAGGTCGTTGACGTACAAAGAAAACAATAGAGGCCCAAGTATAGATCCTTGGGGCACACCCGAGTTCAATGGAAGGGGTGTAGAAGTTCTGTTGGAAGTATGAACACTCTGTGAACGGTTGTGCAGAAATGAGGAGATGAATTTAACTGCCGAGGACGAGAATGAGTATTGAGTATTGAGCTTATGAAGTAAGGTTTTGAAACAGATAGTCCCAAAAGCATTGGAGAAATCCAGAAGCACCATAAGCGTGGCCATGTTTTCATTAAAGCCCTCCCTGATCTCTTCGGTTATCTTAAGTAAAGCTGTCATGCAGCTATGGTGCTGCCTGAACCCAGATTGACACAGATTCAAAAGGTTTTTGTCATCAACATATTTTGAAAGTTGCTTATAAGTACTTATATTGACTCTAGAAGCTTCGATAAGACAGGTAGCTTGGAGATAGGTCGAAGATCTGAAAAAGTTTTAGGATTTGGAACTTTGTTAATAGGTGTAACGATTGCATGTTTCCAAGCTGTGGGGAATGTTGAAGAATAGATACAGAAATTAATGATGTGGGTCAAGAAAGGCAAGATAATTGTGAGTAATGTAAGAATAAAATGCAATGGAATATCATCACTTCCTTTTGTAGGTGATTTTAAAAAAGAAAGTGCATCGGCTACATCTGATTGTTCAACATTCTCGAACGAAAACCCCTCCAAGTTGCAATGAAAATTATTACTAGTAGAATCGCATGCCACAGGAGTAGAGGTGGAGCGCGAGAAATAATCATTTAGGTCATCAGGGTTAAGTTCAGGAGAGTCAGAATTAATCTCATCTTTAGTTAGACCAAAATGCTTAATGTTACGCCACAGCTTATTAGGGCGCTGCTGCGGATTTAAATTTGTAAGCCCTAACTGCTTCTTCGCTTTACGGACCATATATTTCGTTTTGTTTCTTTGAGCTCTAACAAGCTCCCAATCATCAGAGCGCTTACCACGATCCCTCCAACGCCTATGCAAGGAATCTCTACGCTTGATAGCCTTACCAATTTCATTTGAAAACCAGGGGGTATCCAGGGGATACCTATATAAGTATGTAGGTAGGCCGAAATAACTGACATTTTCCAAACTCTGACTCCCCTAACCTAACCAACCACAGAACAGGATGCTATAACCAACGCTCAATCATTTTTACTGAAAGCTCCTGATGTGATTTCGGGAAAGGTGCAATATCAAGGATATCGGATCAGCGGAAACGTTCAAAAACGGGTCTAGAGATTAGCCATGTCACGGATTACCAAAACAAAATTTCGATCTGAAAATTCTTTCACCTAAGTATTCCGTTTTCAGGGACACGGAATCAAATTTTGAGGCCGAAAATGCGATATTCCGACCCACCCATGGAAGTTCCCCATTGAATCTGACTTGTTCGTACTATTAGGTACCTACCCGTTTTTCTTATAATATATTCTAAGCATTTTCGAAGTTGATCAAGTTTTTATCTTTTTATTACATTTTAATTTAGAGTTATTCTCCGAGTCTTAATGGCAAGTCGGCTGTTCATTAATAGAGAACACTCATCGACGTGTGTACTGTAGTACAGCCTGGTATGTCAATAGTTTATTATTACTCTTTTATCAAACATCTTAAACGTTGCTATGGGAAAATGCTGTTTTTATTTTTTAGTTATTTCGAAGATAGGTACCAATCTTAGCTTTCAAAATCGGAAAAAATAATTTAGGTAGGTAGGTATTTACAAAAATTGTTTGAATTTTTCTAGTACAACCCTGATTTTTCACACTACCTACTGGTTCTTGCTGAGTTGAAGAAAAATATCTGTAGGCAACACAAAATGGAAGAAAAAGCAACAGTTCTCCGGCGATACCTTGCTACCCTCAGGAAAGAGGTGGAGGACCAGAAGCACACCTTGGACAAAGAGCGTGCGGCATCAACCGATGATTTAAAGGTTGACAATACCTCGCTTGATTTACTTGAAACAATTCATATTTTTTATATCAACAAATTCAATCAATAGATCTGTAAATAGATAGTTCGCGGACCAGGAGCCTTTTTATGCCTGGTAAACACTATTCATACCTACGTACTTAATACACTTGATAAGTACCTAGATCAAATCGACCATACCAAACTCAACAAAACCTTAAATTGAGAAACCCAGAATTCAGAAAGGCAATAAATACTAACACGTATTCTCCCTATTAGCGCCATTATTCTCGAAATTACTTATAGACATTGTATTTCTATTAAGCCGCATTCTGTTGGTGATCCGGATACTTGAATAATATAGATAAAAGAGTAGGTATTAGAAAAAAAATCATCATGATCAACTGCGACTGCAACGATTATAGGTGCCTACGGTGTTCCACTAGCAGTTTTGCTTGTATGCAGGGTTCAGCCCATTTACCCACTTGCCCGATGAGCGATTTGGCTGACATCGATCCTGACTGCGCCATCCATGGACACCTGTCAGCCCAATGGAAGAGCTTGACCAGCGTGAGAGGCGACTCCAAAGCTCGCGGGTTGCACACTTTGAGACAGGACGAAAACCTCCTCTCTCCCGGCACCCTGTTCCAGGGAGCAAAAGGTAGGTATTTGTCATATACCTACCTACATACCTACCTAGTAAAAAATGTTTTTTTTTTTTCTTCAAAAAATACCATGGAGTCTCGGAAGCAATACACTGCTATTCTCTTTCCCCTATTCGGTACCTACGTAAAACGGGGTAATTAGGATGTTGGGTTTAATAAAGGTCGGCTTCCCGACTTCGCTCGTTCTGGTGTATTTTTGGAACAACCGGGCCTGAAGCATCCTTCCTTTACCTTTGTAGGTAACAGTTTCTAGGGTATTTGAGGTTGTCACGTTGGTTACCTCGCTCCAATAGGCCCAACATCAACAACATCGATGATAACACCCATGCTTTGTACTGTACTTTCCATTAACTGGTTGCTGTCCAGTGTCCATAAAATTGGATGAATGCTGAGCTGGGTGAGCCGGGCACCTTATAAAGGCGCCTCTACCCTCCCCCGGTCACACTGGAATGGCCTCTGGGAGCCGTTGGTAATGGTAACCGTTGGAGGGAGACCTACCTGGGCCCTGTCCCTCGCACAGCGCAGCTCGGTTTCTCTGTAGTTTTATTGGTAACAATGTTACTTGTTTACAGGAGCGGTATATTATTAGGGTACCACGACATTACCTTACATTACCTTACGAATTACCTTGAGGTTTCCCTTTATGATTCACTTCAGCTTTCCCTACAGGTTTCCCTCAAGGACTCCCTCGAGGCTTCCCTCGAGGATTCCCTTGAGGATTCCCTTGAGGTTTCCCTTGAGTATTCCCTTGAGTATTCCCTTGAGGTTTCCCTTGAGGATTCCCTTGAGGTTTCCCTTGAGGATTCCCTTGAGATTTCCCTTGAGGATTCCCCTGAGGTTTCCCTTGAGGTTTCCCTGCAGGTTTCCCTCGAGGATTCCCTTGAGGATTTCCTTGAGGATTTCCTTGAGGTTTCCCTTGAGGATTCCCTTGAGGATTCCCTTGAGGTTTCCCTTGAGGATTCCCTACAGGTTTGCCTTCAGATTTCTTGAGGATTCCCTCGAAGTTTCCCTTGAGGGATTCCCTTGAGGTTTCCCTTGAGGATTCCCTTGAGGATTCCCTTGAGGTTTCCCTTGAGGATTCCCTTGAGGTTTCTCTGGAGGGTATTCCCTTGAGGTTTCCCTACAGGTTTGCCTTAGGATTTGCCTTGAGGTGTCCCTTGAGATTTCCCTTGAGGTTTCCCTTGAGGATTCCCTTGAGGTTTCCCCGAGGTTCACTTCAGTTTCTTGAGGAAACCTGCAGGGAATCCTCAAGGGAAACCTCAAGGGAATCCTCAAGGGAAACCTCAAGAAATCTGAAGGCAAACCTGTAGGGATTCCTCAAGGGAATCCTTTCGTTTCCACATTTTTTTAAAGAAGATTTTAGATTGTTCGGTGTTGAAACCGTTTAATAAGGGTCAGTCGATGCCTCGCTAAACCCCGAAGCCATGCCCTTTTCATGCACCGATGAAAGCTCAGCATGACCGAGTGCATGGTGGCTTCTCTTCGAGGAAGGAGAAGGTACATAATCTACTATTGGTGGAACGGATTAGTTCTATTTTATGAGTGTTATTTTTATGCGAATGATTGTTTTCACTAGTTTTGGTTTTATTATTTTCTGTAATAAACCTTTGAATATATTGTAAACTTTTTAATTTAAATATGTACCTACTGTTTGAAACTTGAATTTAATCAAGAACTAAATGTGATTTTGTCGTTTCTTTTGGCTCGTCTGTAAGACAATCTGTGATCCTAAATACAGTACAGGGACTTTTAATGGAATAATTTTTTTTAAACTGGTTTCCTATTTTGCTCTTTTTTAAAAACAACGATCCTTATTGCCTTAGAGTGATTTAAATGCATTAATTTTCACAAAACAGAATTATTGACCCCAGGCGTAATGAGGGTCAGGACATTAAAAAATAAATTCGTGAGTACTATAAATTTTAAAAAAATACCTATCAAGTACCTATATAAAATATACCTACCTAATACAAATATAATTGGAGGACAGCTGAACACGTCCGTGACGCTGGCAGGGCAGTCGGACGAAAAGCCCCAGCATGGAATGGCTGTTACTTTACTTTTTTTACTTATGCACTTTAATATATATCGGTAATCGTACCAATCCGGACATGCCTACCCTTTTGCCCTCTTCCGGGTCTTCAGGGTAGGTAAGGGATGTTGATGTCCGGATTGGTACGATTACCGATATATAGCTATAATATTACATTTTAATATACCTAAGTTCAATTAATCTGAATGGTGGAATCGACTGACGCAACGATTGTTTTTTTACTAGGTACTTACCCTCATAAATGGGGGGGAGGGGGTTTAAATGGGGAAATTGGAATTGAATTGTAGATGACAATATTGGTGTCGAAGGTGTATATACAGTTAACCCTATTAATCCTGTTTTACGGTTTGTAGGTACCTACCTAAATTCCACAAACCCACCACGGATGCGGTTAATTTTCATTTTCCAATTTTTCAAACCTGCAATGTAAAAATATTAAGAATCGGAAAATTGATTTTTTCCCAAGGTGATGAAGAAGCAGAATGGATGGATTTTACGAACGACTTTTCAACTGTATCGGTCCCTACGGTGCCTCAAGTCCCGGACAACAGTTTCGCGGACAATATGAAACGCCTCCCATCGCCCCCTCCAGAAACGTTCCTGACGGCCAGTCAAAGTTACATAACAAGACTTCGGGAGGTAAAATTTACTGTTATCGTACTCATGTTTGTTATGCATGCTTGCCTGTGTCAATGACTGTGCTTGATAATAATGTGGACTTAGTCCAAGCTATAATAAAATTAGGCCTGTGGTATTTTTGGGCGAAATCCCCATCAAAGCATTCACTGTTGCCGTATTAATATCTAATAGGTACAGTGATGTGTGCTCAATTTCAGATTGAACAGTTTTATCACAGAATACGTTTATCGCTAATTATGTAAACCTTATCATTTATCTTTTTTTTTTCTATCGATATTTTTACCTAAATAGGTACCTTCATGGTTCAATTCGGTACAAACATCTTGTGTGGCTACAAATTTCGTAATCCATCAGAGACTTACTGAATTTGAAAGACAGGCTTTATAGAGACCATTAATAAATTCACCTACTTTTTTTGGATTTCAAATTCAACAATCAGCAAAATTTCCTGTGACTCCTTCCCAAGTTATCAGAAAAACAATTTCTTATTGCGCCTTTGGGTTCAAAGATGAACCTCGCCGCACCTATTTCAGCTCCCTTGGTACCTACATCCGATCTTTTGAATAAGGAGATTCGAGAAGGGTATCTGGCGTTCGAAATATTGCGCCTGGAATTTTGCTGATTCGGCCTCTAAAGATGCAAACAGATTCTGCGGTTTTCTCGCAGTTGCCTTGCTGGACATTTTGTACATGTTACTCTTTTCGCTATTGACGAGTTGTGCAAACAGGTTGACGAGATGTGTAAAGAGGAAATGTCCAGAGTGAACGCCATCGCTCCAAACTTGGACCACTTGAACCAACTGGCCAGCGATTGGGAAGTAGTTGCAGCGAATTCTCCGGATTTCTGTCGCATAGCTGACGACAAGACGTCGAACGGTTTGGGTCTCAACGATGACGCTGACACCTCGTCCTTGATGGAAGAAGCGATGCCTGACCACCTTCGATCCCAGCTCGATTCGATAGAAGAATTCATTAGCGCCCTGGTACTGTAAAATTGTCCAAAAATAAATAAAAATGCCTATTGTGCAGATGATTTTGTACGAACAACCACTAATATATAACTAAGACCGCAAAATCATATAATGCCGAAAGGATTCGGTCACACATGCTTTGGCTTACCACGATGTAACCTTACCCCAGTCAGAAGCGTCAATCACCCATTTCCACTGTCCATATCACAGAACTTAGCGAAGTGATAACCGACATAACTATTATAAGTAATATGAAGAAATTTTAAGACTCATTTTCCGGTGTTTTAAACTATTTTAATAAGGTAACTACCCTTCATTATCCCTTCACGCTGTCATTAAGACCTTCGATTAAGACAAATGGAAGCTTATTTTTTTTAATGGCAAAAAATCCAAGGATTGGGATCCAAAATCAAAATAATACGTTGTTACCATGATGAGATCTTTTAAAATACCTTCCCACCTTATTCTGCCAATTACTTTGAAATCTCCTGTAGGGATGATAAGCTGCTGTAAAATAACGTGATACATCCAAGGACTTATTGCAAACAACTTCGTTAATACCAACGGTCATAACGCTTATTATTATTTGTCAGTCCATTGTTGTTTGCTTTCATGCTCCTATTTTTCCAGATATAAATATGGAACTATTTTAAATTGGGAATCCAACAAAGGAGGGTGAGGAAGATGGGGGAATTAACGTTCTGAGAAAAAGGAAATCACAAGTTGGCTACAATTCAAAGGGGACGACCGAGACAGCTCAACGGGACTTCCCGGGTGCTCCAAATAGACGGGGAGGTTTAAGAGAGGTTGTTGATATGGTTTTACTTGACGTCGTGTTTATTTTGTTCTTTGCTACATCAAAACAAAAAATACTTGCTTATCTGTCAGAGGCTAATAAGGTTCGTGCTTACAATAGGTCAGCCAATCAGTATGTAGCTACCTAAAGTTTTATATGCCTCTAATCAATTTGAAATAGGGACTACAACGAAGACGCTGACCGGAAACGGTACCTATCTAATACTAATATGAAATCTTGATTATTTTTTAACTGACGCCATAAGTAGCTAGCACAAATGACTCCAGTGGCAGCACCATCTTATCAATATAATAGTAGTAGTAAGTCCGCCTTTGCATTGATTAAAATCACGAAATTTCATGTTTCGTTTCTATTTTATGCCGTTTGAAGACAATCGGCACCATTATCAGTTATTTTTATCTGTCTGCCTGCGTATTACCTACTGTTTTATCGCACGTTACGGCTAAACGAATCATCTAAATTAGATGAAAATTCGGGAATATGTCGGGGTGAGTAGCCCAACTTGAAATCTGCGACCTTCGGAGCTCCAGAAATCGGACTGGGAGAAGGGGTCAAGGGGGACAGAGTGGGGCTTAGCTGGGGGGTGTTGAGGTGTAAAACTGCCGAAAATACGTCATTGTGCATGCGCAATGGCAGTAAAAATATGTGCCCTTACCAACCAAGAGGCTCAGATTTGAATGACATTTTTTGGCAGTTGAACATCAAATCACAGAATCGTGAATTTTTACCTGCGAAGGGCGGGGTTACAGGGAAGAGAGAAATACAACTCCAGCAATTACTAAAACTGACTAAATTCCAAGTTGAAAAGTCAAATTTGAATAAAATTCTAATGTCTTGGGTAACCCAATTTGAAATAATCAGAGGAATTCGAAATCATTGCGAGAACCGAACCAGATGGGTTGGTATTATAAGAAAAGTGGGTGAGCGAAACGGTGTGGTAAATACCTATATACTCCCCTTACTATAATATAGTAAAAGAAAAAATATAATTATATTATAAAAATAAAAATATGTAGGTAGTATTAATTTGTTTAATACTATTTAAATGGAAATTTTTTGATGACTAAGTACACTGTCAAGAGTTCAAATTACATTAGTACTTGGGCTCATAAACCTATTAGTGGATTTGTGGAACCTTTTTCATGACCAGTGGACTCAAATTCGTACGATTTCTTATACAACATCCGCACACGAGACTGCCGGAAGAATGCGAGAATGCGAATAAAAAAGGTTGTCGGCCTTGTGACACGACATCTCTCCGAGGATTTTCAGATGAAAGTTTTAGTCACAGCATGAGCACGCTAACTACGAGAATGGCGTTCTATATATTTATTTGCAGCTATTATTATACAGAACTTTGGGCACCGGCAACGCATCTTGGAGGCCGGATTACTTCCTAGTACAGATATATCTCCATGATCCATCCGTGTTCAAGCCGGACAGCTGTTTCCTTGCATTAGGTTCACTTTAAGAAAGAATTCCAGAATTAAAGAAAAATTAAACCTCGTTGGAATACAGAGGTACAGATTAATTATTATTTAAATATAGGTTTTAGTTTAGGTACCTAGCAAAAATAATACACATACATAGGTAGTTACCTACATAATTACGTATTTATTTATACAATGAACAATATTTTCAAGAGGCCATAAATTACTTACACATGGTTGACTTAATATTCTGAAGAAGCTTTGCTGTATGGTGATGATGATGGCGAATTTACAAATATCGAAAGCGCTGATCTCTTCCGGTTTGTAGCTGTATTCTTGTTTTGCAAATCGCGCAACCTGTCCAAAATGCAGAGTGACATTATGGTCGTCTACTATTTTGAGTTACACCACGTAGATTGCCTTCGGCATGCACCAAACCGTTATTTATTCTAAAAGGGAGCAGTTACACTTTTGAGAACGTTACTTCTTCTAAACTTAGAACCTGTGGCAACCATCCAGGAACTCCTACGCCATAGGAGAGGGCAAAAATATTTTGAATTAAAGCACATTCACCGACCGGAAAAAGTGGAGTGCAGTACCAGCTGTACCGGAGAGGACGAACAGTATATCAGAGTATTTACATAGGTACATAACGATAACCAATATGAGTGAATTTCGAATAATAAGATTACACACATTAGGGTTCAAACTCATCTCAGAACAAGAATAATGAGGTATTTAATCTTGCTAAGTAGTTGTAAGAATACATAATACCAAATGAATCAGTAGAGGAAAATACAATTTCTTAATATATCACTGCAATTTTTACTATAAAGAGTCATAAGGAATAATAATATGCACATTTTATCTATATGGGGAATTCAAAACCAAACCTGAGTATTTATAGCAACTTGATATACAGGAGTACGTACCTAATTTATGTTGAAATAGTAGTGGTGACTGCTTTTGAATTCTTGGTACATATGTAAATTATGTAAACAACCACCTGTTTTCTAAATCATTGAGAAGGAATACGATATTTTTCAATTTGACTGGCTGTCCGCTGGTACGAAGTTTTCAAAATCGGATAACTATATTTTACAATACCTAATTAATAATTTCTTTTGTGTGAATTAATTATTTATTTTGTGTGCATATTTACGAGTCAGTAGGTAGGTACCTATTTTTTCAATGGCATTTTTGGAGCACTTGGCATTTTCACCAAAGGTGAAGGAACCCTGCAAGGAAAAGTTAATTTGACTACTAAAAACTTAATACCTGCTCGATGGGATTAATTTTTTAGTTACACGGTCAGATTGTAGAATTCCTTCATGTCCCTATTCATTCTCAGATCTCTTCGACCTTCCAACACTGCTCGCATCTCGCGGTTCTTTATTTACCCCAATAGCTCCAAATGCGCAGTTCAGGAAGGGTCATCCAAATGAAGAACATTCCAGCTCAAAACAGAACCAGTCTTTCAAAACCGACTTATAGGTATTTTATCATGGAACATGAAATGAAGTGTCGAGTCGCAAAATTCAAAGTTAGCTTCCTTTAATTTTCCGGCATATACCACCAAAAAATATAAGGCGGATTCAAACGAGTAGACCTCCTTGTTCGTTTCAAGTCTTACTTGGAGAGTCGTTTTAAGAGAAATGTTAAGCAAATTCGGTGAAACTTAAGTTCCAGTGCATTGCATTCGTCCCAACTTCATAACCACCTTCTAATCGACTGCTAAACGTACTTACTCGTTGTTCTTCACTCGATACACAGCAATAATAGTCTGTTTACCTTATTCCGAAGAGTGTTGCGTTTGCCCGAATGACCTACAGGCCTTGATATCCACTGGCTGGCCAGGCTTCTCCCCACTGGATCACCTTGTGTAATTGATGCACTCTGATTAAGATCCCGCCAGCTAAGACCGACATACCGTGAGCGTTGGTCCTAACATTTTATTACCTATGTTATTAATCTTGTGGACTGCACTGTATATTCTTCCTACTCGAAATCGAACAAGCGTTTTGACATATAACTGTGCGAGGTAAAGTTCGCACGCCTGGTCGTTCTCTTTTAATGAGAACCCCGTTCTATAAAATAATTATTAGCTCTCCCAGAACGAAGTCGTATTGTTGAATCATTTTCAGGAGTTGAGATTCTTCGAGGTGTCATGTGCGTGTTACGGATACTTACGAATACGAAATGATTCACGGTTGGGATATGGTTACCGTGCGCTTATTCAACTCGAAACTATTTTGCCTGAAATTATATGATAATATGTACATTTTCTATTATTCTACTAATTCTAATTCTATGTTTCTCTCTGCTACCTACTTCCAATTAGGTGTCGGTTTATTATTCTGTGAATAACACCTATGTGTTCGATCAGCAAGAAATTTTTATAACACCCCCTCAAAATTGTTTCTTTTACGTTTCGAGGTGCGTGGATTCAAAAAATGCAATGGCCGCCCGCCGTATCATCTATATCTACTTTATTTGCGGTCTAAACAATTCTTTCTTCGGGAGCCCTGAAGCTCAGCAGCCCGATCGGAATACACCCAGGGGGTGTTATGGGTGACGAAAAAGGGTAAAAATAGGGTTTTTCGAGGTTTTTTTGAGGTTTTAGTGAACATGAGCTTGTGAGGTACGGTTTCCATGTTTTTTTTAGGGCAAGAAAACCGAATACGGAGTTGATTTTGACCAAAGAGTGAAGAACTGTGGTTGTAACGACAGTTCAGCTCCCGAAATCCATTTTTTAAGTAAAAAACCTGGGAAATTGTCTGAAATTACCATAAATTTGTATAGTAACACTAGAAGTATCACATCAGGTAAATCAAGACAGTTAAATGGCACTATCAATGATCAAAGATAATTTGTTAAAAACAGGAGCCTAATTCGTGTTTTTGGGGCCAAAATTGGTGGGAACAATAAAAAATTCCTTTCAATTATTGCGCATGAAAGAAACAATAAATGAACAGCCAACATTTCTGTAGCCATTTCTGTATGTCCAATAGAATAATAAACCCATGTGACAAGAACTCTGCAGCATTTTTCAACTTCAAATAGAATGTCTTTCAGTGGGTATTAAATAGAAAACGTTAAATTTGATATGAATAACCTTGAAATCAATTTGGATAACCTAAAATTAGATTTTGTTTTTCACCTTGAAAATGTTTTGGAAAACCAAGATTTTGTTTTATGTGTAGATAGGTACTCTTAGATTATGTACCTAATGCTCTATTTTCTGAAAATTATGGGAAAAAACCCTGTGGATATTACTACGAAATATAGGAGCATTATGTAGATAACATACCTACCTACACATTCGTGAGTATTGTTTTTGCAAGAACATCGTTGTCGTTCTTGTGGCAAGAGGCAAATGAGTATGCAAAACCCGCACAATCGATCAGTCTTGAAGGAGGGGAGAACGTTCCGCGCCGTCCCTACGTATACAATACGAGAACGATTTTTGTCTTTCAACCTATCATGAATCGAAATTGTTTTTCCCAGGAAACTGAGTCTACGGTAGTGAATTTAAAGAAGTCTTTAGACACACGTAAGCACCTACTTTTGCGCACCTGAACTTGATTTTTTTTTTTTTTTACGGTAATGTAAATGTCGATAGAATTGAAGATCAATAACTAGGTACCTACTAATTTAAGTAAATCATCCTTAGGCATAATGATAATAGTCCCTACTAGTACCTTGTAGTTAGTAAGTAAAAATACATAGGTTTTTACAGTTGTGTGTTATTTGCAAGAGGTGATCTGCAATCCAAGTTCATATAGATTACCTAATGTCTCATGTTCCAGTAGGTACATTATACTTACCTACCTATATATCTGCTTGTGCAGTAGGTGAGTACCTATTTTGGGTTTCAAGAAGTAAACACATTATTAGTCACAGAAAAAACTGCTATTGAAATTTACTTTCAGGTAAGTTACATGCATTTCGTAAAACTCCAAAAAAAATTGTTTGTTGGTGGGGGGGGGGGATAAAACAGAATAATATTCCGATTTTTATTAACATCATGGTACATTATTTATGATACCCAAATGATACAAAGGGGTTTTGGTAGAATGTTACATATTTTTAACGCCGATGGACCTAGGGTTAAATCCCAGCCTTTTATGTTTTTCCAGTCCTTTTACGCTCTACCTGCTGGTAATAAAGCGGCAGAGCGAGGCAGGCAGGCAGTACGACCTACCGGGTGGCGCAGTAGGTAGCTGTTTGGTGGACTTGTTAGCGCAGGAAGTTGAAAAGCTGGTAGCCGGGGCATTCCCTTCAGAAAGGGTTCTTGTATATTTGGCGGTGATGCTGCAGAGGGACAGAATGGTCAAGCAAGTCAGGGACATCAGGGCCCTTCTAACCCAACGAAGTCAACTTTGGGTAGCGGGTGAGTTTGACACGTTGGTTGCTGATGCTCTCAATGCAGACCGGAAACTCGGCACTCGTAAGCAACGCAGCGCTTCAAATGACCAGGCAGTAAAAATATTCCACCGTTTGATGCTCCGGGGAAAAGTGAGGGAGGCTGTTCAGTGGCTGGAAGAAGGTGGAACGACGTCTGCGTTACAACCGGATTCGATAGTGGACTCTGATGGTACGACCGTTATGCAGGAGCTTGGGAAAAAGCACCCAGAACCCTCAATTCCCAGGTCTAGCCTACTGGATTTGCCGGTTGGGCAGGCACTGCCACCATTATTGCCTGCTCTGATTACAAGTGATCATGTGGAGAAAGTGGCAAGAAGGCTTCATGGTGGGGGCGGCCCAAATGGCACGAATGCTGAACAGTGGACGGATTTCTTCCTCAGGCACGGCAGATCAAGTATACGCCTAAGAGAAGCAGTGGCTGCCCTAGTCCGTCAGCTCAGTGGGGAGGAGGTACCATGGGGTTCAATCCGAGCACTGATGTCTAGCAGGATGGTGGCCTTGGACAAATGTCCTGGTGTGCGCCCGATTGGGGTGGGTGACTGTCTTCGAAGAATCCTGTGTAAATGCATGGCTTTGGCTACAGGTGATGAGGTTACTGAAGCATGTGGGGGTAGACAGCTCTGTGGAGGCTTGAGTGCTGGGATAGAAGGAGGAGTACATGCAATGGATTCACTGTTCAAGGAGAGGGCTACAGCAGGTTCAAAGTGGGGAATGCTGCAAGTAGATGCAAAAAATGCATTCAACTCAATGAATCGGATTGTTGCTCTCTGGCAGGCACGGTTGTCATGGCCGTGATGCGCGAGGTTCCTATACAACACTTACCGAGGTCATGCGGAGTTGGTGCTTCGAGGCACGGGTGACCGCATTCTTAGCAAGGAAGGAGTTACCCAAGGGGATCCTCTGGCCATGCTGTTCTATGGACTTTCGACCATACCGATCATTTATGCCCTCCAAGACCCAATGGTTAGGCAATGCTGGTACGCATATGACTCGTCCGCACAGGGTGACCTTCGAAAATTGAAAGATTGGTGGACAAGGTTGAATGAGGTCGGTCCGAGCTATGGCTACTTCCCACAAGGCAGTAAATCATGCTTATTGGTGCACCCAGATGATAAAGACGAGGCTGAAATGATTTTCGGGGATAGTGGAGTCAAAGTGGTCACAGGGCAGCGGTTTCTTGGGGGATATATAGGCCCAGAGGAGGGTAAGGTGTCATATCTCAAGGAGAAAATCGATGGCTGGATAGTGATGATCAAGAAACTAGCGGGTGCAGGGGAGTCCCAACCTCAGTCTGCATATGCGGCACTCACGAGGTCACTTCAGAGTCGGTGGACGTTCTTGCAAAGAGTCTTGGACAGTGCAGAAGGGGCCTATGAACCATTGCGTGATTCGATCCAATCGACCTTTGTTCCTAAGCTGTTTGGTGAACCCAATCCTACCTCAATTTCGCGGGAGGAAAATGACTTGTTCTCACTGCCGGTAAGCAAAAGGGGGTTGGCGATAGGCGACCCAGTCAGAACGGCCAAGCTATCTTACGAAACTTCAAGGGTCGGCGGTGCGGAGCTGACAGAGGCCATAAAGACTGGTGGTGAACTGAGTGTGGTGCAGCATCTCTTGATGTCCATACGTGTGAAGAGGGAAGCAAAGAAGAAACGAGAGCAGTTGGAGGATACTTTGTTGGAACGCACAGTCGCAACATTCTCAGCTGACCGCAGGCGGGCCATTGAGCGATCTGTCATGGCTAAATCAAGGAGTAGGACCTCAGGCTGGCTCTCAGTCCTTCCTTTGCGAGGGCATGACTTTGACCTATCTCCATGCGAATTCAGGGATGCACTGGCCATCCGATACAAGAGACAGCCGTTTCAGATGCCAAAGACATGCGATGGATGTGGCCATGGACAGTTTACGTTAGAACATGCCCTGGACTGCAGAACAGGGGGCCTCATCACTAGACGCCACAATGAGATAAGAGATGTCCTCGGGGACCTAATGGCAATGGCATGGGGGAACTGTGTGAAGGAGCCGAGAATACGAGAGTCGGTAGATTCGGCACCAGCGCTGCGAGGGGATCTTGCATGCCGGGGGGTCTGGGAGCCACAGAGAGAGGCATTGTTTGACGTCCGTGTCGTAGACACTGATGCCCCCTCTTATGGCTCTCGGTCTGTCCTTTCGGTCCTGTCGGCGGCAGAGCACGAAAAGATGCGAAAATACAGCGACGCAGCTGAAGATCGGCATGCCACTTTTACGCCGCTTGTATGCTCTGCAGATGCAACGTTTGGCCCCCAAATGAGTGTGTTTGTGAAGGTGTTGGGCGAGCGCTTGGCTGATAAGTGGCACCGGCCCCAGTCAGTAGTGAGGGGATGGCTCCGGGCACGGGTATCACTAGTGATCCTTAGAGCATCCAGCATGTGCCTCAGAGGCGCAAGGAAGAAGTGGAGAAGTGCGGAGCTAGGCTTCGGGGATGGTGCCGCGGTGCAGTTGGGCATGTAGGGTGACCTGGCACTTTAGATGGCATTCACGCACTCACGAGCGGATCAATCCTCTTCGGAGAATCCGGGAAGCCAAATCCAAAGCGGAAATCTGGACAACGGCGACGATATTTTTGTTAGCTTCCTATTGTTACAAATGTGTATTTTCAAATGTAAGACGCTATTACAATGGGTTGGAATAAATTAACAACTTTTGCGTGGGAAATAAAGTTTCGATTCGATTGAAAAGTATAAAGCAGTAACTACTGCTACTGATAGAACTATTGTATCTTGTATTTGTTGAAGTTTGCAAATTCGATGCTTCTCCCTCAATGTATGTATGTTGCTCGCGCCGCTACTGCACCTGGCTGCTGTTTACTACCAAACAGTGAGTGAGAAAAATAGAAAATTAGGTACCACGTTACTTGCTGTTAGGTACCATTACATACTGTAATTGATAATATCAAAAATCGAGTCATTGGCATTGAATGAATGTTTGATGAAGAATCAGATAGAATATGAGATAGCAGGAGATTAATAGGGAAAGAGAATATACAATTAATAGGAAAGAGCAGTAGTCAATGTGGCCATTCAAAATAGTTGGTCTAACGAAAGTAATCCATGGGTTACAAAACTATTTCCTACACTCTGCATTATTTGAAACATCCCGAGTAATTAAGTTGTTTAATTTTTGTTTGTTTTTGTTTTAGTGTTTGATCTAGAATTTAGGATTTCACTGTCATGTTCAAGAAGTCAGTGGTCCAATGGTCAAGCTTGAGAAGTTTGAACTCCGTGCCTTTGCCGAGGGTAAAATTATATTCAGAGTTACCTAGTTGTTTTAACTATTTACGTAAACTTTAGGTTTTAAATCTCTTGGTACTTTGCCAGGAACGTTATAATAGTTGAGATTATGAAGATGTTCTGTACTTAGTGCCGAAATTGTTTTTCAAGACTAAACCGTAGTTATGCCCTGTCTATTGGCATAACTTGAAGGAGTTTGATGTTTAAAATTAGCTCATAAGGTTTTAGTGGATGTTGAATCCAACTTTGTCAAAAATTCAAAATTCCAGGCCCACAAATCCCCCTTTATTAGAGATAGGTATAACGTCAAGACTTTGGCTCAGCTTGATTGATGGAAGCTGGAAAGAGTTTCCGTAACCTGAACACTGATCACTTAGTGTTTTAGTTACGAAACACTTGGGTGAGGCTTCTAACAACCCTTTCTAGTGGCTTAACTTGAAGGAATTTGATGTTTAAAATTAGCTCGTAAGGTTTTAGTGGATGGTGAATCCAATTCTGTCAAAAATTCAAAGATCTAACCCAGACTTCCCCTTTATTATAGACACAACGTCAAGACTTCGGCTCGGCTTGATTGGAAAGAGTTGTCGTAATCAAAACACCGAACACTTGGTCTTTTGGCAACCAAACACTTGGGTCAGGCTTTACCATTTCCCTGAATCTCGTGAAGGAGGGGTACTGCGCCTTCGCGGACAAAGAAAGGCTCGCGGAGAGGGCTGGCAGTCCGGGTATGAGAAACAGCTGGACGTATATAAGCGAAAGTGGGGGGCCGGCTCCTGCTACAGTCACACAGCCGCCACTTAGCTGAGCGTTTCACGTTCCTGGAAGTGGAAAACCAAAGGAAAACAAAGTGTGTTCTTATTTCATTTTCTCACGCAGTTTCTTTTAACGAAAGGCCGATTTTGATTACAAGCCGGACAAAATGAAGCCGCCACCATCCCAGTTCGGAGCTGACATCACCAACACGGCTCACATGATCTGCACCAAATTGGCGGGACGAGCTGTCATCAGAGTCGTCAGCCGGTGCAACGAAGCCCAGGAAAACAACAACCTAGGTCAGTGACAGTGATTTGATACCGCACACTTTTCTCGTAATCAGTGCTTTCCACCCATTCTTGGATTAATAACAGCCTCAAGGTAAAGGAAACCCAAATATTTAAAATAACTAATGAATAATGGTAACAAAAAAGAGTTATTCATTATAACGAATAATATTGACAAACAGTTTCTTTCTTTGCATTTGCTACTAATTTCTTTGGAAACTTATTTTACGCGTCTATTGGGCAAAAATACGGGGGAAGGGGACAAATCGGGTGAAAATAGACCAAGTACTCCAAGTAGGCTTTAAAAAAATAATGTCATGAACACTTATTTCATCTTTTCTTTTTTTTAACGCAATTATTGAATTCTAAACTTCTTGTAAAAAGCTATGCACTTCACCCGAAATTTCAAAACATCAAGATTTGTAGTAGTAGATATTCTTACCTACCTACAAGCTGATTAGACTTATCTCACTGGGCTCAACCATGCAACCCATATTCCAATCCATACTTTCTAGTTTTTCTGTTTTGCTCTTTGAGCTGGTGCGGCTCAAAAAGCCGCATTCAAATTTGTTCAACCTTTTGCCCGTGAGGCGGATTAAGTATAGCAGTGCGCATCCAGAACTTGGAAGAGCCTTCTTAAGTAGGATGTTTCCAAACCTGTCCCCACTCAAAAAGTACTCTGTTACACGCATTACGGTCCGAGCTAATAGCATAACTAACACTGTGGTTCTTACGGGATCTTCCAGGGTCCAACCTGATAACCCTTGAAAAACTGATCAAAATCAGTCCAGTAGTACCGGCTATAAAAGTGTTTCAGGATCTTCATGTCGCACGACAAAATTTATAGTTCGATATTCATCCAGTTTATTCTTGAGACCAACACGCACATGTAGGTACCTTCAGCATTTCAGCTCGTTTTGATTGCTCTTTCGATAAGGTGGTACCTCCTTCTGTTGAGGTTACAAGGTTACAAGGTATTGATGGGTACAGACCCCGAAACAAAATTTTTTCGCAAAATGCAACCACACTGTAAAAAATCAAATTTTCACTTTGATCTTACAGCTTCGTTTTGCTCAGTCTTCGGCAAAATGATAATCAAATGTGACACAGAACGTCTGACAGGTACCTGTACGAGCCTGCTGCATTTTCGACATCCTGCCCAGCATAATTTCCTAATGATTATTCCATTAAAATAATTTCCTAATGATTATTCCATGAAGAGTAATTTCCTAATGATTATTCCATGAAGAATAATTTCCTAATGATTATTCCATGGAAATAAGTGGGATTTTCCTCTGTTATCGTTGATATGGGATACCTGCAGTTCAACTGAAGATATTAGGCGGCGATTTTGTTATTTGTTAAAATATCGTTGTATTTGTTAAAACAGCAGTGTTGTTCCTAATCGCATACCAAAACATTTTTTTGTATGTGAGTAGTTAAGTTGTTTGGGTTTAATGGCGCTGAGTTTCTCCACTTGTTGCAAGGATGATAACAACTCATATATCATCTGATTTAAAAGCTAACAAATATACCAATCCCGGCACTGCGCACTACATTCGTATGTACTCGAAAATAGCTCGAGACATTTACGTTTTTATAAGTACAAAAATAAACTCCGGCTTGCCCCTCTTCGAAGCTTTCAACAAGCTTCGTGGACTTCCAGAATAGTTTTGAAAAGTTCCACCCGCCAGTGATTTGTAAACCTGCTATTCATTTCCTGACACGGACGGCTGGGTGCCCGACAGCTGGCTACAGATAGAAATGGTTACAGCTATTGCGTCAAAACATGCAAAAGAAAGTCTTAGAAAAGAATTTGACTGCAAAAGAATTAATTTATGCGGGAAGCAAAAAATAGACGACAATTTTTGCTCACCCACAGATTTATACTGTTGGAGTTTAAACCTAATCCACAAATACCAGCTAATAGGCGAGTTGAATGATAAATTTAACTTCATTACTTTTGAATAATATTTCTTGATAGAATCAACTTTTCGATAACCTTCCCAATCAACAATATATGAGTACATCTACCTGTTCAAAATTCATACAGTCAATTAAAACTAAAAAAAGTTATAATACCTAATCAAAATTATACAATGTGCGTATCTTTGTACCCATATTGATTACATAATTATACTGGAGTCTCGAACATGATCATGTGATGATTTATGATTCAGCTTGATGATCTGGAAAATTGCAGATACTCAGCTCATAGAAATAAAAGTACATATCATAAATCCTGATGAGAGTCTATGCTGAAGTCTAGCAGGAGAACTAGAGCTGAGTTACTTGCGCTTCATCATAGTAAATGTTGGAGGGTTATCTATAGCACGCATGTTCCCTATACTTTTCTTGCAGAATGGATGTTTTTGGTGTTGTTGTTATTAGCATCGCTGCAGCCGAAAAGCGCAAAGCCCTACTTAGTGAGGGGCAAAAAGCGCAAACCAGCCAAAATCCCTAGAACCGAAAAGCACTAATAGAAATGCCGTAAAAGCGCAAAAGTGTAGTATCTTGATGATCATGATCGCGGTGTCCTTCGCCTGCTGCTTAGATGTAGGTACTGTTTCAGTGTTATCAATTTTTTTCTCGAAATCTAAAATTTCATTTTGGCTGCAGCGAGTCGATTGATTCATTGATTACGTGCGCATTTCGGACAGTTTCTGATTCGGTTATTGGCGCTCATTTGTGCGCTTTTCGGAAACATTCTATACAGGCTTGAAGAGAATTTGCGCTTTTTTATTGTAGCCATTAGCATAGTAAATACCCTTGCGATGAAATATCAACCGAAAATCGCCAAAAGCATGTACCGCGTTTCATAGTTTCTTTCGAAGCAGGTCAGTAAATATGCATCATACGGGGTCAAGGGGCGGAGCCTCTTGCGAGACGCGAGACGCCGAGTTTTGAGAAGTCAACGAGCATCCAAACCAACCATCAATGCAGAAGGCCGATTTAAACACTCAGAAATCGATTACTTAGGTACCTACTTTATACTTCGATGAACGATTTGCCCCCAACATTTGTTTCGAAATTTCAAAGTGCAAATAACTAGCTCGGCCCCAGTCTAGACACTCCTTTTTACGAGTTGGTATGATTTAAATAGAAGACCTGAAACTTTGATCATTGAGGTACCTTGAATCCGATTTGCTAATACCTTGGTACATTGGCATACAGGAGTAAGTACTGAATTGAAGTACACTCCCTTAATTTCTTCAATTCAGCTCTCAATATGGGGTATACACTGTCAGCATAGGTTATAACAGGAAATAGTGTTTCTCACCGACTTTCATCGTTGCGACGAAATCGGTGGTTTATGAAACAGCGCCGCTAAACAGGATTTTCTCAAGAGGCACCTGGTATGTGTTGAAATTCACACCGGGTCTTAATGAGTAATCGCTGATCTCCATCTGCCATTGGTTAATTTGCAGTCGGGGTTACTAGAGCGGGACTCATAACAAGGCTATTTCACGTGAACAGGGCTTACACAAAAAGCAGTGTTTTGGATGAGAATATCTAGCTGTATTAAGAGGAGCTTACCAAATATTATTGTAGAGGATACCACGAATCACATCATGCAACAATAACGTCACTTACCCCAAAATAACTTACTCTTTACCTACATAAAATATACCGAAGAAGAACGATTGTTGTACGAGTACAATCTTTTCCCAGAAGGAAATGTTCAGTAACTCAATGATGTTGCTTCTGCACTAAGTACATTATTAATATCACCCAACAATACTACAAAATCTTGATATCACCCATAACAGGAAAAAACCATTGAGAAACATGGAGTGTCAACACTCGAAACTTGCAAAAAACCGCTGCAAATTATTACACAGTGTTTTATTATTTACCTGTAAAATGGCCCTTCTGCGCAGATCATTGTCTTCTGTGGTCAGGTACTGGAGCCAGCCGCGCAATCACATTTCATATATATGTGGTGGAATCAAGAATCGTATCATTAATTATTTGTTGATATTCATGAAGCATAATGTTTGTTCTCATTAAAAAACGCTGCAAATCCCTGCACAACGGTTTATTATTTTGTATAGAATACCCTTCTGTTACAGATCACATCTCTATGTATAGATAACCCGTCTATATAGTATGATATGTGCTATTCTATACATATTATGTAGATCGCAGACCCTCCGTAGGTTAGTACCTAACCCCGTACTCGTTACTAGGTACCTACCTAAATCACGAGTTAAATGTTGCTAAAATAATTCTGCCGATGACAAACAGTACCTAACAAAAGAAACACACATAATGAAGTTCTGAAAAGAAATTGTTGATGAGGAGTGAAAAAAGTTGCAAACGTACCTACCAACAAACTCCAGCCCCTTCTACGTGGATGGTATAATGAACCGTTGTGTAATAATTTACCGTTGAGTAATGCTAATGATTTACCGTAGTAATAATTTACCCATAAATAATACTTCAACGTTTGTTCAAGTTTCACTACCTACCAACAAACTCCAAAAGAGCCATAATTTTTCAAATTAAATAATATCACAGAACAACCAACTCGACTTCATACTCCGCCAATATAATCAGGTGATCCCTACCAATGATTTTATCTCCACCAAATTTCCTATTGTGGGCGCGTCTCTGGTTACGACATTTGGTTTGAATTGTATACAATTTCATTCACACTGGAGTCGAAAATGCCTGTCGGTGCAAACTTCGGGGCCTTACTGTGAACGAACGGCTGGACGTACGATGCTCCGGATGGTCTTAAAAAACTCGCAAGTTCAAGAACTATTTAAAACCGTAAAAATATTCACGTAAAAAAATGGTATAGGCGTTTTGAAAATTTCAACCCCTATTTTGAACCCCTTAGAGATGACTGACACTAACGTCGAGCTTCAAGGACCAACTAGACGCCGAACGGAACCTATAACCCGAATTTCATCAATTTTTTTTCATGGTAACTAAGAAAAGTGGCCCGTACGGCGTACGGCGTACGGCGGACAGACAGAAATATTTTTATTGCAGTTTTGGATTCTACATACCTTGAAACGTAAACCATCAAATTTTGAGGGGGGGTAAGAATTTTTTTTTTCATGCTCGATTCCAATGGTTCATTATTGAAAATAATAAACCAAAAGTGCCTATCAACTGAATACAAAGTAACCATCATTCTTCAAATGAAATAATATCTCGGAACAACGAACTCGACTATATTATAGAGCCATGCGTGATCATAATCTGGTGTTCCCTAGCAATATCTGGACCGGATTCATTCACGATCGCGTTGACGAAGCTTTTCGGTGCAAACGAACGGCGTACAATGCTCCGGGTGGTCTCAAAAAATTCTTTAGTTCGAGATCAATTTAAAAACGCCCTAATGATTACACAACGGTATATTATTTACCTTTACTTGCCCCTTCTGCGTAGATCACCGTTTTCTGTGGTCAGTATCTACCCTCGAGCTCCCCCCAGGAAATTCGTAAATCAAGTACTGCAGCCAGCCTATTGCCCGGTGCATAAATAAGTAATGGATTCGAGAATTTTATCATTAATAAATCATTTGTTGTTATTCTCGAAGCATAACGTTTGTTGGTTATAATAAGTACCTATCAACAAAATCCGAAAGATCCATCAATCTTCAAAAAATGAAATAATATTACAGAACAACCAACTCGATTTCATACTACCATTGATTATAATCAGGTGTTCCCTAGCAATGATTGGGAGGATTTATACCGTTCATTCACCATCATGCTGACGAGCTTTTCGGTACAAACGAACGGCTGGACGTACAATTTTTTCCCCTTAGATATGACTGGTAACGCCGAGCCTCGAGGACCAACTAGACTCCAAATCGGACCTACGAACCAAATTACATTAAATTTGGTTCACGGTAACTAAGGAAAGTGCGAAGTACGGGGTACGGCGGATGGACAGAAATTTTGGTTTATGATTTTCAGTAATGGACCTTGAAATCTAGCGTGAAAAAAAAATTTAACCTCCCGCAAAATTTGATGGTTTCTTTCAAGGTAAATGTAGAATCCGAAAATGGAATTAAAAAATGTCTGTCCGTCTGCCATAAACAGTACTTGCACTTTACTTAGTTACCATGAACAAAATTAATGACATGTGTTCCTATTTGGGGTCTAGTTGGTCCGCGAAGCTCGCTGTTACTATCAGTCATCTCTAAGGGTATGTAAATAGGGGTTGACATTTTCAGAACGCCATAGCTCGAAAATTTTCAACAGAAAGGTGTGGTTTTTTACGTTTTCAAATTGATCTCGAATTTTTTGAGACGACTCCGGAGCTTTGTACGACCAGCCGTTTGTTTGCACCGAAACGCTTCGTCAACATGATCGTGAATGAGAGCTTATAAATCCGGCCCAGATATCATTGCTGGGAGCACCTGATTATAATCACGCGCGGCTGTATGAAATCGAGATGGTTGTTCCGTGGTATTATTTCATTTGAAGAGTGATGGCTGTTTTGGATTTGTTCATAGGCACTTTTTTATTCTGAACAAATGTTGTGCTTCATGAATAATAACAAATAACTATAGAATTTTTTATTCAACCGCATATTTAGGAAATGTGATTACCCGGCTGGCTCCAGTACTCGATTTAGCGCTCTCGTGTGGGAAGCGCGAGGGTAGGTATTGGCCACAGAGAACAGTGAACTACGCAGAAGGGGCATCTATACAGGTAAATAGTAAACCGTTGTGTAATAATTTGCGGCGTTTTTTATTCCAATTTTGGATTCTACGTACCTTGAAACGGAAACCATCAAGTGGGGGGGGGGGGGGGGTTAAAAATCTGTTTTTCATGCTCGATTCCAAAGGTTAATTACTGAAAATAATAAACCAAAAATACACTGCCAAGGTGATGGCACAGGAGCTTCCTCGTCACAATCAGAGTGACCCATTATAAAATACACTGCCAAGGTGATGGCACAGGAGCTTCCTCGTCACAATCAGAGTGACCCATTATAAAATAGAACAGACTCGGAAGCAAAATAACATAACATTACATTACATTACATTACATTACATTACATAACGTTAAATATACATATTACATAACATTACATTACATAACATAACATTACATAACATTACATGAAATATACATATTATACATAACATGACTTCCATAATACATTACGTCCATTATACATAACTAGCCTGACCGCTCGCTTCGCTCGCTATCCGAGATTCGCTGTACGCAGTATCGTGGAACCAACAAACGACGGAAAAATCCCATACCCTACCGGGTATTTGTGCCCAATTTTATCAAAATCCGTCAAGCCATTCAGGAGTTGACCATGGTCGACCATATTTCCGCTATGATCAGGGAATTAAAAATGCGCCTACGTTCAACTTGGGAGGCTACCGGATATTGGTGCCAAATTTGGTCGATATCCGTTGAGCAATTCGGGATTCGACCATGGAGGGGCCCATGGATGCGCTAAGGTCGACCGCGGGGGTAGTCCGAAGAGTCGATCGTAGATAGAATTTGACGTAGATTACGAATACGCGATAAAAAACGCTGCAAAGTCCTTGTCACATGGGTTTATTATTCTATTGGACATACCTACAGAAATGTAGGCTGTTCATTTATTGTTTCTTTCATGCGTAATAATCGAAATAGCTACTTCTGATGGTTTCCATTAATTTTGGCCCCCAAAACACAAATTAGGTAGGTACGCTCTTTTTTTTTTTTTTTTTTTTAACTATCTTTGATCATTGGTAGTGCCATTTAATCGTCCTGAACCACGTCCTGACACTTTTTCCAGTGTTATTATACAAACTGATGGTGATTTCAGACCTTTTCCCAGGTTATTCACTCATAAAAAATCAATTTTGGGAGCTGAACATTTGGTAGAACTCAATTTTCCACTCTTTGGTCAAAATCGACTTCATATTCGGTCTTCTCGTCCCCAAAAACATAGAAAACGATATCTCAGAAGCTCATGTTACCAATATGTTGCTAAAACGTAAAAAGTACCTATTTTTACACACATTTTCACTCATAACTCCCCTGGGTATATTCCGATCGGGCTGAAAAGTTTCGGGACACAACTAGGGCCCAAATGGAGCATGTGTGCAAAAGAACGACTTTTTTAGACCGAAAATGAAGCCTGTACACGTGATACGGCGGACGGCGTACGGCGGACGGCGGACGGCGGACGGCGTACGGCGGACGGACATTGCATTTTTGGAATCTATGCACCTTGAAACGAAAAAGAAAAAAGTTTGAGGGGGTGTTATAAAAATTTTTTGCTGAGCGAATACATAGGTGTATTATTCACAGAATAATAAACCAAAATAGGGGTTACCATTTCAATTAACGAAGTTGACCATGGTCGACCATAGTTCCGCTATGGTCAGGGAATTAAAAATGCGACGTTGCACAACTTGGGAGCCTACTGGATACTCGTGCCAAATTTGGTCGATATCCGTCAAGCCATTCAGGAGTTGACCATGGTCGACCATAGTTCCGCTATGGTCAGGGAATTAAAAATGCGACGTTGCACAACTTGGGAGCCTACTGGATATTCGTGCCAAATTTGGTCGATATCCGTTGAGCAATTCGGGATTCGACCATGGAGGGGCCCATGGATGCGCTATGGTCGACCGCGGGGGTAGTCCGAAGGGTCGATCGTAGATAGAATTTCACGTAGATTACGAATACGCGATAAAAAATAGGGGTTACCATTTCAATTAACGAAGTTGACCATGGCCGACCATAGTTCCGCTATGGTCAGGGAATTAAAAATGCGACGTTGCATAACTTGGGAGCCTACTGGATATTCGTGCCAAATTTGGTCGATATCCGTTGAGCAATTCGGGATTCGACCATGGAGGGGCCCATGGATGCGCTATGGTCGACCGCGGGGGTAGTCCGAAGGGTCGATCGTAGATAGAATTTCACGTAGATTACGAATACGCGATAAAAAATAGGGGTTACCATTTCAATTAACGAAGTTGACCATGGTCGACCATAGTTCCGCTATGGTCAGGGAATTAAAAATGCGACGTTGCACAACTTGGGAGCCTACTGGATATTCGTGCCAAATTTGGTCGATATCCGTCAAGCCATTCAGGAGTTGACCATGGTCGACCATAGTTCCGCTATGGTCAGGGAATTAAAAATGCGACGTTGCACAACTTGGGAGCCTACTGGATATTCGTGCCAAATTTGGTCGATATCCGTCAAGCCATTCAGGAGTTGACCATGGTCGACCATAGTTCCGCTATGGTCAGGGAATTAAAAATGCGACGTTGCACAACTTGGGAGCCTACTGGATACTCGTGCCAAATTTGGTCGATATCCGTTGAGCAATTCGGGATTCGACCATGGAGGGGCCCATGGATGCGCTATGGTCGACCGCGGGGGTAGTCCGAAGGGTCGATCGTAGATAGAATTTCACGTAGATTACGAATACGCGATAAAAAATAGGGGTTACCATTTCAATTAACGAAGTTGACCATGGTCGACCATAGTTCCGCTATGGTCAGGGAATTAAAAATGCGACGTTGCACAACTTGGGAGCCTACTGGATATTGGTGCCAAATTTGGTCGATATCCATCAAGCCATTCAGGAGTTGACCATGGTCGACCATAGTTCCGCTATGGTCAGGGAATTAAAAATGCGACGTTGCACAACTTGGGAGCCTACTGGATATTCGTGCCAAATTTGGTCGATATCCGTCAAGCCATTCAGGAGTTGACCATGGTCGACCATAGTTCCGCTATGGTCAGGGAATTAAAAATGCGACGTTGCACAACTTGGGAGCCTACTGGATATTCGTGCCAAATTTGGTCGATATCCGTCGAGCCGTTTGGCCGTGCATAGAAGGACAGACAGACAGACAGAGCGCATGCGCAGGGCGAACCGCTGGCTCTATCATGTTGAAATTTATATGGGACCTCAATGGGCCCTACCCGCTTAATCCCTGAGAATTACATTGAAATTGGGTGAAATCTTTGGTTACTACGGCTGTAACAAGGAAATTGAATCTATTTCACGCCAGCGCATGCGCAGAGCGCACCGAGGGTCCGATCATGCTGAAATTCATACTGGAACTCACTAGGCCTTGTCCAAACAACCCTTGAAAATTTGAGCGAAATTGAATCAAAATTGTGAAAGTTATGCGTGTTTGTTGAATTTAACGTTAGCGCATGCGCAGGGCGTACCGCTGGATCAATCATGTTGAAATTTGTATGGGACCTCAAGGGGCCTTATCCGCACCATCCCTCAAAATTTGAGCTGAATCAATTCAAAATCGTAGAAGTTATGGCTGTAACAAGGAAATGCGGACAGACTCATAGACTCACAGACTCACAGACTCACAGACTCACAGATTCACAGACTCACAGACTCACAGACCGACAGACACGGAACCAAATTTGTTCAGTAGGCTTTGAAACGCAAAATGCAAGTGGAAATTTTGATTTCTGAAGACAAAAATTTTTTGGCTCACGAAAGTGAACACAAGGCTTCCGCTGCTTCGCAGACTCGGAAGCAATAGGTTCATGTGTGTCACGCAGCTTGAAAATGAAAGAGAAAAAGTTTAGAGGTTTGACAGATCTTATCAAGTGCCTAACTATAATAGTATTTAGTTCTCCTAAGTATCTACATTATAATCTTGTCCAGTAGATTCCCATTTCATTACACCGATTGAAAACTCACATTCGTGTTATGATCAATTCAAAATGTCAAACTCAACATCGGCCAAATCTAAATCGACACAATCTTATCAAATTAGTATTTTTCATATTAGTTTTCAAATTTGTTTTGTCACACCTATCCCAATCACTTTCAATATATTGTATTCTTGTCAATGGGCTACTACCATCAATTTATTTGAGAGTTTGGTCTCGGTAAATATTTTGACTTTCTATAATGAAAATTTTCCAAATAAACTTCATCCTATGAATTATGCACTTTCCTATGTTACCTGATTGAATTTCTGTCCCTGACGTTAGTTTTTTTCATTTATTTATTTATTTATTTATATTTATTTTTTTAAATCACATTCTTTGTTTTACCTCTGCCGTCACGTCGGGAGAGACCTACAGAACCTCCACTAACTACTAGTTTATCCACTGAACTACGTAGGTCATCCTTGTGTTCCGAAAGTTGGATCACAAACTTTCCACGAGTAGGTAGGTAATTCCGGAAATTTCAAACGAGTTCATTTGATTTTTCATTTACTTATCCGATCCATCAGAACCTTTCGTTGACCCTCAAATTAATGTTGCAAAAACATCTCTAGATCACTGATAATTCCATCGGCTGAACATCTACTAGAACGAATGATGTTTCATGTAGGTAGGTCATTCATTTCAATTACTGAAAGAGTGCTTCATTGTGATTTGTAACTTAGGTGCCTAGTACATTACTTACTCTCAGTCAGTATTAATAAAAACATAATGAGGATAAAATACTTCTGCAGAAAGCTAAATGAGTCGTGTCAGTGGCATTTTGCTAGATGTCCCTGATAAGCCCATAACGACATATCCCAGAAACGTGCGCCAAAAGATGGTTAAATATATTGCAACTTTTTGGCTTTAACAAGAGGTCGTTGTTCTAATCCAGTGGCTGTATTTCCCTTTTTCTAAGCCCTCCCATTTCTGAGTATACAAGTGGCTGGACGGAGACGGGATGGTGCCAAATAAACTAGATCTTTGCCAGCGATTATGCGATCGAGGATGAAGAAATATGAAACGATTGCCACTCTTCATTCCACTTGGTATCTCGATTTTTCGGATCCCAATCTGACCCAGAATCGTGACTGAACACCCTCATCTTCGGGATTCATAATTAGGGTCTTGACTTCGTTCATTTAATTAATTTGTAAAACTTCTTGAGACCAGGTCAAACCAGTAATGCCACTCAGTCAAAATTACATCGATCTAGGCATAAAACTAAACAAACCAAATAGTATGTATTCAAATAATCTAATTAATTCCCTTGCTTATCACAGTTGACTGTAATAACCTTCCTTTTAATAATATCTATCACTATATGTTATGCGTGATGAGTGCATTTACTTCGTTATAAGTGAATTAAGCGATTCCTGGTAAAACAATATGGTTCTGACGTAAAGTTGTTTCTTATTCTTCCAGACCAAAGTTGTATGTCGGGTGAAATAATAATTTGCGAGAGGATATGATTCGAGTTTTTCTAATAAGATTTCCACGTTGCTGACCTACATTAGTAAACTGAAAAACTGTAAATAAGTTTTTAAAAACTTATATTGATTCAGCATTTGAGAACTCGAAAATAATAATGTGATAGGTACTATGGTGTGCGCATTGGGATTTCGATATTAATGAAGCACACTCGTAAAGGTAGAGTTCCTACCTATCCCAAGTTTGGGCATAGACTTGAAAAGGTCACTACAGCAGATTGCCTTGCCCGTATCTCCTGGCTCCTTCCTCCTTCTGTGTCTGGATTCCCATGGAAAATCAGAAACGCTCGATGCTGAGAAGGGGATAATTGTAAATCCTTCTTCCTTTGCCCTTACAAGGGCTAGAGTGCCGTTTATACTGTAGATCTGAATTCGATGAATAGTGAACATCTCTACAACAAATTGAGCTCCATGATAATAGTACGTAAGTATGGTCGAGCACCTACGGTGGAAGGCACGTTCTAGTTCCGCACCAGGTTCAATAATTCCTCTCTCCGAATATCCGTTAATGCTCTAAATAAATTTGAAGCATCATTCACTATTTTTAATCGCTCGTCCTTATCAGCAACACTCCTTTGAAATATGAAAACATCCATCACCCTCCACGAAAATGCTCGTAAATAGACGATTTTGTAATAATACCTATTAGCATAAACATTATGTTTAAGGTTCTCGACCACTCAGTATAAATTTGTTAGTAGTTCTTGACAGTTGGTCTGACCAACCCTCAGCAGCAACAATATTATGTATTAGCTGCATAAAAGAATTTATTGAATGCAAAATCTGGGGGGGGGGGGGCCACACAGTGTACCATTAACTTTTCGTCTTTAAATTGAGAAGTAAATGCAGTTTTACATTCTTATATATAATGTTCTTGTGTTGCAATTTGTGGGTAGGTACCTATCATAGATGGGATCGGATGCGTAAAGATACTCGTAGGTATTTTGTGGATCAAACATGCATTATTAGGTTACTGCACCTGGCCTGAACTATTGCAACTATTGGGTTGGTTATTATTAAATTTATCGATATAGGGTCTATGAAATGTATTGAGTTAAACGTGTGTATATTTATGATCTGCAAGGGAAACGAATTGTTTAATAGGTGTCTACTCTCGTAATTTTTTCATTAACAGAACAGGAGTAATGCGAAGCGGAATTCAATTAGGAAAAATACAGACGCGAAATAAGACGATTGCGACCTGAATGATAAGAATCGTAGCTCTTCAAAACAAAGGAAATTGTTTGGCCTTGTACACCTTGTTGTTTTACTTATAAGAATGTTTATCTGATCTACTGCACTAGACCAGTTGTTTCCTTGCATAACATCGAGTGACGCTGCATCGGGTATTTTGGGAAATCCTGAGTGGAACAGCCTGTTAACAAGATTTGTAAATACGCACTCCTAGGGGATTAATCATTCTGCGTTGAATGCTTTGAAGTGGAAAAACATATTCGAGCGAGAAGAATAATTACAAATAATGTTTAAAATGAGCAGGTGGTCACTATCAGATTATGCAGTACGTATTTCGCAGTTACCAGCCTTTACAAACAACAAATAGTTACGAATCAGACGACTATCTTAACATCTCATGTCGTAATTAAATTCAGTGAATTTTTCTACACTGTTGGAGAGGTAGGTAATTTACGAATACAACGCTAATTTCGAAAGACATGGTTTTATGATTTCTGTATAGTGGAAACCTAGGTCTAGATCAGTGGTAAGTATCTCTTTGTATAGTACAGAAGTCTGCTATAGACATAGGTACGTAAGTTTGTTTTCCGATTTCTCAAGAACCCAAAAAATAGGTGCCCTTGGCACTATCTACCACACGTGATAGATTGGTAGGTGTAATCAGCTTCTGCAGAGCTGCATAGTGGTAAATATTTTTTATACCAATCCATTATAAAATCTGCCCAATATCTTTAATAATTAGGTACTGCAGTCCATTTCTGATATTGTAGAGTTTCACTTACCTACATTATTTTCATAAATGTTGAGCAGTTGAAGAGCACAGAGAAAAAAGAGGGATTACCACTTTTTTCATTATGAGATAAACGAAATTCGAAGTGTGAAGTTTCGTGGCGACCTCTATTCTATTATCACCGCAGTTAGTACCTACCTACTTTAGATATTCCCCAATGGTTTATTTATCTTTTATTCAATTAAAACGAGAGATATTGACTTGACGGAAGATAATGAGAAAAAATGAATTAGAAAAACCCATAAACTGTTACTACCAGGGATAAAAAGAGTCTGAACGTCTTCATCCGCCACTTCCATTCATTTCTTTTAGTTGTTGTTGTGTCTTTAACAAGAGGAGAACCTTCTTCACAGTGTTGGCATCCAAACATTTCTCTTGTTTCCCTGGTTTTTTTTGTGTGTTTTTTTTCTACGATCTATTTACGACCCTCCCCTTTCTTCCGCTTTAGCACTGACCTTCCTCCTTTTTTCCCTGTAAATTTCAGTTCTCATGTCTGTGGCTATTTCAAATCTTTCCTCAACCCTTTTTCCCCTTTTTGACTAGATATTATGAAACTAGACCTAAGGGAGAAATTGATTCCATCCAATTTTCAAAAAAAATTACAATCCCCCTTTTTTCTCTTTCCTCTTCAATTTGTTGTAATGTGAGGTCCATGCGCTTAGTTGTTCAGTTTTTCCCAGGACGTAAGATTCGCACAGATTGTGAAGTTGCCTATACGAAGCCTCAGCGTGTAGGCTTTTCAAGTCCTGTAACATTTTTTCTTTCACATGATATTGAATAACTTGTCACGAATGATTTATCCACTTCATTACATCACAAGTTTAAGAGTTCAAAGAAAAACGGAGTTTGAAAGGTTGTCTATTTTCAGTGATACAGGAAAAAACGCAAAAAATACACTGTTATACCGGTTTCGGTCATCAAACCAAACTGACGATGTTTTGGTCACCAAAACCGGTATAACAGTGTATTTTTCTCGTTCTTTCGTTTATTAGTGGAAATATACAACCTTTAAAACTCCGTTTTTCTTCGAAATGGGTTCATTTTGAGTAATTTAGTTCGTATCTTTAACAGTTCATTATGGTGTAGGTACTGGACATATTCATCTGCACAATAACAGAGGGACGTATCTGCAACCATGATTCGAGGTAATGACGTTTGAAGGTTCTCTGTTGCACGACCTGACGAAAATTGGCAACCATATACCAGTCACTTTAAGCCTGGGAAAAACACACCTTCAACGGAAAATTTAGGATACCCTTGCAGGAGACCTTGTACTGAATAAGAATTGATTGACGATTTTGACTGTGGCACTCAACAGTTTTAATCAATAACTTATTCTCAATATATCGTCATTATGACATCGAGGAAACCATAATGTAACTGCATATGCTGGCAGGGAAAAGGGCATATTCAAAATCTGATATGTACCAGAAGAAGAGATGATGTTCTGTCGTATTATCCAATGGGGGAAACGCATTCTTGGGAAGCCAAAAATCTCGTAAAGTTACCGTACCTTCAGGAGTAATACTATGTGTATACTCTCGTCGACGGCCTGATGATGTTGTCCTTACATCGAAAGCGCTCGCCTCCAGTACTCAAGCAGGTAGTGACATCGGATTCCCCTGGAAGGTACATGGTACTTCTACTACTAGCGGAAATAAATCTTCAGATTTAATACCAAAAATCTCGTAATTTACCCAGCAGCATCGCAGGCGCGGTATGTTTGTTAAGTTGCTCGTAGTTGAGCGCAGGCACTCACAACAAGCTATATCCTCCATATCTGCGATCCTCCATAAACGCCTTTACTCATTTACAAACCGACATTGCCATCTTCCACCGGACTTTCAGGACTCCTTCAGAAGGACGAACGATTGCCAAGAGTGAAGGCACAGTGAGCCCCAGTAACACATGTTACGGGGACCGTAACAATATTATGTCGGCTCACCAACAAGGGGGGCTGTGGGTAACTGGGACGCGGAGCCCCGCTGTCGTAACTTGACGGAACGGGCTTCCTCTCCCTGGGGATCAATTATAGCGGACCTCAGCCAGCCGAACTGAAGATCAGAACGAGTACTGAATAGTTGCATCATTGCAAACAGTGGAGCATATTCCGATATTTATATGCGTCACATAATTAAATTGGTCTTGTTTTGAGTGCCGAGAGGCCGTAGGTTTGAGGGCCATAGGGTGTTTGGAAACTCGAGAGAGATGAATCTTGAATCTTGAGATGTTGCAGCGTGGATCAAACCCCTAGCTGAACAAGCTGCACCCCTTAGGTGCCAATATTTGAAAATAATTATAATATATTATTATGCTGTCCAAACGCGCCAGAGCCTACTGAGTTAAGATGTAGAAAATAAAACAAATAAACTTTTCATTTACCACCATATATATATTTAAGCACGAAGCTTTTCATGAGCAGGTTTGGCTGATGAGTAGATTTCACTGTTGTTTGTGGTTATGTCGGTTTCCATCTATTACAAGTGACGATAAGTCAGACCACAATGTTGAGAGGCATAAACACGGAGTGGATTAAGATTAGTTGAAATCGGCATGAAGGAACTCATGTAAACATACCTAATGCGATGAGGAGTAATGTGACTGGCCATGAAATTGCCATTCTCACTCACTACGCACCTTAAAACTCAGTTTTCTATGCTAAAATTAACTTATGGAGCATTCTATATTTGTGTGTCCATTCTATATGGGCAAGCGTACTTGACCAACCAACTCCTGTACCTGCTCTACACCAGTGATCTGCCATAAATCGAAGGAAACACTACATCCACATTTGTGCAGATGGCACTGCAGTGCTGGCAATCGGAGAAAACATCGGCACTTCCATCACCAAGCTCCAACCGCTCTATCTCCAAAACTCAAGAATGGACAGCCAAGTGGAGATTAAAAATGAATGAGGCTAAGCCAGTGCATGTTGATTTCACAGACCTCAAAATCTATTACATGCCCACTTACCTCAACGGCAACATTATCCCATACGCCAATGAGACCTATAACAGGAATGACCTTAGATGCGAAACTGCGATGGAAAACACACGTAAGAAAGAAAAACGAGCTGGTTCTCCAACTCAGAAAAATGTACTTACTGATTAATGGGCAGACGATAAAAGTTGTCTGTTCAAAACAAGTTAACCCTGTAAAATCAAGTCCAAAAGCCAGTATGGACCTATGGAGTGCAGCTGCGGGGCTGCACAGCCTAGAGCAATTGAGAGATTTTCCAGCTTTTTCAAAACAGCTTACTCGGTAGCATAGTCATTGCAGATTGATACGTAATCACAGACCCCATCACGATCTTGATGTGGATGCTGTTGATGAAACCATCAAGAAAATCGCCATCGCCCATCTAAAGCGATTGAGAGGTCATGTCAGTATCGGAGCTGTCCGTTTACACGTCGCAGATGACCTGCTAAGAAGGCTGAAGAGGAGGTAAGCTCACGAACTAGCAAACTTAAAGTGAAATAACGAAGTAACATTTCAAAAGTGAACAAAATAAGTTCTGCATCTTCGTTTTGTGAAGTCAAAAATTCGCTCCAAAATTAGTTAACAATTTGGTAGACAACATTATTTTGTGAAGGTTTCCTACTTGTATTCAACACTTAGATACCTACACCACTTCCTGCACGAGAAGTAACACAGAGTTTCATATTTTTCCTGCGCTTATCCCAATAACAATAGGTACTCAATCGCTACTGCTGGCGATCCTGCAACACTGTACATTCAACCAATCACATTCCAAATGGGAAAAGTAGGCACCTACCTACCTGCCTGTCACAAGTAGGTACCTGTATGAATCTTTCATTGCTGTATTCGTTGGTCTCTGTACGAGTGGAACGAACTCATTTTATTTCATCAGTTTACGTTGAGCTTGACAAGTAACTTTTATTTTCAATATAATTATAATATAATTATATTCCAGTTTTAATTTTTGACCGTGTGCAAAGAATTGCACTCAGTTGGTGGTGCTTATGTGTTATTTATTTACACAGGAAGTCTTATTGCGGAATTTAATTAATAATACACAAATTCACGACATCAAAGACCAAACGTAACTATGAGAATCAGCTGCCGAGTTGTTGTGGTTAGCGAGTCGAGAGCCAGTTCGGTGATTCACCTTGCGCAAGGTCGTGTTTAGCTTTGTCTGTACTGGCTTTTTACTGGGTGGCAAACGGCGATAACGCTTGTTTAGATTCACCTCACACAAGCACCTACCAGCTAAGATCTCTCCTCCTTTACAGAGGCTGATCACGACAACATTACCGTTATTCTCTTCACTTTTCACTACTGTTAATAAATTTTCATTTTCTATTATTTACCCGCACAGCGTAGATCGTCGACAAAAACTCATTGTTTGAAATGTAGGAAATTAGCTTGTTAAACTGCATAAATAACTTCACATAAGAACTTCAACATAATATGGATATATTATGCTTCATACTACGGTGACATGGTATGTCCATACACAATATACTTGAAAAAATGTATACCTACCTACTTCTTTTTACTGACATCACTGGCACCGGTGAGTGTCAAACATTTTAGATGTAGGTACCTACATAGGGTGCACCCTCCAAATTTTGAGGCGTAAGAGTCAAAATTAAATTATTTTAGAATTTAGGGGGGCCACATCCGCTTGGCACCGTCGTGATACTAAAACTATATAGGTAAATCCTGGTTGATACATACCCTCAAACTTGCAATTCATAAGACCCATTCGCATAATTTTTTGTGTGAAATAGATACACATAATATGTGTGTCACATTACGACGAATGTTGCCGAAGCACCATAATTCTCTAACGTGTGGCAACTATTATAAAACCTAAGAACTGAAAACAAATACCTAAGAACTGCCTTCACATCAGACTTCATTTGCCGTTTTATAAAATATTTACCCATAAAAATGATGATCATTATGAACTGAAATAGTATTAAATCACTTTCACCACTTTTCCCCCTCAATTATTAGCTACCGAAATTTATGTAGTTTTTCACGCAGTAGAATATGAGACAATTGATTATACCTACCAACCTTAGTAGGTAGGCAGGTTGGTATTGTTGACAACGAATGTGCATATTGCTTAATAGTAGGTATGCTGGACTGGTGGGCCGAGCAGGCATCACTAACTTCTAATAGGTAGGTACTTACCTACCCACCCACTTGGTGTTCGCGGATCACTGATTCGTTGGACCGTTGGCGACAATTGCCTTGTTTCACGACTGACTTCTACCAATTCTCCACGTTACTGAGGTGGAGTTTGCAGTTGTAATTCGATTCCTTTCATATTCCGCCTTCGGATCCCGGAACTGAGTTGTACACTAAAATACCTACTTACTGAAAGGTTATGCAATGATGCATTCAAAATCCAGTAATTGTGGAACTGGATAGTAGAAACAGACACGACATACTACGACTGTGTGGAACTGGAGAACTGGATAGTAGAACCAGACACGACATATGATGAGGTCCGAGTAGCTATACCTACCAACTATAATATATAGTGGGTTCGCTGACCAAGTGCCTCACGCAATTTTGAAAATAGGCACAAACTATGCCTATGTACCACGCTCAATAATAGATAATTATTTTTCGTAACGTGTAATGGCTGAATATTTATCAGCCGCTGTAAGGATGATCGATAGAGCTTTGAAAGTAATTCCATTCGATTCAGCGTGCTGGAAAACATGGAAAACTATACAAAAAAACACATTTTTTGACAGATGGCACCACTGGTGCCAGCGTGGCACCTCTACCTGGAGTCTCCGAGACACCAAAAACTATACAGCGAATTGTGGGTGCCCAAGGAGTGTACTTTCCAATTTTCAAAGTCAAAATACCCAAAATTGCTGCTTGTAGCGCGGTACAGACATTTATATTATGTAATTATGTGTTATGTCGCTCGAATCGCCAACTACGACCAAGAACGCTGAGGCTCATAACACCAATATTGTTATGATATTAATATTATTATTACTAGCTGGATTACCCGTGCCTTGCATGGTGAACAGTCATCCTCTTATAACGGACGAACGGTTCATCGCACAGAAATCGTTTTGGTGTCGTTGGAATCAGTGAGAAAATTTCCATCAAATCCTGTTTCGTCCGAAACCGCTTACGTCACGCCCTCAGTTATGGGCGAAATGTAAACATTCTGTTGTCCTGGGTCCTGGAGGACCACAGAGTTTACGATGAAGGAGTCGGATGTAGAAAAATTAATGTAGCCTATTATGTTCCTCGCCGGTGTTTGGCCATCCACTCAAGTACAAACAAACAAACTTTAGTTGTATATTATTTATTATTGCATATTGGCATTGGTATTTATTGTAAGTATACCCACCTACAATGGGATTACCTACCTCTCATTTCTAGCAGATGAGGCAGGTACCAGTGCCAAGTCACCTACATCAGATGCAGTTCTCGTAAGTTGGGAAGGCTTTTCGTGTAATTAAAAAAATAATTATGGAACGATATTCCCGAAGAAAATATTGTAGGAAAAATCGGCACTCGCACTTTCACCAAAACAAGGAAGTATAAATAGTGAGGGTGGGAGGCAAGGACCAGGGAGTCAGTTGCACAATGAAGGTATACACAACTCAACGGCACTTCACAGAGAAGTTATTAGGTCGGTCCTAGCAGCAGGTCCCGTTGGCACGCTGACCCAGAGGCCCACAACACTCCCACTTTTCGAGATGCGCTCCAGTTATTAGTATGCTGTGCGAGCTTCCTTGGGATCGAAGGTAATCCGGAGTAGAAACACGCGATCGTGTCTATAACGAAAGGTTCAGGAAAGCAATAGTGATTGCGACATTCTTACAACTCCCTGGTGTATAACTAGTGGCATTTTGCTGTACCGCTGACATCCAACCTCCATTCAAGCCTATCTCATACTACCACTGAGATTTTTTGTTGGTTTAAATTTAATGTTTGGATCTAGGGACGCGGGAGCCCGCCAAGAAAACCGAAAAAACTGTTTAGACGAAAGTATGGCATTTTTTAAAATGGTTTTTAACCCCTAACTCGCCCTCCGGGGATTCTTGAGGGGTCCCTGAGGTGCACCAAATTTCGAGCCTCGGGACCATCAGGTGCCGGAGTTACGGAAGTTTGAAAATCGCTATTTTCTAAGTTTTTCCAGTTGTTGTCGCCGTTGTTGATGCATATAGGTAAGTAGGTATAAAAATGTTGACATGATTAGGTTTGAATAATTCAGATTAATTTTATGCAGGACTAGCTGTGTACCCGCGCTTCGCAACGGTAGAACAGGCCCCCTTTAGGACAGGCCCCACTCATAACAGATACCACCTTCTACGTTCAGCCGTTCTCATTTATCGATGCCGAGACAAACAAACAGACTGACACTGTTTTATGATATATTATACTATTTTAACCGACGCGTGTTGCTGCGATTTAAATAAATGGAGCCAACGGTCATGTATTTTAATATGCCTGTATCCCCCCCTCCTCAACTGATCAGAAACCTTCCCCAATGCCAACCCTAACTGCCTTTAACCCCCCCCCCCCCCCCCGTATCCTATGAACCCTCCCTACCTGGTTAGAAACATTCCTCAATGTTCACACAACAAATTCCCAAAGTTGCACTCCAATTGGTCAAGTAGTTTTGAAATTTCTGTAGACCCCCCCTCCCCTCTCATAACCTGTACCCCCCTCCCACTAACATCCTGATTGAAGTACCACTTGAATGTACTCGTCGAGCTGAATCCAGAATCTAATTACAATCGGATTTACGTCCAACCGTTCAAAGTTATTATAAGCATAAACGTCCTCATAGAAGTGATTATAACACGTTTTTTAGTAGTATTTCATTCATAGCGTTTCAACGGATGGACAGATTCAAATGCGGTTTTTTCATAAACCTTCCCAGATAAATTCTGCGTCAAATGGTACCAGCCGCAACTTTCTACGTTCAGCCGTTCTCAATTGATGCCGAGACAAACAAACAGACAAACAAACAGACACTGTTTTATTATGTATAGATGACGTGTTGAGCAGCTGTCGATTTTTACTACCCAGTCATCGACGCACAAATATCGTCTACAATGACACATTAATTAAATACAAGACCATTATGGTGGTATCCAACATCTCCGCTGATCATGATGAAGCGCTTGCCTAGAAATCGTCGGTTTAAATCGCCAGTGATTGGATTTTTCATGGTGGACTCGTCTCCACAGTACATAAGTAAGGAATAAATAAATGCGACCAACAGATGGCACCACGGCAAAGGAAGCGGAAGTGAATTACAAAATCCCAACACGTCTGATCCAGAGCTCATTTCGGTTCAAGGGCAGTAACCTTGTGGTTTTACGTCCATGTAGGGCAGGTTGTATCTCCAACTCCCGCGTCCGCCTTCTGATTCACAAAGATCCCTCGCTCCAACCAACCTGTTCCTTAAGTTTATGTAGTAGGTACCTGTGGATCGTTCGTTATCAACTTGTAAGTCTAACAATTCTCTGCCGTCACCGTCTTCTTCTTCGTCGCAAAACCAAACCGACGGTCCTTTTGTAGGTACCAAATCAAGTATTCACTGTCGTAAAGACACCCGCAACTGATGTCAGTTTGAAATGTATTTTGCGGTTGCTGATACATAAATGAGTATATAGGTAGGTACGTCGAACTTGACGATGATAACCAAACATTTTCACTCGTTCATCAGGCACGGCGGACGGACAGAAATTTTTGGTTTATTATTTTCAATACCTAATGAACCTTTGGAATCAAACATTGACAACATCCCCCCCGACCAAATGATGATTTCCTTTTCAAGGTTCCAAATTATGGTTCCAAAATCGAATTAAAAAATTCCGTCCGCCGTACTTCGCACTTTCCTTAGTTCCATGAAAGAAAATCAATGAAATTCGATTTGTGGATCCCTTACTTGGGGTCTAGCTGGTTCGGGAAGCTGCGCCAGTCATCTCTTCAACCGTGAAGCATACGATTTGAAATGTCCAGGGCACCGTTATTTCATTTTTGTTAAGTTTTTAAATTATTGATCTCTTGGGAATTTTTTGTCCTAGAAAAGCTTTGTCAACATGACGGTGAATGAAATGGTATACATCCAGCTGAGAAATCATTGCTGGGAACACCTGATTATAATCACGCATGGCTCCATGAAATCGGGTGATATTATTATCGAAAAAGTTCAGCAAGGAAGGAAAAGCACTGTAGGAGTTACTGGACATATACCTATTTATCATCGAATCGAATATGAAAACCACCCAGCTACTCTTTTGAAACGTGGATACACATCGAAGAAAGCTTCGGAATTTATTTTGGAAGATTTTCCGCTGGGACGTTGAATCGCAGGCCCAAAGAAAAAAGATGTTGATGGTCTTCTGAAGCAACTATTTGGAAAGAACTGGAGGCACTGCGAAGATTTTCAAGATCGTCAGTGGTATCGACCGTTGATTGACGGGGTACAAGATGACGATAACGTTGACGACACTCATGAAGTTCAATGCGACTGTCTAGAAGACGACCATGGCGTGCACATTTGAGTTGATTTGTTTAAACTAAAATTGTCAGTCTATATTGCGTTTACTAAATTTACTACCAGTCCTACACACTTACTAAGTGTTCACGTCAACACTTACTGTGTTTTATTTCTTTTTACTATGGAATTCATACGTTTTTCACAAAGTTTTCATACTTTTACTACAGCTGAATATTAAAATGTGAAAAGAAGCAGCATTTTTATTCTTAGTATCTACCTACGTATCTACTCAAGTATTTTCAAAGTTTAAAAAAAAATTTTTATTAATACCTAGTCGGCACCTAGTCGAATTACAGCAAGTTTGTCGTAGGTACCCATACGGATGATCATTTTCACAGTGAAATTGGTATAGAAACAGAATTTTTGTTCTTAGTAAGTATCTAAACCCAACTCAAGCAAAGTCAGACAAAGTACCACGATTCAACCAAAAGCCGACGTGCCCACTGAGAATCAAACAAAATCTAGCTATTGACCGCAGAAAACGGTGATTTGCGCAGAAGGGGCATTTATAGGTAAATAATAATAAACCACTGTTATAATTTGCAGCGTTTTGTAAAATGTATTTATTTATTGTTGTACTTACCATAGGCATGAACAGGACCAGATTATTTTGCAGAAACCTTACACATTATAATAATATTACGAATGACAGTATTCAGTTGTAATATTATTATGGTGCCTACCTCATTTCATTCCACAAATAAGTAGTATACCTACCTTCCTACCTATAGATATAGAAATGAGAGAAATGAATAGATCAAAAACATCAGCGGCAAGTTGGAGCAATCTGATAGAAAACTCTAAATTCATCAAATAATTTAATATAATCTTTATCATAATAACAATAATTATCATTTTGTAGAAAGAGCGCTGTTTCTGTTTCAGTGAGTTACATAGGAAAATTTATTACGATAATCTATCGATGGTTTTCAAACGATGTTCATCCCTACCTAACTACCTTCGAGAATGTTAACAAAAATGTAACCTGTCCATTATTTCGATTACGTTTGTTCTACCTTGCTTCGCATGCCTTGAAAGCCGAAGGCAGATAAACAAAGATTATCACACACACACACACCTTGCTTCCAAGGTTTGTTGACCTATAGTCAACTCCAGTTCCATTTTTGTAGCCTAGTTCAAAACTTAACACTGTAGAAAGTAAAATTTAATTTTTATTACAGTTATGGTTCAACTGTTGTGCGGTAACTGTGTGGTTCAATCAAATCACTTCGAGTGGTTTAATCAAATCATTGTTAGTGATGGTTATAGGTACATGAGTGGACATTGTTAGTGATGATAGCACAGAAAACCCTACTATACTACGTACAGAAGGGACACTCAGGGTGGGGGGTGGTTGCCAGCATACAGCTGCTGCGACGCGGAAATTAGTGGCCAAAACCTGAACTAAGACCCCCCGAATCCTCGCGCATGCGCCTGACACCTTGGTTACCGCCCCACTCCTACTTCGTTGCTACAACAAACCCCCGCCACCATTCCTCAACACCATCCCCCCTCCACCCCCCGACCCCATTTCCATCCGCCTCTCTTCCACACCCTTGGTAAATGTACGAGAAAGGATGAAATTAATACAATTAAAGCAAATGTACGGTAAAACAATATTTATTCAACAATATGGATTGAACAGTTATTACAATTCGAACATATGACATCACAGTTCGTGGATAGTTGATATCATTAATTTAATTGCATTCTAATTATCTATTGTCGTCAGTGGCGTAGCCAGGGGGGGTTAGTGGGGGTAATAACCCCCCCCCCCCCCCCATTGGCTCGAAAACCTTATCACAAATTAAAATTAAATCTTAAGAATAGTCCATCACAAAAGTAACAAACAAATACAAGAATCACATTAAACGGTAATTCAAAATATGACTGAAAAGCTAAATAATATTACGTTTATTTGACTCCCTTCGAATTTTTGAAAATTGTACATCCTTTTGTATGGCAATAAGATCATTTTGGCGAAATTTGGAATTTTTATAACATACCCAAGGTCAGATATCGTCTGGAGTGACACATACGTATACATTTATGTTAAAATCTATCTATGATTGATATCATTAATTTAATTGCATTCTAATTATCTATTGTCGTCACAATGAAATTGTTAGACCATCGTCAATATTGATAGACTATTATTACAATTCGAACATATACTGACATCACAGCTCGTGGATAGTTAATATCATTAATTTAATTGCATTCTAATTATCTATTGTCGTAACAATGGAATTGTTCGACCATCGTCAATATTGATTGACTAGTTATTACAATTCGAACATATTATATTGACATCACAGCTCGTGGATAGTTGATATCATTAATTCTATTTTATTGTCGTCACAATGAAATTGTTAGACCATCGTCAATATTGATTGACTAGTTATTACAATTCGAACATAACATATTGACATCACAGGAAAGCAGTTGGATGAGTCTTATATCGAACGTCACATCCGATAGCGGCGCACTTGAAATTTACAACCCAACTCATACTTATACTTATCTAGAAAACGAACCACTTCAGTTAATGAAAAATACGAATTCCGTACATGAAAGCAGTATTTTCAAATTTCACGAGCCTATTACCTACGTAAGTTTTATTACTAACCTCGTCGCACGTTACAACGTAGAAAGTTTCTGTAAGAAAGTTTGTGTGGTGAATTAAATGGAATGAAATGAAAAACAATGGAATGAAATGAAATTAAAACCTCCTCGCGCGTTAAAACGTAAAAACTGTAGTGATGAATACGTAGTATACTAGGGTTTTCTGTGGATGAAATCGTAGGTATAATATTATTGTCATACAAGAAAATACAAATGGCGGAACGGAGTCGGAGCGTCTACATGAGTTGGTGGGTGGTAGGGTGGGAGAAGACGTGCGATCGCAGCGATAACTGGAAATTAGTGCCAGAACCGTGAACTAGCACCGGTGTCATGGGGCTGATGATAGGTGCATAAATATGGAGTGGGTATCAGGTAGGGGGTCTGTATACTATACGCTACAAGTAAGTAGGTGGATCAACTTATAGTAGGACTGATAGTGTCAAATCTAGCTGTGTTGGCAAGTTCCAGTGTATTATGAGCACCTAACTGGTAAATGGTTGATCTCATGGAACCCACTGATCAGCAGGTACCTATACATTTTACCAGTAGGTAGGTATGCATAGTGAGCTAGTGTGAAAATAGATGGCCCTAGTAAGTCTGATTTGTCTAACAAACTACCCACCACTCATCTTGTTCAAGGACCTACGGTTTTCCTGCTTAGATTTTACCTAACCAACGGACAGCCGTTCAATAGGTGACCACTGCTGTCCCCGCTAACTTCCGGCCCCAAAGCACCGTCATATCCTGTCTCTCGTCTCTTGACGATTTGCAATCGTTAGTAACTGCATATCCCCGAATATCGAAAAATAAACTGCCCTGATCCTGTACTGTTGTGAGACAACAAAACTCAACCTGCCTATTCCATCGAACAACATTTTAGGGAGGTTTTGGAGCTAGGCCAAACTCCCACTCTTTGAAATAACTACCTCTCTCGTCTATGCGCGAACTATCCCGGGACAGACGTCATGGCGTACGGTGTAACAAGAGTTGTGTTCCGCTGCGAGGAAGCACAAGAATCCGGACAGTTAGGTTAGATATTTTAATTCCATCATACTACCTACCTACTAATATTGTAAGTAAACAAAAATTTGAATGCAAATCGCTTCTATTAATTTGTGTCATACGGAACCACTCGTCAACAATGTTCTGAAAAAACTGGTTCGTTTCTAATAATAGGGATCTAGGCCTCCTACGCGTGGACAGATCATCACAGGCTGTACTTCCAAATTCTTTCAAAATCTGTTCTATTATTATAATAAATAACTTGTGGTGCAAATTTCTTGATTGCTTGTTCGCAGTCTTCGATAAATCATGAGGGTCGAACCATTTTTTGGATAATCATTTGATTTTGAACCATGTTAAGAAGGCATCTGTTGTTTGTAATTTATTCTGTATACCTATTACTGTAAAGAGTAGAAAAAAACTGCACATTATTACACAACTGTTTATTATTTACCTGTATAGATACCCCTTCTGTGTAGATCACTGTTTTTCTGTTTTTTCTTTTGGTAAGTTAGGGCGAGGAAAGCCCTAAATCGAGTACAGGAGCCGGCCCCGGAATTAAAGTTTCATACAAATGCGCGGGATTCAATAATTCAGTCACTCATTATTTGTAGTTAGTATTCATGAAGCATAAGGTAAATAATAAACCGTTATGTAATAATTTACCTGTATAGATACCCCTTCTATGTAGATAGTATAATAAACCGTTGTGTAATAATTTACCCAATAATACTTCAACGTTTGTTCAAGTTGCATAAGTACCTATCAACAAAATCCAAAAGAGGAATCATTTTTCAAATGGAATAATATCACAGAACAACCAACTCGACTTCATACAGCCATCCATGATTATAATCATGTGCTCCCTAGCGATGATATCTGGGCCGGCTTTATACCGTTTCATTCACGATCATGTTGACGAAGGTTTTCGGTGCAAACAAACGGCTGGTCGTAAAATGCTCCGGGTGGTCTCAAAAAATTCTTTAGTTCAAGATCAATTTAAAAACGTTAAAAAAACCATACCCTTCTATTGAAAGTTTTCGAGCTACAGCGTTCTGAAACTTTCAACCCCTATTTTTCGCCCCTTTTCGCCCCTCGGCAGTAACGCCGAGCTTAGCGGACCAACTAGACCCCAAACGGGACCTGCAAACCAAATTTCATTCATTTCGGTTCATGGTAACTAAGAAAAGTGCGAAGTACGGCGGACAGACAGAAATTTTTTTATTGCATTTTCGGAATTTGGGGGGGGGGGGGTGTTAAAAAAATTTCATGCTCGATTCCAAAGGTTTATTGATGATAATAAATCCCAAAAAAATGCGAAATGGTTAAGAGGGCGGAAGGGTTAAATAGTGGTATTTACCGCTAGGTACCTATTTAATAATTTTCAGTGCATCATATTTTTTAGTCTTTTCACCTGCCATCAAGTACCTAGGTAATGTTTCAAAAAGAGGCCGAGAAAACGAAAATTAAGAATTATAGAAGTTGAATAATAAAGATCCCGGAGGGAAACTTTCAAGCTTTGCATACCTGCCTACGACAAAAGCTTTGTTCGCATTAGCTTTTCCTGGCGGGTAGCTGACTCCTAGAAAACCGTAACCATCCGTGATCCAATACCGTCTTGATGAGCGTTTGAGAAAGATTTGAGTTTAATAATGGTTGGGAATCGAGAAGGCAGTGCGGGTCAGTTTCTCGTCGGCCCTATCGTCTGTGTACTGGAATGACAATCAGAAAACTGTTGGATATTTAGGAAAACACTGCGAACAGGCGGTCATGGATACTGTACAGTTCGACATGATTCCTAGAAGCCAATGGCGAATCGGCTTTCTGACAGTATTTAACTGTCGGATGGTCGCTGCGAACAAACCTAAAGATTTTTGTGACAGATGCTCACTGAATCATTTTTATACATTATCATCTGTAACCACTAGGTACCTACCTAGTTGTTCGTCGCATGGGGGAAAAATGTTACAATATTAGTTATCACTGCTTGAAAAATAACCGTGTTATTTATCTGTGTTTATTTTAGTTTACTTATAGAATTTACACGGTTTACTATTATTGTTACAGATTTGTCCGAATGCCAACTTATGCAAGTGCCAGACGCAGTCTACCACTTGATGAGGCACACGGAACTGAAGGCGTGTAATCTCTCAAGCAATGTCATCACTAAAATCCCTCCGAAATTTGCCGTGAATTTCTCTCTTATAACAGGTAGGCACTCAAGGTCAATCTAAATCTTTTACTTAATCTTTTGGGACTCGTATCATGTTGAAGTATTATTTGAAATAGGATAATATGTTAATATAAAAAATATAGTGACTGCATTTTCAAAATCGGAGAATGTATGGGCTGGATGACCCGTAATTTGCTCAGAGTTGTAGTAAGTTGAATCCTATACCTGTTGTACATGTTGAAAGACCCGATAAGCATGTTTTCCATTCATTCAATAAGGGTTCTATAGCCAAAAACTTCGGACGAGCTGTGCGTGTGAAGCGTTTGTGTTCAGCAACCTCCTGAAAGTATTTTCTTAGGAACCATTCAAATCAGACATTGCGCTAAACTGTAATGTCTAGGTTGGTATTTCTTTACTATTAGACAGTTTTTCCCACCCCTCTTTCGAAGTGCCTGTTTCGAAGTTATTCCCCTAGTTTCATTCAAAATCCCATTCATATTCCCCTAGTTTCATTCAAATCGGTATATCTCGTTGGATAGCTCTATGCATGTTTAGGCCCCATATCACTGTAGGCAGCAAGTTTTTCCCTTCCCTCCTGTCTTGCAACGACCCTACTTCGTTGTGTCGCCTAGAACCCTTTCTCCCGGTCAGAGTTTTGAGAAACGAGTAAGTGCCTGCTCATAGATTTCAAGTTGGACGGCCAGTCATCTCCTCCATGTTTTATGATATTCGGATGAGCCGTAGGTTTATTTGTAGTGACCATCTGATGGTTATCAGAAAGGCTTTTAGGTCGTTCACAATGAATCTGGTACTCTTTTCGGACTGTGCAGTATCAATGACCTGCTGTTCTCTGTGTTTTCCCGACTATCCAAAGCTAGTTTTCTGATCATCATTCCAGTACACAGAAGATAGGGCGGACGAGAAACTGACCATGCACTGCTTTCTCCATTCCCTATGATTGTCAAGCTCAAACCCTTCTCAGAGGCTTATCAAGATGGTATTGGATCGTGAATGGTTTCTTACAGTTTTCTAATAGTCAGCTAACTGTAAAAAAAAGCCAGTGTCAAACCTCGTAATATTACAGTTCACTCCGGCTTTTTCTGAAGGTTAGCTGACTCCTAGAAAATCGTAAGAAACCCTCCATGACTTAATGCCATCTTGATAAGGGTTTGGCAATCGAGAAGGCAGTGTGTGGCCATTCTCAGAGGGCAGTGCAGTGCATTCTTGTCCGCCCGATTTTCTGTGGACTTGGGCTGACGGTCAGAAATTGGCTTTGAATAGGAAAACACTGTGAACAGCCGTCATGGATACTCTACTGTCAGATAACCATCAGACAGACCGTGGAAACAAACAAACCTTACAGAGTACAATGTTATTGACTATTGACACTTCTGTTCGGTTCGGTTATTTTCATTTCATTGTTTTTATATTTCTAGAGCTCAATCTCTCGCGCAATCAGATGAGCAAACTTCCAGACGAGCTCGCAGACTTGGCGGAGCTCGAGAGGCTCGACTTGTCCCACAACGCTTTCATTAATCTCCCCGGAGTCGTCTACAAGATGCCCAAATTGATCACACTGGTGGCCAATTCCAACCATATCATTGGTAAATGAACACTTTCTATGAAATCTTTGATGGAATGGAAGTTAGATTCTTAAGGAATCATTTATGTAGTTGCCAAGCAACTTCCCCAAATTCTACTGCCGAATTCAAGAAGCTTGGATTTGCTTGTCAGATCAGGAAGTAAATAAAGAGTACCTACCTACGTAACTGATTACTAGTGAGTCCGCTGACCAGGAGCCTGCCTTTACATAGGTAGGTTACATAGGTTTTCCAAGTCGTTAGGAATTTGCCAAACCAAATTCAGACTTCCAAACCAAGTTAAGAGTTTCACAAACTAAATTAGGAATTTTCCAAAATGAACAAAGAGTTTTCCATTTCAAATTAGGATTTTTCCTAATCAACCGGCAACAACATCTGTTGAAAAACAGATTCAAACTACAGTGGGTCAACTAACGATTTATTTGCCTAGGTATACCCCTACTTCTCCACTTTAGCACACAGGCCCCCCTCAAAATTGAACATGTGGTCTCTTGTTTCACCATCTCGTGGAAGATGGTACCGATAATGAGTCGGAAGGGACTGAAGACCGAAAATAAAGTCCAAAGAGATACGAGTGGACGGATAGCTTGTTGTGATTCCGTGTTCGGCAATCGCTACAGCTTCTACGTCGAGTCGGACTGCTAACAAAATATAAACTACGAATTCCGGTAGTGGTATTCCGGTATAATAGTAGTCAAAATTGTGGACTGTTGCGTGAGACAACAGGAGAGACAGTCAAACGGATAAACACTGCAGATCGCTTAGCTCGTGTACATTTCCTGATTTGAAATGGAAAAATCCTGATTTGGTTTGGAAAACCTATAAATACTCCGGAGAGACAATAGGTACCAAAATGTTGGTCTTCTGGGGCAGTTTGAAACGTTTTCACGTAACCATGTTTATGAAGTAGGTATGCCGGATAATATCTTTGGGGTTACCTAACCACCAAATCCTTGAAGACCTAAAACTGCAGGTACCCATTTGTATTTTGCGCCGCTTCCAGGCAAAAATCCAACGAGGAAACCTTCGAAGTGTAATTCATAAGACCCATAGTTAGTTTCAGTTGCGCCATCATACCTTCGTTTCTCGCGTAAAAAACAGGTACTTTGACCAGTAATATTCGACAATAAAAAAATACGACGAATAATTTATAGAGCGACGCAAATTTCAATTTTGACGGAATTGTGAAATTACTAGAGCTAGGTACACATAATTTAATAGGTAGATAAAATATTTTTAATAGGTAGATAATTTCTTGTAACAATAATAACTTATTGTTTGCTAAAACAGTAACAATTTCTCTCATTAAATCTTCGAAAGTTCCAAATTAATCTGGGCTTCGTAGTATGGGAAGACATCTATCCTATAGCTATCATTGTACTCTCTGAGCTAAGGAATCTCATATCTTGAGTATAGCTGGATCTATGTTGTTATTAAAAAAGCTGCTAAGTCCTTGTCACACGGGTTTTATTCTCGACTCGATACGGCACGATTCGGGCTTCAGTGAAGAGAACCACTAAGGAATATTTGACGCAATGTTAGGTTGCTATTTCTGACTAATTATTTTTGATCAGTGAAATTCTCATTGAATGGTCTTGATTCACCTGTTGGTACTACCTCCTGTGTTATACAAATTGATGGTGATTACAGCCGTTTTCACAGGTTTTTGACCCATAAATACTGAATTTTGGGAGTTAAAACTTCGTTAGAACCTCAAGCTCATACGCCCATGTTCACTAAAACCTCAAAAATACCTAATTTTGGATCCATAAGACCCCTGGGGCCCAAATGCAGCATGTGTGCGAAAGAATGAGTTTAAAGACCAAAAATGAGGAACTTGCACACTTTTTTTCATTGCGGAAATCAAAAGTGGACTGCATTTGAAGGTGAATGGTGAAAGAAAAATTTATTTCAGGCGCGTCAGTGATTTTATAAAAATAAATGAAATTTTAATTACTGAGAGCACCAAAACACCCGCTTCAGCTGCACCCACACCCTAAGCGTGACGTCACATTTCTCGTACCTGTATCTCGATCCACCATCCACTTCCCCTGTGCACTTCACATTACTGAATCGTTGGTTGGTTTCGCTACTTTTTGGTGCTGTACTCAACATCGCTGCAACAACATTTCGCAATAGTGGACACCATTTAAACACTAAACGCAATAAGGACTCCATACAACATTTAAACGCAATAATGACTCCGTACAACATTTAAACACCCTTACTCGGTAGGTAGGACCCACAATAAATTCACACTGGTTTGTTTTTGCAGAAGTTGACGTTGACCGACTGACCGGCAGCCGCTCCTTGGAGTCTGTGGACCTGAGAGAAAACCCACTGCCCAGAAACACGGAATCGGCTCTCCAGAACATCTCCCGGATACGAGTCATACTAAGTCCTAGGGAGCTGGAAGAATGGGAAGACCTCACCATTTAGAAGCGAATAGCACCATCGAGGCATTCGCTACAAATCCATCCCGGTGCTGATTCCTGAAAAGTAATTACAATGCAACACCGAGTAATTCACTCAGTATCCAACTTTTTGATTATCCGACTATGTGAAATGATGTAACTCTTCATCATGACATAGGTACTACGAATGTCAACGGTTACCTATCATAGAGTACGTTCTTACTTTTCTGGAAAGAGGTGTTGGCGGTTGTTACCATACCCTCACGCTCAAATGAAGACCTATGCTACATTATTTTTAGATCACATACCATTTGTTTACCAGCATGGTGCCTCACCCAAGGCTAGTCTTCTCACTTACATGTAATATCTTGTATCTACTTCTTAAATAGATTATAGTCTTTTTTTATGGATCGTATATTTTTTAATGATTGTTGAAAAATAAGAAATCAAGTCGTCTGCCTCGGAAGTTCTGTGAATAATTCGCATTCAGTGCCTTAAAATTGTGTTACCTACCCTACTTCGATGTGAGTCAAATTAAGCTAATTTCAATCAAATCTCGAGAATGTTCCTCCATAGTTTAATAGGTAAATGTTACGCATAGCCGATGTTGTTAGCAACTGACAAGTCCATGTCCCGAGACATCTCTACTCAGTGCAGTTCTTCTGGTCATATGTACTCCGTATGAACTCACCAGGAGCGTATATTTCCCGCGCAAAAAAAGTAGCTGTAGCAGGAACTTACCTACTCAATTGATACCATTCTGTTATATATATTATGTGAAGACGACTGTTTGTGAGTGAAATTAAGTTGTACCTATATTTTTAATAATGGATCGTGTCCCATAGAATAATAGTGTTAATATTTAGATAACTAACCTTATTCCTAGATGTACCACTTTTTATTCGACGTTCACACTTATCTGTGATGCATTTTTATTTTTTACCTACTTGGAAAGTATTTTGTATCGAAAGTTGCATTGTATGCACACTGTTGTTGACTAGTATTAGCAGACCTGATAGTAAGAGACTTCGTCATTTTACTCAATGATTAGGTGGCATCGCTTTTACCAATGATGATTTGCATATAGGAACTTTTAACACCTCTGTGTAGAGGTAACGTTACCTTTGGACTAATATTATTCATTAGGGTCTTTAACAACATGAAAAAGTTGTTTTGTAACCAGTGTGATTTTTTTTTAAATATTGAATTAAAGAATAGTTTTAATTATATTTACCAGTTCTGATACCCATTTTCGTCTACGATTTCGCTTTGATTCAGAAAGTAAATAATCAGGTATACTGAGGTTAAACCTCGATAGTAACAACTGTTTATTACGATTGATTTGAGGGTATAAAGCAGTAAGTACAGAAGAAAAATCGGTACCTAGGTAGGTACTTGGGTAGTGAACGAATTTATCGAACAACTGCATAGCCAAGAAGGTTATAGATAGGTCAGTCGAATTTTAATGGAACAGGTAGTTATGTAGCTCGTAGAAGATCCATTTTTTTCTAAATCATACCGCTCATGTCAAGTATTAGTTTTTGTTATTTGAAAGAAAATTGCTCGATTCATTCATACTGAAAAAGCCTTGAACCATCGGTTATGGGTGCGTTGGTGATCGGATAACTCATTTCTGAAAGATGTAGGAATAGCGCTGTATTGGACACCAGGTTATATGAAAAAGTTAAATAATATATAAATTTCCTAACACCTACCTTAAGTAGTAAGATTTCACTGACAAATCACCCATTCTACAGAAAAGTCAACAGACAGGAAAACATTATCAATTAAATAACGAATTTGTGATGATAGTCCCAAACAAAGATCGTTAACGGCTTCATCACAGAATATAATGCGCCCCTGAAGAAACCCATGGAACTACTGCGAAAACTAAATAGAAAGTTTTGATATAAATCAAGAGGATTTCAAGAGCACAGTGGTCCAAAATCAACTCGTCAACAAAATAGAGTCCGTGGATAAAAATGAGGTACTGTATTTTTAATGTAACGAACAATAAATGAATACAACTGGTTCATGAGAGTAAGTTGTATAAAAGGGCTAGACATTTAAACGCTACCTACTCATCCAGTGTAAAAAAATATTTACATCTGCTAAATTCAAAATCTGAACATGAAAAACAAAAACCATAAATATCCCAAGTGATTTCTGCCTGAATCAATATTACCAAAATAAATTAAGATTTACAACAAAATTTGTTCATAATAATAAATTGTACAAATTCAAATTGTATTTATTTATTATCTTTTTTTAATATACCATCGGTATCACGAGGATATTATGAAATGAAAACAAGCAAGAAATATGATTTCCACTTAACGATATTCGATGTAAGATTACAATTTCATGAACCTAGTTTTTCTTACAGATTTTTTGTTTGCCATGTTATTCAAATTTGTTTATAGTTTAATTGGTTTTTTTTTCAATAAGTTTCTTCATTTTTTTTAGTACAGCTTCCGGTAAAGTATAGATGAAGAAGGGAGGAGAAGGGGGTTAACAAGTAAATTTTTGTTGTTCATGCCACTGAGGCGTTGACAGCAGCTGATACTGAGGATTGCTGCAGCTCGTGCACCTGGCCTTTGATGATGGGGGAGAAGTACGGGTGGTCCATGGCTTCGCGAGCCGTCAGCCGAGTGCTGTGGTCATAGCGTAGGAGGCGATCCAGGAAATCGAGGGCTTCCGGGGAGACGAGATGTTGGTTTTCCGAATGGACGAACCGCTCCCACCTTTTCCTGGAGTGGCGACCGAGGATGTCCGCCAGGCGGGAGTCGAGCTCGATCTGGAACTTGTCAAGGTACTTGAAGAGCTCCTCTGTCCCCAAGACGCGGGCTATGCGCAGGAGCTGATCGTAGTTGTCGTGTCCGTGGAAGAACGGCTCTTTGTGGAATATCATGCTTGCGAACATGCAACCGAGCGACCACATGTCCAATGAATAGTCATACATTTGGTAGTCCACTAGGAGTTCCGGGCCTTTGAAATAACGTGATGCGACCCGCACGTTGTACTCTTGCCCTGGATGATAAAACTCCGCCAAACCCCAATCAATGAGTCTCAACTTCTTATTCGCATGATCAATCATCACATTATGAGGCTTCACGTCCCTGTGCATGATGCCCATGCTATGACAGAAATCCAATGCTTTCAAAAGCTCATACAAATAGTACCTTATGTCTCTATCACTAAGAGTTTGATACAGCTGTTTGAAATCCGTGTTATTGACAAATTCGAAAATTAGCGCAGGTGTCCTGGACACCGGATCTTTCACCACCCCCAGCAAAGTGATTATGTTTTTCCCTCCGCGTAAATTTTCTAAAATTTTTATCTCTCTTTTGATCTTCTTCTTCTTGACGGGCTTCAACATTTTCACAACACATTTTTCATTCGTGGTGACGTTAATTGCCTCGAAAACTTCACTATATTTCCCTCTCCCGAGTTTTTTCACTAACTGATAGTTTTCCTGATCACCCCACTGAACGTTGTAGGACTCATAGTCCCAGTACTCCTTCGGCTTGTGGGAGTTGACGTCGACGTAACACTGCGCTTTGCTTGGAAGAGACATTTTCAACTTGTTGCAGATATGGAAACTTCTCAAAATGCTGAAGAAATTCTTCGGGTGTAAAACATTGGGGCCAAGCTTTCCTGCAACAGAGAGACGAAACATATGACTACTACCGCACCTCGGCAGACAAGGAATGATGACAATATGCAATAGACAACAAAGAAATTAATATGATTCATCATAGGATCAAGCAGGTAGTAACAAGACTCATGAGATAGTACAAGCTGAACGAGGCTGAGGAGATAAGTACGATGAAAGGCATCTCAAAAAAGATAAGGAAGTATAAAAAGGAAAGGATAAAGGAAGTATCAAAAAAGATAAGTAGGAATAACCATGTGACAAGATGTGTTCTAAGACAAGCTCATTATCATTCATAGGTAGCTACAAGTTTAAAATCAACAACCTCCAAGTTAGCTTTGTTTCCTCACAACTAAGGTAGGGGAACCTTGCAGAACTTCCGTACAAGACCCAGAACGATTTTCGTCGCCAAATCTCGCAGTTCTTGCCTTACTCAGAGCTTCAGACATCAAGGAACAAGGTGTAACCCAATCCACAAGCTAAGAATCGTATACTGTGGGCAGGTTGTTCACCAGATGGCAAATGGAATATGTCGTTTGGACGCCGATGTCGTTTTTGTGGAAAAATATGTGTGTAAAAATCGTTTTTGGTGTTTCAGTAACATGAGCTTCTGAAGTATCGTTTTCCATGTTTTTTAGGGCGAGGAGCCCGAATATGAATTCAATTTTGACCAACGACCGAAGAATTGAGGTTCTAACGCAGTTTCAGCCTTAAATTGTAGTATAAAACCGTCGTCGTTCCATTTGGGCCATAATTGTGCTCTGAAGTTTGGCAGCCCGATCGGAATACATCCAGGGGTGTTACGGGTGAAACATTTGCGCAAAATTAGGTATTTTTAAAGGCTTTGTAAACTTCGGCTTCTGAGGTAACCTTTTCCATGTCTTTTAGGGCGAGGAGACCAAATATAAAGTTAATTTTGATCAAAGAGTGGAAAATTGAGGTTCTATCAGCTCCCAAAATTCATTTTTTTATGCGTCAAAAACCTGGGAAATTGTCTGAAGTCACAATAAGTTTGTATAATAACACAAAGTAGTATTAACAGGTGAATCAACAGTTAATGGCACTATCACTGACAAAGACAATTTGCCAAAAACAGGATCCAATTAGAGGTTTTAGGGGCCAAAATTGCTACGTCAATTATTGCACATGAAAGAAACAATAAATAGACAGCCAGCATTACTGTAGTCCCATGTCCAACAGAATAATAAACCCATGTGACAAGGACTTTTTTTTAAAAAAAAGCGAATCCGTACCTAATAGGTCGAGGCTATATAATCGAATGTATGGCACAGCTTCTTAAATGTGTATTATGACGATTCATTCAGGACATTCAACCTCGAATTCCCTTGTTGTGAAAAATATCTCTATTCATATTTGTAATCAGGCACAGGGCCTTTTATACGATTTAAGATCAGTTGGACATCGTGTGCAGCATGCAGTTATCGATTAAAAAACCAGATATATTGTTCTTTATCCCCTTAAATGTATTCAAAATTATAGTTGCTAGCAGCTGTTACACATTTTAGCGTTGACCATGGAGACCAAACCTAATTTAAATGGAAGCGCCAGAACTATTACAAGTGACAATTAGTTGGCATGAAAGGTGCTAGAAAGCCGAAGCACTAGTGAGGTGACAGCCAGGACTGTCTCCAGACACTTGAAGACCCTCACGGACGCACGAAATGAAAAATTGAAACAACTGCACTATGAGATGCATGTCATGTATGTAGGTAGCAGATGACGTCTTTGTCAAGAATGTACTGAGCCCAGCGGGTATTCAAATATTCGAGCAGTGAGCAGTTTCTGGGAGAAGAGGGTTGATCGAACCTCTGTATACTTCGAAATATCAAACCACCTTCTGCTTTTATGTCAACAAGTGCAGTAATGACCTGGTATATATTAGGATGAATGATGAATTGTTATAGGTTTTATGGAACGATTAAGTTCTGTTTGTTTTCTTGTCTGACACGTTGGAGGCGGAGATGGCCAAATTTGTGGTAGGAAGGAGTAGCCATCTTGTATATAATATTATGATCGGTGAGAACACAATAGCTGAATGCATAGTCCTGCTGTGGGGCTTCCATCATGAGGTGTCAAAAGGCGTTGTTGTATCCTCCTCCTACATCATTTTTTTAAAGGTAGCTTTTGCAATGCGTTATCCTTCTGAATTCGCCTGAACCATGCTTGCATCAAATGAAAATTGCTCCCAATTATCCGATGGTGAAGTCTGTGGTTACCCAGATGCGTCCAATGCAGTCGTTCAACATGTTTGTTCGGACTGACAGTCCTGGACCAGTCCAGGATGGAACTGCGTTCTGAAAAAGAGGGGAAAGAACTGTCCAGGACTGAGTCCAGAACTGTGTCCAAACGCGCTCTGATGGTTCTGAACGGATAATCTAAATCATCGAGTGTGCGTGTGCAGGATCAACTGTTCTCGAACAAAATGCAGGACTGCTGGAACTAGTCCTGAACGGTCCTAGACTGTCCGAACAGCCAACTCTCGATACAGGACCAGTTCTGGTGCTGTTCGAACGCACCAAAAGGGGCGTATCGTGAACACAACGGTCCAGGACAGTTTGTCCTAACGAATCTAATGAAGGAGTTCAACATGCCAAAACGGACACCCCGTCCAGGTACCGCCACTCGCCCACTGCCACGGATCCAAACACAAAATTCTTCCAACAAACATGGAAATCCGTTAAAATTATGGAAGAATATTTGATTGGGTCCCAAATATTCCACAGTTAACGAGGCAATGGGACTAAGAGCCATTCACGCACAATAAACTGCAGTAACGCCCTCAAGTCCAGTTCGACCTATAGTCATACATAATTAACTCTATGCCATTACTATCGCGCAGATACCTACATAAATTTTACAAGTAATTAGGAAGTGGCTTATTCAAGTACTGTAAAATAACTGAATTCATCAAACCCACTCATTTGATCATCGTTTCCACTCTTCGAACGGTTAGCCAGTAATTAGATCAACACGACGCCACCCTCGTGACCAAGGATAGCCGAGCTTCTATCGAAATCATTAGAGCTAATGATGAAATAATGTGTATTTAACGTACCTCATAAATAAACAAATAAATAAATAAAAATTGCTCTGTCATGATGATGATGCTGAGTTGAGAACACCTTTTTAGCGAGTTTTCGAAGAAATAAATGAGCTATTGCAATAGGTCCAAAGTAGGTAGTAGTTAGCACGTGAATTTTTGACTTCTTGTTACAAATCCATTTTAGGGCATTATGAATCCATCAATCACAGTTCAACTTAATTTTAGTATGTATATTACGTCACTCCGGGCGACATTTGACCCCAGCAACGAGATAATTCGCCCAAATATTTTCAATTTTAGAAATAAAAGAATGAGTTCGGAGAAAAACTTGCTCAAAATCTGAATACATAATCGTAAAAACGCTGCAAAGTCCTTGTCACATAGGTTTATTATTCTATTGGACATATCTGCAGAAATTTTGGCTGTTCATTTATTGCTTCTTTCGTGTGAAACAATTGAAATAGCTATTTCTGATGGTTTCCACCAATTTTGGCCCACAAAACACGAATTAGGTACGCTCCTTCTTTTTCTTGTTTTTCAAATTATCTTTGATCATTGGTACTGCCATTTAATCGTCTTGATCCACGTGTTGACACTTTTTCTAGCGTTATTGTACAAATTAATGGTGATTTCAGACGATTTCCCAGGTTTTTGACTGATAAAAAATCAATTTTGGGAGCTCAACATTTGGTAGAACCTCAATTTTCCACTCTTTGGTCAAAATCAACTTCATATTCGGTCTTCTCGTCCCCAAAAACATGGAAAACGATATCTCAAAAGCTCATGTTCACTAAAACCTCAAAAATCCCCCGAAAACCCCTATTTTTACACTAATTTTTCTCCCATATCACCCCTCGGTATATTCCGATCGGGCTGCAAAGTTTCGGGACACAACTAGGGCCCAAATGGAGCATGTGTGCGAAAGAAAGAATTTTTTAGACCAAAAATGAAGCCGGTATGCGTGATACGGCGGCCGGACATTGCATTTTTGAATTTTTTGCTGAGCGAATACATAGGTGTATTATTCACAGAATAATAAACCAAAATAAAAACAGTAGGGGGAGGTGGCCAACTTGTATCACCAACAAACTGTATTAGAATGACAAACATTCAGAGCAATATATGCCTCCTTTAAAATTTGCAGTTCTTGTTAAAACCCGAGGAAGGGTGATATTGACGTAATATGAAGGGTAGGCATGGCTGGAACTAAATAAATCATTGTTAAATTAAAATACAAATCTAGTATTTAGCGTCATAACTGACTAGATGCGCTAAATTGTACAGCCAAATTCTATTTTCGAATCAGCAGGTATATTTACTAGGACAAAAACTTTATAACAAATTATTCTAAGTATAAGCAGGTACCGAGATTACTGCAATGTACAAAAAGCCTTGCTCATCATCTGTGCGTCCACTCAATACCGATTCAAACGACGAAAAATTGCCTTTTTTTCAATAAACTGATTATTGGGGTTGGAGACGTTAGTCGAGGTCTAACTTGGGTGAGAGTATTAGGAGATGTAAAATACCCGGGTAGATTTATTTCTATGGGTAGATACCCAAGGTAAATACCCGATTTGGGTATTTATTCCTCAAAGATACGGGTTCGAAACCCAACCTATACAAGCCATTTAGATGGTTTTTTTATTCAAAATCCTTCTAAAAAAGAAGAAAATCTCATGAAATAAGTGTGTATATGTGAATATGAGGCACTTTACCTACACCTGCAGCTCCTAACCGTAAAATAAATATTTAGGTACCTTTTAACTTGGACAGCTGTAGACCTCTTTCCTTTAGTGTGTTTAAGCACTTTATTATAAGTGCTTAACACCAAAATCGCTTTTTTTAAATCGCTTGAAAAAAACCTTACTTAAGAAGGTTAAGTATAAAGCAGCCACTGCACTACATAATATACGTCTCGATCCTCGGAATATTTTTTAATGTTTTCAAAAATGTTTTTGCATTGATTAACGTATGAAAATGAAAACCCCGTCTCACCTCGAATGATCGACAGCAATATAATAAAAATAACATATAAGTTAGCCCTGCTAAACATGTATAGTCTACGAAGGATTATTCCGTAACTATCAAGAGATTGGTATGAACATTATTGTGGTGCGATAATACAGACGAAAATGGTCACAAAACCGACATAAACATTACATTTTTATGGCATCATCGGACAGTAATAATTCTAAGGATCTTTCTAAATTTTAGCCCTAATACACACGTACCTAGGTAACCTGTCAACTTACGGAGTCTCGTTTTAACCAAAAATACACTCCGAAACTAAACTGCACGATCATAATAACTAAATGAAACCGAAAATATTTATGCAATTAAAATAACGAGTGTACAACAAAATACACGAACAGCCCCGTTTACCCGTTAAGACAGGGGAGAACAAACTGTGATTAGGGAAGGTTATACTTCCCAGCAAAACACCGTTCTCAATGAAACAAAATCGAATTCGGGGAAGCAGCAATGAGAGCAAGTGTTGAAATCCCGCTAACAAGTAATACAAGTGGAAAATTAGTGTACCTATTAGAGAATAGGCAGAAAGGCAAATGAAACGTGCTATTCAAGGGAGGCACGAGTCAGTGCAACATGATGTTTGGGAGGGTGATCAACCTAAATAGAATGGTTTACCACAATAATACTTACCTAATGAAAAGTACCTCACACCGGAACGTCTTCGGGTTAAATTAATAGGGCAACATTGAGAGAATACAAGGGAAATGAGCAGACGTAAACAAAATGAAGCAGAAAAGAGATTGTGAGTAAAAACATACCGTCTTAGTAAATTATGCAAGCCTTTGAGTATGGAACATCCCAAGTTCTGACGGGAAGGTGGAAGAAGCGATCCTAGCAACAGTGAAACTGGATAGCACCAAAAATATTGCAGTAATTCAATAAAGGCATAATCAAGTCTAAATTAATACCTACCAACAATAATCATAAAAGAAATTTGTTGAAAAAGCTGGGTAGGGTGTCCGTGCCAGCCCAGAGCACTAACGCTACCTCCCGGCTGAAAAAATAACTAACTAAGCAGGATGGCCGGATAATTTAACGAATTTCACAAGTTTTACTTCCTTCTCCCCTTGGAATTTCATTATCCGAAAGAAAAGGCCTTGAAAATGTATTCATATACACATGATTAAATAGGAATTGAACATCGGTAACTGGATTTCATATAGGCGGAGTTTGATTATTTCAGCTAGTTCATGGAGGGAAAAAACGTGGCTGGAATTGAACTTGAACGGAACGAAGCGAATATGGCAGTTTTATTACAACTTTGAGCGTGTATTTAAAATTCAGGTGAATGAAGAAATTGGTGTTGATCAAAACACGTTAGAAGGCGTGATATTTGGGGAAGAAAAAAAAGTTGTGAAGTTGGCGACACTTGCTTCATGTCGATGAGGGACATCTGGCGGAAAAAATTGGAGGGAAATTCAAGAGGTGTGACGAAAAGTTATAAAAAAAATTTTAAACGCAAAGAAGAAAAATTCGAAAAGGGTTGACTGATACTGCTGAAATGCTTATTTTTTCGATAAATTCGGTTTTTTTAAAACTATTTGTTGATGGCCAAAACTGAATCAGATTACGTCATAGCTACTACTTCTTCCTCCATGGTACAGCATAGCAGAACAGATCCGCGACGTGGTCGGGCAGTACAGATACTGCAGCAGGTCTCCTGTTATGCGCCATGGTAGAATAAATATACCTACTATAGAATAAATAACGTTCTGCGGTGCAGTAGTATTTCAGTTCCCAGTTTTTGGGCGATTTGAATTTCCCCATCAAAAAACATTTATCAAAAACTGTTCTGCATTGGTATTAAATCTGCCTAGAACCACATTATCTTGGATAATGCTTAGTTCAAAATTTAAAAGCAGGTTGTGGAATAATCAAACCAAAAGTAAACCTTCATTTACCACCAACTTATATTTAAACTTTTCGCTCAAATTCTGAGAATCCCCAGGTACACAGATATCGTTTGTGTACCTGAGGATGCTCAGAATTTGAGCGAAAAACTTCGTTTTAATTATACATTTGTGGTAAACTGAAGGTTTATTTTTTGTTTGATTATTCCACATCGTAAAACTTGCTCAAAATCTGAATACATAATCGTAAAAACGCTGCAAAGTTTTTGTCACATGGGTTTATTATTCTATTGGACATACCTGCAGAAATGCTGGCTGTTCATTTATTGTCTCTTTCGTGTGAAACAATTGAAATAGCTATTTCTGGTGGTTTCCACCAATTTTGGCCCCCAAAACTTGAATTAGGTACGCTTTTTTTTCCAAATTATCTTTGATCATTGGTAGTGCCATTTAATCGTCTTGATCCACGTGTTGACACTTTTCCTAGTGTTATTTTACAAATTGATGGTGATTTCAGACGATTTCCCAGGTTTTTGACTCATAGAAAATCAATTTTGGGAGCTGAACATCTGGAACAACCTCAATTTTCCTCTCCTTGATCAAAATCGACTTCATATTCGGTCTTCTCGTCGCCAAAAACATGGAAAACGATACCTCAAAAGCACATTTTACTAACATGTCACTAAAACACAAAACGCTGCAAAGTCCTTGTCACATGGGTTTATTATTCTACTGGGCATACCTACAGAAATGTTGGCTGTTCAGTTATTGTTTATTTCATGTGAAATAATTGAAATAGCTATTTCTGATTGTTTCCACCATTTTTGGCCCCCAAAACACGAATTAGGTACGCTCCTTTTTTTTTCAAATTATATTTGATCATTGATAGTGCCATTTAATTGTCTTGATCCACGTGTTGATACTACTTCTAGTGTTATTATAAAAATTTATGGTGATTTCAGACGATTTCCCAGGTTTTGAACTGATAAAAAATCAATTTTGGGAGCTGAACATTTGGTAGAACCTCGATTTTCCACTCTTTGGTCAAAATCGACTTCATAATCGGTCTTCTCGTCCCCAGAAACATGGAAAACGATACCTCAAAAGCTCATGTTACTAACATGTTACTAAAACACAAAAGTAGGTACCTACCTATTTTTGTGCACATTTTCACTCATAACACCCCTGGGTATATTCCGATCGGGCTGCAAAGTTTCGGGACACAACTAGGGCCCAAATGGAGCATGTGTGCGAAAGAAAGAATTTTTTAGACCAAAAATGAAGCCGGTACGCGTGATACGGCGGAAGGACATTGCATTTTGGTTTATTATTCTGTGAATAATACACCTATGTAATCGCTCAGCAAAAAATTTTTATAACACCCCCTCAAAATTTGTTCTTTTACGTTTCAAGGTGCATAGATTCCAAAAATGCAATGTCCGTCCACCGTACGCCGTACGCCGTCCGCCGTATCACGTGTACCGGCTTCATTTTTGGTCTAAAAAAGTCGTTCTTTTCGCACACATGCTCCATTTGGGCCCTAGTTGTGTCCCGAAACTTTTCAGCCCGATCGGAATATACCCAGGGATGTTATGAGTGAAAATGTGCTCAAAAATAGGTACTTTTTGCGTTTTAGCAACATGTTGGTAACATGAGCTTTTGAGGTATCGTTTTCCATGTTTTTGGGGACGAGAAGACCGAATATGAAGTCGATTTTGACCAGAGTGGAAAATTGAGGTTCTACCAAATGTTCATCTCCCAAAATTGATTTTAACATGTATCATGTTTTAGCGCTGGGATACTAGCATTTTTTGCGCGTCAATTTTGAGCGTCAACTTTTTTTTTGTGAGTGGAGACTCGCGTGGAAACGAGCCTTTGGATACTAGCATTTTTTGCGCGTCGATTTTGCGCGTCAATTTTGAGTGTCAACTTTTCCGCGCACAATGCATAGTGGAGAGTCGCGTGGAAACATGATACATGGTTGCAATTTTTGGTTCTTAAACATAAATCTTTATGAAACTGTAACTCCCCGGCCGGTTCCAGTAGGTAGGTACTCGATTTAGGGTTTTGGTTTATTATTCTCTGAATAATAAACCTATGTAATCGCTCAGCAAAAAATTTTTATAACCCCCCCTCAAACTTTTTTCTTTTCCGTTTCAAGGTGCGTAGATTCAAAAAATGCAATGTCCGTCCGCCGTCCGCCGTCCGCCGTACGCCGTCCGCCGTATCACGTATACAGGCTTCATTTTCGGTCTAAAAAAGTCGTTCTTTCGCACACATTCTCTATTTGGGCCCTAGTTGTGTCCCGAAACTTTTCAGCCCGATCGGAATATACCCAGGGGTGTTGTGAGTGAAAATGTGTGTAAAAATAGGTACTTTTTGCGTTTTAGCAACATGTTGGTAACATGAGCTTTTGAGGTATCGTTTTCCATGTTTTTGGGGACGAGAAGATCGAATATGAGGTCGATTTTGGCCAAGGAGTGGAAAATTGAGGTTGTACCAGATGTTCAGCTCCCAAAATTGATTTTTTATGAGGCAAAAACCTGCGAAATCGTCTGAAATCACCATCAATTTGTAGAATAGCACTAGGAAAAGTGTAAACAGCTGAATCAAGACCATTAAATCGCACTACCAATGATCATAGTTGATCTGGGGGGGAAAAAAAGTGTACCTATTTCATGTTTTGCGGGCCAAAATTGGTGGAAATCATCAGGAATAGCTAATTCAATCATTCCACATGAAAAAAACAATAAATTTAACTGGCAACAAGAATCTCTAGAACTCCAATAGAATAATAAACCCATGTGACAAGGACTTTGCAGCGTTTTTTATAAGTCAAAGACCTGGGAAATCGTCTGAAATCACCATCAATTTCTATAACAACACTAGAAAAACGCTGCAAAGTCCTTGTCACATGGGGTTTATTATTCTACAGAAATGTTGGCTATACATTTATTGTTTGTTTCATGTGAAATAATTGAAATAGCTATTTCTGAAAGTTTCCACCCATTTTGGCCCCCAAAACACAAATTAGGTAGGTACGATCTTTTTTTTTTCAAATTAACTTTGATCATTGGTGGTGGCATTTAATCGTCTTGATCCACGTGTTGACACGTTTTCTAGTGTTATTCTACAAACTGATGGTGATTTCAGACGATTTCGCAGGTTTTTGACTCATACAAAATCAATTTTGGGAGCTGAACATCTGGTACAACCTCAATTTTCCACTCCTTGGCCAGAATCGACCTCATATTCGATCTTCTCGTCCCCAAAAACATGGAAAACGATACCTCAAAAGCTCATGTTACCAACATGTTGCTAAAACGCAAAAGTACCTATTTTTACACACATTTTCACTCATAACACCCCTGGGTATATTCCGATCGGGCGGAAAAGTTTCGGGACACAACTAGGGCCCAAATGGAGCATGTGTGCGAAAGAACGAGTTTTTTTAGACCGAAAATGAAGCCTGTACACGTGATACGGCGGACGGCGGACGGCGGACGGCGTACGGCGTACGGCGGACGGACATTGCATTTTTTAATCTACGCACCTTGAAACGGAAAAGAAAAAAGTTTGAGGGGGGTTATAAAAATTTTTTGCTGAGCGGTTACATAGGTGTATTATTCAGAGAATAATAAACCAAAAGTGTCAACACGTGGATCAAGACGATTAAATGGTACTATCAATTATCAAAGATAAATTGAAAAAAAGGAGCGTACCTAATTTGTGTTTTAGAGGCCAAAAATGGTGGAAACCATCAGAAACAGCTATTTCAATTATTTCACATGAAAGAAGCAATAAATGAACAGCCAACATTTCTGTAGGTATGCCCAGTAGAATAATAAACCCATGTGACAAGGACTTTGCAGCGTTTCTGGAATCTACGCACCTTGAAACGGAAAAGAAAAAATTTTGAGGGGGTGTTATAACAATTTTTTGCTGAGCGAATTCATAGGTGTATTATTCACAGAATGATAAACCAATAATGAAAGAGGGTGGCGGCGGGAGGTGAGCATAATATCGATTTTCGGGGAATGACGAAGGGTGGGGGATCGGAGGATACCAAGCGAGCTCCTGTCGAACACTGAGAGCCTGATAGGGCAGCTCGTAAATTAGACGCCTGTCAGGCGGCTGATGGACAAGGAAAACCGTCGGCTGACAGCTCCCTCTCGCGTCCACCGTCTTCCACACAGTGTTTTCCCCCGCGGCCTCGAATATTCGGGAAGCGATTGTAGCGACGTGTGACGAGTTGAGGAGGAACGGCCATGTGGGGGTCCGCGCCTCCTCATACACCAGCGTTAAAATTTCCCCTCCCCGCCCACTTCGAACTCGTACGCGTTATGGAAAAATGCGGACATTCGGAAGACCAAGGTATCAGGAGAACAGGAATCGGGAAGAGGTTCTCCCGTTGGAAAATTATAAGAAGGAAAAAACTGCGTTCAGAATGGTTCGTCATTTTTCACCCCGTCTGTCTAGACCATGTCCTGTACACACAATATAAAGTGAAATACGAGGGTAGGTGTGGATTGGTTCCACATGAAATGAATCATGAATCATGAATCATGAACCATATGAGACGTGGAACCCACGGGGCGATAGTGGCAATGGCAATTTTTTTAAAACTGCAACTCGATTCCATTTTGAGAACTTCGACACCAACCGCACTGTACTACAAGAAGTAGTTCTTTTCCATGATCGTTTGAAGTTTCATCCAATTCTGACGTCACCGTGAGTGGGCAGGGAGGGTAGGAGTGGGGTCCTGCCCATGTGAGAGAGGGTGAAATGACGTCAGAATTGGTTGAAAATTAGAAAAATCATAGAAAATTAACTACTTATCGTAGGACAGTGGACAGGGGGGTGGTGGTGGTGTCCCGCCCAGGCGATAGGAGTGAAATGACGTCAGAATTGGTTGAAAATTAGAAAAATAACTACTTATTATAGGACAGTGGACAGGGTGGTGGTGGTGGTGTCCTGCCCAAGCGATAGGAGTGAAATGACGTCAGAATTGGTTGAAAATTTGAAAAATCATAGAAAAAGAACTAGGTACTTATTGTAGGACAGTTGGCAGGGGGTGGGGTCCCGCCCAGGTGAGAGGTGAAATGACGTCAGAATTGGTTGAAAATTTGAAAAATCATAGACAATTAACTACCTACTTATCGTAGGACAGTGGTCAGAGGGTTGGGGTGGGGGTGGTGTCCCGCCAAGGCGAGAGAGGTGAAATGACGTCAAAATCGGTAAAAAATGTGAAAAATCGTAGAAAAATAACTACTTACCGTAGGACAGTGGGGTGGGGGTGGTGTCCCACCCAGGCGAGAGAGGTGAAATGACGTCAGAATTGATTGAAAATTTGAAAAATCGTAGAAAAATAACTACTTATCGTAGGACAGTGGGGTGGGGGTTGTGTCCCACCCAGGCGAGAGAGGTGAAATGACGTCAGAAATGATTGAAAATTTGAAAAATCATAGAAAAAGAACTGCTTATTGTAGGGCAGTGCGGTTTGTGTCAAATTTCTCAAAACAGAATCTACTTGCATTAAAAAATAAAATAAAGTAAATACGAGCACATACCGCATTCAGAGCGTACAGAAATTGAAATTTTATTGGAAGAATATGTTATTATTCAACAGCTCTTCTGAGATTAAGGGCCGTATTCATAGTCCTGACTTAAGTAAAAATAATACTTTACTTCTGAAAGTAAAATAATTTCTTAAGGAAATGCTTTATCTGATTTTGATTTCATAGACATTACTCACCGAAGTAAAGAAAAATCTTTACTTAATCTTTTACTTTATAAAATTAAGAAAAATCTTTATTTCAGTCAAAATTTTTCCGAACTCTCTGGTTTGAGCTTAAGTTGGCAGTTCTGGCAGGGTGTGTGTGTTTGTTTAGTTATATGTCCTCGCCTATTAGCCGTGCCATTCTGTTGGTTTTCCGTTGTTTTGTACGCCGATGTCCACCCCGTCTGTGTCTGGACAAGTAATCAGTGAAGCAAGCAACCTTTGTTTTATTTTGAAAGCATTTCTATTATACACTTGGTGCTCGCGTTTAGGTGTGTTGACGTGCGTTTACTTCTCCGTTTCCCTTCTGTATTAGGTACTCCTTCTTCCGTTTTATTTTTACTCCCTCTTTTACTTTTTTCCTTATCCTTTTAAATATAAATTGCGCTTCTACTGTAGTTCCTTGGTTTGCCTTTTCAGTGGAATCAACTACCAACATGGTCATGAGATATGTACTGGTCTTCGAAAAAGGAAATAATTGGGTTTTATCCTACTTTTGGTCAGGTAGAATCTTAATAGTAGGCAAAGTCATAAAAAGTTAGTCAATAATGAACAAATTGGAAACTTTTGGAACAATTTTCAAGGAACTATCAAAATCGATGGCAAACTCCCGGCTCACGTTGGGATTACTTCGAAGAGTGAATATTTACAAAATGCAAAGGAAATTGATAAACAAAGTCCTTGTCACATGGGTTTATAATTCGATTGGACTTACCTACAGAAATTTTGGCTGTTCATTTATTGTTTCTTTAATGTGAAATAATTGAAATAGATATTTCTGACTTGTTTCCACCAATTTTGGCCCCCAAAACACAAATTAAATACGCTCCTTTTTTTTCAAATTATCTTTGATCATTGGCAGTGCCATCTAATTTTCTTGATTCACCTGCTGACACTTCTAGTGCTATTATACAGACTGATGGTGATTTCAGACAGTTTCCCAGGTTTTTGGCTAATAAAAAATCAATTTTGGGAGCAGAACCTTTGGTAGAAGCTCAGTTTTCCACTCTGGTCAAAATCGACTTCATATTCGTCTCTTCTCGTCCCACAAAAACATGGAAACCGATACTGAAAAGCTCATTTTACTTTAAAACACAAAAAATACCTATTTTCATACACATTTTCGCTCATAACACCCTTGGGTATATTCCGATCGGGTTGCAAAGTTTCGGGACACAACTAGGGCCCAAATGGAGCCTGTGTGCGAAAGAACGACTTTTTTAGACCGAAAATGAAGCCGGTATGCATCACCCGCATGCTCTCCGTTACATCGAACTCGTCATCCCACTCATCGAAGTCAAACAAAATTTCGAAATCCATCGTATCAAAACAAACAAAAAACCCGAATAATTAGGAAAAGAAACAAGAATGCCGAGAACGATGACACTGAAAAGATGACGGAAATGAAAAGAGAACAGTGCAAACGATCAATAAGGAAATGCTTAAGGTACCTTTCGACGTACCTCAGTTTTTTCCACTTATTTAGGTCAAAAAGTAAAGATTTTTCTTTACTTATTGTCTATGAAATAGGAATAAAGGAAATGCTAAAGGACGACTTAAGCATTTCCTTTATCACTGACTATGAATAGCCAAAGTGGACGATGCTTCCTTATTTGTTCACTTAAGCATTTACTTTAAATAAAGTGAGGACTATGAATACGGCCCTAAATTTTGAACAAAATCTTTGACTCAATTTTTTGAGTAGGATGATTTGAGTCAGATTTTGAGGATTGATATAAGTGGTATGGAAGAGTGAGTAGTTACAGAAAAATAACATTTTAGTTGTTTATCTTACAAAATAGGGTCAAATTTGGATTTTTGGGTTCAAAAACTGGTATTAAGGGCTAAAACCAATAATAATTTACTGACGTTGTGCAGGATGGTGATTCACGACAGGAAGAGGGACCATTTCGATAAAAATGCCTATTTTCCTGAAAAAATAGTGAGTCAAATTTCACAGAATAATAAACCAGAAGGAAGGGGTGAGGGAGGGAGGTGCATTTGGATTAAACAGCGATTAGTAATTGTGCAGAAACAAGTCGAAGTCTGTAGAAAGTACACATGAATAGAGATGAAGTGAAGCTTTTGATGGTTTTTTGGTTGATGGGGGGGGATTATATAGTTGTCCCCCACCTAATTTTGACTTAACTTCAAGTATGCGATCCGCATTTCCCTGGTAGTCTGAATGTTGGAAAACTTTCCGAGCTCTCCTGTAAAATGTTGACAAATGAACTTGGATCACTTTTACTATGGACCCGACGAAAGGGATGTCCCAAAATTGTTACTTGAAAAAATTATCGATACACATCGATACTTTTTTTCCTGATATACCTATATCGTAGTATATCGATACTTTTTTCCCAGTATCGGAGCTGATACTTTTTTTGTCCCTCACATTTTATCAGTTTCAACATCTACGACGTGTGGGTACTGTTGACAGTACATCTAACTAGATTGCTGGGAGACCAACCACTTCAACAAATTAAAGAAAGTTGATGAACCACCACCTCCAGCTCCCAGTGAGAATCAGCTGTCCTGCATTTAGTAGGAAGGGGCAACAAAATGTTAACCCAACCAAGCAACCAACCAACCTAACTCAATAGTTTTTTGGTTGGATTTTCTTTGTTCTTGTTTCTTGTTTTGTGATTCCGAATTAACGAAATAATGTCATGCCTTGTCTTGTCAATAATTTTGAAAAATAAGCTCCAAAGAAAAAAAAAAGTTTCAACTAAGAAAGAAGTGATTTATTTATTTACTTTTTGCGATACTTTTGAAGTATCGGACATCCCTACCCGACGACACAGGTACCTACCTGAGTACTTCCAAGATCAGATCATCACATCGCGCAAACTAGCTGTGACTACCCATAACCGTGGTCGAGTAAGCTAGAATAAAACAGGAGAAGAAGAAGGTTGTCAAACAGAAACATGACATTGTGCATTCTGCAACATGGAGGATGTTGATTGATTTGTTGGTTATTTTCCTTTAGTTGATAGATAAGTTTTTTGTTGGTTGATTTGTCATTTTAATTAGGTGCATTAATAATTTATAATGTGTGTGTGTTTGTTTTGTTGAGTAAAAGGTGTTTGGTGTGTGAGCTGCTTATAAACAATAGGTTCTTCTTCCTTCCCCTTTCAGTGTCCTGGCCGCAGCCCTAGTGTCAAGTTGGTTCCTACCTATGATAACGTTACCATGGCGTTGATATCAGTTTAAATTTATTTGCATCTACATCTTGCATGCCATACGTTAGTAAGGTATATCTATAAATAAATAAAAATAGTATTCTATCTGATACGTTAGTATCAGTATTCTGTGTTGCATGCCGACTTCGAGATTTGATATCATCTGTCTTGTGTCGTAGGCGCGTTTGCGTAAAGGTTGCGGAAATTTTGATTAGTCGAAATTTTAATTTGCGGAAATTTTGATTAGTAGAAATTTTAATTTGACAACTTATCATGGCGACTCCTTTGTATACAATCCATTTAAAACATAAAATCTTGCCCGGTCGAGTAACGATCGGAAAGTACGATGGTTCCCACTGCTGCATTACTGCTGCAACTACTGGTGACAAGGTAAGCAACGATTTACGTTTGCCTCCTTTTCAAATAATTGCCTACCTATGTTGCTGCGAATAACGCATGTTCTACAGTAACAGTACGCCTTATGGTGTCCCTGAGCTCGTTGCTGCAACAAATTTACCGTGGTACAACAAAAAAATAACCGATACAACACAGAACCTTTTCTTTTCTCTTTTTTCTTGATATACAGCTCGATATTGGTTAGCTATTTCACTGGAGCATGTTTATGTTCGTAGGTACTGGTTCATAGCCCTCACTTGAGAGACAGAGAAGTCTCCATGTTGAATGTGAATCAAGCTGTGACTTCAATTTGTGCTGGTAAACTGAATCCCAGCGACGACAAAGAGATTTTATTGATCGGAACCCATAGCACATTATTAGCCTATCATGTTGAGAACAACACAGATTTATTCTACAAAGAGGTAGGTTACTCTGGTTATTCATCAGCAATTCCACGAAGTCCATAATAAGTCAAGTGCTTCACGTAATGTATTTATGTTCTACCGTCATGTCTGGAATTTTGGAGCTTGGAGGTCACTGAATCCTTCGATGGAAGAATCAAACTCTTTCATATTATACTAATTTTCGTTGTTGTGATGCGACAGGTGAGTGATGGAGCAAATGTCATTGTTGTTGGGAAAATCGGCACATCCACATGCCCCTTGGCCATAGTCGGAGGTAACTGCTCCATCCAGGGTTTCGATTGGCAGGGAAACGATCCTTACTGGACTGTGACTGGTGACAATGTCCGTGCCTTGACTCTGCTCGACACTGATCGCGATGGCCAGAACGAGGTGATGAGCTATGATGTAGTTACGGTTCGGCATTATTTTTCTAGTCCCAACGGCATCTGTTGGTATCTTTTGCATCCTTGTCCCTCATTCTTCACTTCGTTTCAGCTTATTGTTGGTTCGGACGATTTTGATGTGAGGGTTTTCAAAGAAGACGCCCTTGTCCACGAAATGTCAGAGACTGAAGCGATCACTGCACTGGTTGCTTTGAAAGACAACAAATTTGCGTATTCCCTTGCCAATGGAACAATTGGTGTTTACGACAAAATGAACCGGGCTTGGAGAGTCAAGGTGAGTTGTATCGCAAATAGGAAAAGATCGTTCATTTATTCATTTCAGAAACAAAAATGGTTCACTAATAATAAATCCAGATTTCACAAATAGGACATGCGCACGTATTTATTAATTTTTTAAATTTAAAAAAAAAATCAATGTAGATTCCATTCTGAAATTTTTGACACCATCCGCACTGTCCTGTGATAATTAGTTCTTTTTCTGTGACTTTTCAAATTCTGACGTCATTTCACCCCTCTCGCCTGGGAGGAACCCCCCCCCCCCCCATCCACTGTGACGTCAGAATTGGTTGAAATTTTGAAAAATCATAGAAAAATAACTACTTATATAGGTCAGTGCGGTTGGTGTCAAAATTCTCGGAATGGAGTCAAGTTTCATTAAAGAATAATATAAACCGCTTTTGTGACCCATGCGTGTACCCCATTTAATAATTAAAAAACCTTGAGGAAATTTCAAAATCTCAATTAGAGAAACAAATGGATATATTTATGAGGGTCATTCACACTGGCTTTTTCTGAGGGTTAGCTGCCTCCTAGAACCTAGATACCTATAAGAAACCATCCATGATCCAATGCCGTATTGATAAGGGTTTGAGGATGTTTTGATAATAGGTATCACACTGGCTTTTTCTGATTGTCAGGTGAATCTACAAAATCGTAAGAAGCCATCCATGATCCAATGCTATCTTGATAAGTGTTTGAGGAGGGATTGAGTTTGATAATGGTTGGGAATCGAGAAGGCAGTGCCTATTCAATTCTCGTCCGCCCTAGGTTTGTCAGTAACCGCCTGACCTATCTAATCATCTAAAAGGTGTTTGGCCGTTCACAGTGATTCTCGGACTGTATAGTACCCATGACCGACTGTTCAGTGTTTTCCTCCAAAGCCATTTTTTCCTGTCGTCATTACAGTACACAGAATATCTGGGTGGACGAGAAACTAACCTCAATATTCCCAACCATTATTTAACTGCCAACCATTATTAAACTGCACTGCCTTCTCGATTCCCAACCATTATTAAACTCAAAACGCTTATCAAGACGATGTTGGATCATGGATGGTTTCTTACGGTTTTTTAGGAGTCAGATAACCGTCAGAAAGCTAATGTGAGCAAAGCTTTTGTCGTAGACGTATGTATGCAAAGATAGGTAATCTTGAAAGTTTTCCTCTGGGATCTTTGTTCTTCAACTTCTATAATTCTTAATTTCCGTTTTCTTTGCCTCTTTTTGAAACATTAACCTACTTGATGGAAGGTGAAAAGAATAAAAAATATGGTGCACTGAAAATGTTAGAATCAAATTCTTAGCGGTAAATACCACTATTTAACCCTTCCGCCCCCTTAGCCATTTCCCGAAGTTTTTTCTTTCTTTACAATATTATTATACTACACAGTCAGAAAACAGTCCAAGTATCAGTGGGAACGGCCCAACGCCTGTCAGAGGGTCACTGCAAACAAACCTATTAATCACCGTATTATACTGATTTTGTGCACTCATGTTGTTGCTTGTTGTGTTTTGTTCATTGCTGTGTTTTTCTGTTTCTCCATGTCTGACTTCGTGGATGAAACACTTGATTTTCAGTCAAAAAATGCACCTGTCTGCCTGGCAGCGTATGACATCGATGGGGATGGGATCCCAGAACTAATCACCGGATGGTCCAACGGCAAAGTCGATGCGAGGAACATAAAAACAGGTGACGTCGTGTTCCATGATATCCTGTCACACGGCATTGCTGGCATCGTCGTAGGGGACTACGTCATGAGTGGGAAACCTCAATTGATAGTGTGCTCCACTCATGGAGAAAGTAAGCGTATGACTGCTTGAAATTATATCTGGAGTCAAACTGAGATGTGGAGTTGGAGGAATGATTGGACGAGTGGAACCTTGCAGTCATTTCAAAGATAGTGGTTTTATTGTTGGGCTCTCTGTGATTTACAGTTCGTGGATACGACGCAACAAGCATTGTCAAAGAAAGCGTTCAGCATGGAGATGTCGTAAGGGAGCTGTTTGCTAAGAAACAAGCGCTGCTAGCTGAGCTTAAGAATTACAACGCCGACCCCTCAGGAACTGGTATTCCTGTGAGTATTGACCAAAAGCTAGGTAGCTTGGAATAAATCGCCTTTCATCATCCTGTGTAGTTCTCTGTTCCTATTTTTCTGAAAATGTGTTCGTAAGATTGGAGTTCTTACCTTTCTCAAAGCTGTCATATGAAGCATTGGCGTCAAATAAGTAATTGGTGTCCTTTGGGAAAAATCGGTGTAAAATGGTGTCTCATCATCACATTATAGCGCCAGTCTTACCTGTTACTACCCATAATAACACACAAATCATTACGGTTCATTCGACAACTTGCCATAATCAGCCTAGTAATATACATGAGTTGAACGAATGTTGTTTATACCTAGTGCTGGCATATGCTGTGGAAGATATTGGGTACTTGGTACGTCTACCTGCCTATGTTGAAATAATTACACAAGTAAATTGTATGTCTCTGTGATTCTATAGCTATCCTGTCCTCTACCTCTCTGGTTCGGTTTCCTCATAGTCCTTGGATGGATGGCTGGCTGACCTAACGTTGTTTATAAAATATTCCAGTTGTTATGAGATACTCGAGTTGCTTCCTAAAATTTAATTTGATTTGTTTCAGGCTAATACTAGACTGCTGACCGACATACAAGTTAGTTTGGGATCTCAGGCATGTCCGGTGAGTTTTCATTACGATCAGAGAATTCTGTGTAGTTCTTGCTTCCAATCCTACCAAGGTAGCGGAAGCTTTGTTTTCATTTTCGAGAAGAAAACATTCTTTCTCTCCAAAATCAAAATGTTCACTCGCGTTCTACGTTTTGGGGCTTTCTGAACAAATTTGCGCCTTTGTGTCACAAATCCTTGCCACACGGATAACTTCCTCAGTTCGAATCCGATGCTGGTGAAATTTTCAGGGATCATGCTGGTTGGGCCCTAGAAGATCTCCTATGAATTTCAGAACGATCGGATCATTGGTATAGCCATGGCGCTTGCGCCAGTACGAAATCCGAGGTACTCATTTCTCATGAATAAATGGCCCGAGTTTGCTCAAATTCGGTAGGTAGTTGGGGTGTAGCTCCTGGGTGGTTACTGAAAATTAAAGAATGATCGGATCATTGTTGTAGCCATGGCGCATGTGCGTACGCGAAATGCGAGGTACTCATTTCTCATGAATAAATGGCCCGAGTTTGCTCAAATTCGGTAGGTAGTTGGGGTGTAGCTCCTGGGTGGCTGAAAATTAAAGAACGATCGGATCATTGTTGTAGCCATGGCGCATGTGCGTACGCGAAATGCGAGGTACTCATGCCTCAGGAATCAATGACCCGATTTTGCTCATAATCGGGGGTAGTGGGGGGTAGCTCCTGGGTGGTCCCTAATGCATTTCGTCGTGATCAGAGGTTGGTAGCCACGCGCATGCTACTTTCGATGAACTTCAGGAATCATTCGGATTGGGACCCAGATCATGGGCATCTGTGAATTTTATCATTATCACGTTCGTATCATTGATAAAGCCACTACACATGCGCAAACCTTAAACTCACTTATCTGTGCAGTTTCCCCTTCTTTTCGTTCTTACCATGTCGTTGTGGAAGGATTTTTGTGTGTGTTAGGGATCTGTATGATCGGTTATCGATATGAGGAAGCTATGTACCGATAATCTTGGCAGAGGTTTTTCTATTACGACTAGGTACCCATCCTAGTCACCGCAATACATATCTGTCTTCTATGGCACATCTGTGTTGGATTATCGAATCGTGATATCGTTGGTTTCAGGGTGGACACGTGGTGGTGCAGCTGAACGTTAATAATATGACGCTTATCCGTTCCGCCACAGTATTCGCTGAAGGGATATTCCAGGGAGAGACCTACGTGGTCCATCCTCGCCTTGATCAAGTCTCCGACAGTTTGGCGATCACACTGAAACCACCAAAAGATTCTCCGCTAGACATTCATATCAGAGTAAGACGATGAAAGAGAGAGGGCGATCTCTATGTCTGTTGTAGGAAGCTTATGATCTTTAATATTATTCTTCACGTGTTAGATTTTGAAGGGCTCCATGTGTCCTGTGCTACTGTTGGTTTTCGATACATTTTTAATAGTGCCAACTTCGCCATATCCAAAATGGAGCCATTCGATTTGACGCTAAAATGAAATATTCACGATTCATTTCAATAATTTCTGCTTCCTTTTCAGGCTTTTGTTGGTTCTTCTCCCAACAAGTCTCAGTTTCACGTGTTTGAAGTGACGCGTCAGCTCCCTCGCTTCTCAATGTATGACATTGCTACACCTTCAAACAGGACTATCCCAGATAGTTTCGTTTCTTTTAAAATTAATGAGCCTGCTTCCAGGGTAGGGTTGTGTCTCATTATTGCACTACTAAGCAAGTTAGTTGCATTGGTTCACATTCAGGATTATGCATCACTCACCGCTTTGCACTTTTTCGGTACGTGCTTCACAAGCTTTCAATTTTTGATTATTGAATACTGTCACAGTTGCAAAAAAACTGCATATGAATAGCAAAGGTCACAGCTACAAGCTTAAGTTGTGTGGACTGTCGTGATACCTATCTATTTTTTGATGAGGTCCGGCGTAAAACCGGCTTCCTCACACAAATCAGAATGTTGGGTATCGAAAAAGTTTTTCGAGTTAAGTTTTAAAGCTACAGTATTTATTTTCATTTTTTGGTCTAAATTCTCATATTTTTCAGTAGATCTGTCCTGTATAGTGTAAGTAAATCGAAAATCTCATCTTAAGACATGCAACAATTTAGTATTCAGTCGGTTTTGCAAAATGGCTGGAAAAGGTCGGTTCTGCACTTGTATTCCGAACAAAAAGTCGATTTTGCACCAAAAGTACGGATAAAGTCGGTTTAATTCCACCCACTAGGAACATAACCTCCCGTCATCGCTTTTACCACTTCTGGCTCTGAAGTCATCCAGAAAGTCAAAATTAAAAGCTTTTCTTTTTTTAGCGAAATTTCAAAAAACATAATGCTATTGCAATAGTCCAAAATTTTGAGAACATGAAATCAATCCCTCAACGTGCACATTGATATGCAGTCAAAAACTCAATTTCAAGAATTTGTCAGAAAGTTTGCGCCGGACCTCCTCATTTGTGTGTAGGTTCATCAGCATTACCAGGGTTGATTATGTCTTAGGTATCGAATATTGAACATGATTGTATACAAATATTGAAACAAAAAATTCGTTTTTGTAGCTGGAACAGTGGCAAAGTCAGAACTTTCTAGTGAGCCCCGCTGCAGATAGGGAGGGGTCGAGCAGGGCGAACTGGTCCGTCACACTGGTCTCCCTCCGTGACGGTTCTCCTCTTCAGATGAAACTGGAAGGCTCCATAATGACTGTGGCCACACCACACATGTCAGTGGCAGCTGACATAGTTCAGTCCCTCGGTCAGTACTTCAACCTCAATTCCCTCCAGGTAACGACCAAAATAAGTGTTCCTTCCATTAGTTTTTAGTGGAGCAAGTCAAAGGAAAGGAAGAAACGTCTGCCAAGTTGGGTGGGAAGTTTAGCTTCCTCATAACATGGACGTATATAATTAGTTGGTAAAGCTATTGGTAAAATATCAATTTTTGATTATCTCTAAGTAGAGCTGCCATTGGTCTGACGGTGTTGAAATACATTGGGGGCCGTCAAAGGGCCAACGCGCACAGTTCCGTGGAAATTTCGCTAAAAATTGTCTAATAGTTCCGGGGTTTTGCCTGTGACAACAACATCCGACACCTAACCCCCACCTTTGGAAATTTCTGCGCATTACTACAATTTGTAGGGCATTTATGGGCTCTACGAGGATTTCACGTTTGCTGCGCATACGCAGGCGAAAGTTACTGTACTTTATCAATGACTTTTTAATATCATATGGGACTATCTGAGGCCCAACCCCCACCTACCCTCCAAACCTCATCGCTTCACGACGATTTGTAGGGTAGTTGTGGGCTCCAGGAGGATTTCAACTCACTACTGCTATTTTTTCGGGTATTTATGGGGGTTACAAGGAATTGGCAAAAATTTCTTGTTTGCGCCTGCGCATCCACATTTGATGGAAATTGGTATGTACCAACTTTCAGCTCTTTGCGACGTTTTCACGTTTGCGCATCCACACGCGAAAGTTACTTTACTTTTTTAACCATCTGCTACAGTAGTTTTGACCATCTGTGGCCAGACCCGCACCTATCGTCCGAATTTCAACCCGTTGCGGCCATTGTTTGATATAGTTTTGCCCGGGACAAGGAATTGACCACAGACAGGCACGGAATCGAATATGTAGGTACCGTGATGAATCATACGTAAAATGCGACTGGAAATTTCCATTTTGGAGGACATGCATTTTTTTCGACTCTCGCACGAGTATAAAGCTTCCCTACCTTCGGCAGTGAGGAAGGAAAAGTAATGAAGACGTCCGTACAGGCAATGAAAGCATTTCATTTTAAGAACTATTATCTTCTGTTTAGTCGCTTGCTGAGTTTCCTACAATCTTCAACTCTCTCAGAGAGCACCTGAGTAAAATTGAAGAGCTGCAGCAAAACTCGGCCAAAATAACAGCCACGATAGCTGACACTGCCAATTTAGTTCGTGGTCTCATAGTTCAAGCAGAGGACTCCAGGCTTTTGATGGTCATGTAAGTATTCACAATCAGGTTCTTTTTCTTACCATAATAATATTAATATGTATTGCAGTAAGTTTTAAGTTAAGAGTGAGGAAGAGGAAGGAATAAGGGTGAAGGAATCATTTAAACACAGTGGAGTTGAATGATGTTCAAAAAGTAATTAGGTAAACTGCAGTAGGTACGTGATATCACACTAAGTACATTTTCGTTTATTAAAGTGTTGGATACCTACACAATGTTTTTTCCCTGTCTGGTGCGTACACAAAAGGCCACATACGTTACCCATGTCTATAAAAACTGAGGCGCCAGATATTGTAAAATGGTTCTGCTGATTCAGAAACCTTAGTGAAACAAGCAATGGCAACGTAAAAACAATGATAATACAATAATTTATAGGTACATACGAGTACAGTTATAAATCACGTTACCTCTATGCCATTCACACCTCAGCCTACTATCACAGATGTTTCCTAAGATGTTTGCAAGCGAGATTACTTCTATAATATTCTTCTGCTGTTTCATTGATATCGACCTAAAATTAAAATAAAATTAATACATCGTGCAGTTGATGGACAACATGACTTTTATACAACGAATCGGCTGAACATAGGTATGATTATGTACTTTTTCACTGAATACAGTGCTCTCTTGAACAGGGAACAAACTTATTCTGGAAGACCCCCCCCCCCCCCCTCTTGTTCCCTGCGTTTGTTTCTACTTACCCACTTATAATTATTCAAACTACAACATACAAAGACAAAGATACAAAGGAGCCAAGGATACAAAGTAGGTAGAAGTAACCTAGTTGCTAGCTTAGGCCAATTAAAATTGGAAACAACGCCGAGCTTCGAGGAGCATTTAAGCCCCAAATGGGACGAACTAAGTCACTCGCAAAGAAATCGTGGAAACCCATTTAAATAAATCATAAGAAAACAGTCGTTGATAAACGCTTGCATACGAGTCTGCAACGCATTGGGACATTTTTATGTCTTTCCCCTCCTTCCTTCTCACCTACCAAATTAGGTAGGTACCTAATTATAAAGTCGCAATCTAAGTTGTAGTGTTGATCATAAAAGAATTGGTAATTAGTCTTACGACAACGGAATGCAGGTTGTATAAAACGTACAAATAATAAAACGGCGGACGGACAGAAATTGTTGGTTTGTTATTTTCAATAATAAACCTTTGGAATCGAGCATGACAAAAATAACAATTTAACCCCCCCCCCCCCCCCCCCCCACCGTAAAATTTGATAGTTTCCGATTCAGGGTACATAGAATCCGAAAATTTAATAAAAAACCAACAATTTCTGTCCGTCCGCCGTTTTATTATTTTATTTGTTTTATTACGGGAGAATGATCAACACTACAACTTAGATTGCGACTTTATAATTAGGTACCTACCTACCTAATGTGGTAGGTGAGAAGGAAGGAGGGGAAAGACATGAAAATGTCCCAATGCGTTGCAGACTCGTATGCAAGTTTTGATAATTAAATTCAATATACGGTCGAATCCATGGGCTTTGTTTGAAACGTACAACCTCATGCACCTGTATGATCTCAACACCTAAGCTAGCCAAAAGTTGTAACAATCTATAATGAACAACAAAATGTGGCTGTTTTTCGAGCGTTCCTACCAGTTTTTTACACTTTGAGCCTGGGATTAGCTTGTGGTTAATTACTGGGGGAAAATCATTGAATGTCTCGTGTAGATGGGGGGGTGTAACTAAACTAACATTGGCTAAATATCCATAAGGGGATTCATCACTTATGCTAAGGAGGTCAACAGCCGTTGGTGGAATATACTCAAAATCTGATATCGGCAAATAATTTTTCATACAGTGAGCATAGAGACCATTTGCATCTATATAACATAATTCATACAATTCATCGGTGCTAGCGTGCCTAAGGGAAGCAGCACAGTACCCGCCACGAATTGATTGTTCAAAAAGGCTGTAATACTGTCATCGGTTATTAATTGGATTTCCACGCCGGTTAGGGCAGACGCGCACTAGACCGACCACGACCACGACCACGACAAAAAACCCCGACTGGTCGGGTCGTATAGCCATGCCGCTGAGCCCGACCACGACCACGACAACGAATGCCAAGCTAGTAGCCAATTCAGTACACAAGATGGGTGTTGAAGAGTTAGCTGTCGTTGTACATTTGTACCGTAGGTACGTTAGGCGAAGGAGAAAGCGGTACTGGGTGCATCCGATGTTGGCTGTCAGGTCAACGAGAGGGCAGTTTGCAACATTTTATGGAGAATCGTCAGTATGAAGAACGGTTTTTCAATTACACAAGAATGTCGGGTAAAAGCTTTGATAAGTGACATTATGCTAATAAAAACTACACGCAAAGACAGGTGTACACAGTTCGCTCGACCAATCAGTACTGGTCGGGTCGGGGGTGTTGTCGGTGGCAGTGCGCGACGCGCCATTCTAACCTATCTTATTTTCGGCTGCAGTCGTGTCGTGGTCGGGCCCGACCAAACTCCCGAGACTCTGGTCGTCCGACCAGGGTCCGACCGCTGCGTCGCAAGTCGGCTAGTGCGCGCGGTTCCACTTGCTTCCAAAACTGGCCGCATACAACTGGTCGTGGTCGTGGTCGTGATCGGTCTAGTGCGCGTCTGCCCTTAGGCTAAGCATTGCTTGTTGTGCGATGCCGGGTAAGGAATATAAATGGAATGGATCGAGTCGATATTCTGATGCTAACATTTCCGAGCGAAAGTTTTGGAAAAACTCTGCTAATAGTAATACGTCAGATGTTAGATAAAGGTCAGCCAACTGCCCCAATGTTTTAACACCAAATGTGTCCCATATTAGCTTGACCCTATCGTACTTTTCCTGTGTGATGTCCTGTTCGTCAGCTCTGAAAAGAAATTTTCTTTGGAAGGTAGAGTGGTTTCGGCAAGTTTCGATATATTGTCCAAATAGTCGTAGCAAAATGTTGATTTTTTCGATAGTAGTTCAATGTGGAGAGGGTCGGATTCGTGTTGACAATATAAATTATTGAGAATGATTACCTGTGTGTAAACAATTTTATTTAAACAATCACGCTCATACCGCAGCTTGTCGGCCACGCACTCCGCAGTGGTTAACTTAATATGGTTAGGTAAATCGAGAGCTATCCAACGAGTGGTGAACGATTTTTGTACGATGATAACTGGCGAAGATAAAGTTCCGTAGCAACGAATCGGTTGTAAGCGAAAATCATCAGAAATATATAACGTAACGGTATTTCGTCACCCAATTTCGTCACTAACGATTTTTAGGTTGTGTGCCACGGCAAAGACATGAAAATGTCAAAAACAACATTTACATACACACAGTTACTATTAGCTTTGTACATTTAGTAAAAACTACATTCAGTAGGTACCTAACTGCTTCATGAGCACAACTAATAAATTCTTGAATGGATCATGGAGTCTTATGTTTGAGAACTGTCTTGATTCATTCTTTTCAGCATTCTAATGGGGAATTTTTGTCAACTTTTTTTGGAAAAAAATATTCAGAACTCCTGGAAAAATGGTTTTGATGGATCAATTCAATGGAGTTGAACCCCTTTTTGCAAAAATAAGCGATATTTTTTAAATGAGGGTGGTAGGGATTGAAAATGCGAAGAAGAAATGACGTACCAGTTTTATTGACATCTGATTGGCCGCCCCAAGGAGGCGGAATGGAGCTTCGGAAGCGAAGGTTCTCAATGCTGCCGACAGCCCAACATTAGAAATGGCAAACCTTCCTTCAAGAACCTTTGCTGTGACATTTTGTGAACCTCCCCTCGGTTCTTATTCTAGAATTTATTATTATAAGGGCATTCGACGTTCACGTTCTTTCCACCAAAACAGCTAGTCTAGTTTGATCCAGCACAAAAAAAAAATACATCGATGAACTTTTTTAAGAATAATTATATCTGTAAAGTTTAAGGTGTTTTTTTAAAACAATACCCACCTCGTTGCTAATGAATTGGAAATGGTCTGGTTCGATTGGACGCAAACAATACCTGCGTGTACCTAACAGCTGCCCAACATGCATTTTCTGCGTTTATTTTAGAATGGGGAATTTTTGTCAACAACTTTTCTTGGGAAAAAAATATTCAGGATGCTTGGAAAAATGGTGATTTGAAGCGCATTAAAAAAAAAAAAATAAGCGACCTTTGTTAAATGACAGTGATTACCAAGTCTACTGAAATCTGGTTGGCAATTGGCCCCAAGGAGGCGGAGCGAAACTGTGGAGGCAAAGGTTCTCAATGCTGCCGACAACCCAGCATTAGAAACGGCAAACCTTTCTGGCAACGTTCAAGAACCTTTGCTGTGACTTTTTGTGAACCGCCCCTCGGTTTGATTTTGATGATGTTTTTTAATTTATTTATAAATTTGGGGTTCTATTGTGGTTCTCTACATCGTTTAAAGTGATGAATTAGGGCTCTAAGTGGGATTTGGGTTGAACTACTCGGCAATTTACCTGATACATAATTTCTAGCGGGAAGTCAGAAATTCAGATGTCACGCAAGTTTTCTGCCTACACTTTCCGACATGAACACCTCATTATGTCGTAAATAAGTGTTAATTTCCGTTATTGAACAGAATTTGGCCGAAAATAGGAATTGTTACCCGTGAAAGTTGCCCATAATTAAAATGACAGTAAATCGTTTGGTTGAGCGAGAACATACAGCGTTTTCATGTTCAACACTAGTCGTTCGAATAAGTTGTTATTTCTTCATTTGTGCGTACATACCAAGTGTAGGTTACCTCAGTAGGTGTCTTGCAGTACGATGTTGGACGTTTCCCATTTATATTTCCTTTTTAGCGAATTTTCGGAGAAAATGAGTCTATTGCAATGGGTCCACAATTTTGAGAACATACATTTTTGAAATCGTTTTTCAGGCAAATCCTTTTCAGACCACCTTCATTTCATTCCTAGATTTTAACAAACATTTATACGTATATCATATTTATTTATTTATGTGTCACTCCAGAAGGTATCTGATCTTAGGTACACGATAAATATTCCAGATTTCACCAAAATGTTCACATTGCCAAACAAAGGATGAGTTCGAAGATGAGCAATTTTCAAAAATTCTAGCGGGTCATAATTTGAGATTTGTCAGAAATCTGTAAAAACGGCTGAAATCGCGGATAATTGATATAAGATCACTGAAAGTGGAAGGGTGAGTAAAGACAAAAATCGGCCATTTCAGTTGTTTTTCAAACAAAATAGGGTAAATTAGGATTTTTGGGGTCAAAAATTAAGGGATAAAATCAATACTAATTCACCTGGCGTTGTGTGGGATGGTGATTCATGACAGAAAAAGGCTCTGTTTCGACGATGAAAACATTTTTCTCAAAAAATAGTGGGTCAGATTTGACTTTGTAAGGGTCAAAAATCGGTAAAAAGGGGCATAGAAAACAGTGGTCTACTCAGAAGGGGCATCTATGCAGGTAAATTATTACGCAGCAGTTTATTACACATCGGTTTATTATTTATCTCATGCTTCATGAATAACTGCAAATAATTAATGATAGAATGATTGAATCCCGCGCATTTTTATGAAATTGTAATTCCCGGGCCGGCTTGAGTACCCCATTTAGGGCTTTCCTGGGGGGAGTTCGAGGTTATTGACCACAGAAAACAGTGATCTACGCTGAAGGGGCATCTGTACAGGAAAATAATAAGACGTTGTGTAATAATTTGCAGCGTTTTGGTTTATTAGGTATTTGCAATAATGAACCATTGGAATCGAGCATGAAAAAAAAATTTTTAGCCTCCCCTCAAAATTTGATGAGTTACGTTTCAAGGTATGTAGAATCCAAAAATGCAATAAAAAAATTTCTGTGGCCGTACTGGCCACTTTTCTTAGTTACCATGCAAAAAAAATTGATGAAATTCGGGTTATAGGTTCCGTTCGGGGTCTAGTTGGTCCTCGAAGCTCGACGTTATTGTCAGTCATCTCTAAAGGGGTTAAAAATAGGGGTTGCAATTTTCAGAACGCTTTAACTCTAAAATTTTCGATAGAAGGGTATGGTTTTTTTAACGTTATTAAATTTTTCTTGAGCTAAACAATTTTTTGAGACCACCTGGAGCATCGTACGTCCAGCCGTTCGTGAGCACCAAAAAGCTTCGTCATCACGATCGTGAATCTAACGATATAAATCCGGCCCGGATGTCATCACTAGGGAGCACCTGATTATGATCAAGGATGACTGTATGAAGTCGAGTTGGTTGTTGTGCGATATTATTTCATTTGATAAGTGATGGACTATTGGATTTTGTTTGTAGGTACTTCTGAAACTTGATTATTGCACAATGGTAAATTATTACACAACAGTAAATTATTACATGACGGTAAATTATTTCACAACGGTAAATTATTACAGACCGGCAAATTATTACACAACAGTTCATCTACCAAGAAGGGGCTGTATTTTGTTGATCGGTACTTTTGCAACTTGAACAACCGTTGAAGTATTATTGATGGGCAAGTTATTACACAACGGTTCATTATACATGACCAGAGGGTAGGTACTGAACACAGAAAACAGTGATCTACCTACGCAGAAGGGGCATCTATTTCACTCCACATCAACAATTTTCCTTCAAAACTTCATTATTTGCGTTTCTTTTTGCCATTTTTAGTTACAGTTTGTCATCGACAGAATTATTTCAGCAACATTTAACTCGTGATTTATGTAGGTACCTAGTAACGAGTACGGGGTTAGATAGTAACCTACGGAGGGTCTGCGATCTACATAATATGTATAGAATAGTACATATTATATTATATAGACGGGTTATCTATACAGAGAGCTGTGGTCTGTAACAGAAGGGTCTGCACAAAATAATAAACCGTTGTGCAGGGATTTGCAGCGTTTTTGCTTGTGGACAGATTTCATATTTTAGCGCCAATGCCCACAGTGACTTCCTCTTTTGTGATTGGTCGTTTGGTTTAGTGACGGGTGGATAACCTTCCGCGCATAATATAACAGCGGTTGTCTTGACCTCCTTCGTAGTTTCTTATCTTTTCCTCTGATAACCACGTTCTTCGGCAAAGCCGCGGATTCCTCGTCGGAGAAAAATAGTTTCGCAGCGGTTAGATGCTCGCGCGAAGGTGTTTTCGTGTCACCCGGTCCGTTTTCGGTTTTCCCGTCAGAGTCGGACAGGCGGGCCGGTGCGCGGCCGCAATCCGACGCCGGGACGTCGGTGTTCAGGCTCTGAGGACGCTGTCGACCCCCGTCACTCCGTCGGCCGAAGTCGGGGCGGTTGAATATGAGAAGATCTGCGACGCCACTTTGGAGTCGCTGTACGAATTTTTCGACGTCCTCATCGAGAGAAACCCGTCGCTGCGAGGGGGTGACGTCATCTACGGGGACGGCGTTTTGACGGTGAAGCTGGCTCAGCACGGCACCTACGTTATCAATCGGCAGTCGCCAAATAAACAGATCTGGCTCAGCAGTCCGCTTTCAGGGCCCAAAAGATACGATTACGTCAGGGAAACCAATAATTGGATTTACAAACACGACAACGTCTCGCTACACGATCTTCTGCGCACTGAAATATCAGAAATTCTCAACTCCCAAGTGGACTTATCTTCATGCGACCACAGTGGGAACTCTCATTGAACTCTAACTTGAAAACAATTAGGTATGTACCTACCTAGGTACCTATCATAGAGCACTTCTTTATATCTTGTTCCATCAGTTTTTGGAAACTATAGGTAAGATGACCAGACAGTACCCCCTGGAAGGACGCCTAAATGCCCCCACACACCATCAAACAGGCTTGACAAACCTGGTTTGTCAAACGTGTATGTACTTGTCGTGCAAATTTGGTCGTGTGTGAGTTCATGTTGGAAGGTTTCAAGGCTCTGCTATAAAATGTGGTTTCAACTTCAAACGTCCAACCAGGTTTGTCAAGCCAATTTGATGGTGTATGGGGGCCTAAAAGGTACTTCTTCCTACAACAGTACTTCCAAAGGATCATTTTGATTTGAAAATAAATGAAAATTCGCTAAAGATTTAAAAAATTGTTTTAATATAAAATTCAGAGGACGTCCCTTCTTATAAAGCCAACTCCCATCAAGTAGGTAACATTACTATAAAGTTTCTGCTTCCCGAAATAGGTTACACTTAAAATTATTATGCTGAGCAGATGATGATAGCTGGATGATGGCTAGTTTTGTCTTGTTTTAGATTTTCTTAAATTGTTCATGTTTATAAGCAGCTATTGTTTTATGTATTTCCCAAGTCAAATTGTATTGCGTTCTTGTTCGTGATATTACTCCTTAATCGAGGTCCTCGGTTCTGATATCTTTTTTGGTCTTCGAAAATACCTAGAAATATGGTTTTATGCAATCAGCTGTCTTTTTCTTGATACCTAACGTTCAGTGTCCACAAAACATCATTAGATTAAAACTACATGCGGAATAAGAAAGACCTTGAATGGTATTCACAACATTCTCACCCAGTCGTCCTTCTTTTTATGTCGGAAAATGTATGGTGACCGTAACTACGGATAATAAAAGGTCATCATTTGAATTATGTATTGATTGTTGTTAAGGTTTACGTATGTACTACGGTGACCAGATCTTCCTTAGAGAAGGAAGGAACTAGTACTTGTCTCAACAAAAGCTGAATATTATCAATAGAATAGGTTTATAAATTCAGTGCGTGGAGTGGCCGGATAGGAGGAATAAAAAACCAGAACATTTCTCAAAAACTAGAAAAATTGTTGAATCAGATTAATCATACATCACGTAGGTAAATCATTCTTTTGAAAGAAAAATATTATTTTTCGAATACAACGCAGTACCTATGTAATAAAAAATATAATATCCAAGAATATATACACTTTGAAGGGGGTAACTGATCAGTAGGTAAGCTAGGTATAAAATAAGCAAGTGGGTATGTAACTAATTAAATGAATGTACCTACTTCATAATTTTAACATTAAGTCGAATTATAATTAGGCTTTTGCCTGCAAAAAATCGAGTAAAGCTGGAAATGATTTGAAACCAGTAATATGAGTTTGCGACGGTATCTGAGGTGAGCCAGTGAGTGAGCCCCGAAATGTTGGCACTTTCTTCAGTTTTTGGTTTATTATTATAACATCTAAACGGTGCAGCTTACAGAAAGTAGTACTGCTACCAAAGTTTGTTGTAGAGCATTAAATTCTGCGTTCAGAGAATTTCAGGTTTAATTAGACGTTTAAATTGAATATTTTAATAAAGATAGGGAGGCTCTGAACCCAGAATTTTATGGTCTATAACTTGGTTTTCATTTAATGTTGAAAGAAATCATTCGTCGCAGAACTTGGATGCTCTTCCATTTTGGTTTGAGTGAAATATTCCGTAAGATGCACCATTTAGATGTTAGGTGCCAGATGTAGAGCATTAAATTCTGCGTTCAGAGAATTTCAAGTGTAATTAGACGTTTAAATTGAATATTTTCATAAAGATAGGGAGGCTCTGAACCCAGAATTTTATGGTCTATAACTTGGTTTTCATTTAATGTTGAAAGAAATCATTCGTAGCGGAACTTGGATGCTCTTCCATTTTGGTTTGAGTGAAATATTCCGTAAGATGCACCATTTAGATGTTAGGTGCCAGATGTAGAGCATTAAATTCTGCGTTCAGAGAATTTCAAGTGTAATTAGACGTTTAAATTGAATATTTTCATAAAGATAGGGAGGCTCTGAACCCAGAATTTTATGGTCTATAACTTGGTTTTCATTTAATGTTGAAAGAAATCATTCGTAGCGGAACTTGGATGCTCTTCCATTTTGGTTTGAGTGAAATATTCCGCAAGATGCACCATTTAGATGTTAGGTATCAGCCAAAAACTGAAGAAAGTGACAGAATTTTGCGGGTTGTTGGCTCCCAATAGTTCAGCTCACCTCACAGAACGTCGCAAACTTATTACTCTTATTTGGGATGCCCAGTGGTTTAAAATCATTTCCTGTTTTACGCAATTTCTTTTTTTGCGGGCGCGGCCATTTTGTTTATCTAATTTGCCTGGGCTGCTGCTAATAATTCGGTATTTAGCACTGCTGTGGATTTGTTCTAGTAAAACTTGTTTGGTCGAGAAAGAAAACATTTCGGTGTTGAAGTTTCTTTCAACGTTTGTATCGTGCGCTGCGTTTTTCCTCACCCCAGTAGTTGTTGATAAAATACGATAAGGATCCTCCGAGCGACAGACTCCTACAGAGAAGTGTCTCGATTGATGCTGGTAGGCAAATAAACCCACTGATTTTTTTTCTTCAAGTTATTGAGATGAATCTCTTTCGAGTCACTTTGTTTGAAAAGCTCGACCCAACGAGCTTCAGTGGGAGTCTTTTTTACTTTCCATTCAGCACGCTTTCCCTCAGTGACATAATTCTTTAATTAAACAAGAAAACTCATCAAACATCCTGTCTGAATCAACTGAAATAAGAGAAGCAGAAAAAGCTTCACAGCAGGTCGACCCTTGGGGGGGGTCTCAACCCGTAGTTACCACATAATGAGGTGTTTATGTCGGAAATTGTAGGCACAAAACATGCGTGAAATTTGAATTTCTGACTTCCTGCTAGAAATTACGTATCAGGTAAATCGCCGAGTAGTTCTGCTCAAATCCCGCTTGGAGTGCTAGTGCATCACTTAAACTATGTACAGAACCGCATTGGATGGATGGATGGAACCACAAATTCATAAATAAATTTAAATAAGTCCTCAAAATTAAACCTAGGGGAGGTTAACGAAGTCACAGAAAAGGTTCTTGAAGGAAGGTTTGCCATTTCTAATGTTGGGTTGTTGGCAGCATTGAGAACCTTCGCCTCCGTGGGGCCAATAGCCAGTCAGATGTCAATAGACCTGATAAGTCATTTCTTGCCGAATTTTTCCAAGAGTTCTGAATATATATATTTTTTTTTCAAGAAGAATGTTGACAAAAACTCCCCATTATTTGTATGCGTAGGTATGTTTGTACCACGCTGGGTATTTTGAATTGAAATTTTGACAGTAAACTCCTTGAGTCTCAGTGGTGCCATCTGTCGGAAAAAATTGTGTTTGGTAGTTTTTCATGTTTCCAGCACACTGAATCGAATGGAATAACTTTCAAAGTTCTATCCATCACCCTTGCAGTGATTGATAAATAGTTAACCATAAAATGTTACGACAAATAGGTATTATTGCGCGTGGTACATACGCTGAGTTCGAGCCTATTTTCAAAATTGCGTGAAGCACCTAGTCAGTGGACCCTAGCTTAGTATGTTCTTAGCTTAATTTTTGTACCTTGATTTGTTTTGGATTGTAGTTTCACAGTATAGTCTTAAGCACATAGAACAAAACCTCGACGAGTCTTAAGAGGTTTCAGGTTGCATTACTCTTGCAAATGACTCATAAAAATCTGTGTTGATTGATCGACCGATTATTTATTAGAAACTTTCAAAGCCAAATTATAACAATTATTTCTACCATACTATATTGATAAACTTAATTGACTCACGCAAAACCTACAGTGTATCTTCTATATTATGACCTAGGCTGCACATATACATATATAGCTTGAACAGGAAGTAGTTGTTCAAAATGATCGAGCAGGGTACTTAGTTGTGATGTCCCAAGTCCTATGTGTGTATATTTTGTTTAGGGCAGTTCCGATGGCTGAAGTGATGCCTTTTGTATGTGCAAAATTTGGAATATCCGATGACGGTCACAACATGCTTAAAGTTGAGGGATGTAGTATAGACAAGATGATGTAGTACCTATTGATTTTTTGTGTTACAAATTTACAGGAAAGATCTGAGGGAGTGCTACAGCCAACTGCAGCAGGTGAATAGCGAGTTGTTGAGAAGTTATGCTCTCAGAAGCGCCAACCACAATGAAATCCTCGCAACTCTTAGAAACATCAATAACATCATACAACAGGCTGCTCGATTGAGAGGTAAACAGAACCGATTATTCGCCCGGTAAATCAGATAAAACTACATTTGCAACGTATCATTTGTATATACTGTGGATTTGTTAAGATTAATCTATCCAAGGCCGTACAACATTGAGAAAGGACGCTATTTCTCAGCGTTCGTTGTACCTGCCTACGTATTAGTATTTTATAGTTAGTCATTATATTAAAATACACCGAAAAACGGTTAAATATTCGAGTTTCCTAAACTATATATTCGTAGACTACCTTTGTCGAGGGCTGCAACTGGGCTCGTATTTTTTACCTGAGTACGTAAAAGTTCGTATTTTCGAGAAAAGTCCCGTAAAATTCGTAAAACTGGTTGTCTGCGGTTTCCATAAGTTTTCTAGTTGAAGAAGGCTGTCAGTTGCCTATGAGGTACTTACGATTTCTCTTGGAGTACCTAGGACATTCATGTAGGAAATGTTCTGGAATGTAGGATCGTTCTAGAAATCTTGAAAATGTTGGTACATATTTGGTAGGTAACTAATTCAGAAACTTGTCCCTTCATAGCAGCAAATGTCGAAGTGGTTTGCAGTTAAAATACACCTCATCAGTGATGGCATAGTGAGGCGGTGTTGCTTCTCGCGAAATCCCTAGTTCAATTCCCGGATGCTGAATTTGTAGACAATTTTCTTTATTTTTAGACAATTTCTAGATTTCTGAATTTTTTGTTTATTCCCTTTGTGTCCAACAACCGTTTCTTCCGTTAGAGATGTTACCGAAGCGAGCACAGAGACTTCTCGTCATGTAGAGTGCTGTTTAAACACCTATGTACAAGTCAGTTTTTACTTGATAAAAGGTAACCTCCTCAGTATTAGAGTTCAGTAAATTGCAATTGATGTGTGACAATGAATCAATTGTTAGGTAAATCACAGCTTCGTAGTTTTTTCGTAAATTCGTGGAAAGTACCATGTTTTGAGTAACTGTTAGAGCCCTGCCTATGTCGATAAGTAAAAATGTTTTCTAATTAGATAAGTTACCTCAGAGAATCAAGTACTTTTATTTGGTAGGTGGGTTCTAATTGTAGTGGTCGTGTAACACATGACATTCAGTACCCTCTGATAGCCGGCCCACAAAAGTAATGACTGCCAGGAGCGCATTCTTCTGGCCAAGGCCGAACTGCTTATCATAGTTGACAGCTGAGCTGTTTCCTGTTGTCTGAAATGCTATATGTACTGCTACCGTTTGCCAAAATGGCTGTAGTGTACCATTTCTAGCGGTTGCTTTTGTAGAATCATATGCTTAGCTGCTTGTACTTAATCTCACTAAAATATTAACCTTGTACCAAAATTGTAGCGTGGTTGGCTTAAAAATGTGTTCAAAATTAGCTGACTGTGCTGCATAAAACTCACATCAAAATGGAGAAAAACAGCAACCGGCTCGATTGTAGAATCCTTGATCATAAACCACCAGAAAATTTCGTGCTTCATATAAATTTTTCAATTATTTTTTACAGTGGGGCGGAATAAGAACGAGATAGCTCAACAGTGTCGACTGGCCGTGGCCAATAGCAACGTGAACGCTCTCATCAGGATCATTAAAACAGGGGAAGTGTAATGAAATGTTTGCCGACTACAGTGACACCGAGTACTGGCGATGGAAACGAATGTGATCCAGCTGGAGCAAAACATTGCCATTTTTTGTCGATTGATGGTTTTTTGCGTCATACCTAGTTAAATTTACCCATAAATGGATTTGATCATTACCTACGTATATTCTGTTTGTGCTCGAGCACTTTCTTTTTAGCAAAAATATTTATAATTACCTACCTGTAATAATTTATTTCATACAGTACCACATTTTACGGGTGAATGTGGTATTCCTTCAATTGGGATCATTGTTACAATGTGCTTATTTGAATTTCAACGTTTGGATATCAAGTCCTGCCTCTTACTGTGAAACGTCCGGTCAGTGCGCTTAGTGAGAGGCACTGAATGAACATGATCTGAACAGTGTCAGAGGATATTAGTTCTGTTTGAAATAAAACTGTGTTATCAGCAACAAATTGTCTAAAATTTTGCCATTTCTTAGAAAGGCCGCATTCCTAAAACTGTCCAGTCCTTAACCTATGAAACGGCGGTAGGCAATTTTAGCCAGACAAGATTGCAGGGCTATCCAAATACCCTCTGAAGATGTTTTGGAATTCAGCCGTTAGTATTGAGAAAAATCAAAACTTGAGACCCCTTCTTGATATTTCGTATTTGACTTTTTCATTATAAAAAAATGTGATGTGCCCATAAGGTGTCATTAAGTACCAAGGTAATGAAAAAATTCATTGACTGAAATAGCAACTCAGGATTGATAACTTCGAAACTCGAGTTTTGAATTCTAATTTGTCAATCATCTGACGGCTTACTTGAACACGATTATGTCCAATGATGATTATTATAATTCACTCAATGGAAGAATGAATAATTCGCTATAAACCACAGGTAGGTACCTAACAAATTGCTATCATATTATTACAGTGTACAAAATACAAACCTGGTTACTTAGCTTAGGAAAAGTAACAGAATAACCTACCTACTCAACAGGGGTTAAATGGGAGTAAAAACGAACACCAAGTGATCAAGCTTAAAATCTCTTAATTTCCAATCATTATAATATTCCATCAGTAGGTAAATGGTCGTTAATTCAATCACTTTTTTCATTACATGCAAATCCGTTGGTACAGTAAATTTATTAAGGCGGTAGGTTCAGATATAATCATATTATAATCTTATTGCTTAGATATTAATTCCTGTAGCGTATCAATTCATTTCACAGGCATGTGCTTGGAATACTAATTAATTTCACATTACCAAGGCTTACCATTCACTAGGTTTACCTATTCAGTTAAACGCCAAACCGCTGATTTATGCCCACCAAAAATGGTTTCTACTCATCCATGTTTGTATAAATTGTGACTAAATCGGACAATGAGACACACTTATTCAAACAATAGATTATCATAGAAATTTAGAATCCATGACAGTATCTACCACTACAGATCTGGTGAAGCCCTTGATTTAGTCGATGTGCCCTCTTTAAAGTTGTTTACACTTCACCTTATGAAGTCACGATTTTAGATACCTATAAATATATCTAATTTGTAGAATCTAATTTTAGATATAAATCTGTTAATTGCAGTCCGGGAAGAACAATAAAACAAAAAATCCACTCCGCGTAATCACTGGTTGTCATCTTGAGAAAGGGTTTCTGAGCTGGGAAGCTGAGTCGCCATCCGATAACAAGGGGGCTTGTACATACGCAGGGAAAATTCCCTTTGTAGGGGGACAATTAGTTCCCGTTATCTCACATCTTTGGGTTAGCGTACAAGAAGACTTGTTCATAAGCAGGGAAAATTCCCTTTGTAGGGGGAAACTTAGTTCTCATTATCTCACATCTTAGGGTTAACGCACAAGCAGAGAAAATTTTCTTGTAGGGGGGAACTTAGTTCCCGTTATCTCACATTTTCGGATTAACGTACAAGCAGGCCTGTTCATAAGCAGGGATAATTCCCTTTGTAGGGGAAACCTATTTTCTAATATCCCACATCTTTCCCCCCTCCCATGAAGTTAATCCACTTCAAAATTGAAATGAGAACAAGTTAACAACTTCATTTCAATTTCCTGAATTCCTAATCAGGTACTTCTACTGATCCTTCAGTAGAAGAAATAATAACAGAACAATTCTGTGCTTCTTTACAACTGCTCTTCCCGGATTCTACAAAACATTCTGTGGTGAGCACTAATTGTGACCGTCCATTAGAAAAGCATCCATCCTTAACTTATATTGTGAAAATCGAAATTTTTATGTTTTCTGACAGTAAAACTAATGCTGAACACGCTGGTTTTTTCAATTTTTTTTTTTTTTTTTTCATTTTCCATTGCAAAGTTATTGCAAATTTGAGTTCCGGAAAAGCCAGTTTTGAGAAAACAGCGCTCAAAGTTTTCAAAGGTGAATTCTACCATGTCTTCCAAGAATTTTGAGCTAGTTTTTCTTTCATAATCTTCCAGTAACTACCTAGAATTACTATCTGACCATTTTTCCTCACAGTTTGGAGTATTATTACCTAACTGAAAAATAGGAAAAAGCTGGCTTTGTTGATGAAAAATTGCTAAAAGGAAGATTTGGACAACTCAGAAAAGGGACCTTAACTTATCCACCCCCCGCTCGGTGTGAGATATGGACAGGAGGGGTGTGGATAAGTTAAGGTCCCTTTCTAGGTTTAGACCTAGTCTCGATTTTTCGCATTTATCGATGTTTTAATCGTTTAACGACGTAAACGGACTCTAGTAGCGTGTAGGAGGATAGCTGCCGCAGCAGAATCGATAAAAACATGAAAACATTTTTTTTGACGATTTTTCAAGCAACTGGTCTCCTGAAAAATTTGCTTTTATAAGTTTCCCGTGGACAGTCACAATTAAGGAGAAATACCAGTTGACTCGCACCAGAGTGGAAAAGAAGTTACACAGATAAGGTTTCACCTAGAGACACCCAATGTACAAAGTAATTATGTAGGTATTACGCTTAACACAGACGGATATGGCTGTTAGTGGGTACGGAGTATGAAACCCTACCTAGCAACAGCTTAGTCCTACAGCTAAATATTATTCAATAAAGTAAGCCTGTACTAGAATAGTCCCCTGAATTACAAGGGCTGTGAAAATGTGATAATAATACGCGAGATGGGCTGAACAAATGTAGTTACCTACTGTAAGATTTTCGAAAATATTTCCTAGTATCACTTGGGAGTTTTAATTTAACATTCAAGCATTTTTTTAGCGAATTAATAAGAAATAACATTGTGCAAATAGTTCTGATTTTATTTCACCACGCTGTAGGGGTTTGCTTTTATGCATTTAAACAACTTGTTTTTCAATATAACAACTTCGGTCGAGCGATTTCATAATCACTCATACTTGCCGTTACGTCAGTGCCTGCCTCTAGTACCTGCATAGGTAGCTAAGCTTGGAAAACACCATTTGCATAGAATATAATAATAAGTAAATAATGATGTTCTATTATTCAGAATTGTGCAGATGGACAAATTGATGGAAGCTTTAGAGATGAAATTCGACAAACTAGGTTTGATAAAGTGGGGAAAAGTGAGCAAATCGTTGAATGATATAAGCGTGGAGGTAACGAGACAGCTAGTACCCCTCGTTGGACCAAGTCACGTTGTAGTCCGGATATGCTTTCTTGACGAGATTGCTCGATATCTCGTGGTCAGCTTTACCGAATCCCTGAAACACAAGGTGAATCATGAATAAATCAATAGGCTGATTGAAGAGGGCCAAGGACAGTAATTTGTCTGGTATACGAATATCCATTAGGGGTGTGAGCTGCGAGGTTATCCCCCCCCCCCCCCCCCATCGATGGTTCTTTTCATTCCCTGCAACTTGCAAGTGGCTGATCATGAAGCTCACAGCCGCTCGTAACGCTCAATTTATTTTTGACTCAGCTGATAACGGTGGCCTGCTGAAAACTGTTTCTGGGTTGTGGATTGGGGGGGGGGGGGGGGGATTGACTGAATTTTTAGGAAATCTACTGAAACTGCCGGAAAAACCACCCTTTTCCCTCAAAAAGTCTATAAAAAACTACCTTCACTGAAGCCGTTTCAGCGAGGGGCCTACAGTTTTTTTTTAAATTTAATGAAAGCCTTCATTAAAAAGAAAATACAGAAAAATAAATTAAAAGTACTTTGCGTTTGCAATAAACAAAAAATGAGAAAACAATTGGCAGTTACTGATCTCCAAAATTTTAAAAATTGACCGGAGATCAGGAGTTGACAATTAAAATAAATAAATTAGCTTAAAACAAATTAAATGCTACTTGAAAAGTTCGTGCAACACGAAGGGATAGGATAACAAATAATTACATAATTAAACCATTAATTGCGGTGAGAAAAACGGTAGGTACTTGAATTAGTTGATAAAGCAGCTAAGAATGGAAATATTGCGGGTATACTGCTCCACGAGGAAGATGCTCAAGCCACCTCTAAACTTCTGAAATGATTGACTGCACCTCGGATGAGGCGGAAGAGCCATAAATAAACGTGGAGCATAGTAATTATTGTACTGCCTTTTGAAAAAAATCACTTTTTGGAGCCGGGACATGTACGTGAACAGACGAGTGAAGGCGAGTGACGCCATCATCACGAGGGAGATTAGGAAGATCATCCTTGAAGAACCGGAGAAGTGTCCTCTCTACAAATTTTAGATGAGGAGGCAGGATTTTTAATTTTAAAAGCAAAGGTCTTGTATGGGCCTGCTCTACAGATCAGTCGAATAACAGCTTTAACTGTTTGCTCCAAGATCTTAAAAGAATTATAACGAAAAGTAGAATATTGGCGGGCAAGTCGACGCTTGTGGGGCGCGGCCAGGATGACTGTGATACTGCAGCGAACTCAATAAATATAGGTATTGAAAAAAAAAAAAGTGCCAGCCATGCAGCGTGGCTATAAGAGCGAATTTTCAAAGAAATATTCGTGCTATTGTGTAAAAGGTGGTGTCACAACTAAACAACAACTTACGCACTCCTAAATCTACAACGGCTAATAAGATGAATACAACACTAATGAAAGAAAACCAATTCTTTTAGAACGCAACGGGAACTACTATATTGTCAAAATCGGTATAAGAGTCACTTTTCTCACAATCAATGCACTACCACTCAGATTGCAATCAACGAACGAACTCCCCATTTCCTTGAAATATCCCAAGTTTTCAACTCGGTCGATAGTCTTTTTTCACAACTGATATCCGGATGTTTCAGTCATCGACCATACTTTTTCTGGAGTAGCTTCGAGATATGTAGTAGGTAGGTACATATTCGGTTCGTGTCGCCAACAGGTGGTATAGGTGAGGTTCTGGTAAAGGTGGTTTCGTGATTTTAGCAAACGTTACGGATTTTTGACCGTGAAGTCGAATGTGACCCACTGTTTTTTGAGAAAGTAGTTTCATCATCGAAACTGTTCCTCTTTCTGTCGTGAATCACCATCCCACACAAAGCAGGTGAATTAAGGTATTTTAGCCCTTAATACCAATTTTCTACCATAAAAAATCCAAATTTGACCCCTGTTCTGTATTAGAACAACTGAAATGGTCCTTTTCTCTCTTTATTCACCCTTCCTTCAGTGATCTCCCTACACACTCACTAACTTCATATTAACTGAATAGTTGATATGAAGTTGGCATGTGTAGCAATTTTAGCCGTTTTTACCGGTTTTTGACCCCATTAGAATTTTTGAAAATTGTTCATCTTCTTTGTTTGACAATACTCGAGCGTTCTGGCGAAATTTGGAGTCTTCAACATGTACCTAAGGTCAGATATCGTCTGGTGTGACAGAAATATATACATACATATATATGATTTTTTGTTAAAATGTAGGGATGAATTCTGGATGCTCTGAAACGGATTTGCCTGTTAAAGTTTCAAAAATTCATGTTCCGAAATTTTTGGACCGATTGCAATAGCTTCAGTTTCTTTGAAAATTCGCTAAAAATTGATGTTTTACTCTGTCTATCCTCAATTTTGCATCATCACTTCATCACCTAGAGTTTTCTGGCTAAAATAAACGTATCCGTGCCATTTTCCGAGTAGGTACCTATGTTTTTCTTTTTCAAATGGCAAGAAGCATCATGAATTAATTATAAGTACTTACGTAAAGTGTGGAGCTTTCAAGAACGCATTTCTATTTCTGTTTTTTTCCCAGTTTATCACAAAATTTACAAACAGGCAGACTAGGTAGATGTTAGAGACGTAGGTAGGTATTATATAATTATTAGGCGAAGGCCAATAACTGCTAAGTCGATAGGTAGAGGTAGGTAGCCACAGAAAAGAGAATTGATTGGGGTGTATGTGCATGGGTAACAAAAGCGGTTTAAATTATTTTTTAATGAAACTAGATTCCATTCTGAGAACTTGAACACCAGCTGCACTGTCCTACGGCAAGTAGTTCTTTTCCTATGATTTTTCAAAGTTTCAACCAATTCTGAAGTCACAGTGGGGGGCTTCCAGGCGAGAGGGGTGCAATGACGTCAGAATTGGTTGAAATTTCGAAAAATCATAGAACAATAACAACTTACCGTAGGACATTGCGGCTGGTGTCATGATGGAATGTACTTTCATTTTTAAAAATAAAATAAATTCGTGCACATACCCCACTGAAATGAGGAAGAAACAGAACGAAAAAGTAATCAGATGGACAAACAGAAACATGTGAAGTCTGCACGAAGAAAAAATACAGGTATTTCTAACATAGAAAGTAAATAAAAAGGTTGCTTCTAACAAAGAAAAATTAGGGATTTTTCTACTGATTTTTGACAATGAATCAAGGGAATTTTATGTAATCTACGGACTTGTTGGGACCAGTCTACTGAAAAACTGTAATTTTTTGGCAACAGTGAACCACTACTATGCACTAATTTTGTGATGTTTTCGAGTAAATTACTTAATCATCGCCAAGTACATCCATAATATCGTTATGACACATCAAGCCAAGTACTGTGGCCACTCAAATTCATGACATGTGACGAAGGTAGCGTGTAGTTACTAGGCGTCGTTGTAGATGGATATACCTATGTAGTTCTACCTAATATGAACACCAAGGTACTCCAAAATTATGACGATCTGAAATTCAGTCAGTCTAAATTGTATCGATACATAAGGCTTTAAGGAAGGAGGTTCTACGCGGAGAGATGGATCCATACGAAGCGGAAGAGTTTTTCAAGCTCAGCGAATCACAGAGGTCGCAACTTTTGTACGTCCGTCTGAAGAATTTGGAGCACGAAGTGTCAGAGCTGCGGACTACGGCCAACTACGGGAGAAGTGAAGTCTCGTCAGCGATGATGGAAGGCAGAAACGCGGGGATGTACGCCCCAGGAAGCGGTGCCGGGCCTTTCATGGGGCGTCCAGCAGAGCTTGATTATTCCCCGGGATATCAGAGGTGACAATGTGTCGCAAACTTTTACAGCGTTAGACGTAGGTAATTGACATTTTTATTGCGTCTTCATTTTCTATGAAGATGAGGTGAACATCAGAATTCCAACCAATAAAAATTAGCTTGTGGAACCTGAGAGGGAATCTTTAAAAGAAAATTTTTACTCACAGTAAATCTTCAAATTCATTTAAATTCTTGAGGTTCGGTGTTTTGTATAGTTGTGATTCATGGTAAGGCGACGCCCAAAATAGGAATATACATAACTTTGGAAAAAAATGCAGAACTGAACTAATTATCGGAAAATCATAGAAAAAGAACGTAGGACAGTGTGGTTGGTGTCAAGTTCTCATAATGGAATCTAGTTTCATTAAAACCCTACCTCATTAGAACTTCTCTTACATTTGTATAAAGGACGCTAAGATCTTGAATATTATTATTATTTTTTTATTTTTTTTATTATTATTTTAGGGGGAGAGAAACAAACTTGTAATATCGACAATGGGCAATTATCATGAATTCTGTATGCATATAGATATTTTATTTTTTAAATATTTTTTCAATAGTTTATAATATGAGATAGACTACCATAGGACTGAATCGGGAAAACATGCCTTCTTCATATTTTGATAGACAATCAAATTTCAAAAAGAGGCGGGGAAAGGGGCCCTGCTGTTGCCTGTGACGCTGCATGGATATGGGTTCTGATTGGCTGACCGGTGGCAGCAGACGGGAGAGGGCCAGTCGACACTATAACCATGAGACTGAGACCTAAGAAAGGGACTTATTTGAATCGTATTTTTCTTAAAATGTTTTTTCTTCATCCATAAAGCAACTTTTCCCTCAACTTTTTTCAAATGTGTAGAAGACCACTACAAAATCAGCAGGTATCAAGTGTTCTTTGTAGATACCTACATAATGGGGAATTTTCGTCAAAAAAATTATTTGTTGGAAAAAATATGCAGAACGTTTGAAAAAAGCTGCAAATCCCTGCACAACGGTTTATTATTTTGTATAGAATACCCTTCCGTTACAGATCACAGCTCTATGTATAGATAACCCGTCTATATAATATGATATGTACTATACATGTTATGTAGATCGCAGACCCTCCGTAGGTTAGTACCTAACCCCGTACTCGTTACTAGGTACCTACCTAAATCACGAGTTAAATGTTGCTAAAATAATTCTGCCGATGACAAACAGTACCTAACAAAAAGAAACACACATAATGAAGTTCTGAAAAGAAATTGTTGATGAGGAGTGAAAAAAGTTGCAAAAGTACCTACCAACAAACTCCAGCCCCTTCTACGTAGATGGTATAATGAACCGTTGTGTAATAATTTACCGTTGAGTAATGATTTACCGTAGTAATAATTTACCCATCAATAATACTTCAACGTTTGTTCAAGTTTCACTACCTACCAACAAACTCCAAAAGAGCCATCATTTTTCAAATGAAATAATAATAAATGCCTGTCGGTGCAAACTTCGGGGCCTTACTGTGAACGAACGGCTGGACGTACGACGCTCCGGATGGTCTTAAAAAACTCGCAAGTTCAAGAACTATCTAAAACCGTAAAAATATTCACGTAAAAAAATGGTATAGGCGTTTTGAAAATTTCAACCCCTATTTTGAACCCCTAGAGATGACTGACAGTAACGTCGAGCTTCGAGGACCAACTAGACCCCGAACGGAACCTATAACCCGAATTTCATCAATTTTCTTTCATGGTAACTAAGAAAAGTGGCCCGTACGGCGTACGGCGGACAGACAGAAATATTTTTATTGCAGTTTTGGATTCTACATACCTTGAAACGTAAACCATCAAATTTTGAGGGGGGGTAAGAATTTTTTTTTCATGCTCGATTCCAATGGTTCATTATTGAAAATAATAAACCAAAATGGTAGTTTGAAGCCCGTTTTCAAAAATAAGCAATATTTTTTTAAACGAAAATGATTAAAAGTAAAAATGCGCCAAGAAATGGCGTATCAGGTCTATTGACATCTGATTGGCTGTTGGCCCCAAGGAGGCGGAGCGAAGCTTTGGAGGCGAAGGTTATCAATGCTGCCAACAACCCAACATTAGAAATGGCCAACCTTTAAGAACATTATAACAATGTTTTTTAATTTATTTATGTATCTGCGGTTCCATTCATCCATCCACTGCGGGGTTCTGTACATTGTTTAAAGTGATGCATTTGCGCTCTAAGCTGTATCTGAGTAGAACTACTCGACGATTTACCTGATACATCATTTCTAGGGGGTACTCAGAAATTCAAATTTCACACTTGTTTTCTGCATACACTTTCCGACGTAAACCTCAGGAAACTTCGAAAAATCATAGAAAAAGAACTACTTATCGTAGGAGCGTGCGGTTGGTCTCAAAATTCAAAGGATGAAATCTACTTTCATTAAAAATAAATAAAATAAATACGTGCAAGTAGCACATTGTGACTATTTTATATTATGTGGTCAATAAGTGTTAATTCCCATTACTGAACTGAATTTGGCCAAAGAAAAAGGAGAATTTGTAATTCACGAAAATTGCCCATGGCCCACGTCAACTAGCTTTGGGTTACCTACGACATTTTGCCGTTTAAAAACGATTTTCTGGCATTAGGTCCCCTCGCTTTGGGGGAAGCAGAAATGGGAGGTCGTTAATTAGTCAACTTTCTCATTGTGATGAATTTAAAATTGGCTTACATTCATCACGGTGGTGTGAGGGAATTGCCCAGGCGGTTATGAGCGAATCACCACCGACATCTGAGATCTTTTTGGAGAGGTTTTGCCCAGGCGGTTATGAGCGAGTCACCACCGACATCTAGGATCTTTTAGGTTGTGTCCAGGCGGTTATGAGCGAATCACCACCGTCATCTGGAATCTTTTGAGGAGAATTTGCCTAGGCGGTTACGGGCTGACCACCACCGTCATCTAGGATCTTTTTAGGTTGTAGGAGAGAGCAGGGTAGGAAGAGAGAGAGTAGCCAGCGGCTAGAGGAAGCGTCGAATGAGTGATAAGTCGAAGGAGGCGAGTATTTACGTTACTGGGAGTCGTCTCCCTCCATCCCCTATTTGGTAGGGGATGGTGGGGACCCAGGTTGTGCTCTGACTCCTGCGGCTTGTTCCCCACTCGTATGGTTTATTTGGTAAGAACTAAAGTTGGCTTATGAAATATTTGTGAGAACTTAAATCTGCTAGGAGTAGTTTCGGGAGGGACTCACGACACTCATCCTTCATCAAATTTTGAGGTGAGCAGGTACTAAGTTTTGGTGATGAGGAGGGGTTCCACTTAAATTTAATTGTGGGCAGATACCTTATCCGTGGTTCCAGACATATTTTCTGGATTTGCCACTTGTCCGTCGTGATATCGAGTAGGTACCTACATATAGAATCTACCGTAATATTATGTGACTTGTTACCAGCTTCAGGCCAAGTGTAAGAACGCAAACCAGCAACCCCAGAAGAGCAGCAATCCCTTTCAGCCTGGCAACCAGTAGTCTAGAGCACGATTTGATGGAGACTACAACTAACTGCAATGGACGGCCGTCGGCAAATGATAGACCGCTTTATCTACAAAAATTGATTCAGGTAGGTAAGGAATGCACCGCATTATACTGTAAAACTAGTTTTATAATGCCACACCATTAGTTTTATTTTAGCCATGGCTCCAATGGCTCATTTTATAATGATGACTCGAGAAGTCCGCTTGACCAGGAACTTTACGTGCCAGAACACGATGCCCTTTCCCACTGCATAAACTGCATGACACCATCCAATGTTGTCTAATTAAATAAAACAACTGAAAAATCCGAAATTCATCAGACAATACCAAACACACGTATTCTCTAAAGGCATCTTCATTTAGTGATACTATAGTGGTGGCAACGGAATTATTCCTGTGTTGAGTGTTTTACGTATTTGGCATACATGTACATAATACATGTACTCGTACATGTATTTGGCCCATCGCAAAACTCCTCAGGGGTTCATGCATGTGTCATCCTACTTACACGATCATCATACTTGCATGATTATGGTAGACTGATTATTTAAGCGCTTCAGTCAGGAACCAGGGGGAGAATAGAGCCGAAGTGGTTGTCGATACTCCGCCCCCTGGACGAAATTATTGACAAAACTCATTGCTACACAATCAAAATTATAAATGATCTACACATCATTTTCATCATTTACACATTAATTTCATCTTATTTCTTTTTTATTTTATCACTAATTAGTAATTTTCGTTTTCATTATTTTTTGTTGCTGGTGCAGGTAATGAAAAAAAAGACTGTACAGCGAGAAACCATACGACTTTTCATAAAACTATATAATGTTTTTGTGGTTTTAGCCATTTTCACACATTAATTTCATTTTACTTCTTTTTCATTTTATCACTAATTAGTAATTTTCGTTTTCATTATTTTTTGTTGCTGGTGCAGGTAATGAAAAAAACGCTGCAAAGTCCTTGTCACATGGGTTTATTATTCTATATGACACACCTACTATTATTTTGGCTGTTCATTAATTGTTTCTTTAATGTGAAATAATTGAAATAGCTATTTACGACGGTTTATACCGATTTTGGCCCCAAAAACACAAATTAGGTACGCTCCCTTTTTTTTTCAAATTATCTTTGATCATTGGTAGTGCCATTTAATCGTCTTGATCCACGTGTTGACACTTTTCCTAGTGTTATTCTACAAACTGATGGTGACTTCAGACGATTTCCCAGGTTTTTGACTCATAAAAAATCAATTTTGGGAGCTGAACATCTGGTACAACCTCAAATTTCCACTCCTCGGTCAAAATCGACTTCATATTCGGTCTTCTCGTCCCCAAAAACATGGAAATCGATAACCCAAAAGCTCATTTTACTAATATGTTACTAAAACAAAAAAAGTACCTATTTTTATACACATTTTCACTCGTAACACCCCTGGGTATATTCCGATCGGGCTGAAAAGTTTCGGGACACAACTAGGGCCCAAATGGAGCATGTGTGCGAAAGAACGACTTTTTTAGACCGAAAATGAAGCCTGTACACGTGATACGGCGGACGGCGTACGGCGGACGGCGGACGGACATTGCATTTTTGGAATCTACGCACCTTGAAACGTAAAAGAACAAATTTTGAGTGGGTGTTCAAAAAAACGTTTGCTGAGCGAACAAATAGGTGTATTATTCACAGAATAATAAACCAAAAGAAGAACGTAAATATTGAAATTAAAAAAAAAATTTTTAAAGCCACGTTTTTAAAAACGGACTAAAATTATAAAATAATTTCTCGTAGCCATACAATTTTTCATAGCCCAATACAGATTTATAAACCCACACAGATTGTCATGAAATTTGTTATGGTGAGTTTTTAATAGCTATGATAATATTGTGCTATAATACTGTATAATATTGCAATTTTAATAGGCATGATAATAAAAGTATAAAATAATTTCTCTTAGCCATACAATGATTTCTCATAGTCCAATACAGATTTATAAACCCATACAGATTGTCAGGAAATTTGCGGTTGTGAATTTTTAATATCTACGATAATATTGTAAGATTTAAAACGAAAAATGTGGGTCGCATGCAGTAGACTCTTACTGTCTACTGCATAGAGCGCTATTGTCTACTGTAGGGAGCAGCCGTCCAGTTGAGCACGCGCCCTACATATGGCTATGGGAAATTATTTTTCTTTTTAGGTTTTAAAAATGCGGTTTTTAAAAATTTGTTTTTTATTTAAATAATTATTCTGGAATATCATCGGACACGGAACTATGATGCTATATACACCAAGGCCCCCAAAACAATGACCAGCGCCAATCACGCAAATCATATAATTACGTAACACAAAATAGTATTGGGAACACTTCCGGGAGTGATTTTCTTGGATGATGAAGAGGAAATATGAAAACTTATCATTTTCAGAGGCAAACCCAGTTATAGAACACTTCGAGCTCGCTGGTGGAGTTGAGCCGAACACTGATATCAGGGCACAAGCTCGTTTGGCTTGCGGGATTTAATTGACTCGGGGCGGAGGGTTGAAGATTTTATTCGAAACTCCTTTCGTCGACTCCCCTTCGCAAACTGAGGGTCTGTGTCAAATCTGCGGGGGGCCCAAGTATTTCCAGAGTCCTTCCAACTTTCTCTTCATCGATCCGCACTCTTATTACCACTCAACTTTAATAGCTTTGCCTCCATTGATGACCTCGTTTCCATGAAATTCCCCAATACCATTGACACAGCACTAACATTAATAACGCACTTTATGATTTTTTTTTCTTCCCTCTCTTTTGAGCTGAGCTGGAACAGACCGGAAACTAACTAGCACATTCTTTACAGTATACGTTAATGAAATGTCGAGCCAGTTAAACCTCTATAAACTTTCAGAGGTAAAATGTAGGCGAAATACTGAACAAATGAGAACGCCTTTTGTTTTGGTTTATTATTCTCAATAATTGAACCTTGATGGTTTCCTTTCAAGGTTCGTGGAATCCAAAACGCTGCAAATCCCTGCACAACGGTTTATTATTTTGTACAGAATACCCTCCTGTTACAGATCACAGGTCTCCGTATAGATAACCCTTCTATACCATATAAGTACTATTCTACACATATTATGTAGATCGCGGACCTCCGTAGGTTAGTACCTAACCCCGTACTCGTTACTAGGTACCTCCCTAAACCGTTGTGTAATAATTTACCTGTATAGGTTCCACATCTACGGAGATAGAATAATGAACCGTTGTGTAATAGTTTGCCCATCAATAATACTTCAACGGTTGTTCAAGTTGCAAAAGTACCTATCAACAAAATCCAGCCCCTTCTTGGTAGATTAGCCGTTGTGTAATAATTTACCGTAGTGTAATAATTTACCGTTGTGTAATAATTTGTCGTTGTGTAATAATTTGCCATTATGTAATAATTTACCCATCAATAATACTTCAACGGTTGTTCAAGTTGCAAAAGTACCTATCGACAAAATCCAGCCCCTTCTGGGTAGATGAGCCGTTGTGTAATAATTTGCCATTGTGTAATAATTTACCCATCAATAATACTTCATCGGTTGTTCAAGTTGCAAAAGTACCTATCAACAAAATCCAGCCGGATCGCACACCCTCCGTAGGTTAATACCTAACCCCGTACTCGTTACTAGGTACCTACCTAAATCACGAGGTAAATGTTGCTAAAATAATTCTGTCGATTGCAAACAGTACCTAACAAAAAGAAACGCACATCATTTTAGCATGGAACATGCTTTAGCCTTGACCTAACTGGCAAAAAGTGTTACGTTTATCGGGAACGAAATCGGGTGATGACATTTTCTAATGATTTCCGCTTACAACGGAGCCGTTGCTGGGGGAATGGAACTTCTTTAGTTTTCATCGGACAAAAATCGTTCTCCATTCGTTGGAAAGCTCTCGATTTATGACGCATATCTTTCATACTTGTTCTTCTATTTATGTCGTACTTTTATATTTATTTATGTTATAAATGGATATAGTAAACAATGCCGCTTATTTTGTTGTCACTTGGTTGAGAAGTTAATCTTGGTTATAGTAATTGTAGACGCGCACCATAACAGAAAATTAACTAGGAACGGTATCGAGTCACGAAATTTTGCTTAGTCGATGATACGGAAGGAAGCATGTTCCATGTTTTTTAATTTTAGCCGGTAGGGCTTAAGTAGAACTAACCGGGGGTGCAGGGGGCTGGCCCCCTGCCGAGGCGCGAAGCGCCGAGTTTTCAAATGAAATAATATCACAGAACAACCAACTCGACCTCTTAGGTACCCCACCAATAAAATCGGCGCGTCCCTGGTGACGAGATTTCGTCTGTTGTATACAAATTTCATTCACACTGGAGTCGAAAATGCCTGTCGGTGCAAGCTTCGGGGCCTTACTGTGAACGAACAGCTGGACGTACGATGCCCCGGGTGGTCTTAAAAAACTCATAAGTTCAAGAACTATTTAAAACCGTAAAAAGATTCACGTAAAAAAAAGGTATAGGCGTTTTGAAAATTTCAACCCCTATTTTGAACCCCTTAGAGATGACTGACAGTAACGTCGAGCTTCGAGGACCAACTAGACCCCGAACGGAACCTATAACCCGAATTTCATCAATTAGCGAATTTTCAAAGAAAATGAAGCTATTGCAATGGCTTCGAAATTTAAATAATATAAATTTTTGAAAATTTTCTTCATAGAAATCCGTTTCAGACCATTCTAAAACGATTCCTGAAATTTAACACTTTTTTATATGTATATATATATATATATATATATATATATATATATATGTCACTCCAGACGATAACTCTCGATAGAATTGAGATAAACAGCTCAAATTTGCACAAAAAATCTATCTTGGCAATCGAAAGGCTAAGTTCGAAGATGGGCGAAATTGGCCTACTCTAAGGAGGGTTTTGGCGCATTTAAAGTGCGCAAAAATTACCCAAAAATCCCCAAAATGTTATTTTCCAACAAGTGACCCCTCATTTTAAAGGTTTTTGCACGCTGAACACGATGGTGGAATCGGATTTTAGATATCTTGATCCGTTCTCAAATCAGAGCATTTAAAGTGCGCAAAAATTACCCAAAAATCCCCAAAATGTTATTTTCTAACAAGTGACCCCTCATTTTAAAGGTTTTTGCACGCTGAACACGATGGTGAAATCGGATTTTAGATATCTAAATCCGTTCTTAAATTAGAGCATTTAAAGTGCGCAAAAATTACCCAAAACTAGGATAATCTTTAAACTCTTACCCCCCCCCCCCCACCCCCTTAGAGTGGTCAGATTGAAAAATGTGAGAAGTATTAATTGAAGACGAGAGTTCGAAGCAAAAAAGGGGGAGGCAAACGATTAGTACAACTCCTTGAATTTCCCATTTGACATATAATTTATTGTTATGATACCTTCATAGATAGACAAGTACCGGCCCACGTATTACTAGAAGGAAGACGAAAGAAAAAATCTATTTCAAATTATTCAATTTAGGTACTAACAGTAGGAGGAAGAAGTTTTCCTTTATTCAAAACCATAGCCATTAATTCGAATATTTCTTTGAAAATTCGCTCATTAAGTCATGCTGCATGACTGGTTTTTTTTTTTCATGGTAACTAAGAAAAGTGGCCCGTACGGCGTACGGCGGACAGACAGAAATATTTTTATTGCAGTTTTGGATTCTACATACCTTGAAACGTAAACCATCAAATTTGAGGGGGGTAAGCATTTTTTTTTTTTCATGTTCGATTCCAATGGTTCATTATTGAAAATAATAAACCAAAAGGGAATATAAAAAAATTCGTCTGTACGCAGTACTTCGCTCTTTCCTTAGTTACCATGAACGAAAATCAATGAAATTTGGTATGTGGGTCCCATTTGGGGTCTACTGCCAGTCATCTCTCAGGGGTGGAAAATAGGGGGTTGAAATTTCCAGGGCGCCGTTGTCAACTTTTTTAACGTATTTAAATTGGTCTCGAACTGAGAAATTTTTAGAGACCACCCGAAGCACTGTCCGTCCAGACGTTCGTTCAGAGTAAGGCCCTGAATTTGGCACCGAAAAACGTCAACATGATCGTAGACCGGCCAACTCCCCCACCCAGCACGGTACTGTGTACCTTGTGGTGGGAGTGTTCCGAAACAATTTGAATTTATAATTTACCTCTGTAATTCATTGAGGAATAAATTTCATTTCATTTCATTTCAAATGCAACGGTGTGAATCCGGCCCAGATATCATCGCTAGGGAGCACCTGATTATAATCAAGGATGGCTGTATGAAGTAGAGTTGGTTGTTCGTTCCGTGATATTATTTCATTTGAAGAATGATTGATGGTTGTTTTGGATGGCTGATGGTTACTTTGTTGATAGGTACCTACTCCTGTAACTTGAACAAGGAACGTTATGCTTCATGAATAATGATAAATAATTAATTATAGAATTCTTGAATCACTGCGTATTAGCAATGAAACGGTAATTCCCCGGCTGGCTCTAGTACTCGATTTAGGTGAGCCCGAGGAGTAGATACTGATCACAGAAAACAATGATCAGAAGGGACATCCATACAGGTAAATAATAAACCGTTGAGTAATAATTTGCAGCGTTTTCACATTTTTGATGGAAAATTTAGAATCCGAGAAACCAAACCCTCTTCTATAATACAAATTACCAGTCCCTAGATTAGCACTACCGATCAGCAGCAGTTTTGAAGAAAACAAATTGTAGTCAATATAGGTTATTGGTTAGGTACTCTGTTCAGGCAACCTTGGAACTGTGGGAGGTATAACACATCAGGTAGTTAATTATATTTTTGGCAATGGTTCTTGTTGTAAGCCTGGGTGCAGGTTTACGACACGGCGGGTGGAAGGTAGGGTAGGTTTGGATGAGTGAAGTATGTGCTCCGTAGGAGTCTTGCTAATGCTCCGCGGTTATCAGCATATCAGGCGTTAGTTGGAACAGGAGACTAGCATCCCGCGGTTATCACAACAGTAGGCACTGGGAAGAAGGAGGCTAGCACCCCGCGGTTATCACCACAGTAAATGCTCGAGGTAAAGGCGCCCCGCGGTTACCACCACAGCAGGAACCAGGAAGAAGGAGGCTAGCACCCCGTGGTTATCACCACAGCAAATGCTAGAGGTAATGGCGCCCCGCGGTTACCACCACTGCAGGCGCCGGGAAGAAGGAGGCTAGCGCCCTGCGGTTATCACCACAGCAGGTATTCTAGAAGGGTGCACCCCGCGGTTATCACCACAGCAGGTGCAGGAGAAGGGTAGGAGAGAGAGGACATAAGGAGGTCGAGAGAGAAGTCGCAAGTTGGAGAGTGGTCGGTCGAATGAAGAGCTGGGCTAGCCGGGCTGTTTATAAAGGCCCCTCCCCCCTCGTCCCCCGTCCACCAACGGCCATTATGCTGTTGATGGCGTTCGATGGAGGAGACCCTTCCCCTACTTCCCTGGAGGTGTCGCTCACCTCGTCGTTCCTCTCGTTTATTTGGTTAAATCTTTACCATATTACATAGGAGTGGTAAATGTAGAATTCTGAGAGGTACCACGACAGTTCTATTTTGGGCAATTCATTTTATTTTGTTCGTCTCGGCCTTCCTCTTCTACAGGCAAGTAGGTAGTACTGCAGCAATTGGATCATATTAATCAGACAGTTCACGTTTCGATTCAATCCGGTGCCCTATGTCGCCATTTAGAAAATATATTTTTACTCATCTTGTTACTAACAAAATTCATTCAAATCCAATCCAGACATGGTAAGTGTAGGCCAACTCTTGTTATTTAGTCTCTGTTCGGAAATTGGAGTCTCGGAGGGAAATTGGATTTGAGCCATCAGAGGTTTCTATGACATACCTATCTCAAATGAAAAACCTCAATAAATAATTGGTCATCCGTATAACAACAATACGGATATTGGTTTCCCTTTGGGGAAAAGGGTAGGAATGTTCTATAAGTTGAAATTCTAGCAGTGAAGTAAGAATGGTATGAATTTCACTTATAGACCATTCCCACCCTTTTCCCCAAAAGGAAACAAATTTTGATATTGTTGTTATACTGATGACCGATTGAGGTTTTTCGTAGGTATCATACGAATCTCTGATGACTCAAATCCGATGTCCCTATATCCGAACACCAAAAATATATAGATTAATTGACCTACATTTACTATGTCTGGATTGGATTTGAATGAATTTTTTTAGTAACATTCTCACTTCACTGCTCCACTCACCGTCCGAGGTCAGGGAGTTTCACACTGAAATTTACAACATTTTCCATTTCCCCATCTAATATAATATTGTTTCGGAGTCAGCCAATCTACGCCAAGCTACGTCCGTAATATTCCCCTCACTGGAATCCTAATTCTTTCAAGTTTGAAAGATTAATTCGTATTCGTACTCTATTTGAGTGAAGTATCCAAAGTCTGGATGGGTGTGAAGGTGGTTAGACCTCAATCCATGGTTGACATTATTGTCTTTATTTTATCTAATTCAAGGATTTACACCTGACACCATAAATATAATGCCAAACTATAGCTAGCTATACACACAGTCTATCCTATTTTTCTTTTTTTATAGCAAGGAATAAACAGTCTTAAGGAATATATGCTGTCACTGCTGTCCTAACGTCACAGGCTCACAGGTCACAAGAACGACGTGTATAAACTATTAAGCTCTTAAAAATGTTAATCTTGTTGCTATACAACAAAACAACAATGTATAACAACTAATTCATAGGGTCATACAATAGCAGGCACCTTGACGTTTCGTTTGTGAGGAAGATTCACACTCATTACTGGAGAAGGGTTCCTTCCATCAACCGCCATCGCTCCTCAACGGTCATAACGGCCGATTGTGGACGGGGGACGGGTGGAAACGGGCCTATATAAGCAGACATTTTAGCCCAGCTCGTCATTCGATCCTCGACTTGCGACTTCTCTCTCGACCTCTCTCTTCTACCTACTCTTGCACTCGCTGAGGTTTTGCTGAGGTGAAAACCGCAGGGTGCTCCCCTCCTTTCAGGTATCTGCTGTGGTGAAAACCGTGGGATACTTCCTTCTCCTCTGGCATCTGCTGTGGTGAAAACCGTGGGATACCTCCTTCTCCTCTGGCATCTGCTGTGGTGAAAACCGCGGGGTGATAACCTACACTTTCCAGGCGTCTGCTGTGGTGAAAACCGCGGGACACCTCCTTCTCCTCTAACACCTGCTGTGGTGAAAACCACGGGGTGTTAGCCTCCATAGTCCCGGTGTCTGCTGTGGTGAAAACCACGAGACACCTTCCTCTCCTCTAGTACCTGTTGTGGTGAAAACCGCGGGGTACTAGCCTCCACATCCCAGGCGCCTGCTGCGTTGAAAACCGCGGGGTGTTAGTAAAAACACTCCTATGGAGCACGTCCTTCCTCATCCGCCTTCATCCAAACTCTCAACTTCATCCTCATGCAACTCACCCGCCATGTCGTGAGCACAACACACCGGCTCACGACAATTACATCAGGACAATCCCCTCACCTTCACCCACATTGTGAAAGTAACACCCATCGAAACTTTTAAAATCCACAGAAATAAAAAAGAGATCGATCAGCACCATTGAACACGAGAACCAAAGAAGTAGGTATTCAACACATTTATTGACATTTAATGAATCAGTTGCTTCAATTTAGGTGGACAACTTATGTAAAGAAGAAATGGCAAAGATGACAGCAGCCCGACACAATCTTGAGCCCCTGAACCAGTTGGCATGTGACTGGAAGCTTGAGGAGTCGGAAGATGATGGAAACGCTGGAGATATGGAAGGTGATCCGGTGTTTTTTAGCCCATTAGGTATTCTCCCCGCTTCGAACTATGATTAGAGGAAGTTGGCCTAATTATAAGCCGACCCTACCCCTATAAAGACCCCTGGGTTCTCGTTATGGAGCTTCTAATACACCTGTGTAATTATAAATAGTTGATAGGTTCTAGATATGATAGTACAGTGAGTTATAAATTCCTGACATTTATTTTTTCCCAGAAAATTTCAAACAGAACTGTAAAGTTCAAAAGAAAAACTATTTATTGGGTTCTGTATGCTGCTGCTGTAATGTTCGGCAACGGGCAAGGATTTCAAGAATGATTTATCAAGAAAACGAGTAGTCAGTACAGCAGCGTTGTAGCTATAATAACGAAGGTGCTACAGTGAGGGAATGTCAACAACCAGCATCAACCATTATTTTTCAGAACAACATAATATTACAGGGACTACAAAAAAACTACTGCCACGTGCCCCTGCAGGCAGAAGGGCGAATGTAGCAAAATCAAAATTGTGGGAAATTACAATTTTCTCTAGCAAATTAAAAATTTGTAGCACCCGGCTTGGCGTTTTTATTCCTAGATTCATTCTAATTTATTGAATCGTTCCATATTTTTTTATTAGTTACCATTAATACAAGAAAAGTATGCTCGAAAAACTTGATTTTCCCTTTTGATTCGCCTTTTCGCAGTAATGTGCTGACTTGTGATTGTGACATTCGCCCTCATTTTTCCTGCCGCTGAGTGGCAAGAAATGGTGAGGAGTCGATGATTTCCAATCTACTGGTAACAAACAAACTGCAACTACGGTATTCTGAATAATGCTCAGTAACCTGTAGAGTTTTAATTTCCTGGGACGTCTTCTTTTTTTGCTCAAGATGCTGTGGCTTGGTTTTTTTTTAATGGGGCCTCAGGTTTGTTTGAATAAACATGTTATTCAGACTACGTCATACATAGGGATTGAAACCCCGATTTCAGTTAAATTCGCCCCTTTACCAGTCTGCTTGCTATATACGTTCGCCCCCACACTTTCTATTTTCTCCTTGAAAATCTCCTTCCTGACTGGCTGGATTTTCGCGGTCTTTTCAAATTCGAATAGAGGAGAAATACACGAAAACACATGCCAAACTCCATACCACGGCGTATTCGTTCTTCTGCCTGAGAGGGAACGTGCGTCCTAGTGGGTTTCTTTTTGCACTTTCATAGTTATCGGCATTCTATCGATTTTCTGGTATTAATTTGTAATATCTGAATTCACTGTTAACCAGGTTTATCAGAAGCGAGAATGGTGAGAGAGAGGGATAAGAGCGTTAGTGAAGAGTACCTCACATCCCTGGCTAGCACTTCCAAGGCCATGTCATCGTTGGGAATGGCTAAAATGAGCAGGGAGACGTATGGGGGTCAGAAGATGAAAGATTTTAAATGAAGGAGTCAAAATGAGTGCTCTACACGATACCTTAAATGTCAATACTGGATTATAATAAAATAATAATTTCTGTCTGGTGTGCTGATTCTGTGTACTGTTACCTACCAGTCTATTGTTTAGATTAGGTAAATAATTATTTATCTGAGTTGGTATTAGTACCAATCAATATGTACTTTCGACGTGATGTTAGGATATGAGATTTTAGTTTAGACAAGAATTTTAGAAATCTACGACAGTACGCGCTAAAATTAAATACAGTAAAACTCGCTGTTCAAGATACCAGCTTAGAAGAGCGGGAAATGGAGAAAACACCTCTGAGTGCGATTGAAAAATCGAGTTTATTGCGTGAAAATTGCTAGTCTGATAGTTTTAGTCGGAAAAAGAGCATATTTTGGATTGGATAAGATTTTTGGATTCTCGAAGTTGAGGAAGGAATCCCCAGTTCTTCAGCGATTGATTTCCATTTGTTTTTTCCTATCTGCACAACCTTCAACCAATGAAGGAATGAGTCATCTTATATCGATCTACAGTTGAGATTTAGACTGTTTACCTTTCCATGTACGCTATACTTACCTTTTCTGTCTTCTGCCCAAAAAGAAAATTGCAACACAAGACATCACTAAAAATACAGGCCTCAACCTGCACAGAACAGTGTCTTAGCCGAAAATATACAGCAACAAAGCTTATTTAACAGGCTGGCGTTTTCAACATTGGCTGGGATAGGAAAAATGTCCAGGGGCTGGCGGAAAACATGTCCGAGTATTTCTGTACGTCTCAAGGGTTCCAACAACACGGAACTGGCAAAGTTAGAATCCACGCCTACATACCTGCGAGTAGCCGTAAATCTTGATGGACTTTTCAGCTGGCCGGTGTTCAATTCTTCCCCCTCCGACACACTCGCTGTCCAGATTCAGATCCACCAGAGCCGACATCGTCTCATCGTAAATGTCAGCTGAAACAAAACCACAGTCTTAGTGAATAACCTAGCAAATGACAACCATTCATACGTGGGCTTGAATACACATTGGTTGATAGTATAAATTAATATGATGCTCAAACAATTTATTTTAGTAATGATGAAAAATAAAAATGGGAAAATATTTGCATGTGCCAGAACTATTTATATAATTACACATAGATGCAAACGATCAGGAAAGTGGACCAATTCACTATTTAAAGTAGCTAGGAAGTACCCATCTTGAACTGTGAGTGGAGCAGTGACGTAGAGACGAAGATCTCTATACGTCACAGGCTAGATCTACATTCAACAAGATGCTGTGCAGATTTCTCTGCTTCTCTTAATGCGTTCTTTCTATTCTTTCTGCGTTTCTTTCTATTACTGAGTTACTATGTTATGGAGGACCATGAGTGCTAATTCTACTCGTCGGTTGAATGCTACCGAAATGCGATGTTCCGGAAATGCTCAGAGCGCCATGGCTCGACAGGGTTGAGAATGGAAGAATCCTCGAGACGTTGAACAAATACAGTGAGATTGTGAACAATGTAAAGAAAACTCCAGCATTTTGGCCATGTCACGAGGAGCAGTGACAAATGTTGCTTCAGAGCATTCTGCTTGTATACATACTATCCAATCAGTATTCTGATTGATGGAAAGAGGGAACCAGGCCTAAGGCGTATTTCCTTGGTGAAGAACTTCTGAGATTGGCTTGGGATAACTTTGGTATCCTACCTGATTCGACGATTGAAGCACCAATCTAGAAAGTTACTGAGTGAAGCGTATGCTATGAAGACTTCAATATTTAGATTAATTTATTAATTTAATTTATTTGAATTCTTATGAGTTATGTTTAGATTTTTTTATGAGTCAAAAAACTTCATTCGTCATGTGAACTATAACTTAGCTGAAGAAACATTTCGACATTTACGTGGAATCGTAGAGGACTTTAGCAGCTATAAAGTGGGATTTACTGGCACAATTCCTCAGAGGGAGGTTTATATTTCGCGCACTGCCCTTAGATTACCCCCAAGGGTGGGACACTCGAGCAGTCGGACCCAGATTAATTCTCAAGTTTATTGGTAATTTGTGAACGAGGACCTTTGTAGCCTTTTCGAGACACATTCTGTCCTGGGGGTCGTAAATTTTTGTTGTCTCCAGATAAGCAACGTCAATGGTGGAGGGAGTTCCAGAGATCTCACTCTCAGAATACATTTTATTTTGTTCCAAGTGTTACCTACGTACTAACACTTCGATAGACGTTAGCGCCAAAAGATTCGTAATAATCCTAGCAATGGGGAAACATCTGTCAATTTGAATATTTTAGGTTAATTTCTAAATTAGACAACCGGGGAGTTGCAAGAATATCAATTGTCAAGGCAATTTCCAAAAATTCAAAAACCTGGGAAGAAGATGAATGAATAATTCGTAGCCATTTTAACAAAAACTACATCACTAACATTTAAAAAATCGTTAAAAAACATGATGATACAGATTTGTATAACGGAACAAATGAAATCAAGACCGATACCATTCATTTTTGAAGTAAGTGGCAAATATCAGACCTGATCTCGCTTCACTTCCATCAAGCGGAACACACGTTACATCAGGTGCAGCTAGTAGCACGAAGTAGGGGAAAGTTTGGAGGTGGAGTCAGAAGCCGGACTTGCCGCCCCAATAAATATGTACTTTAAATTGTATTATTTGTTCCGTTGTACGAATCTGTATTATCATGTTTTTTCTTTATTAAGATTTTTAAAAGTTTAATAAATGTATTTTTATAAAAATGGTTACATATTATTCATTCAACTCCTTACCTTCTTCATGGTAACTAAGAAAAGCGCGAAGTACGGCGGACGGCGTACAGCGCGGACGGACGGAAGTTTTTTGACATGGATATAGCAGGAGTTCTGTTCGAAATTTTGCGCGGAACGGCATAGAGTGCTACTGGTGATGACGTAGTTTCTTTGTTTTTACGGCGGTTTAGTCAGCATAATATTTTTGTATTAATGGAGGGCTTTCCAACGATTGGAGAACGATTTGTGTACGACAAAAACTGACGGAGTTAAATTTCCCTCGCTACGGTTACATTTTTAATGATTTTTCAATTACAACTGATCCGTAAATAGTTGTTTACTACAATCAAATTTATTGCTAACCACGGATGGTTTTGGGGGAGTGGGGGGATAATATTAACGACTAATTTGTTTTACCATGAATATCGATATACATACCAAAGCCGGGTACACTCTGCGAACATATTTGGACGGTCCACAGACGATATAAAATATCTGCCCTCGCTTCCTCTTACTCTGGGTCCTTACCTTGCACCAGGCAAACCTGGTTAACGAGTATCCACTCTTCAAGAGGATACGCAGGAATGTGAATACGATTAAATTCTAACTTCACTCGGCCATAAGACACACCCATGTTCCTACGTATCCTCTTGTACAGTGGATATTCGTTAAGTGGGTTTGCCTGGTTCACTCATCTTACCGTGTGATCATGAAAATAGGAAACCAGGAAATTTTATTCCATTTTCGGTTTCTACGTACCTTGAAACGGAACTCACCAAATTTTGTGGATGGGGAGGGGGGGGTTTCATGCTCGATTTCAAAGGTAAATTTATCGAAAATAATAAATCGAAATTCGCTGAAACCAGCTGTAGAAAGTCGTGTTTCGGGCAACATCAAAGCTGCTGCGTGGAGCAAGAACTTTACTGTGTGACGTCACTGCATACCACTAGGTAATTTTAGGGAAACAAGTCAATATAAAGCCATTTCTGCCGACTATAATAGTTTTCTCATCACTTAAGCTTGAAAAACGATTCGAGGGACGCATAGCCATGCAACTTCAGACCAATGTGTACTCCGTATCTATGGGTCTGTTTGGTGAGTTAGGTATCGTTTGAATATCCTGTAGTTTCGGAGATGAACTGAGCTGAATCTAGGGACGGATGCGTATGGGAACGTATTTGTATGGAAAAACATTTTTCCCAAACCCCGACACGAAAACGCCCAACTGACTTCCACGACACAAGAAGACCACCGACCAGACAGATATTTGAGGACTATCACTAGATAGAAGCCTCCTTCAAGTTTCATGTTACTTTGTCTAAAATTCTACTTTCCGAACTGTTTCATACGTGTTGAGCAGTACATTCAATTATTCGAACAGATCGAACGCAAAACCGATACAGTGTATCGATCTGTATTCGACCGATCGATATCAATAAACGAACGGGACCTGGAAGGCAGTAACCTCTCGGATGCCGATTCGACAAATTGGCTCGTGTTTTTTGATAAAATTTATCCCTTCTCCCGGAACAGAGAAATAGTTTTAGGAGTGAATTTAGTGATACAAAACACGAACAATATTGTATTTTTTATACAAGTTTTCTGGGGGGAAAAAAAATAAAAAAACATTTTCCATAATAGGTACACTAAAAACCCGGTAGATTCTCGTTCAATTTTCAGTGTTCCTGTTACTGTGAAACAATACGAGTGCTGAGTGGAAAATTCAAGATAGCAAACACCTACCATACAACCCATACTGAAATGTATAACATATAATTATACATAGGTTATATACTGAGCGGTTCGCACATACCTACTGTATAATACAGCACATCTACTGTATAATACAACAGGAAGGGTGGGAAAGAAAAGGCTGTTGGAAGCGGTGGGGGGCCTATGGGGATACAGGTGTCAGATCGATGGGTGGCTGCCCCCACCGGATAGCGGGAGCTCCGACTTCAGTTCCAAATTGCCCTTCAGCTCAGCAACTGCCGCCTCAACCGCCCCAACACCGCAGCGCGTTCGCGGATTTACTTTTTACCAACTAAAATTCCATTAAAAATTCATTTTCGTGCCCCCATCCACCCCCTTCCCACAATTGAAAATTCATTGATTTCTTACCAGTTTTCCTAGTATCGAATCGATATTCTTCTCGCTAATAAATTTTTCTGTAAACCAAAAACTAATCCAATCGGCTTCCTGCTAGACCATGCACAACTAAATTCGTCATTAATCGATTTCAAGGTAAATTATTGTTTCCTAACTACCACCAAATATTGATATCATAGCGTGATAGTGTGTGCACATTTCAAGCAATACAAAATGAAATACCTAATGAATTTCCAACTAGAAAAAAATACTGTACGCCAAAATAGTAACATTTGTGTGTTATGCAAAGTAGATGTAGTGTGTATGCATTTTTTTTTACCACAAGGGTAGGAATTATATTTATAGTAATAATGTGAAGAATGTGAAAAGTAGTGATATAATTATCTACGGTGAAAGCTCGATTATTCTACTGTCACGGGAAAGGTTGATTGGTCAGCAAGCGTCGAAATCGAAATGTTGACAGATTTTTTCAAGTGAAATTTCAAGCTGCATCGTTTGATGACATCATGTCGCCATGTCAAAGACATGGAGGTTTGGCCAAACCCGACTGATTCAGACGTAAAGGAAAAGGTGGATTTTTAAAATCATTAAAACTGCGGAAATTTCAATAATTTTTCTGGATTTCTAAAAACTCACCATTTAGGAGATGTTTTGCCAAATTGCGCCACAATTCCGGTTGACAGAGCATTGAGGACACGTGTTGCATACAACACTTTGAAGCAATAAAATTGAGTTCAAGACAACTCGATTGAATAAGACCAAGTGAAAGATTCTCCAAGAGTGGAGATATTGTATTTTTGATGGAAACAGATTTTTAATAAGGTCCAATCAACGTCCAGAACATAATATTACTCATGCAATTTATTGAGGCTCAACAAAGTTCATCACGATTCTTTGGTATCTGTGTAGTTGTAATTAATTAAAATCATCATTCTACGAATGAGCCACGCAAATTAATTTAACGGAAAGTGCACAATTCATATTTATGATATTCGTCTCCCTGCAACCGAAGTTTGTATTAGTAGTTTGTAGCATAGGTATACCTAGTAAGAATAAAATAAACCTATTCACTACCATACTGATCATTTAGTTTTTATGAAAGAGAGTAAGTTATTAACTTACATCAGCAGATACCAATAAACAATAGAAATATAAATATGTAATAAAACGCTGCAAATTCTTCCACAACGGTTTATGATCGTCCTTATGGACCTCCGTGTAGATTACTGTTTCGAAAGAGCTGAAATATTGAGGGTAGGTGTATGTTGGTCCCAAAACTTGAATCTTACTGCAGCATTAATCTGCGCATGCGCAGATTTCAAAAACCTTCACTTTGTAACCAAAAGTATAGGGTAGATGGTAATGGCTCACTGGTGAATTTCTGAGTTCCGGGCCATTTATTCATTACAACAAAACCTACCTTAATGGCCAATTCATTAAAAGAACTGTCTACCAACAAATCCAAAATTGCCCTTTTTCGTTCTGTGCAGCAGCTATACAGTTTATTTCACGCTCATGTTGATAATAAATACTTAGTTTGAACTTCAGACCCTCATTATGAAAGAACGTCTAGTCGTCGAAACAAATCCTAAAACTCGGAATCCAATCCCCCTATTCCAATTTGAAAAAAAGAAGAACAAAAGAAAAATTAGATAGGATTGTACCCGTCGAAAGTTTTTGAACTACTATTGTCACAAATTTTTGTTCATGAAAAGTTTCTAAGACATTACCCAGCCTAGATGAGGGCCTAGACCTGAACGATTCTGATAAATATGTTCTATTCGAAAATAATAAAAACAAAGCAGGACGGATGTAATAACGACTAACTGACAAACCAGAGAAACGGACGATTCACGTTTCTAAAGCCGAGACCGAATGATAAGAGTAAATGGTGCGAATATAATGCTACAGTGTTATTCAACATGCTTCAAGAGTTATTACGCGAAATCCTCCGCTATTTCCACCGAGCCAGCGCATATAGCCACCGTCATATTTGATTAAACAATTTTAATGGACCGAAAGACGATTTCACGGTTATGACTCCTTTTAGAGCGTGGGTTGAGAGCTTACAGCGAGACCTCAAAACAAGTTTTAAAAACTCGAAGTAGTTGGTGTACCGAATATTTCGACGATATTACAGAAAATGTTTACGTGGCTTCGTGAGTCAGTGGGTAGTGTGAATTACCCTATTGTACTACCTACGTGCTGGGGCTATATTTTTCAACATTTAGTAGTAAATTTCGACTTACATGCAGTCCTTTCAGAAGAAATGGGACAGATGGGTGGTATATGCTGAGAAGAAAAACAATCCCCCGTTGGTCCATTTAGAAAAACATAGATTAGTGGGGGTGTGTGGATCTTGCAAACGAATGAAAATTCCATACCGCGTCAAAATTTTTGGATAGCATAAAAGAATAGAACAAAATGAGAATGATGAGAATGTTAAACTTGGGGCTGACCAATGAACTGCCACGTTCAACGGCCACAGACGTTTTGCTATTTTCTGATGGGGGCTTCAACGGTCAAAAAAACAATTATCCAGCCAGGGCCTGTTTATTGATTTAAAAATTAAACTTTCAATCACGTAGCATGACCACATGGGCGAATTTTCAGTAACAACTTGAACTACCCAATATTATACATGGTTTTATCGTCATTATTAGAAAATGAGTTAAACTTTCATTATCGATTCATTAAACAATTATCATACTTCGGGATTGTTGATATTGTTTGTGTTCGGACCATTCACTAAAGACGGAAATTTTCTCTCCACAATACCCTCACCTCTTTACCACCCACCTAAATTAGCAAGTCCAATCGGATTCAACGGAAGAGATGAAGGGGAAGTTTCCAATGAAATAAATCCCATAACCAGGCTCAACTTTGATCGGGGTTCTAAACTTCTAAGTACACAATAAATTGAACGTCAACAAACGATGTTTAGTTTAGCGTTTCGTTCCGAAAATTTGATAGAATGGCTGTTATGTTTCATTACTTAAGAACTTACAGATATTACTGATCCATGAACATCCTGAAATATCCTGAACCCAATAGTTAGAAACATTTGTAAGAAAAAATTTCCCAAATTTGTGTCAATTAAAAAATATGAAAACATCAAAAGGACCATTAAATCCAACAAATTTGAACCTGAGAAAATGAAGAAGTCAGAATTACAATACAGATAGTAGGCAAGAAACAATTTGATAACAACCCGAGTGCGTAGGTATATTCTTGAACAGTTAACTACCTCCAAAAGTGTGCAGGTACCTTGAAAGCCATGAATCATAAGATAACTGTTGACACTTTTAATAGCTATAATATGTCATTTCTTGAGTGTTAATGATCATCAGATTATTAATAAGAACCTTATATTTTATAACATGGGATAACTCAGGAGGAAATCGAGTACACCCAGGATTTCCCTAATCGATAAAATCTAAAGCTAAATACATAATTTTATCGTTTGTCAAATGAAACAAATTTCGACAAACAGAATAGAAAAGATGAAGATATGAAAAATAATATACATTTATGAACACCTAATATCAACATGGTAGGGGATTAGCTAAAACTTCTATTAAAATTATGTTAGTCGAAACAACATGAACAATTATTTCTAGAACTGGAGAAAGTAGAAACTCTCCATAGCAATACATATTATGATGATTCTCAATTACGGAAAATTAGTATATATCTAAAATCACAATATTGCAGGTAAATAAGGAGGACCGGATATGTAGACAATATTCTCCAATATCATGTTTCACTTAACAGAGAATGTTCAGCTCAATGTAACCTTATGTATTAAGAACGACTTGCCACTCGTGTTTTCTCGTGATTAAATTGTGTAGCCGGATGGATGAGGGAGCATCGTTCACATCAAAAGGGCTCGCGTGAGAAGGAAATATTTCTCTTCCAACGTCCATCTTTGGTTCAATCCATCAATACCAACATGAAAACCGTAAGAAACGTCGTAGAATGCTTGCTCATGTCGCTTGTAATAAAATACCATCATGATGCACCCACGTTTAACGAATGCAGTGTCCATGAAAACACAAAAAGTAGAAACGGGAGCTACTTAATGGATTCGTGACAAATAATAATTTGTGAAAAATAATGGTCTATGGCAACACCATAGAGAAAATGCTTTCGCTAAATACCTACGCTGTTACTTGATTCGAGTTGAATAACCCAAAGACAGAGTTTTCGAAACCCGAACAAACTTTGGATTATTATCTTCTATATGATGAAACTTTAGGATTTATTGAGCATGAACGAAATTAGTTTAGCTCCCTCTTCCACTAAAAATGTGATGTTTTACCTTTATTGGAAGGTTCGCAGAAAAATCGATCTAAAATAATCCGTCCGTCCGCCTCATTTCTCCTAAACAACGGCGCACCTCTCGCCTGGGTGGGACCCACCTGCCGACTGTGACGTAGGAAGTGCTGGGATAGTTGACAAATCATAGAAATATAACTATTTGTCGTAGGAGAGTGCGGTCGGTCTCAGAATTTTTAGAACGGAACCTACTTCCATTAAAAATTAATAAAATAAATATGAGCGCATAGCCCAATGGACCAAAATCAATTAAGCTTGGCCTGCAGGTCCCATTTGGGGTCGTTGTGCAACGGAGATCGGCGTTAATGTGAGCCACCTTTAAGGGATGAAAAATAGGGGATAGCGCTGTTGCTCGAAAACTTTGATTAGAAGGCTATGGTTTGTAAACCCCAACTTCCCTAACTTTTGGATTTATGAGACTATCCGGAGCATTTAACGTCCAACGGTTCCTTCACAGTGAGCCCTGAACCATGAACCGACATACATCAACATAAGAGTGAATCGTCAAGGGAAGCGGGAGCGTACCGTCCGCCAAGAAAACCGAAAACCTCAAAGTGTCCAGTACGACAGAACAAGTAGGGTTCTATAGTACTTCCCGTTCCTCGGCCCCCTGGGGTTCCCGAGTGTTGATTTTTTGTACACCCATTCTCGAGGGGCCCCCTGACGACGTGTGCCAAATTTCAACCCTCAGGACCATCAGGTGCCAGAGTTATGGAAGACTGAAAAATCACTATTTTTCAAGTTTTTCTAGTTGTCGTTGTTCTCCTTCTTCTTCTTTTACAGGGCTACAAAATCACAGACATAACGGATCGAGCGCTGAAATCTTGCACACACATTCGTTATACTCCAAGGAAGTGCCTTTTGTGCATTTTTGGCACACTTGGTCACTGGGGCTACCTGAGGAAGTGTTCAAAATCTGAACCCGATCGGTTAAACAAAAAAAATTACAGAGAAATTCGCGCACCTCGCTCTTGCATGTGTAATATCTAAACCTGCTCCTTCCCCCTCTGTTGGGTATGTGTATAGAAACCTGTTCCTTCCCCCCAAACCTTGAAATTTCTTTCAACGCTGTTTGGCGGGCAGGTTTTTGCCCCCCAAGTCCACTTTGTAACACTTTACGTTGGCACCAATGCAATCTGTTTTATCTCAGAAATCTATTGCTATTTTCTTGGCATTCGTTCCAGTCAATCAGACTATACACGAGTCACACAGCCGCTCTGGTCTAGAAGTACCAACAAGTTACTGACTCGACTCTTTCCTGAAACCCAGAATTAACAATGTTTCATAGCATAATATACATTGTCGCGGACCTCAAAAAGGAGAGTTCGCGAGGCTTGAACTTGTTTGCCAAAGTTTCGATGAAAAGGGTATGAGCTCGAGCCTTCCGCAGCACTAAGGAAACCTCAAGCGTTGATGAAACTCTTTTAATTGAGTGGTCAATTAACAGCGACGAGGACGGGTGGATACCATGGAAATTTGTCTTCCATCTTTTCTAAAACCACCATCTCCATCATTGGACTCCATCAAGTACCTACCTAACGATGCCACGCTGATTAAAAAGTAATTAACGCCAAAGTGTACAGCGAATAAATCATTTTTGAAGTTCCAAGTCTACTATTTCTGTTTGTAGTATGCAAATTTGCTGAGTTAAGTAAGTTAATAAAAAAATTCGCTCATAGGTCATTCTGCATTGCTTGCATTCTTTTCCATTTCTCTCCCATTATTCGTATTACGCCTGTTCACATACCCACTCTTATTGACAATTCTAGGGAGGTATGTGACTGGAATCTTCAAAAATGGGTTCAATAACATCAATAGCACCCAATCACTGTGTAATCGACTATCCGACAAACAAACTGTTTTTCAGTAAAGCGAGAGCGAATGAGACAAAACTGTAAAATACACAATAAGAAGTATAACAAAATTCTTTAAATAAGTAATGAAGTTGAAAAAGATGATTTTAATGAATTTTCAAAACTTTACTACCAACTAATTCAAGTTAGGCGTTCTGGGGGTCGACCTTTTTTTTTATGATGCTCGGCCCGTATTGCTCGCGAGCGGGCTGCTCGTGCAGTTGTTAAAGGCAGAGAGGTACCAGCCTTGAGGAGAGTTGGAAATAACATCTATGTTGAAATAATGTAAGGACCCACAAAACGTTAAACGTTGAATACGCTGTAGTGAAGGTGGGTACACAAGTTATCGATACGCGCCCAACGTGATTTCTATCTTCAGTCGGATTTCTATGACTGCCGAGGCACAGGCAAACGTTGAAATTAAGACATGAAGACAAGTTGGTTATTGAAATTCACAACAAAAAGGGGGATTTGATCCACAATAATAATATGGGACGGCCGAAAAGCCTGAATTTAATCAGAAACTCTTCAGAAGTTGATTTCGAGGTAACAGGAGCTATGTGAACACTTCACCAAAATCTTCCAATTGCATTTTGCGTTTTAGACTTTTGTGAATAAATATGGTCCCGTGTCTATCTTCTGCGCTCGGAAAACCTTGCAAATCGCATATCTACACGACAGAGAGGACCTACTGAGCTAAAATTTAGAGGGTAGCTGCGGGTAGAAGATGAACTTGACGCAAAACCTTTGCTGCTCCATACAAAACAGACATTCAATAATACTCAGTTGGACGTCAGAAAAATTGGGTATTACATTAGTGCTCTCGTCAAACTCTCGAATAAAAAAGTTTCTTCTTTACAGTCGGGTAACTATTTTCGCTACGTGAATGAAATTGCCGTGGAAATAATTCTGTGACCTCGCAATCCTAGCAAATTCAGGTCGAATTCAGCCAGCGAGCAACAAGGATGAGTAAAAACGAATTGAAAAGCGGGAATTAGAAAGGAATGATTAATGAGAGCTCCGGACAGCAGACCGGAACGGATTGCGTTTCCACGTTCTACACCTCTGCACCGGCTCGTTGGTATCATAAACAGTAATAAAGGACGAATGATGTGGTACCTTACACGCGGGTTGAGGCAAAAACAATAGCTTTCTGTTAGTAATGATTAATGGCTTCACCTCTGCATAATTTTCTCCCCAAGTGTTGAAAATAGATTCAAGATATTGCAATCTTCACAATCCTCCAGTGAAAAGTGTAGCCATAGGCGAGGAGGCCGAATTCCTGAAGTTATTGGCTTATTGATGTATTTTTCAAATAAAATTTAACCATAGGGAATGCCAACATACTAAACAAACAATACGTTACGTTCTTTCCGGAAGACCCCAGTTTACGATAATCTGAAGTTGAACAATTTCACAGTTACGGGTTCATGCATGTATTTATATATTTGTAAGTGAAAATCTATAATTTGGATCTCCGATGCATGAAACGGATTTTGGAGGGGTTTCTGGCTCATAGGGAGCACCTCTGAAATTTTGGAACGTGCCAAACAGCTACAAACAATTCGCTAAAAGAGCACATAGGTAGATGGAGCATGGTCAACACAGTCTTGGAGTATGGTGAGTACCCATGGTGACAGATGGCATCATCATATCCTTACGAATGTCCAATAAAAATGATTACTTTCAACGTTTAATAAAAAAACGCTGCAAATGATTAAACAACGGTTTATTTACCTGAATAGATGCCCCTTCTGCGTAGAGCACTGTTTTCTGTGGTCAGTACCCTCGAGCTCCCTCCAGGAAAGCCCTAAATGGAGGACTGGAGCCGGCCCGGGAATACAAATGCGCGGGATTCTATAACTCAATCATTAACCATTTGTAGTTATTCATGAAGCGTAAGGTAAATAATAAACCGATGTGTATAATTTACCTGTATAGATGCCCCTTCTGCGTAGAAGTATGATAAACCGTTGTGTAATAATTTACCCAATAATACTTCAACGTTTGTTCAAGTTGCCCAATAATACTTCAATCCAAAAGAGCAAATTTTTCAAATGGAATAATATCACAGAACAATCAACTTCACTTCATACAGCCATCCTTGATTATAATGAGGTGCTCCCAAGCGATGATTAACTGGGCCGGATTTATACCGTTTGATTCACGATCATGATGACGAAGCTTTTCGGAGTAAACCGCTGGTCGTACAATGCTCCGGGTTGTCTCAAAAAATGTTTGAGTTCAAGATCAATTTAAAAACGTTAAAAAAATTGAAAGTTTTAGAGCTACGGCGGTCAGAAAATTTCAACCCCTATTTTGCAACCCTCAGAGATGACTGACAGTAACGCTGAGCTTCGCGGACCAACTAGACCCCAAAAGGGACGTCTACAAACCAAATTTCATTAATTTCGGTTTATGGTAACTAAGAAAAGTGCGAAGTAATACGGCGTACAGACAGAAATTTTTTAAATTGCATTTTCGGATTCTACGTACCTTGAAACGAAAAACCATGAAATTTTGAAGGGCTATTTTTTTTCATTTCATGCTCGATTCCAAAGATTCATTACTGAAAATAATAAACCAAAAAAGATAGATTAATAAAAAACGGGGACCGTAAAACTCCTCGTACGGACCAAAAATATCGAATATTTTTGTCCTTCAGCATCACATATAATGAGGTTCTATATAAAAATCGCTGAACGTATAGGAAGCCCTTCTCTTTCTTCCGACAAACCAAAGCCCCAGCACCGCATATTCTCCTCCTCAATCGAACAACTATCTTACCCCACGTCCCGTCGCGATCTCCGGTGGATTTTCTTCCAGACATTGTACCAGAGTGATGAGGGGGTTGGGGGGAGATGTTTCATTGAATGGAATCCCCTCTGATAACGCTATCGAGTGCGGTATCCATTAAGGCTTTTGTGTGGACAAAAGACTCGTTTTTACTTTCGCGTTCAAACTCTCCGGGTAATGGAAGGTTAGTGGCCGGACCGAAAATATCCGTTCGACGCACATCCATACAGAGATGTTCTTGCCTCATTTCATCTCCTGTTGATGAAGTGCGGGGTGCGGGGGTATTGGCCTTCACATCGCCGTATATGGATCATAAATAAATCAATTCTATATGCAGTGTGACCTCGCCTTCTTACCACATCGCAACAACAACCACGGAAGACCCATGTAGGATTTAGTACAAATATGATGTTCAGGCACCACAGAGGACACCTACTGGACGGTGTGTAGATGTAAATAATTGGGAGTACTCCCTCTCAAAATTTGAAGTTTTACCTTTCAAAGTAAAAGTATCGTAGGTATCCGTCCCTCCACAGCGGTGGACAGCAATCCCCTTTGAAATTAAAGTAGACTTCATGCTTCTCAAAATTGTGATTAAATAAAGAACAGTAGAACCGGATAAAATCTGTGGCATGAGTATCACGAACTATGTTGACTCCCACCTCCTCACCCTTAAAATCACAATGATTGAGAAGGAAAATTATTGAGGACTGACACACATCATTATGATCCTGCATCATCTAGCGGTAGGGGTGACCGGTGAAATCAATGTCAGAGTTTTATTCAACACGTAATAACAATGACCTCTTCACTAAAAACAATGCATTATTCATCTCGTATGCACCTTAAAAAGTTGTAACTAGACCCATCAGTCTCTTAGACTCATTTCAAACACATCTCCTCAGTACCAACATAATAATAATATACTACTCTAATTGAACATCTGCCATATTTATGCAACTGTCTCTGGCAATACGTAAAAAGGAGACTCGTAATTATCTACTAAATACTGAAAATGCTTAGAAACATGATGCAACGATTTACTTAGTATGTGAATAAGCAAATCCTAATCCACTTTTCCAACTACTTATAGTCGCTAAGCACAACTTTACTTGGAATATGAATATTACCTACTAAACTATTTATAAAGGCCGTAATACGTAGTTTATCCGGTTACACAAGTCTGAATAATTCGTAGAGACAGGCCTGGACGGGTCACTGACCTTAGGCCAGAACATAAGTATTGGGCCTACTAGCCCTAAAATAGATTTGGAACTAATTTATTATATTCATTTAATGAAAAAATCGTTGAAATAAATTTTTAAAAACACACTTCCACCTCCTCCCTGGGAAACTATAGGTCCTAAAATAAATTTTATCAAAACTGCAGTTTTTACGTTAGTTTTGCGCGCATGCAAGCTGAATAACACGGAATCGCGGATTACGGTAACGGATGATAGATCTGGCGCAAATATTAGAAATTCCTCTTTGTTTCAGGGACAAATTTCAATACGAAGATTGGGTACGACCAAGTCGAACAAGACGTTCCTAATGTCACGTAATGCTCCGTACCCTCTATGTTGTTGCCTGGAGATTGAAGTGTGTACTTTGAATTGAAAACGACGCCAGCAGCTGGATCGAGCCTCTCTGGTTGGATAAGGTATTTCCCATAACGCACTCCGATAAAATGAAACAGCGCTCCCAGTGGAACAAGTTGTAAACAGACGGACCAAAAAAAGGGTGGTAGTGTGTTTGATCGCCATTATGGATGAAGATGCCTATTCCAGTCGAAGTGTAGCTCAAGTGTCATGGAGGAAGTTTATCTAGATTCATTTTGCTTTCTTGGCTATGATTAGGATGCTCAATTCGATATATAAATTATTATTATCGTGTTTAGGTTACAGGTTATGAAGCAAGTATTTAGGTACCTAATACATGAATAGCAGGAGAACAACTGCTGGGTAGGGATCTCATTCCGAAAAATTTAAAACCCAACTATGTAGGTCCAACGAGGGCCAGAGTAGATAGACATAGGTAGTCTATCGAATGAGGGTGCGGTGGGGGTCGGGGAATACAACACGGTGTACAGTCTTGTTATACTGCCGGAGTTGGTATAGGTATTTTGCATTGTATTTTTGACTGAATTAAAAATTCAGATATGCAGAATAATAAATTACGGTTTATACGTGCATGGTTAGGGTGCCATTTTAATCCTACTGCAAACTTCTACTACGAAATTGCTCAAGAGTCATTCCACACCCGCATCTCAATAAATAGTAGGAAGTAGTAGTCCAGAATACCTAATCCATGTTGTACAATAAATTCTCAGAATTTTACATGCCTGAGAGATCAGAAGCATAAAAATGGAAGAAAACAACCAAGTTCGGCACCTCATGTGCATCAATTCAGAGTACTTACATACAGAGGTACTACTTTAACAGATATTAATGGTACCTACCTACCTGATAAATTATGCAAATATCGAATTGAGCATCCTAATCAGAGCCAAGAAAGCAAAATGAATCTAGATAAACTTCCTCCATGACACTTTAGCTACACTTCGACTGGAATAGGCGTCTTCATCCATAATGGCGATCAAACACACTACCACCCTTTTTTTGGTCCGTCTGTTTACAGCTTGTTCCACTGGGAGCGCTGTGTTTCATTTTATCGGAGTGCGTTATGGGAAATACCTTATCCAACCAGAGAGGCTCGATCCAGCTGCTGGCATCGTTTTCAATTCAAAGTACACACTTCAATCTCCAGGCAACGAAAAACTCCAAGTACACACTTCAATTTCCAGGCAACGACGTTCCTAATGTTACGTAATGCTCCGTATCCTCTATATATTTGCAAATATAGGTGTAAACTTGACATGGTTACTCATATCACTTTCAAAAGTAGCGAACTAGCTGATGATAACTTTTGTTGACAATGAGATTCTGTAGGTATATTGATGACTTCTTGTGCTACTATTAATAATTATTCACCAAGTTTTGGTGGAAATTATATTCAATTTTGTGGCTGTGGTTGTTTGAAAGTGGGAACTGCAATAATTAAGTTCTACAAACAACAATGGCGATGACGAAACGTCTTCCTGCGTTCAAAATCTCCTCCGGGGAATCGAGCGAATCGGGGGCAAAGTTCCCAAGCCTCCCCCGCCGCATGTTTGCCAGGCTGTTGAGCAGTTCCAGATGAGCGGTTCTTATACATTATTAGGAGCAGAAGTGGGAGGGGCGAATGCCACGTGTTGGATATAACATTTCTAACATACACACCCATAGGGGGACAGGGGGAAAGAAAATAAAATACGATCTCCTTTCGGTCCGAATACCTATCGGAGATTCGTTGCTACGACGGAAACCAATCTCGGGATATTTGGAATCAGACGGTTCCAAGTGGTTTATATCCACCTGTGGGAAAGAAGGTTGACACATTTCATTCAGGTCGCGGTCCAAGTAAGTACTTACTGCGGAAGAAGGAAAACGATAAGCGATTTTCAACGCCGAACTCGATTCGGAACAGTTTCTCAATCGATCTCTCGAAGGATTAGCTCTTCGGAGGCGTTAGAAGCAGGTACATGGTAATGTGGTTAAGTGTATAAGAGCCGAATGTACTAGTATTCCTTTGTCTCACTCAGGATAACCATCCAAAACGAAGCCTTCAGATGAACAGTTAGTTACTTTTGACGATATCATTAATTGTATGATAACGTACACCTACAGGATGACTTATTTGAAAGGTTGTCAATCTATGACAGTGAGGACCGTGTGAAGTGAAGGAAGAAGTACACAACAGGGCCCCCTGCTCCACTCCAAAATACCATAACCGTATCTGAAAAACTGAAAAAGACAAATCAGCTACAGCTCTAGATCCACGAGAGTTAGTTACATAAGCAGATTTCTATTCAAATGTCTTCAAACGAGTTATAACTGAAAGGCGAAGTTATATTTTATCGATAACGAGCTTTCACGAAGTGCCCCCAAATCCCGAAACCAGTTCCATCGATAAACTTGGGATACGATGCGACGGTTATTACGAAAGTAGTAAAGTTTTCCGAAGAGAAACTCGCCTTTGTGAATGGGTGATAAGGTAGTGGGCGGAGTGGGAATAATTCCTCCCCACCCATCTTCTATCTCTGTAGGTCGAAAGATAATGATAGTGAGATTGATAGAAGGCCGGGAGGCTACAAAATTAATGGGCGAACGTCCCGTATTCTAAAGGTGTCCGCTAATAGCCGAGTTAAGACGTATCGACCTGAAACTCTATTCAGATAACAGGGTTTCCCATATTTTTTTATGTAAAGTGAAGAAAAGCTGTAAATTCCAACGGTTATATCTGCTGTATAGATTTATGCCTAGGTCACTGTTCCGTATACAATACCCTTGAGACGCCAATACATCACTTCACAACAACAAACAAAACAAAAGACGCTATTATTGATGAGAGTTGATGAGACATGTTTATCCTACGAAAATTATTCAAAATCGATGATAAGATTCGTCAGCGTATTTGCTCATTTTTCCCTGACAAACCTTTACTTTGTTGCCAAATTTAGAAGGTAGTTGGCAACTGGCCCAATGGTAGGTTCATAGGTTCTTCAACATATTTCGTTCATGAACTTGCAGTAGACCCAAGAACTACTCCACAAATAAAGGATGTACACAGTTCCTACTAACTACATTCTGAATTCTTTTCAGCCAACCAACAAATAGAAACCTTCTTTCCTTGAAGTCCCAGAACAACCAACTCGATTTCAAATCGATATGATTTGAATCAAATGGTCCTCATCAGTGATAACTGGGCTGCCGCTAAGCCACTTCATTCAAATGCATGTTGACGATGCGTCATCGGTTCAAATTCAGAGCCTCAATATGAAAAAATCCTTTAAAAAAGTCTATTCACATCCTATACCCTCGGACCATGTCTCTAATCAAGGATCGTAATAGTTCAACGAGCAGTAGACACAAGAATTCTGTATAACCTAAATTCTATTATGGACACATCTGAGTCACAGAATGAACGACTGTTATTGAGTCTATTGATGTTTTAGTGTACACGTGAATGCATTTCGAAGTATAAAACAATCTAAGTTTGTAACAGTGTGGCTGTTCTCGAGTAATTTTTTGGTCCGGTGGAGACGGGGTCGCTGGGCGGAAGCCTAATCGATATCCCGTCTTAACCGGTGATAATCTCGCTGGTCTAGGAGGGGGACTCTCGAGGGTCCACCACCACTGTCACAAGTTATAATGGGAAACACGTATGTAAATTTCACAAAAATGTCCTAGTTTTCTTAATTTCGCTCAGCCCTACATAATACAATGTAAAAAAGAAGAAAACCTCAACTCATTAGGTGGTAAAAATAAAATACATTCAAACGGAAATCGATACCACACCAGAAACCATTTTATTTAGTCTCATTTTTACGAAGCTAAAATACGTTACTCAAATCCGACGATTCTTTTTCTAAATTACAGATATTCAAACCTTCTTCTCTAGCGAACTTGGAACTACAACAAATATTTTACATCGTTAGTGTTTGGTTTACCTCATCGAAATCCGAATGAGATTTCAAATAATGTATTACGTTCGATGAGAAATCGTCCGTTTCACTATCAGTCGCCAACAGTTACTTTCTGGAGGATCGATCAGCGTTAACAAATTATTGTCGAACTGAACCTCATTATCCCCAGCACCAAACGGCTGAAAGTTGTCGATTTGTAGCGCCATCCGTCTCGTTTTTTTTTCAGGTTTAATCAGGATCTACAGTTGGCATCGCGGCAAAAACGAACATTCCAGATAAAGATAATGAAACGAGTGTTGAATAAACATTACCGACAGATACGGGCTTTCTAACTGACATGCCTCGGTAAATATATTTATACCTGCCCTTCGAAATGTTACAGCCTTGCAGCATGACCTTATGAGGGAATTTTAAACGTTAGCGATTTGTAACTATTTTCAAAAATGTCTGTGGTTTTGACCCCGTTTACGTCTCGAGCCACCTTTCTATACAACTTTTGGTGACTTCATATCGGTGGTTTTAGCCACTGTTATTTTTGAACTACACGAAACTTAAATTTTACCAACTTTTGGTTTATTATTTTCAATAATGAACCATTGGAATCGAGCATGGAAAAAAAAATTCTTACCCCCCCTCAAAATTTGATGGTTTACGTTTCAAGGTATGTAGAATCCAAAACTGCAATAAAAATATTTCTGTCTGTCCGCCGTACGCCGTACGCCGTACGGGCCACTTTTCTTAGTTACCATGAAAAAAATTGATGAAATTCGGGTTATAGGTTCCGTTCGGCGTCTAGTTGGTCCTCGAAGCTCGACGTTACTGTGAGTCATCTCTAAGGGGTTCAAAATAGGGGTTGAAATTTTCAAAACGCCTATACCATTTTTTTACGTAAATATTTTTACGGTTTTAAATAGTTCTTGAACTTGCGAGTTTTTTAAGACTATCCGGAGCATCGTACGTCCAGCCGTTCGTTCACAGTAAGGCCCCGAAGTTTGCACCGACAGGCATTTTCGACTCCAGTGTGGATGAAATTGTATACAATTCAAACCAAATCTCGTTGGTAGGTAGTGAAACTTGAACAAACGTTGAAGTATTATTGATGGGTAAATTATTACTACGGTAAATCATTACTCAACGGTAAATTATTACACAACGGTTCATTATACCATCTACGTAGAAGGGGCTGGAGTTTGTTGGTAGGTACTTTTGCAACTTTTTTCACTCCTCATCAACAATTTCTTTTCAGAACTTCATTATTTGTGTTTCTTTTTGTTAGGTACTGTCGGCAGAATTATTTTAGCAACATTTAACTCGTGATTTAGGTAGGTACCTAGTAACGAGTACGGGGTTAGGTACTAACCTACGGAGGGTCTGCGATCTACATAATATGTATATAATAGAATAGTACATATCATATTATATAGAAGGGTTATCTATACATAGAGCTGTGATCCGTAACAGGAGGGTATTCTATACAAAATAATAAACCGTTGTGCAGGAATTTGCAGCGTTTTGTTTTTGAAATAGCACATATTCAACTCATCTTTACTCCACCATTATGAACAATATTTCAACATTTTAAATTCTCCAACTATTGTTACAGAATGTCCCCATTGTTTGCGACCTGGTAACATTCTTGATTCTGTCTCCTGCTTCAACAACAGCGGTCTTGGAATTCCCATTCCGCTCGACGTGCATTGTGCCGACTGTATGTACCTTTCGAAGCGAGTTGTTATCAACGACGTCGCAATCGCCTCTCAAAGCTTTTCCAACTCTCCAATAGGCCTCTTGGAATGACTTTGATCTCGCCTTGCTGCAAATGGGGGCTCTGCACCTTCATTACGCTTCACCCCTCCCTCCTCAACCACGCACAGAGTGCTTTGAATATACCTAAGCTCGGAGAGGAAGATTCTGATTTATACGTATTCTTACGGGAAATTTCACTTTGATTACGAATATACCAAATGTGAGAGGTCGCTGAATAGACCGTAACGGTTTTTTAAAGGGAAAAACAACAAAACAAAAAACACTTCGTTAAAACTTTTTTTGAGTGTTTTTTGAAAAAATATACGTAAATCACCGATCAAAACGAAAAAAATTCAGAAATGAACATTGTAGGAAAAGAATTCTGCGTAGAATGAGATCAATTCCAGCTCTTGAGTTCAAAGTTGGTGGGCTACAACTAACTGAAATCATACGTATTATATCCGTATCACCATCAAATGCCTACGTATTATCACTTACCGAGGCAAACACCTGGAAAATGCCGTTAGGCTTATTTAACGCAAATCAAATTATATTCATTAATCCTTGCGCTCAAAAACTTCAACATGAGATTAGAATCATTGAGTGTCTTCTGAAAAAGAAAGGGGAAATGAAACATCAATTCTTTCAAGCTTTTCATCAATTAAAATTCTAAATTGAATAAATAAAAGAGGGGTGCTTTGAACGCAGAATTTGATGCTCTACAAAGTTAGTTATATGACATTTTTCATTTGGAATCGGTAACCTATTGGGGTCAAACTCCAGTTTTTGAGGATCAAAAATCATTGAAAACTGCTAAAATCGCGAACAATATATGTGAAATCACAGAAATTGGTATGGAAGGGCGTGTAAAGACAGAAAAATACCATTTCAGTTGTTTTTCATACAGACTAGGGACCAAATCTGGATTGTTAGGGTGTCAAAAATTGGTATTAAGGTCTAAAACCAACAATAATTCACCTGGCGTTGTGTGGGATTGTGATTCACGACAGAAAGAGGGACATTTCGATGAGAAAAGTATTTTTCTAAAAAAAATAGTGGGGCAGATTTGACTATATAGGAGTCAAAAATCGGTAAAAATTGCTAAAATCATAAAGAAAGGAATTTTTGCGAAAATTGGTACCTATGGTTTCTCGCTATATCGAAACCGAGCACTTTTCAGTCAAAAATGGAAAAATTTGCGTGATTGTAACTGCCAATTCTGACCAAACCGCTAAACCATATTTAATATTTAAGGGTGACAATCGACAAAGAATTTAATGCTCTTTAATTCAAGCATGAGTAAACTGTTCTGTATAATGCACTATCAGATGTTATAATTCGAAATATGAAACATTTCGAGGATTATCAGGTGCCAAAATTTGTACCGAGATAGCCTGTGTTAGCTTTGTTTTGCTTTATTATTTTCAATAATGAACCTTCGGAATCGAGCATGACAATTTTTTTAAGCCTTCCTCTCCCCCTCTCAACATTTGATGGTGTACGTTTCAAGATAATATGTAGAATCCGAAAATGCAATAAAAAATGAAAAACCAAAACCAAAATTAATGAAATTTGGTTTGAGGTCCCGTTTGGAGTATAGTTGTTCCTCGAAGCTCGGCGTTACTGTCAGTCATCTCTATGGGGTGAAAAATAGGGGTTGAAATTTTCAGAACGCCGTAGCTCGAAAACTTTTAATAGTTTTTTTAACGTTTTTAAAATGATCTTGAACAAAAGAATTTTTTGAGACAACCCGGAGCATTGTACGACCAGCCGTTCGTTTGCACCGAAAAGCATCGTCAACTTGATCGTGAATCAAACAGTATAAATCCGGCCCAGATATCACTGCTAGGGAGCACCAGATTATAAACACGGATGGCTGTGTGAAGTCAAGTTGGTTGTTCTGTGATATTATTTCATTTGAAAAATGATGCATCTTTTGGATTTTGTTGATTGGTACTTCTGCAACTTGAACAAACGTTGAAGTATTATTGGGTAAATTGTTACACAACGGTAAATTATTACACATCGGCGTATTAAACTATCAACGTAGAAGGGTATAATTCTATATACAGGTAGAATTATTACACAAAAGTTTATTATTTGCCTTGTGCTTCATGAATAACTATAAATAATTAACTATTGAATTATTGAATCCCGCGCATTTGTATGAAACTTTAATTCCGGGGCCGGCTCCAGTACTTTGGGGGGGGGTCGAGGGTTCTGACCACAGAAAACAGTGATCTACGCAGAAGGGGCATCTATACAGGTAAATAATAAACCTTTGTGTAATAATTTGCAGCGTTTTTACATGTTTGCACCCATATATATACAAGCTGAAAAAATGAAATTTTCTACACTACCTTTTGTTACATACAATACCTCTGCTAACGGGCCTATACACGAAACTAGTAAAATCTATTCATAATTACCCCAACTGACCCCTACAATAAATGTCCGGGACCTCTTTGCAATTGCGTCTTTTTCTCCCCAAAGTCGGTCATTAGCTTGCGTCAAATACCAACCGATAAACTAAAGATCGAACGAGGGGATGTATGGACACGACTTTCTCATCTAAAACAAGATCGTTTAAGCAACTCTAGCGGGTACTCTATCCATCACGCTTTCAGTTCATGTCAACTACACCGATCTCCACCGGATCCATCGCCCCTCCCCCTTCCACCACAATATTTTTTGAAGCCTCGGCTTTAACTGGAAACTTGGAGCAGCCAGCTACTTGACTTAATCAACCCCAGGTTTGCTGTAAAAAAAAAACTTAATGACTTTTCATCCTCCGCTTTCCTAATTGCTGACGTTCAGCTACGTAACGCTTTCCATATTAACAGCTTTCGTGAAAGTTCATTAAAATCAGCGACCTCGCGGAGTTCAAGGAGTAAGATTATAAGTAACCAGGGATTGGTATTCATGGCTTTAGTTGTTCAGTGGCGGCAAAAACTTTACCGGCGTGTTGACCTTTCATGAGCAACAATCTCTAAGTAAACTTCGAATTAAGATGAGAGTTTATGTGGTATTTAGCCTCTTTGGGAGGTGTTATCTTCCACGTCGTTTCAACTAATTAAACAAACGAATAGGTATCTCAAGTTCGCGTTAGAAAGTTCTCCTTCAGAAGTTGGCATGCTTCAAAAGTCGTTTAACATTAATTGAATAGGAAACTATCCATTGATATTGTTAAATGTCATTCAACTGAGTGACCCACTTGCGGAATACGGCTTCGCATCCAAGACAGGGCTGAAGAAGGGTTCGTATTTTTGGTAATAGAATTCGGAATCGATCTAAGTCTTTACGGAAAAGTTCGAATTGATGGAAAAAAGCACGTAAAACGAACAACAAATGTAGGAAAACTATGAAAAACCACTTCAATTTCACCCGAAATGGTTGACAGCGGTGATCCGAAAAAGGAATAATTCTACCGGACTTCAAGTGCCACAAATATTGTTTCTCTTGAAACGTAACATGTTGAGTTTTTAAAAATCGATAAACTCTCCAAAAACTATATTTAAGGCGGGAGTTGAGGAAAATCGGGAGTCGAGAGCTCAGTCAGGGTAGGGGTGTATAGGTATACGTATCTCTTCCATATGTGAGGAAGGACATAGGAAGGATATAGGAGAAGGGAATGTGAGGTTAGGACATGCCCAGTGGATATACCAGTCTGGGTTCCTTTCGGGAGGTGCCCAGTGGATATACCAGTCTGGGTTCTTTTAGGATGTGCCTAGTGGATATAACAGTCTAGGGTCTTTTGGGAGGTGCCCAGTGGATATACCAGTCTGGGATCTTTTGTGCCCCAGTGGATATACCAGTCTGGGGATCTTTTGGTGCCCCAGTGGACATACCAGTCTGGGGATCTTTTAGGTGAGGAGCGAAGTAAGGAGAGAGAGAAATAAGTCAGCGACTTAGGGAGAGCGTAGAATGCCTTGGAAGGCGCAGGAGGCGAGTTTTTATATCCTGGGGGTTATGCTCCCTCCATCCTCCACTCTCGTGGAGGGTGGTGGGGATCCCTTCCCACTCGGCCCTTCCAGCTCTCTCGAGCTGCCTGCCCACGTCTACCAATTCATTCAGATGTTTATTTGCGAAATCTTTACATACAAGGAGTGATATCACGACAGTATGTATTCCAATAGGTAAGATAAAAGAGTGGGGGGATTACAAGTTCATTTGCTTATTATTTCTCTGAAGCTAATGTATCGCTACCTATTTCTTCTCCGTGGGACGCTAATGTCGCTTCAACTTCCTTTAGGTACCTATAAGTATGGTGTCGTGAGCCAGTGTGTTGTGCTCACGACATGGCGGGTGAGTTGGATGAGGATGAAGTTGAGAGGTTGGATAAAGGCGGATGAGGACGGAAGGAAGGTTAGCTCCCCACGGTTTTCACCACAGCAGGCACTTGAGGTAGTGGCTTCCCGAGGTTTTCACCACAGCAGGCATCTGGGATGTGAGAGCTAGTACCCCGCGGTTTTCACCACAGCGGGTACTAGATGAGAGGGAGGTGTCCCATAGTTTTCACCACAGCAGACACTAGGAAGATGGAGGCTAACAACCTGCGGTTTTCACCACAGCAGGTTTTAGAGGAGGAGGCATCCCGCGGTTTTTACTATAGCAGATACCAGGAAAGAGGGAGCGCCCCGCGGTTTTCACCACAGCGAGTGCAAGAGAAGGTAGAAGAGAGGCCAAGAGAGAGGGTCGAGAGAGAAGTCTAAGTCGAGGGTTGGTCGGTTGAATGACGAGTTGGGCCAAAAGGTCTGCTTATATAGGCCCGTTTCACCCGTCTCCCGTCCACAATTGCCCGTTATGACCGTTGAGGAGCGATGGCGGTTGATGGAAGGAACCCTTCTCCCTTGGTGCTATCCGGCTCGTCGCTCCCTTCGTTTATTTGGTAAAATCTTTCTATATTACACAAGAGTGGTTAGAGTAGAGATTTGAGGGGAACCACGACATACGGCTTCCAGGCTTTTTACTTCTGGTGATCGACGGTTAGCATCCGAGTCTGCTCACTCTGACGGGGACTTATATACACCGATACTTATACAACTTATTATGAATGGAAATGGCAGCGCGATTTCTCTAATCCCTCGTGTCACGTCGATGGGTAGAGTTTACGAACCAGGAAACGGAATAATCTCAATCAAGAGCTCCTAAGCAACTTGGAGCATTTCTATAGAGAAGGCCGAGGCCCTCATTACCTCGGAGTATCTAACGAGGCGCATTCATGGGTGAAGTAATTTCGAAGTTATTCCGTTCCGAGGACGTACCCGTGGAAAACGGGTTGAACAGAGGTAACTTCGGCGAACCGGAAATTATACTTCGCGGGTCTTGAAGTGAGAGCGGAGGCCGGTCCCCCGAGGGTGCTCCCGACGGAAGTTGGCATCATTGCCACCGACAAGTCAGTGAAGTGATGACGGATTTCGAGCCAAATGGAACTGAAAGGGTTTTAACCACCGGTGTCGACCACTAACAGCATCACTGTTTCTGACTTCGGCGGCGTTCTCAGAACTACCAAAGAAGGTTTCGAGCTCAGTCAAGAAGAATTAAAGGGTTTGCGAATATTGTGAAAATTGATTTCACGAGTCCAAGAAACAGAAGTAGAATGTATTGTTGATGGAAACAACGACAGAGGCAGCAATTCGAGGTTTTCCATATCAAATTCAATGTTTTCCATGTCAAAACCGAGGTTTTCCATCTCAAATTTAAAGTTCTTGAAAAATTATATTTACCAGTGGTCCGTCAGTTTGGAAAACCTATAGTAAGCAATAAGGTTCTACTATACTCCTTCAATTTAGCATAATTTCTTTACGAACTAACAGTGTTTTTCACGTTTTTTCGTGTATTTGGAAATATACTATTTTTTGAATAACTCCGTTTTTCTTTATAATTTTTTGACGCGAACACATTTTTCGAGTTTCTAGTTCCACATTTTGGCTGGTCAAATTTACAGGAATACACCTACCTATGTCTGATCGTTGTTCATTGAAAATATCTGAAGGTACTGGTTCATTCTGGTTTATTATTTTCAATAATGAAACTTTGGACTCGAGCATGGGAAGAAAATTTAACCCCCCCCCCCCCCCCCCCCACTCAAAATTTTATGGTTTTCGTTTCAAGGTACGTAGAATCCGAAAATGGAATGAAAAAAATTCTGTCCACCGTACTTCACGTTTTCCTTACTTACATGAACCAAAAAATTGATGAAATTTGGTTTGTAGGTCCCATTTGGGGTCTAGTTGGTCAGCGAAGCTCATAATTACTGTCAGTCATTTCTAACGGGCTGTAGCTGAAATTTTCCGAATGCTCTAGCTCGAAAACTTTCGACAGAAGGGTATGGTGTTTTTTTACGTTTTTAAATTGATCACGAACTGAAGAATTTCTTGAGACCACCCGCAGCATTGTACGTCCAGCAGTTCGCTTACACCAAGAAGCTTCGTCAACACGATCGTGAATGAAACTGTATCAATCCGGCCCAGACATCACTGCTAGGGAACACCTGATTATAATCACGGATGGCTGTTTTGGATTTTGTTGATAGGTACTTGCGTAACTTGAACAAACGTTAGGCTTCATCAGTAACAACTAATAACGATTGATTATTGAATCCTGCGCATTTTTATGTAACTGTAATTCTCGGGCCCTCTCCAATACTCTATTTAGGGCTTTCCTGGGGGGAGCACGAGTGTAGGTTTTGACCTGCGTAGTGATCTACGCAGATGGGGCACCTATACGGCAACTATATATTACAGGTAAATAATAAACCGCTGTGTACTAATTTGCAGCGTTTTTCTATGGCCCCAACAGTTTTATTCTTGCGCCACTAGTACCCATAGGTATTTTATAGGGATGGTAAATTACAGTATTAAATATATAGGTACATAGGCATATCCAAGGCAAATTTTTTAGGCAAATTCAAGAGTGCCAATTTCAAATTAAAGGTTTTCCATTTCAAATGAGAAGTTCTCTAAATCAACGTTTTGTGGTACCAATTGTTTCATTTGATCGTGTGTGGCACGAGGGCCTCTCCCAAAAGTAAAGGTACTCTCTCAGACACCTTCTACATGATACCGCATTCATACTACCTACACCGCACTATGGTTGTTAAATGTCGTTAACAGGAGCGCAGGTTGCTGGTGTAGGTACTGAAATATGTTGAATAGCTGGAAAAACGGTCCTCACACAATCAAGCAAGATTAAGCAAACTAATTTGGCGGCAATACTGTCAAACACGCTTAGGCAAGTTGACTAACTACATGTTTGTATGTGGGCCCATAACAACTCAACAAATTTCAGTTGGAAGAATGAAATGAATTTGTGGAATGAAGCAGATAGACATCTGTCGTCTACCCGGCTTCACGTTATTGGCAGCTACTGGTTATTCGGTTATAACAGGAGTGGCCGTAAGTAACAGGAAGATTGAATAGCCTTTAAAAGCAAAGCTGATGGAGCTTGACGGCAGATCAACCTTTGAAAGATGAAACGATGATACGAGATTAGCGTAATCTGCCCAACAGGATTCAAAACTCTATCCAGCAAAGGCGACCCTGCTGTTGATCCGCTAGTCCTCGCGCGTTTCAATAATTTTCCACTGTAGACTTCTCCCTTTGAGCCGTCTAATCCTGCGAGCTCAAGGCCTGACAAAAAACGAGTCGCCGCAATATTCGGTGGGAGGAAGGCAGCCTCTCCATTAGAAATTAACTATTGGTCAATTTTTACAACTCTTCATATAAAACCGAAGGCTTTGAATAGGAAAACAGACAAAACCCCTTTACCGATTCGGATGCACATAAATTGAGGCTCACGCGCGGGCAAATGAAAAGTCACAGTCGAACAGCAGCATGACCATATTTATCTCCAATAGTATAACACTTTTGGTGATATCATTTCTTGGTGATTTAAGCAATTTTTTTTGTGGCAATTTCATGTGTTTTTTGATCTCACAAATTCTGCATTTGACCCACATGGAATAGTTTCATAAAATGTCCCCGGTCTCATGTCAACATTCTATACCACTTTCGAAGGTTGAATATCGATTTTTGGTATCCATGTTCACCGACTGTAAGCGAGTTACCCCCAAAAATCATAACTGACCAACTTTCTTAGAAAAAAGGTGTTTTTGGCGACTGAAATAGTCTTTTTCTATACTGCTTTTGGAGGTTATATTTTTGGCGATTTTTGACCCACAAAAACTCCCATTTAGTTTTCGTAGCTTGCTCAGCGATGAACTCATATTTTCGTTAGCCATAACGAACTCTTCGGCGGAATTCGGAATCCATCGTCGCCACGCAAAACCAAATGCCTGCGCCCAGTCTGCTAAAGATGTCATCCAATCAGCAAGGTTTCCGATGTTAGACACATCTTCTATGAAATCTCGAGTTTCAATATCCAAGTGGTCTTAAAGCTCGCTACACTCGCATCTTGAAGTTATAATAATATCCTCCGTATGTTCTGTGAGAAAATGCAGTTTACTAGAGAGTTTGGAATACTCCCTTTTGCGGAGGAGAAAACAACAGAAAACGAAACAGCTTATTCATTGAAATATAATGAAAAACGCTGCAAAGTCCTTGTCACATGGGTTTATTATTCTATTATTTTATTGGTCTACAGAAATGCTGGCTGTTCATTTATTGTTTCTTTTATGCGTAATAATCGAAATAGCTATTTCTGATGGTTTCCATTAATTTTGGCCCCTAAAACACAAATTAGGTACGCTTTTTTTTTACTATCTTTGATCATTGATAGTGCCATTTAATCGTCTTGATCCACGTGTTGACACTTTTTCTAGTGTTATTATACATACTGCTTGTGATTTCAGACCATTTTCCAGGTTTTTGACTCACGAAAAATCAATTTTGGGAGCTGAACATCTGGTACAACCTCAATTTTCCACTCCTTGGTCAAAATCGACTTAATATTCGGTCTTCTCGTCCCCAAAAACATGAAATACGATACCTCAAAATCTCATTTTACTACTATGTTACTAAAACACAAAAAGTACCTATTTTTATACACATTTTCACTCATAACTCCGCTGGATATATTCCGATCGGGCTGAAAAGTTTCGGGACACAACTAGGGCCCAAATGGAGCATGTGTGCGAAAGAACGATTTTTTTAGACCGAAAATGAAGCCTGTACACGTGATACGGCGTACGGCGGACGGACATTGCATTTTGGAATCTACGCAGCTTGAAACGGAAAAGAAAAAATTTTGAGGGGGTGTTATAAAAATTTTTTGCTGAGCGAATACATAGGTGTATTATTCACAGAATAATGAACCAAAACAGACAATAGAACGGGTACCAAAGTAGGATACAACCCCCAGCGGATATAAAATGGACGGAAGACCGCGAGAAAAGCCGCTACAGATAACTTTTATACCGGGTATGCTCAGCTGACAGTTCGCGTAACAAACCTTTCTTTTCTGAAGAGAAGGCTGTTTTCATTCGAGTGTTGATACTGAAGATAACGAAGGGGATATGGAGCTGACGTCGGAACTCCTGGGCAACAACTTTTCCCTTATGAAACGAAGGGAAACGTGTGGTTCTGACGAGGGATTATCGACAAGGCAAGTTTCCAGTGATTGACGGGTATCGTGAAGACGATATGAGAGCTTCACCGCTTCCGCCCACACTTCAGTAGATACGCCCTTCGCTACCTTTTATCTACAGGTCTTGCAGCCGTCAGTGTGCTATATTCATTTTTTCCATGTGAAAAAGTCCACTTGATATTCATATTTTTCTCTGGAGTTCCAGAAACATTGCAGAGGTTTTCATCGAATTTGCGGAGAAAAGCAGGCTTTAGAAATAAGCCCAAAATGTACCTACTTGAATTTTTGAAAGGAACTATTTGTTTTTTTGAAAAGACATTTAACGCGGTAGGAATCATTGCGAATTTCTCTTAACGAAAGTGACAGATTTTTCCTTAATCGTTTATTAGTCAAACCAAGAATGACAACGGAGTTTTCAAAATAAACGAACAAAACTCATATGGGATTCAGGGACGCATTCAGGGATTCATGCCAACATGTTCCTCCTTCTTCTCATCTTCAACCTAAGAGCTGAACTGATTTTGTTCTGCCTTGATAGTGGATAAAGGTTCTGTGAGGATGCCCGCAGGCTTTTCTTCCTCTGTAATTAAGTCGAATTCTACCAGTCTGTTCCTCACCATCACTTAACCAACTGATTCGTCTGAGAAAAAAAAAACCTCGTGCTTTTTCACAAAGTGTTTCGGCTTCTTCTTGGTTTTCTCGTTGGTGTGAAAGCGCGTTCCCGTTTTTGTTTATTATTTTCAATAATAAACCTTCGGAATCGAGCAATGGGAAAAAAACCGTCAAAATTTGATGGTTTACTTCTCAAGGTACGTAGAATCCGAAAATGGAGTAACAACATTTCTGTCCGTCCGCCGTACTTCACATTTTCCTTGCCATGAACCAAAATTAATGAAATTTGGTTTGTTCTCTTATGTCCCATTTGGGGTCTAGTTGGTTCACGAAGCTCGGAGAGACTGTAAGGGGTGAAAAATGGGGGTTGAAATTTCCCGAACGCCGTAGCTCAAAACTTTCAGTATGATTTTTTAAACGTTTTTAAACTGATATTGAACTATAGCATTTTTTGAGACCACCCGAAGCATTGTAAGACCAGCCGTTTGTGTGCACCGTAAAGTTTTCCAACATGATCATGAATCAAACGGTATAAATCCGGCCCAGATATCATTACTAGGGAACAGCTGATTATAATCACGGATGGCATATGAAGTCGAACTGGTTGCTGTGTGATATTATTTAATTTGAAAAATGATGGATCTTTTGGAATTTGTTGGTAGGTACTTTTGCAACTGCCGTTCTTATTCTTGCGTCACTAGTACCGACACTAAATAGGAATGGTAAATTACAGTATTAAATACATACATACTGCATTCCCAAGGCAAATTTTTCAAGGCAATAACTGAAGAGAGAATTTCAAATTAAAGGTTTTCCATTTCAAATGAAAAGTTCTCTTAATCAAAGTTTTGAGGACAATAATTTGCAGCGTTTTTTCAAAAAAGTCAAGAAGGATAGGTATTCTTCCAACAAAATAACTGACTACAGAAAACATACCTACTGGAATATTGGTTATATACCTATGTAGAATCCACAGGGCACATGGAATACGCGTCGTGGTCGATAACGACAATCCATAATCTGCTCCTCGGATGTAATTAGCTAAACTAAAGTGGAAGAACGCACGCAAGAAGAAGGTATGCTTAATCCTGACATTGGTCCTGTCTTAATCGCCTTTCCTCAGGGTCTTCAACAAATTCGTCACACCTTCATCTCGACGACGGTTGAGAAGCTTGCCCAATACAGACGATTTTTTACTCTTATTCAGTTTGCCCTTGGCGGCGAGGTACCCAAGGCACATCATGATAATTTGTTCTTCATCCGAAGACACGATGAAAAACAAAACTACAACACAAACTACAAAACTTCAACTACAACTAAAACACTTCAAAACTACAAAACTTGCCGCTGCTGTGTCTTTGTTCTTAAAACCAAGAACAAAACAGAAACAATAAAACCGAAAGGGTTTGGCTTCCTTCTTTGTAGTAATCACATAAACAAACTAGTTAAAAGGTGTAGAACTAAGCAAAACTACAAAACAGAAACAGCCGTGTCTGCTTGGTGTAAAACCGGCTTAACGTTTATGTCGTCCAAAATTCGAGTAGGTAATCCATTTAATTTCCATGCAGCAAGTGGCCATTGAAATGGATTCTGTTTCTATAGTTCAAAGAGCGTCTGCCATAGGACCGGAGTGGTTCGAAGTTTCACTTCCAGCTCAATCTGATTCCGAAAATCCGCGAATGTCCCCTCCTTCGCCATCAATAATGAATTCATGGTGAATCGTCCCTTTGAGGTACCGCAACTCGCGTTTAGCAGCTTCCCAGTGAGTCTTCCCTGGATTTGAAACTGCGAACGCCAAGTTCGGCCTTACCGCCTGTGCTAGGTACAGGCTTTCCTACCGATTTCTCTCGGGTCCAATTTTCTCACCGTTTCAGACGTTTTCGGGCAGTTCAACTTGCTCAGCTGCTGACTGGGTTCCACAGGAGGCCGGATGGGTTTATAAAGCTCATATTGCATTCAGGGATTCATGCCTACAGGAAGGATGAGCTTGAAGATGAGCAATTTAGGTAAGCAAAAATGGGTTAAAAGTCACCAAAATTGGGATGTTTAAGGATATTGCTCAGTTGAATTTGGAGTTCGGTTCAAACAATGCTCATTAGTGGAGTAAACTGAAGGGTAGATAAGTAGTACGTTAATTTAAAATATGGTCATGCGCCATGACTGGAACGTGTTGATAATGATTTCTAACAGCTTCATTGGGCGGAGTAATGAATCCTTCGACCTGAACAGATTTTACGCCATCAAGCCTCGAATAGTATAAATTGAAATGAAATTTTTTTATAGCCTCTCCCACCGTTTGTACGGAATGCAAATTTCATTAGCCGTTTTCGCATGATAGAATCTCCGACGATCCATCTTTCGTGTTTGTCATCCCGGGTGCCAGCTACTCCATCAATCTTTTCGACAACAACTTTCTTCTCCAATCTGGAGGATACTCGGAAACTCGGCTGTTTATCAGGCTGGTTTATCACGACCCCCCCCCAACGCATATGTGAGATTTTTCTGTATGTTCCCATCATACGGTTGATAGAATGATAGAATGATATACGTAATCTTGAAGACATACTCGTATTCAAACTATTCTGGTTGGCGGTGGGTTCCCTAAAGAACGATTCACTTTGTATACCCGTTTCGACATCAATAATTGTCAACATAAGTCCAAAATTATCAGACGGAATATACTATAGTTACTATAGGTAGTTACATCAAGAATCGCTAATTAGACCCATACCTCATATAAAATTTAAAAAACCGAAAACAAACAAACATAAATAAATGAATAAAACTTATATTATAAAACCTATAAATAAAGCTACTTCCACCAATCAATATTAATTAGGCAATGGAAGTTTCCTTTAGGCAATGGAGCGGCTCGCTCACAGACCATCTGGCAGACCGTGTCAGTGAGTCCAATAACAAGCAACAGAAAATATAGAAACTAATACAGAGAGAGGGGAAGTATGAGAATGCTAGAATTAAGTGGCTTCGGCTACTTTTGGTTTATTATTCTGTGAATAGCACACCTATGCCAGCACAAAATTCTTATAACACAACCTCAACATTTTTTCTTTTACGTTTCAAGGTATGCAGAATCCGGAAATGCAATAAAAAAAATTTCTGTCTGTCCGTCGTACGCCGGACGCAGTATTTCGCTCTTTCCTTAGTTACCATGAACCAAAATTGATGAAAGTATGACGTTCCCGTTTGGGGTCTAGTTGGTCCTCGAAGCTCGGCGTTACTGTCACTCAGCTCTGAGAGGTGAAAAATAGGGGTTCAACAACGACCAGCCGTTCTTTTGCACTAGAACGCTTCGTCAACATGATCGCGAATCGAACGGTATAAATCCAGGCCAGATATCATCAACAGGAGCACCTGATTATAATCACGGATGGCTGTATGAAGTCGAGTTGGTTGTTCTGTGATATTATTTCATTTGAAAAACGCTGCAAATTATTACACAACGGAGGGCTTCTGCGGATGGTCTCAAAAAATTCTTTAGTTTAAGATCAATTTAAAAACGTTGAAAAAACGCTGCAAATCCCTGCACAACGGTTTATTATTTTGTATAGAATACCCTTCTGTTACAGATCACAGCTCTATGTATAGATAACCCGTCTACATAATATGATATGTACTATTCTATACATATTATGTAGATCGCAGACCCTCCGTAGGTTGGTACCTAACCCCGTACTCGTTACTAGGTACCTACCTACCTAAATCTCGAGTTAAATGTTGCTAAAATAATTCTGCCGATGACAAACAGTACCTAACAAAAAGAAACACACATAATGAAGTTCTGAAAAGAAATTGCTGATGAGGAGTGAAAAAAGTTGCAAAAGTACCTACCAAAAAACTCCAGCCCCTTCTACGTAGATGGTATGATGAACCGTTGTGTAATAATTTACCCATCAAAAATACTTCAACGTTTGTTCAAGTTTCACTACCTACCAACAAACTCCAAAAGAGCCGTCATTTTTCAAATGAAATAATATCACAGAACAACCAACTCGACTTCATACTCCGCCAATATAATCAGGTGATCCCTAGCAATGATTCTATCTCCGCCAAATTTCCTATTGTGGGCGCGTCTCTGGTTACGAGATTTGATTTGAATTGTATACAATTTCATTCACACTGGAGTCGAAAATGCCTGTCGGTGCAAACTTCGGGGCCTTACTGTGAACGAACGGCTGGACGTACGATGCTCCGGATGGTCTTAAAAAACTCGCAAGTTCAAGAACTATTTAAAACCGTAAAAATATTCACGTAAAAAAATGGTATAGGCGTTTTGAAAATTTCAACCCCTATTTTGAACCCCTTAGAGATGACTCACAGTAACGTCGAGCTTCGAGGACCAACTAGACAGCGAACGGAAACTATAACCCGAATTTCATCAATTTTCTTTCATGGTAACTAAGAAAAGTGGCCCGTACGGCGTACGGCGGACAGACAGAAATATTTTTATTGCAGTTTGGGTTCTACATACCTTGAAACGTAAACCATCAAATTTTGAGGGGGGGGGGTAAGAATTTTTTTTTTCATGCTCGATTCCAATGGTTCATTATTGAAAATAATAAACCAAAAATACTCTTCTAGACAGGTAACGCCGAGCTTCGAGGACCAACTAGACCGACCCCAAACGGGACCTACAAACCAAATTTCATTAATTTTGGTTCATGGTAACTAAGAAATTTTTGTATTGGTTTATTATTTTCAATAATGAACCATTGGAATCGAGCATGAAAAAAAAAATTCTTACCCCCCCTCAAAATTTGATGGTTTACGTTTCAAGGTATGTAGAATCCAAAACTGCAATAAAAATATTTCTGTCTGTCCGCCGTACGCCGTACGCCGTACGGGCCACTTTTCTTAGTTACCATGAAAAAAAATTGATGAAATTCGGGTTATAGGTTCCGTTCGGCGTCTAGTTGGTCCTCGAAGCTCGACGTTACTGTGAGTCATCTCTAAGGGGTTCAAAATAGGGGTTGAAATTTTCAAAACGCCTATACCATTTTTTTACGTAAATATTTTTACGGTTTTAAATAGTTCTTGAACTTGCGAGTTTTTTAAGACCATCCGGAGCATCGTACGTCCAGCCGTTCGTCCACAGTAAGGCCCCGAAGTTTGCACCGACAGGCATTTTCGACTCCAGTGTGAACTGTGAATGAAATTGTATACAATTCAAACCAAATCTCGTAACCAGAGACGCGCCCACAATAGGAATTTGTGAATACGGCCAATCATTGGTAGGGATCACCTGATTATATTGGCGGAGTATGAAGTCGAGTTGGTTGTTCTGTGATATTATTTAATTTGAAAAATGATGGCTCTATTGGAGTTTGTTGGTAGGTAGTGAAACTTGAACAAACGTTGAAGTATTATTGATGGGTAAATTATTACTACGGTAAATCATTACTCAACGGTAAATTATTACACAACGGTTCAGTATACCATCTACGTAGAAGGGGCTGGAGTTTGTTGGTAGGTACTTTTGCAACTTTTTTCACTCCTCATTAACAATTTCTTTTCAGAACTTCATTATGTGTGTTTCTTTTTGTTAGGTACTGTTTGTCATCGGCAGAGTTATTTTAGCAACATTCAACTCGTGATTTAGGTAGGTACCTAGTAACGAGTACGGGGTTAGGTACTAACCTACGGAGGGTCTGCGATCTACATAATATGTGTAGAATAGTACATATCATATTATATAGACGGGTTATCTATACATAGAGCTGTGATCTGTAACAGAAGGGTATTCTATACAAAATAATAAACCGTTGTGCAGGGATTTGCAGCGTTTCGATTTTCGGATTCTACGTGCGTTGAAACGTGAACCATCAAATTTTGGGGGATTAAAATTAAAAATTGTGGGGGGGGGGGGGGGTTAAAAATGTGCATGCTTGATTCCAAAGGTTCATTATTGAAAATAATATACCCAAATGGGTATAAAACAGGCATTTTTTGTATTTTATTAAAATGAGCTTTTGAGGTATGGTTTTCCATGTTTTTCAGGACGAGAAGACCGAATATAAACTCAATTTTGACCAAAGAGTGGACAAGAGTGGATGGGGTTGAGGTTCTTACGAAGTTTCAGCCTTAAATTTACGTTAAATTTTGGTCTAACATCGTCGATCTTCCGAACACAGTTTGGGCCCCCATCTGGGAACAAAATTGGGTCCTAGTTGTGCTCCGAAGCTCGGCAGCCCGATCGGAATACACCCATGGGTGTTATGGAAGAAAAATGGGTGTAAAAATTTCTCGAGGGATTTTCCAGGTTTTAGTGAACATGAGCTTCTGATGTACCGTTTTCCAAGTTTTTTAGGGCGAGAAGACCGAATATGACGTTGATTTTGACCAAAGAATGAAGAATTGAGGTTTTAACGAAGGTTCAGTTCCCAAAATTCATTTTTTATGAGTCAAAAACCTGGGGAATTGTCTGAAATCACCATTAATTTGTATAATAACACTAGATGTAGTATTATCAGGTGGATCAAGAAATTAAATGGCACTATCAATGATCGCAGATAATCTGTAACAAAAAATTTAAAAAAACCTAACCTGTGTTTTTGGGGGCCAAAGTTGGTGGAAATCATAAAAAATGACTATTTCAATTAATGCACTTGAAAGGAATTGCAACATTTCTGTAGGTATGTCCAATAGAATAATAAACCCAGGTGACAAGGACTTTGCAGCGTTTTTTACCAAGTTCATGTAGCCACGTCACAAAATCAACACGTGGTTACATATCAGTTCCCGTTTCTTTCCCCAGATATGTTGCTGAGAAAATCAAGTTCCTGCAACGCTGTGAACCATGAAATGTACTGCTTACTTTTTACTTTCTAACAGGACATGTTGCAGAACAACAAAATGTTGTGCGTACTTTTTATTTTCTAACAGAGAAACACAGTCGGAATTAGAAGAAAAAGAAAAGAAAACCAAACAGTAACACAATTTTAAAGAAGTAGGAGTATTTAGGTAATCTACGACTGACCTCCATGAATATAGTGAAGCAGATCATATGTAAGACCCACTTGTTGGTGTCAACATTTCTACCCATGGAGGTACTAAAACTGATTTTCAAGGAAAATATTTCAAGCTACTGCAATGATAAGGTAACATCCGTGAAATGAGTTGAAACGCACTGTAGATTCAAAACTGCTGGACGGACAATTATAATGCGTGTAATCCCAGGAAACGTCAATTGCTACTCCCTGGGTATCACCGCGGGATTCAAAAACAACGCAAAGCATGTAGACAAGGGGAAACGACAATTATCAACTATCTGCGATTCCCAGTCAACATTATGAAAATAAAAAACAATAATTTATTTAAAAGGCCAACAAGTGGGTCTTATGTATGAGCCTCCTTCACTACATTTTAATGCATAGTCCAGTGTTTGAAGTTACCTTCCTACCTAATGCTAGTCCTATTTCATGAGCCTTCTGGCAGTTTTGGTTTTATTTTTTATTTTTTCTATAATTCCTTCGTAGTTCGCAAATTTCCATTTGTGATGCCCCAACAAGTGGTGGAAAAATGGGGACAAATTAATAAAATAACAAGAATGGTAACTGGCACATATAAGTTATTCCTACGTATAACTAATCTTCTATTCTAATCATATCTCACACCTCTAATCTGCAGCTGAAAATCCTTCAAGTTTTACGCAGTAAATTGCCATCAATTTCAGTTCTTACCTATCGCCAAATGGGAAGCGCAAGCGGAGTTCCATTCTTCATAACTTATTTACGATCACAAACAAAATATTTCAAGCTGCTTCAGCAAAGTTGTTACGAAAGTATCGCATCAACCGCCCCGAGACCCACCGAGTTGTGGTTTAACAAAATGTTACCTATGCTAGTGTTTCACACGAATATGGGAGTCGATTAATAAAGAATTGCCGTTATACCTCCTTAACTAGTTATTACTATGAGGACAACTCAGTGCCTATTAAGAGGGGTGAAGAATACCAAGATACTGGTCGAAATCATGTACCAAGTAATAAAGCAACATATTAACAAAGCCTCACAACTTGATTACAGAAGTAGGCACCCAGCCTATCTCTCGTAAATGATCGGTGAAACATGATCCATCAAGTGGCATTGTAATCCATGTAAAATTCCTTCCATAAAACAGGGGCACCCCATCTACAACGGACTGCTGTAATGAGCGCTCTGCCGTTCTCCCCTTCTTTAGGGCTCCGAACATACTGTGTCACATTACGTCTTGATTCATCACCTTTACCACGCTAAATGGATGATCCCACCAGCATCTCTTCTTTCCACGCTCTCATCGTGCATCGTACTACAGTCTAATTGCCCCATCTATAACTCCAGCTGGCGGTTCGCTGAGGCAGCTATTATTGAAGATTCATGCAATCATGTTTGTTTGTCGGGGAGCAAGTAATAAGGCCGTTAAGTTCACTGAACCAAAGGTCGCGGCGGTGCAAATTTGCCAGATCTCCCACACAATGACGTGACCAGATACCAGCCCATTGTAAATAACAATAAGTAAAGAGCAAATAACAATAAGTATCGCAACTATGGAGACCGGGTGGGAACGGGAAAGAACGTATAATGTCAGAATCTGGGTTCTAGACGAAACGTTTGCACACCCAAAGAGGAACTAACAGCCAATTCTGACGAACTGACCGGGAATAAATTGAGAAACTCAACATCTTCTGTATGTTGATATGAATTTTAAGGGTATAGTACACGTAGTAATGAAGAAAAATTAATTGATTCGGAGCATTCTGGTGCTAATTCCAACTTCAGAAGAAGAGAAGCGAGAAATTAAAATCGAAGAATTTAAAATGGCTGCCGCCGGAATGCGCTAACGACTCTAATCCTGCAGCTCGAAAGCCCAAATCTGACAGAATATGTATACACGAAAGCGCAAATCATCCCACCTCGCGGAGAGCGCGCCAAAACTAAAAAGTCCGTGTTTGGTACCTAAAATGTTCACTGTTGGAGCAGCAGCCCAAATTTTGGGAGGAAAATTGCTATTCGGACCAATGTAGGTTTCATCCAAGTTCCTATTTCATCCAACTCCAAGGTTTGCCAACTTGTTCATCTGCAGGAACATCTTGAATCAGGTCCAGGAAAGCTTTCTCAAGAAGATCAAAAATCATGAGGTGACTGTGTGATACGAACACACGAGACATTGGTGCCGATATAACGAGCTACAGAAGTAACTGACTGCGTGGGACGGAGAGATGAGACACTAGGGCCGACAACGAGCTACAGAAGTACATAAACATCAAAGAACAAACACACGAGAGTCAATCATTCGCGCTTTCGTACACAGGCCATCGGAATTTATTCGCGCTTTTCGACCTGTTCATCTTTGCGCTTTCGTACACCTGTCATTCAGGTTGATGTGGGATTTGCCCTTTCGCACGTCACAGTTTAAAATATCGCTCCCGATTTGATCATCCTACTCGTACAACAACACCTTAGCTCTTTGTGTTGGTTCGAATATCTGATGGCAACTTCCGTACACGTAGGTTAATAAGAAACGAAGAAGAGCGTTTTTCGTCATCCACAGCATTTTTGATTCATAACAAATGAATCAGCTTACAGGTCTTTATAGAGCAGCACTTGGAAGGCGAACGATTTACCTCACTACCGGGCCGTCAACGTCAGAAAAAAAGCAGGTCAGGTCGAAGAATCGTTACGTGAGACCGAGATTCTTGAACACCATGCATTTTTTTACAAATGGGTTAAACGATTACCCAATTCAAACGCGTTCAATAGGTACAGACTGAATCACTTGCCACATTGAGGAAACCTTGAGGAGTTATTGAGACGGTGCCTATTTTCCACTAAGAACGAATTAATCTATTGTACCGGATTCGGAACAACAGTTGAGTTCCCGTTCAGCTGAGTGAATAACAATAATGAGTTAATAAAGCATGAGCAGAGTGAGTAGACCTCGGTCGTCTCAACTCAGGGAATCATCTATACATCCGATGTTCTCGATCCCATTCTGAAATACACTGCCAAGGTGATGGCACAGGAGCTTCCTCGTCACAATCAGAGTGACTCATTATAAAATAGAACAGACTCGGAAGCAAAATAACATAACATTACATTACATTACATTACATAACATTACATAACGTTAAATATACATATTACATAACATTACATTACATAACATAACATTACATAACATAACATTACATAACATTACATGAAATATACATATTATACATAACATGACTTCCATAATACATTACGTCCATTATACATAACTAGCCTGACCGCTCGCTTCGCTCGCTATCCGAGATTCGCTGTACGCAGTATCGTGGAACCAACAAACGACGGAAAAATCCCATACCCTACCGGGTATTTGTGCCCAATTTTATCAAAATCCGTCAAGCCATTCAGGAGTTGACCATGGTCGACCATATTTCCGCTATGGTCAGGGAATTAAAAATGCGCCTACGTTCAACTTGGGAGGCTACCGGATATTGGTGCCAAATTTGGTCGATATCCGTTGAGCAATTCGGGATTCGACCATGGAGGGGCCCATGGATGCGCTAAGGTCGACCGCGGGGGTAGTCCGAAGGGTCGATCGTAGATAGAATTTCACGTAGATTACGAATACGCGATAAAAAATAGGGGTTACCATTTCAATTAACGAAGTTGACCATGGTCGACCATAGTTCCGCTATGGTCAGGGAATTAAAAATGCGACGTTGCACAACTTGGGAGCCTACTGGATACTCGTGCCAAATTTGGTCGATATCCGTCAAGCCATTCAGGAGTTGACCATGGTCGACCATAGTTCCGCTATGGTCAGGGAATTAAAAATGCGCCTACGTTCAACTTGGGAGGCTACTGGATATTCGTGCCAAATTTGGTCGATATCCGTTGAGCAATTCGGAATTCGACCATGGAGGGGCCCATGGATGCGCTATGGTCGACCGCGGGGGTAGTCCGAAGGGTCGATCGTAGATAGAATTTCACGTAGATTACGAATACGCGATAAAAAATAGGGGTTACCATTTCAATTAACGAAGTTGACCATGGTCGACCATAGTTCCACTATGGTCAGGGAATTAAAAATGCGACGTTGCACAACTTGGGAGCCTACTGGATATTCGTGCCAAATTTGGTCGATATCCGTTGAGCAATTCGGGATTCGACCATGGAGGGGCCCATGGATGCGCTATGGTCGACCGCGGGGGTAGTCCGAAGGGTCGATCGTAGATAGAATTTTACGTAGATTACGAATACGCGATAAAAAATAGGGGTTACCATTTCAATTAACGAAGTTGACCATGGTCGACCATAGTTCCGCTATGGTCAGGGAATTAAAAATGCGACGTTGCACAACTTGGGAGCCTACTGGATATTCGTGCCAAATTTGGTCGATATCCATCAAGCCATTCAGGAGTTGACCATGGTCGACCATAGTTCCGCTATGGTCAGGGAATTAAAAATGCGACGTTGCACAACTTGGGAGCCTACTGGATATTCGTGCCAAATTTGGTCGATATCCGTCAAGCCATTCAGGAGTTGACCATGGTCGACCATAGTTCCGCTATGGTCAGGGAATTGAAAATGCGACGTTGCACAACTTGGGAGCCTACTGGATATTCGTGCCAAATTTGGTCGATATGCGTCGAGCCGTTTGGCCGTGCATAGAAGGACAGACAGACAGACAGAGCGCATGCGCAGGGCGAACCGCTGGCTCTATCATGTTGAAATTTATATGGGACCTCAATGGGCCCTACCCGCTTAATCCCTGAGAATTACATTGAGATTGGGTGAAATCTTTGGTTACTACGGCTGTAACATAGAAATTGAATCTATTTCACGCCAGCGCATGCGCAGAGCGCACCGAGGGTCCGATCATGCTGAAATTCATACTGGAACTCACTAGGCCTTGTCCAAACAACCCTTGAAAATTTGAGCGAAATTGAATCAAAATTGTGAAAGTTATGCGTGTTTGTTGAATTTAACATTAGCGCATGCGCAGGGCGTACCGCTGGATCAATCATGTTGAAATTTGTATGGGACCTCAAGGGGCCTTATCCGCACCATCCCTCAAAATTTGAGCTGAATCAATTCAAAATCGTGGAAGTTATGGCTGTAACAAGGAAATGCGGACAGACTCACAGACTCACAGATTCACAGACTCACAGACTCACAGACTCACAGACTCACAGACTCACAGACTCACAGACCGACAGACACGGAACCAAATTTGTTCAGTAGGCTTTGAAACGCAAAATGCAAGTGGAAATTTTGATTTCTGAAGACAAAAATTTTTTGGCTCACGAAAGTGAACACAAGGCTTCCGCTGCTTCGCAGACTCGGAAGCAAAATAGTTTGGGGTAAGTGCCCCAGTAAGGCACAGCAGGATTTCTCTTATATATGGCCCATGAACGGGCTTAACCACAACGCGTTTTTGATATTACATGTGCCATTCATCTTTTCGGAGTATCTTTTTTTTTATCCCAAAACAGTTGATACTATAGTACATGACGTTTTCATCAGCTCCCACTGAATATTTTCCACATAATAATGTTTGTGTGTAACCAATTTCGCTCAAAAATTATTTTAGAAATCGAAGCCTTTCACTGCAAAAAAAGCATAATTCTATCTCCATTCCATTATTATTACACTTTAGGTTAATGATTTTGGGCTGCATTAAGTAGGAACCTACCTAACTTGATTAAAAAGGAAGAGAAACTTACCTCTTTATTACACATCTGTATAGTCAAAATAACTGCATAAATAATGCAATTATAATTGCATTTTATTTATGCATAAACTGCATAAAAGAGAAAGTGCATAGGTAAATAATGACGATGTAAACTGCTCAAGTTTAACAAAGCTTATTTACCTATTTGTAATATTAGGACGCGCACATGTGCCATATTAGGCGACCAGTTCATGAGTACAACTGAAAAATAATTAGGAAAAAACGCTGCAAAGTCCTTGTCACATGGGTTTATTATTCTACTGGACATACCTACAGAAATACTGGCTGTTCATTTATTGTATATTTCATGTGACATAATTGAAATAGCTATTTGTGATGGTTTTCACCATTTTTGGCCCATAAAAATCGAATTAGGTACGCTCCTTTTTTTTTTTTTTTTTTCAAATTATCTTTGATCATTGGTAGTGCCATTTAACCGTCATGATCCACGTGCTGATACTACTTCCAGTGTTACTATACAAATTGATGGTGATTTCAGACGATTTCCCAGGTTTTTGACTCATAAAAAATCAATTTTGGGAGCTGAACATTTGGTAGAACCTCGATTTTCCACTCTTTGGTCAAAATCGACTTCATATTCGGTCTTCTCGTCTCCAAAAACATGGAAAACGATACCTCAAAAGCTCATTTTTACTAACATGTTACTAAAACACAAAAAGTGCCTATTTTTACACACATTTTCACTCATAACATCCCTGGGTATATTCCAATCGGGCTGAAGTTTCGGGACACAATTAGGGCCCAAATGGAGCATGTGTGCGAAAGAACGACTTTTTTAGACCAAAAATGAAGCGGGTACACGTGATACGGCGGACGGACATTGCATTTTTGGAATCTACGCACCTTGAAACGGAAAAGAAAAAAATTTGAGGGGGTGTTATAAAAATTTTTTGCTGACCGAATACATAGGTGTAATTCATAGAATAATAAACCAAAACAGTGCTACTTCACCTGAGTGGTAGGTACTTATGTCAGAAATTTCCCACAGTGAATCGAAGTAGGGGAGATAGTATACCTAAAAATTTAAACGTTTTTTAACCAAAGAACGTCAATCATTCAGCAATGAAAGTAATATAATGGCCTTAAAAAATAGTTACTTGGAAACACAAGAGTTAGTATTCCACACGAACTAAATCACTCGCGAAGAAATCGTGGAAAACCCATTTCAAAGAAAAACAGAGCTACTGAAAAACGAGTGGAAATAGACTATTTTTTCAGTAACTCCGTTTTTTTTAAAGTAGTATTCAATATTAGGACACTTTCCCCTACTTGAATTCCTTGCCGACCGAACACTAAGTAACTAACAAGATCGGAAATAATGTGCTCTGCTTAGTTCCGCTTGAGTGAATTAAAATCATTACCAACCAAGTTGAAGAAACGCAGCAAATTATTACACAACGGTTTACTATTTACCTGTATAGATAACCCTTCTGCGTAGATCACTTGTTTTCTGTGGTCAGTACCTACCCTCCTGCTCCCCCCCAGGAAAGCCCTAAATCGAGTACTGCAGCTGGTCCGGGAATGACAGTTTCATAAAAATGCGCGGGATTCAATAATTCAACCATTGCATATTTGTAGTTATTCATGAAGCATAACGTCTGTTCAAGTTGCAAAATTACCTATCAACAAAATCCAAAAGAGCCACCATTTTGGTTTATTATTCTCCCTCAAAATTTTTCCTTTTACGTTTCAGGATGCGTAGATTCCAAAAATTCAATGAGGTTGTAACGAAGGTTCAGCTCCCAAAATTCATTTTTTACGAGGCAATAACCTGGCAAATTGTCTGGGATCACCATCAGTTTGTATAATAACTGTCGTGGTATCCTCCCAGAACCACTCCCCGTAAACTTAAGATCTCGCAAATAAACTCAGAAGTGGGGATGGAAGACGCAGGAGAACCGAGGAACCTAGTGGGGGATCCCCACCATCCCCCCATAGTTGGAGGATGGAGGGAGATAGCCCTCAGGGCTATAAAAACTCGCCTCCTCGCCTTTCTAGCCATTCTACGCTCTCCTCTAGTCGCTGACTACTCTCTTACCTCACTCCTCATCTCTCTCCTTACCTAAAAGATCCTGGGCATGGTGACAGCCTCTGAGTTGGAACCAAACCAGGCAAACGCAACCTAAAAGATCTTGGGCATGGTGACAGCCTCCAGTGTTAGATCCAAACCAAGCAAACTCATCCTAAAAGATCCCGGGCATGGTGAGAGCCTCCAGTGTTGGAACCAAACCGGGCACACATCCAAAAAGATCCCAGGCATGGTGACATCCTCTGTGTTGGAACCAAACTGGGCATAACCTAGGGCCGCTAGTGGTGAATGTGCGCAGAATATACATTCATCACAATAACTCTAGAAGTAGTATCAGCAGCTGAATCGTTGATAACAACTACTACTGACAATAAACAATTTAACTTTCGATGCAAGAAATGAAACAAAATAAATTTCCCAACAAACGCTAGTGCAATGAACTAAGCAAAAGCGTCGCGAAAAAGGGTTAAGCATCATGCGTACTGCGAAAATGGTGAATGCCAAAATTCACATCATCTACCAATACCGAACACTGTAATAGGTAGGTATACAATCTAAGACAACAGTATGGGAATCGATGAAACAGACTGCATTCTGGGACTAGAGGGTTGTGTCCAAATGTCATAACAAAGGAACTTTGGAAGCTACATTGCGTTCTATTTAAGCAGACGTATATTCGATCACGTTTCATGTCAACAACCACTACTAAGGCGGAGTGAGCACTAAGCACGTACTAATGCCCACCGCGTGAATTTCTCAAGTTCAAAGCGACAGACGACGGAATTCCACGGGCCACCGATCAAATGATCAGCTTCGAGAACACACGACGGACATCCCCATTGCGATAGAGGTAAAATTCCTATAACGACAGAGGAATTATCCTGAAAGTTCACGACGTGGTGTTGAGAGAATAACGTAGAAAGAGAGAGTTGAAAAAGAGTTGGAACTGAGGCAGAGGAAAACTAAAATAACTACTGTGGTTGGGGATACACACGGGAGCAATGAATTCTATTTTCTATCAACAAATAAAAAGTAAACTAGTTCGGCTCGGCGATGGGAGGGGATATCCATTCCAGCCAAACTGGCTATTATAGCGATTGAGTTGATGATGTGTTTCCAATGGATCAACAATCCTCCTCGAATGAGCCTCAAGGGTCAATATAGAAGAGTGCAAATTATGCAAAACTATTCGTATCGTGTAAATGTGTCACATCGTTTATTTATACATCAATGAAAGAAAAGCTTCGAAGTCCTTGTCACATGGGTTTATTATTTTCGACTGACTACGGCACGATTGGTACCTCAGTGAAGAGACCCACCACCAAGCTAATCTGACGGGTTTAAACTCGAATATTAGGTTAATATTTCTGACAAATTGTTTTCGACCAGTGAAACTAGAAGTGAATTTTCTTGATTCACCAGTTTACTTCCTCCTGAGTTATTATACAAATTTCTGGTAATTACAGCCATTTTCACAGGTTTCTGACCCATAAATATTGAATTTTGAGATTCGCTAGAACCTCAATCCTTCACTCAGTTGTCAAAATCAACCTCATATTTGGTCTCCTCACCCTAGAAAACATGGAAAAGATACCTCACAAGCCCAAGTTCACTAAAACCTCAAAACTTTTGCACCCATAACACCTCTGGGTGTTTTCCGGCCGGGCTGCCGAGGTAGGGGACACAACTAGAGCCCAAATGGACCCTGTGTAAGAAAGAAGGATTTTTTTAGACCGAAAATTAAGTTAGATATCAATGATAGGGCGGACGGACATTGCATTTTTGGAATCTACACACCCTGAAACGTATGTAAAACATTTTAGAGGGGATGCCAAAAAATTATTAGGGACCAAAAAACTTCTCAGAACCGAACACAGGGGTATTATTCAGAGAATAATAAACAAACTCGGCGCTGCGCGCCTCGCCAGGGGGCAAGCCCCCTGGACCCCCGGATGCTTACTGCTTAGAGCCTACGGCTAAAATTCAAGAAAATTTTTCCACTTCATGGAAAAACATTGAATCATGGATATGTTTTTGGGCGCTGTATTTTCGTTCACTAGGTACTTACTTTATGTAGCTGCACGTAGACGACCACTATTCGGATCTAACAAATTCCAACATCATCATCATCATTTCATTATTAGAAGGCACATTTTTAGGTGCTACCTTCCAATCGCTACCTTCCAATTCGTTCAATAAAATGGTTTGTGCTCATTCACCAAATGAAATAATATCGCAGAACAACCAACTCGATTTCATACAGCCATGCATGATTATTATCATCAACTTCAGGGCCTTACAGTGCGGTTGGTGTCGAATTCTCAGGATGGAATCTACTTTCATTTTAAAAAATAATATAACTAACTGCGCATACCCCATTGTTTAGTATAATCCGTAGATGTGGAGATAGTTTCATTATTGTTTCGCTGGGTATTGTCGGTAACTACACACGCACATCTCCAAATTGTTTATCGGTTGCAGCGTTGCATTTTTTTCGGTCGCAAATTTTAGAATAACCCCCCAGGGCAAAAACATATCCATGTTAAAAACGCTGCAAAGTCGTTGTCACAAAGGTTTATTATTCTATTGGACATATCTACAGAAATGCTGGCTGTTCATTTAGTGTTTCTTTCATGTGCAATAATTAAAATAGCTATTTTTGATGGTTTTCACCAATTTTGGCCCCCAAAAACTCGAATTAGGCTCCCATTTTTGACAAATTATCTTTGATCATTGGTTGCCATTTACGTGTCTTGATTCACCTGTTGATACTACATACTTCTAGTGTTACTATACAAATTTATGATGATTTCAGACAATTTCCCAGGTTTTTGACTCATGAAAAATAAACGTTGGGAACTGAAACATCGCTAGAACCTCAATTTTCCACGAAGACGATTTTGGACCAAAATTTAACGTAAATTTAGGGTTGAAACTTTGTTAGAACCTCAATTCTTCGCTCGTTGATCAAAATCGACTACATATTCGGCCTCCTAGCCCTAATAAACAAGGAAAACATGTTACTAGAACACCAAAAAACTCTATTTTTACACCCACTTTTCACCCATATAACACCCTCGGGTATGTTCAGATCGGGCTCAACTAGGGCCCAAATGGAGCCGGTGTGCAAAAGAAGAATTTTTTAGACCGAAAATAAAGGTAGATAAATATGGACTTTATGTTTAGAAATTCGAACGCTGGAACATGCAAAAGAATGAATATGAATTTAACCCCTCAGTTACTATAAATATACCTACTGTATATGAAAAAAGGAAATATGGTGCAATCTCTCGCACATTCTTCACCTTATCAACAGTTTCAGGCGATTTCTAGTGTTGACATGTGGAATGATGTTAAAATGGCAAGTGAGCCCTCCGGTTAACTGACTTTCGTCTTCTGCCGGAGGGCCCCGCCTAACACCGGGAGGAGGAGGGAAAGGAAGGGCCACCTACCTTTGGAGGGCCACCTACCTTTGGAGGGCTAGGAGGCACGATTGGTGCACAACCAAAGCTACAGTGATTTCTGGGTGTAGGTAGTACTGCTCAAGTACCAGGTTTTGTTTTTGCAAACCTTATTTTGTTTTTGATCACCAACTGAGCAGATAGTATTAGTGGAGGAAATTAAGTAATAGACGAATGAGTGGTCAGTGGGGACAAAAATGGGAAGCTATTCAAACTGGAGGAACACGATTTACCTAGATATGCAGAAACCACCGATGCCGATTTAACTAGTTTTTTATGTTTAGAAGGTTCATTCATGTATCAAACATTAGAGCGAAAATGAGGGCAAAGTGGACGAAACGTGATTGAGAAAATTATTCTATCCACGAAAAGCACGCGACTGACTTGATATACCACAATGAAGTTCCGCTTCTACCCCTAATAATTCGGGCACGGGAAAACGACCGATGCCCGAGGAACATTACAGGTGAAGTTGGCTGTAAGTTCATTATGTCCAATAATGAAACACTTCGGAAGAGGGTGACATAAGACAGCCACGATGGAAATTTAATGAATTAATCGACAGGCACCTCATTACCAGGCAAATAGCCGACGTAAATCGAGCAGAGCCTATATATTTCGGCGACAGAATTTCACAGAGAGAGAACACAGGTTCACCAATTTTGAAAACAATTAGCTTCAGAACTAGGAAAACATCATCTACCTAAGCAGGTACTAAGCTGAATTACCGATTAATTGATGATGCCAACCATTCATCGACAGGTCAACAAAAAGTCGGCTAAGTTCATAGAATGGCCAGACTTCTAACACGGCAGTCAAAGGAACACACACCCCCTAACAATTATACTGATACGAGCGACATTGAGCAGGTATGTGGCAAGGATTTCAATTTCGAGAAGGCAATAAAAATTAGTGAAGGAAGATCGATGACCCAGCACAAATCACCCGCGAAATTCGAGCAGTTATATATTTACTAGTCCAATAGATTTCACGTTTGTGCGTGTGTACCGAATAAAACTATTCGGGTGATAGGGGAATTTTAAAGGGGCATATCCCGATTTGAACATCTATGGTACCTTACCTACTCACAGTTATATTCGTGATGTATTACAGTAGTGCTCAATTCTTGTCGTAATGTGTTCACGTTTATCAGAAAACTGAAAGAATTATGACCCCTTCCGCATTCTACTAAATTCACTGAAAAGATTTTTCGGCTTGAGAATAACGTGACTCAAGAGTCATTATTTATTTTCTTTGATACTTCGCTAATAAACTTTTTCCCCGGTAGGAAGTAGGTATATACCGGTGAATATTATTTCCTACTTCCCCCAGGCACCGCTGGGATTATGTTTTTCAAAAAATGTTTTCGCGCCGTATTTTTTTAAAAGATAATTTCGAGAAAAAAGTTAATGGACGTTACGTGTTTCAACCAAGAGGAGCGCTCGTCTTTTATAAAACTTCCCTATGTTGAAAACGGCTATTTCTGCTGTGGCACATGACCTTCTCTGACGGCAGAGCTGCTACAAACTCCTTCACCTCAGTCCGTAAAGCTAACTATTAAATGAATCCCGGTGCAGTAGGACTTTTATTGCATTAGCGCCCTTCTTGGACAAGTAGAGGGATTTCCACCTCGAGTCCTCGAGTCGGAGCAATTTTCATTAACACAACCGGTTTCTCGGTTCCTTGTTTAACCATCTACCACTCCACTCTACTGAGTGGTAACCCCAAATGAGCCACAGTTACGCGGGTCTAGAAGAAAAACGGAAATGAAAGTCATCAGAACGCAAATACCTAGAAAGCTCGGTTGCACAGGCCGTATACTGATACAGCAGTCCAGGTACCTACTGTACCCTAATATCTCTAGATAAAAAAGGGTGGCGGATGATTTTTGCAGTTTGACATGTGAGTGAAGTCATCATCACCCAGACCACTCAACTATACGGAAAGGATGATCTTCCCGATTAATCTACTCACATATTCCTGGAATAAATGATGAAAAAAATTTTCAGGTACTTGCGTATTATACGCCCCTCGAGGTCTTATCTTCTTATCAACGATCGAAAGTATTGATTTCGGGAATCGATTATCATGTCACGGGAAACAAGGGGAGCTTGGTCCGCAGGTATTGCGACAGTAGACACGAAATATATCGCTAGTTTCGATTTTTATTCGTATTAGATGATAAGACCCCGGGGGACGTATAATACGCAAGTACGGTTTTTACTCATGAGATGCGAGCGTCATCCACCAACCAGAAAATCCACAACTTACTTGTCTACATATTTATGTATCTAAGTACTCATTTACTTACTGTTCAGAATTATCCTTTTAGAAGAGTCTATAATGAAGAGTAACCACTCATAATTTATAATACCTATTCTATTATTCCTCAGGCTCCCCATACTCCAAGACTAGCCCCGTAAGATGCCTACTGAGGTTTAAAAAAGTTGAAGGTCCTGGAGACACAAAACTGGGAACTAAATACATACCCGACTATGAACAAACTACTCATCACATAAGAACATAAGATAGTTTTTCATCAGAAATAGATAATAACACAAAAGACATTCTGATCTATGAGCCAAAACTTTGTCTGGGACGACATGGGTGTTCTGACATGCAGGTTGACGCCTTGAACAAACAAAAACAAGAATTTTGAAAATTCAAAAACTTTTTGATTTCGTCCACCGTCGTCGAATACATGACTTCCGATATTCCCGAGGTTTGTTGCGCAGTTTTTACTGGAGTGTCTTCAACCCCTAAAAAGTGAGAACAACAGGGGCACCCGCCATCCACAAATCTACCTTCTGAGGGGAGTTTAGAAAATACACACAAACCCGTGGTATATCACTATCATGCAACATCACTATTATTTGAACAATAAACTTCGTTGAACTCCCGGAAGTTCTGCTTACGTGCCTTGTGCTTACCAAAGTTCATGAATTTTGTATGACGTTGATGCCAGACTTCACGTTACATACAGTTACGAGTTCCACAGTTGTACCTCACCATTAAATTCGGCTGTTTTACTACGGCACGTGTCAGAAGCCCTTCCCCACATACCGCGATTCCCTACAGAAAAGACAGACGTACAGGGTGTTTATCATTTGCACATCCGTGTTCCTGACTGTTGTAACGGTCCGACCTCTCATTTCGTTTCCCGACAACAAGCTCTACCTCTGCTTGAGCTAAGTAGTTTGAAGAACCCTTCATCTCTACAACCACCTTGCGCTCGACCCACTTACGTCACGCGAAGTTGTAACGGAACTCGCGAGTTGTTCCTGAAACCGGCAGGAAAATACGCCCCCGTGCTTCACTCACTTTCAACTCGGTAAATCCATCTCATCTTTCACTCAATCCGCAGTAGTCTGTATAGGAGAAGCTTCATCTCTGCTTTGAAAACTCCTCATTGAGTTCTTCAGAATTTTCAAACAAGGGAAAATAAAGAAGGCGTTTCAAAAGGTAATTCAATTCCAACTTCTACGTCACGGTCTGAACTTCTATTTGCTCACCTATCACGCCATTCAATTTCCCATTTTCTCAATTTTTCTCTTGTTTCACGGGCCCCCACCCCCACCCCCCCTCTCACAACCAAGAATCTCATGATCTGGCGTTGAAATCTCTACGTTTGCAAGGAAGATCGATCTTGTGATAATGAATGAGCTATGGCGCTATTTGAGATGAGCCCTATTTCCAGCTAACCGGCATCAACCCATTGAAGAGCTTACTGCATAATGGTTGTGCGTGGAAGGGGGAGAGAGGCTTCAGCAAACATTTCCACAATTTTGTGGGGAGCCACCACTAAGCAGGGTGGTTTTCAAAAGATAACGTTTTCAGATTCTAGCACGTTTAAAATGAGCTGCTGAAACTTTAGCAGCAGGGTGGAAACACAGATGAAGGGCAGGGGACGACTCTAAGTGAGACACTCCTCAAGGGCTTTGCGAAACTCGCCTTAATTTGGTTAGCTCCTTCGAAGTTACGTTTGCCTTCAACTTGGCGTCCTCGTCAACGAGCCCTTCGTTGTAACTTAATGAAGTATTGAACTACGCACAAACTCAAAAGATTCTTGAAGCATGGAGTAAAGTGGGCAAGCAAAGAACTTTATTTCCGAAGTCACGCTGATGGGTTAATGGAACGATATCTGACCATACTGTAAAGCTTCGTGAATATTCAAACAATGAGGAGTACCCATGAATTCTGTTTATAGTGCTTTCCCATTTTGGTTTACTACCTATTCTGTAAAAATAATACACCTGTGTATTCGCTCAGTAAAAAATTTTTCGAACACCCCCTCAAAAAAATTTTTTTTTGCGTTTCAAGGTGCATAGATTCCAGAAATGCAATGTCCGCCCGCCGTACCATCCATATCTACTTTATTTTCGGTATAAGAAATTCGTTCTTTCGCACACAGACTCCATTTGGGCCCTAGTTGTGTCCCGAAACTTCGCAGCCCGATGGGAATATACACAAGGGTATAATGGGTGGGTGAAAAATGGGTGTAAAAATAGTTTTTGTTTTAGCAACAAGAGCTTGTGAGGTACAGTTTTCCATTTTTACAGGGCGAGGAGACCGAATATGGAGTCGATTTTGACCGACGTAGTAGTTAGTAGTTGTAGCTTATAACTTCCGAGACCAAACATGAACAATACTGATGTGGGATTATAGAGCATCAGATTATAGTGCACAGTATATCCTACATGATAATCCTACAGCAAGTTTTAGCTCATAGAGTAGGAACATTAGAACTCTGTTCACGAGCTTGGCTGATTTATGAGGACGGAGTCGATTCTCACTAAACATGGCTATCGGCGGTTCTACTTGTTACACATCGTTTAACAATAGTTTCACGAATTCAAATCGACTGGAATTCTCAGAGACAAGTTGAACCATTACTGTTCAGGACTAAAGCTGAATGCCAGCCGGAACTGCAAGAGAAAAGAGGAAGTTATGTTTATTATGCGTAAGGTTTAGCGGATGAAGGAAAATTAAGAGCTCGCCGAGAACATTTCACGGTTAAATATGGTCCCCCTACAGTGGGGAGTATAGGAAAAGGGCCAAAGTTTGTGAATTCCTATTTTGCAATGGCAAATAAATTCAGATATGCGCGAGAGGAGATGTGCACGATGGAACTGCGGCAAAGTTAGGAACAGCTCAGAGGTCTCAGTTTCTACATTATTTCAAAACCTGTACCTTCCTCACAGGTGATAGAATTCCTGTTTCATAGCATCCTGAATCCACTTTCACATTAATTTGCACTCTACAAGACGTGTGATCCATAGAACAGATCTGATAATGCTATGTTTTGTTAAGAAGATTTTAAACAGTCAACAGATAGTAATTTATTTATGTTTTGGTCGATCGCGAGATAGGAGGCTGTGACAGAACTGACGCCCAACCGGATAATGCCTAACTGATCAATTTCGACACGGCTCATCCACCTAATCAACTCAACACAAACAATATATTATTTTTGTTCATAGCTAATAGGTAATGAATTTCGAATGAAAATGGGTTGAGAAAAGGAGGCGTGAGATTCTGTAAAGGCTGTCACTTAAAAATGAATCATTCTTCCTGAATAATTGAAGATTTCGAAATTTCCATTCACGATGATTGCTTCCAGAATTTAAAAAATTTCGGGCCGCTCCGGGATTTGAACCCGGGACCTCCTGCACCCAAAGCAGGAATCATACCCCTAGACCAAGCGGCCACTTGGAAGGGAATGGAAGAGAAATTCATTCTGGCGGTGGAGGTGGGACAAGGCGAGTAAGAGAGTTCGAGATGACGAGACCGAGAACGTGCCAGTCACAAGCCCACATAACAAGCAGTGAGTGGTACGACGGGCTCTCATCACATAGCCTAGTGTAACAAACACGGAGCGAGACGAGATAGAACGAATGTACGGATAAATAATGTTGAAACCTGAAATCAACGGTTTTGTATTCGAAAACTCACGTTCAACTCCGGAGTAAGAATGATGGTTTGGTTTGTGTTTACCTAGATGATTCTGTACCTACTCCGGATTGGAAAAATGGGCCGAATTCCTATTCTGACTACATCGATCGAGGAGGCCATACAAAAACCCAACAAATAAGTAATTTCTATGTAGCATAATAATGCCACATTAGTAGTAAGTGGGTACGTTGGGGACACTTTCACTTGACTCTCTGATGTTTTTTATTTTCACTTGACTCTCTGATGTTTTTTATTTCCACTTGAATCTCTGATGTTTTTTATTTTCACTTGACTCTCTGATGTTTTTTATTTTCACTTGACTCTCTGATGTTTTTTATTTTCACTTGACTCTCTGATGCTTTTTATTTTCACTTGAATCTCTGATAAAACTTTTTTAACACAAAACATCAGAACCAGCGACTTTTTCTTTTGGGGGGGTTAGTTAAAAGAATGTATTCTATAATAAAAATGAGTAAAAGCGCATTATTACAAAAACTTAATTTTGAACAAACATACAACAAACTCTCGGATTTGGTTGAGGGAAAGTCTTACCAGATTCTCGGTGGAGAATTTAAGAAAACAAAAAACGGTGGAGCTATTCTCCTCAACTTGGAGAACGATTTTAATGTTTATTTACCATCTCGATACAACGATATGTTAACTAAAAACGATTTAACTAAAATGGTTAAGGACCAAGTTAAAATCGTTTATAATGGTATGAAAAAATATAACGGAAAAGATATGCATGCTTTAAAATTCGTAGAATGACATGCATAACATCAAGTTTGTTTAATTATTAATTTTAATAAAAAAATGTTTTATTGGAATTTTTCCACTAAAACAATAATATTATACTAAGTTGTTAAAATATTTTAATTTAAGGCGTTCATTTTTTTTTCAAGTGAAAAAACAAGAATGTGTCCCCAACGTACCCACTTACTACTGATTTTTATATAAAGAGCTTCTTAAATGTTTACGTTTAATACCCCCAAGGTAAAGTATCAATAATATCGGTTTCCAGCTTTTATTTCGTATGAGATTCTGCGGTCGGTTTTCCGACCGCGGAGCTCTTTAAACAGAATTTTTGTACGGTCTCGACTATTCCAGTGTTTATTATTGTTTATTGTTATTTCCTTTTCCAAAACTTAGACTTACAATAATTATACATTGTGTTTTTTATAGGGGTTCCCTATAAAAACTGACTTGAAACTTATTTTTACACATTTTTTATCTTGAATACTTTTAAACTCTGCTCTGAAGCTCCGATAATTCTGTGATTGATTCCAGTTTCATTTATAATGTAGATGAAAACTAGAGCTATTAAAAATATTATAATTACGAATATCTTATCGATACACAATGAAAGGTTCAAACAGAACATATTTATTATAAAAAATTTCGTAAGTTGTAATTCCTCGGGATAAAAACCGATATTGATATAAAGAGCTTCTTAAATGTTTACGTTTAATATCCCCAAGGTAAAGTATCAATAATATCGGTTTCTTTGTTTTCAATTATATTTCGTTTATCATACAGAAATCTAAACTCTTTTTCCACTTCTTTGTTTACTAATGTTTTATCTTTTACATTTCGCGTAATCATGTTAAATTTAAGCTTAACGTTGTTTATTTCTTTCGTTAAAACTTTGTTCATAGTTTCTCTATTTAATGATTTGCCGTTTTGGTAATTTAAAGTAAATCCTTTAATTTTAATAGTTTCTTTCCCTTGATTGGTTATATAAGAGTAACTCTTTGGACCAGTACTAAGCCATTCTACGATGTGATTATTTTTTCCCAATTCATCAGTCCACTCACCTAACATACAACCTGTTTTTACAAGAGTTTTTCCATCATCAATGTAAACAATACTATCAGTATCATAATACGCGACATTATCTCCCAATTTATCAAGCATATCATATAGTCTCAATCTTGCATTTGATGTAGTAAAAGCCGCAACGAAAACATTTGTTGAAAAACTATCTTCGATGTATTGATTCAAAAATTTATAAGATATTTGTACGATGTTGTCATTCAGAAAATGGCATGAGCCAATTTCTAGTCTGTCATCTAAAAGTATATCGTACCATCTTTTTACATCTATAATGTATTCAGATTGTGACATGTTCAATCTTTGTCCAAACTTCCCCCACAAAGAATTCAAACAAATCTTTGCTACTGCTCTTCGTCCAGGATTTGGTTGAATTCTTTCTTTTTCTAAATCTATATCGAGACTTTCTTTAATGCTTTTTATATATTCTTCAATAGTTTCAAAGTCACTTTCCCACGGGCTAGTCTCTAGTTTTATTTTCATAAATTTTTTTACATATTCTTTGAACAATTCATTACTTTTTTCTTTGAAATGCCATACTTCGTAAATTTCTTGAATCTTATAACCTTTTTCAATAGCTTTATTTACTTCATCTGTAGTCCAAGTATCAACCAGAGCTCTTTCATTTTCATCGTGTGAACAAGTATTACATTTATCTTCAAAACATTTTTCGCATAAAATAAATAGAAGTTTATCTCTTTTGATCGGGAGAACTGGGTGATATAATTTTTTAGGAGGTAATATTTTACATTTGATTAAACCGTACCAATTTTCATCATATTTCTCAGGTTTATGAATTTTTGTTGGATGACCTAAGGGATAATAATCGAAATATTGAACTGTTGGATACAAACTACAAACATCGATATATCTTAATTTTTTATTTACGACTTTCAATTTACTAGCATTGGTTCTACCGCCATAGAACGCATCTCTAGGATTTAATGGTTCAATAACCCTTATATTTTTATTTAATGATGATTTATAAGCTTCCGATTTTAACCAAATACATTCCCACTTTTCTATCAATTTAAAACCGGCATTTTTTATTTGATTACTCCTTTGATTAGTTTTTTCTAACAAATCGCCCATAGTTTCATTGTTTACATTATTAATAGTATCTTCGTGGAAACATTTTTGACATCCATGCCAAAAACAACCATGATACTGGTACACGGTATTTGTTTTTTTATCGTAGCCATCAACCTTTGCTCCACAAATTGTAACTTCTCCACCGTTTAAAGCATGTTGTACATTTTTAAAATTACTAAGCCAAGCTATTGAACCTTTACTAAATGTTTCTTTTCTAATTTCTTTATTCACAGCGATAGTATTTTCTTTGAGATGCATTGACCGAAAAATGGCCATGCAAACACTCGCTATAGTTAAATATTGGAAAGGATCGATATTAGCTATGTCTAAAAATTGCTTCCTAAATTCAATACAACCCCTTCGCAAAATATCGACATCTGATTCACAATATTCTAATATTTCTTTCTGAAAGTCGAATATATAATTTTCCTTTACTTTTTCAGCGTGCCATTTCAAAAATGCTTTTCTTACTTCGGGTTTCATTGAATCAGGCCCATAAAATTTAGTATCAGGAATTGGCCCAACGTAATTTTGATTATCTCGAGTATTGAAATAATGGGGAAAATATCCTTTTTTGAGTTCTGTTAATCCGAACGTTTTTGGAAAAGCAGATAACGGAGATGCAACGAAGTTAGAGCTATCGATTATTCTTATTATTCCTTTAATTTCTAATAACATTAGTTTAGTTCCATTATAAATAGTGTAAGGTTTCAGAGTATTTTCGACGCAGTATTTCAAAATGAACTGAGAATCATATCCTTTTGCATAATGTGCTATGGCAGTGTATCCTTTGTGTTCTTTAGAAATTAGCCACTTGCAAAATTCTTCGTTAGTTTTGAAATTCATTTTGGTTCCATCGAAATAATTTTGAACAATTACATTCGGCACGTGAACACCGGTTTCCTGCATTGCTTCGTAATCAAATGTTATGTATTTTTCGGTGTAAGTACAACTTTCGAGTTTCTTACTGGATTGCTTATTACAAACGCAAGGCCCAGTACAATACCCGCCGTTTGACCGTCTTGCTAACATAAAACATTCATGATTACCTATATCGTCGAATATTTCTTGACAGTTTCGACATTTTCCAGAACCACATCTATGTTCGTCGGTTCTTTTGCAAATTTTCCCGCAGTTTAAACATTTATAGGTTATTTTACAAACTTCTTTATGATTTTTAAAGCAATTATCATTATAACAATAACGGTTACAATCGTTACAGAATATTTTATTTTTATCTTTTTCATCGTGTTGTATTTGTTTACAGAGTGTACAGACATTTTTATTTCTAGTCATTTTGCATTCGTGTTTGTTATTGTTATTATAAGGAGTATCACATTTTTTACAGTAATAAGATGAAGCGTAAAAGGCTGCTACACTATTAATCACGTCAAAATGATTTCCGTCTTTATAAAGATAAATTATAGTATCTTTCTTTTCTCCTTCGTAAATAACGGTATTGAAATTTTCGGCGCAGATAACTTTAACTTGAATGTCTAATAATTCTTCAACAACTTTGATATCTTGCAATGTGAAACCTTCCTCGGTGTATGAACCCATTTTTTCGCAAAGTTCTGTGGCTAATTTTGTTTGAATTTTTCGGCCCTTTCTTAAAACTTTTATATCGTTTTTTGTAAGTTTTCTACCGAAAATTTTATTAGTATGATAAGTTAACGCGGTAATTATGGCTCTTGGACAACACAGATTATCGGAATTTTTTATTTGAGTAATACATTGTTTCGTATGTTTACTTTTGGCTAAGTTCAATATTTTGGCGCCTTTTGCTCCTCTCGGTAAATTAATGATTTTAATGTGAAACGTAGTATTTGTTATGTCAACGTATTCGTTGGAACTAATAATGTTGCTTACGTGTTGGATAAATTCTTTAGCTTGTATACGAGATAAAACATTTGATTTACTACTTAAATCTTTCGATATATCATGGTGAAAATGAGGGTTTTGGGCAACGATCATAATTTTATCCCCGGTTTGGAAATTAGATTTTTCTTTAGCCAAATTTAACATAGCAAATACAGCTTTTTCGACTTGTATGATATTAGATAATTTTATAGTATAATCGATTTCTGTAGTTTTAAATTTTTTAATGAATCGAGATTTAGTTTCTATAATAGTAAAAGGAGATTTTCGTTTTTCTTTGTTTTCATTAATCAAGTCATCGTCGAAATTTAACATTTTTACTGTTTTTACTTTAAATGCATGCCCTTGTGGGTGCATTAGATGTTCGATGATATTGATTTTTTTATTCGGTTTTTTAATTTTAATATGTTTTTCTTTAGCTATTTCGCGTAGTTCTTTAACAGTTAGTTTTTCTAGATCACTTTTCTTAAAGTATACATTTTTAATATCATTTAAAGCTGTAATAAGATTATTTTTCTTCATTGTATAAATACCTTTTAAATTGTAATCTTTCGCTTCATTTCTCAAATCTTTAACTCTGAATCCTTTCTCAATGGTTCTTTGTCGAGGTTTAAGAGTTTGGTTAGGGTCGTTTTTCTCATGGCTCTTAGACTTTAGGTGTCTAGCCCAATTTTTATAGGTGATGTTAACATCGCACTTTTCACAATGTTTTTTAATATTATCCATTTTATTATAGGATATATAATTTTTTTTCGTATCGTTCATTTTTATTAGAAAAGAGATTCCTTTAACTAACCCCTCATTTTTTTTATCCACCCACTTTTTCTTTTTGTCTATTCTTGTATGGATACTACTTATCATAGGATGGATAATGAACCAGTTAGCAACATGAGCTCGTTGTGTTCATTTTATTTATATAAAAGAAATCTTTTATATAAATCATTTTATTCATAATTCTAGAATTCTGTTTTTTGTAGTTCTTGAGCATAGAAAGATCCTTCAATATCTTCATCATTTAAATCTTTGATTTTGTATGTTATTGGATTAGTAGAGAGAATATCAGAAACCACAAAAATTTCTCTGGTCCAATTTGCTTCATATTTATTTACAAAAGTTTTTTTAAATCTTTTGATGCGAACCCTATCACCAACACTGAATTTAACTTTCTGTAAATTTTTTTTGTTTCCAAATAATCGTACTGTAACGTCATTTTGATTTAATTTTGTGACTTCTGATGGTTTCATACCAATAGATCTATGAAAATCTTTATAATTGTATTCATTAATTAAATCCTGTAGAAAATCAACCCATTTTTTATCATTCTCAACTTCAAAAAGAATTTTCATTTTACCATTCAATGTACGATTAAATCTTTCAATAATGGCAGATTTTTCTTCATTCTGTGTATGATACATTTTTATTTGGTGATTTTTCAGAAAATCTTTGAAAAGTTTATTTTCAAACTCCAATCCTTTATCCGTATGAAGCAAATTGGGGGCATTATGATTTTGAGATTTTGCTTTTTCTATTATTTTCTCAAAAGCTTTAACAACATTTTTTCCATCCTTTTTCTTCAAGGGTAAGGCCCATGCAAATTTTGAAAATGTATCGATAACATTAAGCATATAGCCGTATCCATCATTCTCTTTTTCATAATTTTTCATGATTATCAAATCAGCAGCCCACAAATCATCAATACCTTTAGTAAATATTGTCCTTTTTTGAAATTTATTTCTTATTGGCTTGTGTAATTCTTTAGCAAGAGATAATTTTTCATCATCATTCAGATCTTCTACTACAGGTTCTTCAGAATTTTCTTTCTCAGGTGAAGTGATAAATTTACTCTTTTTGGTTTTACATTTTGAGCATTTAGCAGCCACTCTCCATCTCCCGTTGATAGTTTGCACTCTTTCAGCATCAACATTATTAGTTTTCTTCTTACATTTATGGCAATAAATAGGATCAGTTAAATCATTATCCATTTTATTATAGGAAAAAAGGTTTTTTATGAGAAATATCTCATAAAAAAGAAGCTCCTCACTCACTCTTCAATCAAATGCAAATAAACTGTAACATTTTCAAATTGCAGCTCATCTCCATTTTCATTTCTACATGATAGTTTAATCTCTTTAATATCTCTCATTCCTTTTCGTATAGGTCTGTAAAGAATCTTTTTATTTGTTTCCATATAAATAGTATTGGGGAGAATCTGTTTCTCTATCAAAGATACATGTAGTAATTCATGTTCGCTATGAAGATGAGAATGCTCATCATGATTAGCAAAACTATAATCAATAATATTACAATGCCATTCAATTAACGAAATAGGTTTGATTAACTTTGGGTTGTCTTCAGAATAGTAGTCCTTATTAACTTCAAAATAATCCCCAGGTGTTTTACATTGTTTAAAATCAAATAGTTCACAGAAATTTCCAAAACGTAAAATTTCAATTAAAACAGGAGATTTAAGAAAAAATCTATTACGATTTGTAGTGTAGTCTACTTTAAAAACCAAACTTTCAGGTTTTGTTTTTTTTAATGTGTCAATTTGTGATTTATATAATGTTTTATTCTTTTCAAAACCCTCCATGAGTTCAGTTATATAACTTTTTATTTTTAAATATAATTCTCTTCTAAACGTCTCAACAGTAAATGTGCCATCTAACACATACTCGTGATGATACCATACATCTGTAATAAGCAATTTTAATGATATCAATACATCTTTTACTTGAAATGAAAGAGAAGGTGAAGTAAATAATAACTTTACTATTCCAAGTTTATAATTTTTATTGGGATTTAGAACAATTTTTTGAGCAAAAGTTATTTTTAGATCTTGGTGTTTATCAGAAATCTTTATTAGAGTCATGCTTTTATTATAGGAAAAAAAGTTTTTTTATAAGATGTGAATCTTATAAAAAATTAATATACACCCATCCCAAAGAATCTTTTGGTTTTCATAGCAGTTTTTACTGTAGCAGCCCCCAATTTTTCACCGATATTTGTTGAACTTTTCATAATTTTATCAGCTTCTACTTCCAATTTTTTATCAGCAAGATGCCTATCACTAGTTTTCTCATGATCTCTGTAAAAAATGTCATGTTGTTTACAGGCTTTATCAAGACTATTTATACCTTCATCACCTCTATTTAATCTCTTATCCAATTTAGTAAATGGTCCACAATATTGATAACCACCTGGGAGATGCATTTCTGGAATAACAGGCCCAAGTTTATTAAGAATAGTATTGAAAATACCAGAACCATTTTTTATCATATTTTTGGGTAAATTATTAATAATTTTAATCAAGTATTCAGTTCCTTTGGGTTTATCAATATCTTTCTCCAGTTGATCTTTAATGAAATTTATAATTCCCAATTTTTCATTGTGAAAATTATTATTTCCTGCCTGCTCTTGCGCATACAAATAGTATAGTCTTTGTGTAAGTTGATTCAAATTATCTATATATTTAAATTCTACAGGATTTTCAGTATATTTAATCAACCCAGTACCAATCTTTTTCTTTTTACTATACTCCCAGATAGGTTTTATGATTTCTTTCCATTTTTTACTAACACTTGATTTTGGTTGTTTAGATTCGGGATTATTATTTTGAAACATGCTATCTGTTTGAATGAGGATTTTTGTATAAGCTTTAAAGTCTTCATTAGTGTATTCATCTTTGGATGGAATATCAGAAGCTATGGGTTTTGTTAAGAGCTTCCATAAGCCTTCAGTACCGGAATATTTCATTTTTTCTATTTCAATATCATTTCCATTTACCCGTATCTGTTTATTTCCAATAAAGATATGATTTTTTAAAGGGTATATTCCAAATTGTCTATCAGGATGAAGAATATATAATTCTGCAATTGGTCCAATACCTAAAGGACCTACAGAAGAGTTTGGTAATTTAACACTTTTTTGTAAAATTGTTTCCATTTCATAATCCCTATCTGCATTGTCACTTGAAAAGCTTTGATTTAAAGTATCTTCAGTATCATTATCAATACTTTTAACCTCGTCATCAACATCTTTAAAAGTAACTTTTTTAGGCGAACTGATAGCCAAGGGGTTAATTGTTTTTATTACAGGAATGAGTTCTAATTTTTTACCAAGATCTTCATCAGTCTGTTTCACTGCTTTTTCTACCTTATCTAATCGTGAAGTTATAGGTTCATAAGCCTTTTCTCTTGTTTCCTTATCAGATGCTTGGTTAACCCTTTCTTGTTTTGCTAATTTCTGTAAATTTTTCTTGAGTTTAATCGATTTATTAGCTTCAGCCACAGTCATGGGCTTACGTTTTGGTTTTGTGAAAATTATTTGTTCATCTTCAGAGGGTTGATCAATCTTTTTGATTTCTCTAAGTTTCGCTTCTTTTTCTTTCATCACTTCATTTTGCGCTTCTTTGAATTTCTGTCTAAGCGCTTGTTGTACAGTAATTTTTGTTGTCATGTTTTTATTATAGGAAAAATTTTTTTTTAAAATCGGTCAAACGTTAAAACGTTAAAACGTTCAAACGCTCAAACGCTTAGGAACGCTATTTTTGCGTTTTTAAGCGTTTCCCAAGGCGATGTTTTAAGCGTTTCCCAAGGCGATGTTTTAAGCGTTTCCCAAGGCGATTTTTGAAGTTATCCATGTAGCGTTTTTATAGGGAATCCCTATAAAAAACAAACTTAAAATCTATATTTTTTATCTAAAATATTTCACCAAATTTCTTTCGGTAACGTCCGTTACTGCGTTTCTTTGTTAGGTCAATCGTTAGAAAACCAAAGTCCTCATCCCAACTAGAATAGCATAATTCTTTGAATTGATCATAAGTGAAATCACTTCCCACATATTCATCATAAATATCTCGCATGTATCTTGGTCCTTGTCTAAATACACATAAAAAATTAATATTGTTTCTAATGAGTTGTTTATCAACTTTTGACCATGATTGTGTCAAGTAAACACACGAGATTTTCTTATGACGCCCTCTCACGTAATAATCTTTAATAACTTGTTGCTGTTGAACATTAACACAATCATCAAAAACTACCAAACTGTTCGACTGGCAATCATCTAGGGGTATAATCTCGTCACAATTACTGAAAAACTGCGCTATTTCCACACCATCTTTTGCAGAAATTATTTCATAAACTCTTCTCAAAATCTCATATGCATTCTGATCCAGAGATTTTGAAAAAATATATAGATAATGAAAGGGGATTCCCCATGATTTTGTGATGAGATTATAGAGAAGTGTTGTTTTCCCGCAACCGGAAGTTCCTACTATTAATGCTCTTAAAGGTAATGGTAACAGTTCTTTTCTAGCCTCTTTTTTATCAAACGGAATTGGTTCAATCTCGTATTTACTCATCTTTATTATACGAAAAAAAACTTTAAAGGTTAAAGAGGGGAGGCGATTCGCCCCCCCTCTTTAAGAGTTTTGAAAATATTCTTTAAATGTTCTCGACTTGTATTCGACTTTACCAAAAAACATCAGAACCAGTGACTTTTTCTTTTGGAGGGGTTAGTTAAAAGAATGTATTCTATAATAAAATGATTACACATCAAATAAATTTGTCAGAAATACAAATGAAAAAAATAAGATCTGCTTATAAAAAACGTGTTCCAGTAAAAGTACGACTGGCTTTTGCAGATATTAGTGGAAATGGAAATCATAAAATCCTGTTAAATGAAACTCAGAAAAAAAAGCTAGATAAATGTATCAAAAACAAAAAAGGGTTGGAATTGGAAATGAATTATGATCAGTTGCAAATAAATCATTCAGGTGGGTTTTTACCCTTACTTTTTGCAGGAATTGGTGCTCTTGGGGCATTATTAGGTGGTGGAGCTGCAGTAGCTTCCAGCGTTATTGATTCTAAGCATAAATCTGCTGAAGAAGCAGAAATCAAACGACACAATTTGGAAATGGAGAGACTAGCAAAAAATGTAAAAAGTTTAAGTATTGGCTCTGGAATGAATAAGAAAAAAACTATTTCAAAACCTAAAAAGAAACCTAAAAAGAAACCTACCAAATCAAAAAACTAAATAGCTTCCAGCCTCTTACCAATTTTGATATTGAAAGATTATCGAAAAAAATGAAAATTAAAAACTTCAGAGGAGTTTTCATGAAGGATGATTTACCAGAGAAAGTGAACCACACGGAATGTGGAATTATAAATCTAGAAAATTCTGATGAGGCTGGAAGCCACTGGACTGCATTTCATAAAAATAACAATTTAAAATATTATTTTGACTCGTATGGAAATGCACCACCACCAAGAGAACTTGTTCAATATTTAGGTTCAGAAAATTTATTTTATAATGAGGAGCAAATCCAAAACCAATATGATCCGCCTATCTGTGGACATTTATGTTTATTAATTTTGAAAAAGCTATCAGAAGGACACGATTTTGTAAATAGCATGAGAACATTGAAGGAAAATCTTAATTTCTTTTATTAAATTTTATAGTCTTGATATTTTTATAGAATTTCGATTCTATAAAAAAAAAAAATTTTTTCTATAATAAAATGATGTACACAAATAATAATGAAACACCTTCAGCCCCTGAAGAATTTACTCCAATAACTCATCCTAGATTATATCCAAAAATAATTTTTCCCGAGTTTAATGAGAACAATTATAGAATCAATCGAATTATCAATCAATACAAATTTTTAGAAGATGAAGTGAAAATGAGAAATGGTTTGAAAAAAAAATATGGAAAAATATCCAGCACTCTTTACGGTACTGAATTTTTATTCGCCCTCTCAGAACTCGGACTGGTTGGTACTTCTATAGCATTACCAATAATAATTCCATTCAGTGTTCCAATTTCTACAGGATTGACAACCTTATCGATAATATTAAGGACTTCAAGCGGATTTTTCAATAAAAAAATTAATAAACACAAAGAAATTGAGCTTTTGGCAAAAGCTAAATTAGATTCGATTGAAGAAAAGTTCAGAAAAGCAATTAAAGACGGTAAAATATCTGATGAAGAGTTCAATGATATTGAACAAGAAATAAAAAATTATATAAATATGAAAAGTACTATTCTAAATGAATATAATAAAAATAAGAAAGAAGTTAAAAGTGTGGATCCTATCAAACTATCACTTTTGAAACATGGGGAAGTTTTCAGAACTGGATTTTAATATTTTCTATTCCGCTATCTTGATATTTTTTATAGAATTTCGATTCTATAAAAAAACTTTTTTAAGAGTTTTAAAAGAAATTTTTAAATGTTCTCGACTTGTATTCGACTTCATAGTTAATCATCCGAGAACGACGATTTAAAAGGTGTTAGTATTATCGGAATACTAATCATGTGCTACTGACTTAGATCTCTGATAAAAAGTTTTAACTGATATCAAAAGCCGCAGCTCACATGTGAGCCGCGGCTTTAAAAATTTAATACGAGATCAAAGGAGACAATAAACTGAAACTACCTAAAATATATCAGAACCAGTGACTTTTTCTTTTGGGAGGTTAGTTAAAAGAATGTATTCTATAATAAAAATGAATCAAATTAAATCAATCTACTCAAAATACGATTCTGAAATCACAAAGCTTCAGTATCGAAACTTTAATCCTGAATCTAATTTGGAATTCAACTCTGAGAATAAAAGGACGGTTTTCAAATTGCTTCTAGACGATGAGTTTCTTAGCAGCAATATTCAATATTACATTGCTGGAAAATACATTCCTAAAGATGCAACAAAAACATATGGAATTAGTGATACAATAATGATGGTTGACAATTTTGTTGCACACCTTTTTTCCAAAATTGAAGTAAAAAAGCACAATACGGTTATTGATGAAATTGAAGAACCAGGTATTGCTAGTACGGTGATGGGCATAGCTTCTTTCTCAGGACCATCAAACTATAATGGTAAATTAATGAATTCTGGTTTCAATTCTAAAGTGAATGGTGGTGGAAATTTCAACGCGAATGGTAACTTGACTGATTTAGGTCTTGGATTCTTCAGCGATATTGCACCAATTTATAAGGGAGGATTTGAAATTACATTCATTAGAAATTCTGATGATAATGTACTCTTCCGTTACAGTACCTCTCCTGAAGGTGTGGCGGGAAAAGTGGAAATTAAAACTTTCTACCTGCGAGTCCCAATAATTGAATATGAAAGTGAATCCAAAGCTAAATTAATTGCTGAACTTAGTACCGCTCCTTATTTGTTTCACTTTAAAAAATTGCAATGTATTGAACAGAATGTCACTGGGAAAACCTTGAATTTCAATATTACCAATATTTATAGAAATGTACAGAATCCGATCTGGGGATTTGTTGCCTTCCAAACTGCCAGAAAAAATGATCAAAAGAAAAATAATTCCAAATTTGATCATTTGAATGTTAAAAATATTAGTTTTGAAGTAGCAGGAAAAAGTTATCCTGAAGAACATTTGAATTTAGATTGGAGTTCAGGGGATTTTAGTTTAGCTTACACCATGTACACAGGTTTCAAAAGAATAGTATGCCAAGACTCATCCCTTCCATATCATGAGCCTCAGTCCTTCAAAGAGAACTATCCAATATTCAGTGTGAATATGACTAGACAACCACAGTCCATATCTGGACAAAAAAGTAATATAATTTTACGAGCAGATTTTGAAAAGAATGTGCCAGAAAACACTTTTGCTTACGTAATTTTGGTTTCAGAAGTCACTCTCAACTATATGCCACTTAAAAATATTATAAAAGAGGAAATCTAAAACTTACCTTGATAAGAAAAGGGGGGAAAAAAGGATAAACAATATAAATAACAATTTTTTTATTGGGAACATTCTCAATAAAAAATATATCAGACACATTATTTTGCTTCAACTCCAACTGGTAATATTTCCTCAGATATCCTTCAAGAGGCTCACGCGTGAGCCCTCTCAAGGTTACAGGCTGATCTTAATATTACTGTAGTTGAGTCCAGAATATTTCAGCTCAGAATGTTCTCTGGAATGACCTTCTAGGAGCTCACGCGTGAGCCCCCTCAAGGTTAACATTCACTATCACTGTAGTTGAGCCCAAAAATGAAATACTCAACATTTTAAGTTTTTGATGGTCTTTCACAATCACTCCAACTCTTCTCAACTTCTTACTATAACTCAAGGACACATGTAGCTTTTCTTTTAAACAGAGATTCCAATCCTCTCCTGTGATCTTCATATGTTGAAAATACACTTCCAAGTAGTATCCATAAACAGCAGTAGTATAAAAAAGTCTTGATGTTTGCTTCTTTATCAAATCACCAGATTTAATAAGGTAATTCTCTACTTCCATAATGTTATTTTGATTAGGAAGTTTCACCTTTTCCATTTCATGGTCAAATACAACAAATTTTTGTAGGTACTGATGCATTTGATCTGGAGTTCTTGATATATTAGACACTTTTGGGATTTTCAAAAGCTTTTGAAAATCACATTTTCTACTACCTGGTAGACTCACATTGTTTTTCGTGATTAGTTCTCTGGCTTCACTTGCACTAACACAATTTTTCACTTTCTGCACGAAACTCAAACATTCCTGGTGATATTGTTCCACTTTTAAAATTTCTTCACAGAAATCATAATCATCACAATAAGCTAACTTTAAATATTCAGGAGGTTGTGCCATGTTGAACAGTTGAGGAGAAACTGATTGTGAATATTGAGATAGGAACTGCGAACTATCTGAAATGGGAATGCAAGGTCAACTAGCTGGCCTCCTTTGAGATAGTGTACGGAATATTAATCTCGCATTATTTATCATTTCCTTTAGTTCACACGCAACAAGCTAGATAGCATGAGGCTCTAGAAATCCTAAGAGTTTTTTAATTTAAAAAGGTGGCGTCGATTCGCCCCCACCTTTAAATATATTGGGTTTTAAATTATTTTCGTACTGTTGAAAACTTTTAGACCCGGTAATTTACCGGGTCTAAAAAAAAAAAAAAAAAATATTTTCTATAATAAATAAAGAGATATGGCTTTAAGCGATGAGGCATTAGATATATGTGATGAACATGGAGGTTTCTGGGAGTTTGTAAAGAAACCTGAATTTCGATTTTATGATAGAAACTGTGACGCACTAGACGAGATTCAACGTGCATTGAGGGAGTATAGATATTCTAAAGGGTTGTTGAAAGAACGTTTTTTGGGTGTTGATGGTAAACCACCGCTCCGTACAAAGGAGGATGTAAAGGTAATGCTTAAAGAAACAAAGATTAAGGTTCCTAAAAATGCTTCTGAATATCAACTTAGAAAATTGCTTTATAGTGAGAGTAAAGCCAAACTGAAGAAGGATTTTGAGTTTCAGTTTCGATACTGTTGCTAAAAGCTCAGGATGTTTGGAATATGAAGGAGATTTTATTTTCAATGTGTTTTAATGAGGATTCCTCATTAAAACGAACAATTAGATCAAGGTAATTTTATATCGACAATATTACCATCGTCCACAATTATATTTTTAGTAGGGATCATGTTTAAAAAAATCTTTACGTTCAACTCTTGTAGAAATTTCTCATCTCGTTTATTACGAATGACATAATTCTCCAACATATTTTCTTTGATATTTTTCCTTTTATATTTCAAGTCTTTATTGGGAGATACGGGTATTGTTTTCTTAACAGTGTTTACGAATTTTTCAACTCCCTCGGTTTTAAGCAACGATTTAAAACTGAGTATTTTATCGTTGGGAATTTCTCCGTATAACAGTTGTTCTATAAACCTGTACACTTTCATATCTTTATTTCTATCGATATATGCGAAACATTCAATGAATTCGATATGCTTAAGTGAAAATTGTAAAAATGGATGAGACATTTTTATTTTATTGGAGAGATCCTTTTAACTAACCCCTCTCATTTTTTCTAGTGAAAACATCAGAGGGAGCTAAATTTCGAAAATATCGACCCCTAAATAGTCCTAAATTTGCATTTTTATTTACGATTGAAAAATGTTTAGAGTTTCACTAGAGTTTCTGATAAAAAATATTTTTTTTAAAAAGTCACTGTCTAAATAAAGTCACTGGTTCTGATGTTTTGTGTTTAAAAAAATTTTATCAGGGATTTAAGTCGATAAATGAAAAAGTCACTGGTTCTGATGTTTTGTGTTAAAAAAGTTTTATCAGAGAGTCAAGTGAAAATAAAAAACATCAGAGAGTCAAGTGAAAATAAAAAACATCAGAGAGTCAAGTGGAAATAAAAAACATCAGAGAGTCAAGTGAAAATAAAAAACATCAGAGAGTCAAGTGAAAATAAAAAGCATCAGAGAGTCAAGTGAAAATAAAAAACATCAGAGAGTCAAGTGAAAATAAAAAACATCAGAGAGTCAAGTGAAAATAAAAAACATCAGAGATTCAAGTGGAAATAAAAAACATCAGAGAGTCAAGTGAAAATAAAAAACATCAGAGAGTCAAGTGAAAGTGTCCCCAACGTACCCACTTACTACTCACATTATTATATACCTATTAAGAGTAGGTAGTACTTACCAATATTTCCGCGTCGAAATCACGTTTATCAAAGAAATAAAATCATAAAAGTACCAAGAAATCGATGTGAATTTCTCATTAACTGCCTCAGGAATTTAACTGAAATTTGCCATCGACAACTTACTGGATCCTCTTTACAGATCTTTACGTGCTATTCCTGTAATTACCAATACCCACGACAAAGCTCTCTGCAATGGTTTTGGACAGAGCCCATGCCCGTACACCTGAAACCCTCTGATCTATTAAAAAAAATTGCCATAGCCTGGTTCCGATCGAGTAAACGCAGAGGAAAAATGGTCGATGAAACAGTCCGAACATGATCCGAGCATTACCACAAGAGAGGCGGAAGTTAGGTAACGTGGAGCTAATGACGAATGGATTTTTTCCGTCAATCCGCCGCTCATTGTGGCAAATGAACAGCTGCTCGCAGATGGAAATCGGGCGTCGACAACTTTAATGATGGAGAGAACCGAAATACGAGAGACTCGACACAGGAAATCACGGCAGTCTTCTAGATAGGCACTGAGTCAGTTGTGGCTCAGTCAACAACGACTGTGTGCTCATATCGACCGTTTTGTTCCGTATTCAGTGCAAACAAAAAGGCAACACGTTCAACCAGGACAACATTGTGATACGATATTTAGATAATAAACAACAGCGACAACATAACACAATAAACAACAATAAAATTTATGTATAATCATCAACACTTGAACAGCTATACATCATTAAATCCAGAGTAGATAGAGAATCATGAAACGGAAAATATGTTTCTTTGGACAATCCATTGAACAACTCATGACACGATACCGCTTACTTAGCAAGGTCGTACAATACGTTTTTTTAAATGTTATGAATGAAACTAGAAATGAAACATTCAGCCACGGTGTATCAAAACCCGCAGTGAAGAGTTAATGAAGGGGCTGGCCGAAACCAACTTGTCAGTTACGTATGTTGTTCGAGCGGAGCCCTACAACCTATCTACCCTCGAGGCCAGACCCTCTGCCATATCCGATGAAATTTGCAAGTGTAATGCAACACTGTGATGAGGGACTCACACTATTCCTCGCCTGTTCCCTCTTCATTCCTGGAGTTAGCATAACACTAATGGTAATCGGACGCAAATGGCCCAAGACCTGTTGCCTATTCCGAGTGGGATTCAGTCGACATCATCAGACACTATTTAGTCTACTACTGCAACAGCAGTCCAGTTACTACAGCAGTTCAACTGGAAATACGGAGGTAGTAGGCAACCGAATAAGCAGAGCAAATGTTAAGTTAAGACTCATTTGGGACATTATTAATGACGCAGCCAATAGAAAGAGTGTACACTCTGTCGGTTCTATTAGTTTAGATGGAAGATGTATTAACACTGAAGATAATTTGAAAGAAGTTACGAATGCTTTCAATAGCCACTTTTCTAGCTAGAATAGCTAATCCTTCAGGGGCCATTAGCTCAGAGGATGAGATAACATTGCCTGGAGTTGCAGGCTCATTTAGACAGTTGACTACAAACGAAGTTGAAAGTATCATTAGTGAATTAGGGGTGCATCTGCTCCTGGGTTTGATGGGGTATCGGTTCTGTCTTTAAAAAATGTTAAATCATTAATATCTAAGCCCTTGTCTTATGTAATAAATCTTAGTTTCACTACCGGAGTGTTCCCACAAATCTATAAGTCGGCCATCGTCATGCCATTATTTAAAGCAGATGATCCAAAGTTACTGGGAAATTATAGACCAATATCATTACTATCCAATGTATCAAAAATATTAGAGAATGCACATAAAATGTACCTAGTCAAATTTTTAGAAGACAATAAATTGCTAAATGACCGACAGTGTGGTTTTAGGTCAGGTAAAAGCACCCAGGATGCAATAGTATACTTAGTGGGAGAAGTAGTGGACAACTTAGATGTTGGCAAGAAGACCTTGGTAGTGTTTCAAGACCTCACCAAGGCTTTCGATACTGTCTCCCACTCGAACCTCGTAAATGTGGCAATGAAAATGAACTTTCACACTACTTTGGTAAACTGGATCCAGTAGTTACCTGAGTAACCGTGAACAAAGGGTGAACATTAAAGAATGTCTGAGTAATAAAGAGTCGTTTAATTATGGACTTTCGCAAGGAACGGTGCTGGATCCCCTCCTCTTTTTGTGCTACATAAATGATATTTTCGGAGTTGATGTAGAGGGTGATATGGTCTCCTTCGCGGACGACACTGCAAACATTATCAGCGAGGATAACTGGGATGAAGTCATGCAGAGATTGACAGGTGGTTTGCCAAGCATGCAGTTTTGGTTCGCTAAGATGGGCCTAAAGCTGAATTTTCAGAAATTCAATTTCATTGCATTTGCATCGCGACTGGTTTGGTACCATCAATAGGTACTATCAAGTGTCATGACCGTGAAAACTGTGATGGTCGTGATTGTTCATGCCCAGCCATTGCTCAAACCACGCATACTAAATACTCGGGGGTTATAATCGACCAATGTTTACTATGGGATCACCACATAAAGTCACTCACTACAAAATTGCGTAGGCTGATACCAATCTGCTTCGAGGTACGTGGGTTTTTATCCCTAAAGGTAAAAAGAATTTTATACTTCGCTCTGATTCAGTCAACGGTATAGTGGCCTGGGGAGCAGCACATGAAATAAGAACTCAGCCACTTTATACCACTCAAAAATGTCTAGTTAAGATCCTTTTGAGAAAGCTAGTTGGTTTTCCATCTGTGGAAGTGTTTCATGAAATGGAGGTATTGCCGCTGACTAAATTGTACGAACAAACTGTGCTGATACATGTATTAAAAATGTATCTATCAGGCCGTTTTTCGGTATTGGAAAATAAAACAAGGGCATCCAACAAACTCACACTAGTATTGCCTCGTCGTTATACGTCTCATGGGCAGCGATTTTTCACTTATTTTGGTGTTAACCTATTTAATGCACTATCTCCAACAGCGTTTTCATTTCCAATGTCATTCGCTCTTTTCAAATGTAAGTTGAAATGTGTATATAAAGCCAGTTTGAGCGATATGTAACAGTTTATATTGATTTTTTTGTATTGATTATGCAACTCATCTCAACAATATTATTATTTCTCTAGATTTTACGTTAGTGAGGAATAAGTTATACAAGGAGGAATAAGTTCTAATTTCAATTATTTGTTCAATGTATCGAGGCTCCAACTCCCAGCACAAGTTTTACTTAATGGGAATTGTAGTATTTAGTTATAATTAAATGTATGAATACTGTACATTTAATATTCAGAAATAAACGCAATATTTATTTAAAAAAAAATCAATTTGGTCCTCACTGAGGGAGTCGTGTTGACTAAAAGAAAAACTAAGTTCTAAGAAAGACTAACGCAGTCAATATATTAGGATAGGATGTTTCGTTTCCCTGCAATTTGACTGGGCTAAACGGAAGAGGTAGGTAAGTATTAATAGTGATTCATGTACGAGTACCTGCCTCCCACAGGCAGTACTTGTTTCCCACAGGGGCAGTAGGAAGCTCAACCGCCACTGGAGCGGAGCGCTCCCTCTTGCCTGCGTTCGGAGTAGCAGACTTTCTCTCAGGTCTCCCCACCACACCATCCTCCATTCAACGATGTAAAACAAATTCGCGGATCTTCACTTTCCATTGTACATCATCAGCGGCCGCTTGGTCTAGGGGTATGATTCCTGCTTTGGGTGCAGGAGGTCCCGGGTTCAAATCCCGGAGCGGCCCGGATTCTTTTAAATTCGTAAATGAAAACTGCATGGAAGAATACAAAGGGGTTCGTATTTTTAAACATCTAACACTTTTTTTACAGCGCAAGACCATCGCGCAGAGAAACACGGTAGGTAGGACCAGAAACTTGTAAAATTTCAAAGTTGGGAAAATGTTCAACTGAGATTCACACGCGATCCACAACGGCTTATTGTACGAACACCTGGAAGCTAACCTCGTTAAGTCTACAAGTGAAATGGTAAATCGATTCAACCAATATAAAGGAAGGTTTGCAGTCGGGGTGAGGATTCAGAGCGGCTATAAGATCTCGTTCCCTGGTCTGAAAGGGCTCCCAGTCGTTCACGGATTATAATGTAAAGCCATTCCCACAAGTCGTGAAACAACCGCATGGGGTAGAAGGATTTGGTTTAATAAACGTATGAGAAAACGGTTTACCTTGGAGGTTTTGACAGATCTCCATTGCAGACATAGAGATTAATGAATATTTAAATTGGATTCGAACAAGTTGGAGCGAGATGCATCGGACGTTTACAGAAAAGAGGTGATGGTTTAGCCTCCTTACTATGAAAATCCAAAGAATAATTTTGGTCGTGTCGGAAATTACAGAGCTCTATGATTGGCTTCCGGTTCAGACGACAACTTGACGTCGAGGCATCATAATGATCTGGTGACCTTCAGACCAGCTCAGCAATTTGAAAATTCGTAACCATCCATTTCTAACCAATTTTGGGATACGTAAACGGAAACACATTCATTTTGCATAAAAATCTATATATTTTGGAGAAAATTGGCGTAAAATAATTTATTTAATCTTTTTCCAGAGTAATGCCAGGCCGATTACTCAGTATTAATAATCCCTCCCGTTTCACCTTTTGCCTGGTACCTACAACCTCGTAATTTTGTGTCGAAGGTATAATAATTACTGTAACAATGTTGAAATAATGTATGTATTTGTATGTATTACGACGTGATAGAATAATTTATTGACTGATCGAGAATATACGAATGCTTTGTCTAATTCATTAAGGTCAAGGTCAAAACAATTATGTTGTCAAAGTCGGGTTTTAGGCGTCAAGATCAGATGGTATCGCACAAGGCTTATCCTATTATTTAACGAACCGGCAATTTGAATTTCAGTTTCATTTCGTGCGAGTGAGAAAAAAGCCTCCCGAAGCCGACGTTGGACGAGAATTCAGTTCGAACGTCTATACCTACTGCCGTGTGAAGGAAGAACGACTCAACTCAAAAATTGTCGAAAATGGGATTTTCACGTGACCCCCCTAATTTCAACCCCACCTTTTTGATGGACAAATCGAAATTCCAAAATTCGACCCAGAAGGGGTTGCAATTGTTAGGGATGAAATCTGGAAATTCCTTAATTTTGAGGAAAAACGTCTCAACTCCGTGTTTTTTTAGTAAAAACATCTCAACGCCTCGATTGAAACACCCTAACTTGCGAGTTTTGTTATTTACTTGTTGAGGAAAAACGACTCAACTAGCTGAAAACGCCGTTGAGTCGTTTTTCCTCCAAACCGTTGGCTTCAGGTTTGGGGTCCAAACCGTTGGACTCAAAGGGGATTTGAGTTGTTTTTACTCCACAAACATTTCAAAAATCAACCATGAATAATCGATATTCGGCTCAACTGCAATAAATCGATTGAAAAAACGTTTGGTGTATTTTTTGACAGCTATCGATCAAGTTGAACATGACTGGACATTTGGAAAAAAAGGGGGTTGCGGGAAAGCCCTGTAGTGAACCTATAGCGAGTTTTCGTTGGAAAACTTCGAAGCTGGAAAACTCAATAATTTTGAGTTTGAGTCGTTCTTCCTTCACAAGGCAGTAGTCATACTGACCCGGACATCTCTGATCTCAAAGGATTCTTTCTCTCATATTCCCCAATTCAGATAATGAAAGAGAGACGCACGTAGTGGTGGTAACACACACACGAATATTCCCTAATATCAGGTACTTTACGTATGAGCTAGCTATAATGTAGGTTGTGAGGATGGGGTTGCCACCAGCCTGCCAACGACCCCAGAGTGACGTCAAAGTTTATGGACCGGATTCGGGTTATCGTGTTACCAAGTACCACTTTGTAAGCGGATCCTACGACGACGGTTATGATGGAACGAAGAAGATGGAGATACCTCATGCTCAAGAGCGCGACGGGTGGCGATGAAAGCTGTGACACATGAGATCGTATATATGTGTTTAACACTCACACAACTACTGAAGTACGACATTCAGACTTGATTGTATAGCAACGTTATATAGCTCTTACAGCTCCGAAGCGCCTTTTTCCTTGGAAAAATTATCAATCGTTCCTACATTTTTTAATTCATCACCACGGAAGGTAAAATACTGCAAGCAATGCTCCTGATTTCATGCAGAGAGAGAGGAAAAAATTGTGTCCTCCAAAATAAAAACGTCCTCTCGCAGTTCGCGTAGGAGACATATTGCAGGGAAAGATGTCTGAACACAATTCCCCTTTAAATCCCATTTTACTCTCGATTTAGGTTAGACGGAGGGTTTAATCGGTGCAAAACAGGGAGTCATAAATCCATAGTGTAGTAGATTGTAGGTATAAAACCTTGAGCTTTAACTACAACTTACTTTCGTTGTTGTCGATTAGGTTTAGAAACTCCAGATGGGCCATTAAAAACGCTTAATTATACCTACGTATAATAATGAATGCCTAAATAGCATATTTGCAAATTATGGTTAAAATATATAAATATATAAATTCCTAATTCTACTGAAAAATTCAATTTTAATTAGAATAATTTTAAAATTGATTGCGATACTGTTAATACAAATTTGGAATGAATCAATTTGGGTTGGAAACTGAGTACTAACTGGGAAATTCAATTTATATGACTATACAATCAAATTCACGAGGAGTGTAGATAGGAATAGAAATTAATTTCAATAAGTAAAACGAAATAGAAACCAACTCCTCACAGTTGTTCGTATCCTCTGTGTCGGACAGGTCGCAGCAACTTCGTCTATACGCCTCGCAAACAATGTATGATGACTTGATGACTTCAGGACTCAAGACTATCGGATAAAACCACTTGAACTTCCCCAATCAACTAAGTTTGTTCAAGATCGAGACATCTCACTTTATGTATATCATTTATGTGATTATAGTACATATTAGGAAATGACAAAATGGGCTTGGAGAGGTTATGAACCATTACGTAATTTACTGCGCCATAAGAGACAAGGAAAGTACCTACACTTTGATTTCCTCCGAGGCCCGTGATACATTATCAAGTAGTGACGAAACATGATGGCACTCATAATAAAATTTGAAAATTAACCATCATGCTGGCACTCCTTACTTACTTTGTTTCATTAGTTAGGTACCTACCAAGGTTTTTAAATTAGTTATTACTGATATTAATTTTTTTGGTTTATTATTCTCAATAATGAACCAGAAATAGGAATAGAGCATGAAAAAAAAAAATTCTAACCCTCCCTCAAAATTTGATGGTTTACGTTTCAAGGTATGTAGAATCCGAAAATGCAATTAAAATATTTCTGTCTGTCCACCATACGCCGTACGCCGTATTGGCCACTTTTCTTAGGGGTTGAAATTTTCAGAACGCCGTAGCTCGAAAACTTTCGATAGAACGGTATGGGTTTTATTACGTTATTAAATTTGTCTTGAGCTAAACAATTTCTTGAGACCACCCGGAGCATTGTACGTCCAGCCGTTCGTGTGCACCAAAAAGCTTCGTCAACACGATCGTGAATCAAACGGTATTAATCCGGCCCGGATATCATCGCGAGGGTCTACCTGATTATAATCAAGGATGGCTGCATGAAGTAGAGTTGGTTGTTCTGCGATATTATTTCATTTGATAAGTGATGGACTATTGGATTTTGTTGGCAGGTACTTGTGAAACTTGAACAAACGTTGAAGTATTATTGATGGGTAAATTATTACACAATGGTAAATTATTAAACAACGGCAAATTGTTACACAACGGCAAAATTATTACACAACGGTAAATTATTACTCAACGGCAAATTATTACACAACGGTTCATCTACCAAGAAGGGGCTGGATTTTGTTGATCGGTACTTTTGCAACTTGAACAACCGTTGAAGTATTATTGATGGGCAAGTTATTACACAACGGTTCATTATAGGTATTGACCACAGAAAACAGTGATCTACCCAGAAGGGGCATCTATTTCACTCCACATCAACAATTTTCCTTTAGAACTTCATTATTTGCGTTTCTTTTTGCCGTTTTAGTTACTGTTTGTCATCGACTGTATTATTTTACCAACATTTAACTCGTGATTGAGGTAGGTACCTAGTAACGATTACGGGGTTAGGTATTAACCTACGGAGGATCTGCGATCCACCTAATATGTATAGACTAGTACATATTATATTGTATAGACGGGTTTTCTATACAGAGAGCTGAGATCTGTAACAGAAGGATATTCTGTACAAAATAATAAACCGTTGTGCAGGGATTTGCAGCGTTTTCTTCTAGTAAGCTGATGGTTGTTGAGGAGTCAATAAGCATAACCGCACAACACCGATGGCGTGTTTCAAACTAAAACGCATACAAAGGCCCGGTGTCAGAAAACCGTGAATTAACTTTTAATTCTCCGTTGTCCACCCTTACCTTCACGATTTTATTTCCTTAACTAGCATTCCTCAATTTACGTCAATTAACATCTTTTCACCTCCTCTTCATCAATATTAACATGATTGAAATTCGAAGCACAGCTACTCCCAAAAGTGAATTAACTGCCCAAAAGAAACATCAAAATAAGATGAAAATCACGACCAAGGCAACGAAAACTATGTTTATGGTTCTCCCTGTCGTTAGAAGTTGAAAGCTTCAAGCCTAAATCACACGAGAAATTGTTATCTCGTTACAACAAGTGGTTAAGTAGTACGTTTTAATTTACTATAAGTAATCGATGCCCGATGTAAATGGAGCGAACTTGTTTTTATTTATCAAGTTTGAAATAACTTGAGTAACCTTTATTTTATTCTTTGTTGTCATTAGTAAGGTAGAAACTGATGGCCAAATACAAAGCATCCACAACGGTGGAGGGGAGATGTCAGAAAATAAAAAGAAAAACCGAAAGACACAAACTCACATACGCGGATGTTCTAATCTACGGAATTTGGTTTTAGAATGGTCTGAAACGGATTTGTTTGAGGCCATTTTCCTTCCCAAAGAACAGGAGAGAAAAAAAATAATAATGTTGTTTTCAATTTAAGGGACCATTATCTGGAAGCCTACCTTCAGAGGGAGGTCCCCAAAAAAGTCAAAGAAATAGATCTTGCGGCGGGAAATAATTTTTGCGTTTTTACAATTTCGTTGTAAGTTCGTGATTTGACGGTATTGAGTGATTTTTCTCAACACCTCAATTTGAGTAGGTACTAACTTTACGTCAATAATTCGCTCTTTAGATTATACTGCATAACGTTATTTATGTTTACAGTTGAACACAATGTACTTTTTTTGCCCCACGATTAATTTTGAAGATGTCCGCAGTCGTGATATTTAAATCCTAACCAAATTTGGTGGAAGGGACAGGCCCTCACGTTTCTCAAAATCACGTCACATACGGGGCAGGACCAATAACTCGGAACCCTGAACAGTATGATTACGTGGCGCCAATAAATCTTCCTCGTCCCTCCAATCGAATGGTGTGCGGCACCGAAAGGGACAGACCTCCGTAATAATTTTCTGCTCCGGACGCATTCAGCAGGCCCAAAGAGGGTCTGGCGGGATGGCGGAGTGGGGAGAGTAATCAAGGGATCGGGATGTTGTAAGTTTGATTAGTCGCTGAGTAGCTGCCTTTAGTCGAGAGTCTGGGAGGCCGTAGATGTCAACGGACCTCCCCGGCCACCATATTCTACACTAAATTTTCAGTCTACAGTGATCTACAGTGTCTAACGTAAGACATATCAGAGTTTGCGCAACCATTTCCAGCCAGCAAACGCAAGTGCGAACCTCGATCACCTTAAAGTTACGTTGGCTTCCAAGGTGCATAATGCAGGGGGGCATAATGATTTCTGTTTGCAACTGAAATACATAATTATATTCAGGAGCATCTAGGAGAAGAGTGTGGTGGAACGGCTATTCAGTAGAAGTCGCTTATGGTGATCGAATTGGGACTACTGTAAACAATCACTATACGCGACCAGTCTCTATAAGCGACTTCTCCTGTATAATATACTAGGCGGTGATTTTATCCATTTTTATTTATTTATTCCACGGGCGAGCCCAATTACATTACAACATTCAAGAGGAGTGGAAAATATAATAATATAAGTAAATAATACAAAAAAAAGAACTTGAAAAAAAAAACTAAAATATTTCATGAAACTGATGGTCGAGGAAGATAACAAAGTCTTTAAGGAAGAGAGTGAGGAATGGAAGACGTCGAAATCGGGGTTAATGGTGAGAAATAAATTGGCAGTCCGAGGGAGCCTACGAAGGGGTTGGCTCTTCACATAGTTGGTAGGGGTGAAAGGGACAAGGAACAACATTGGTGAGCGTGAGGCGTTGCGAGGAGCAGAAATACGAGGGTGGATAAAATATAAACGGGACTTTTTTTTTAAATTTTACTCGTTAGAAAATAAAAACCAGGTATATGTCACTTTTCTACATAGTCTCCTGCTTTCCTGACGCATTTTTCCCAGCAAGTAGGAAGTTTTTAAATCCCAGCATAAAAAAAACGATGAAGGAGTTGCGTCTGAAGCCAATATTGCGCACGAACCCCTCGACCCCCTCATCATCCTCGAATCGTTGTCCGCCTAGCGCTTCTTTAAGCGGCCCAAACAAGTGAAAATCCCAGGGCGATAGGTCAGGGCTGTAGGGAGGATGATCAAGTGGAGTCCAATGCATTTCTTCCAATAGAGCTGCAGTATGGGGCCTTGCATTGTCGTGGAGGAGGATGACGTCACGAATTGGTTGATTCCGTCTTTCGTTGCGATATGCAGCCAGCCCTCACCTGATTCAGCAGCTCAAAATAGTAGGCAGCATTGATTGTTCTTCGCTCATGCAGAAAATGAGTGAGCAAAACGCCTCGATAGTCGAAAAAACAGTTGCAAGGACCTTGCCAGCAGACAGTCGAGTTTTCGCTTTCACTGGGGCTGTCTCCACCTTCCTCCACCACTCCATACTGGCTTGCTTCGATTCGGGTGTGTAATGGTGGACCCATGTTTCCAAAAAGCCAAAAATGCCCTTCTTCCCCAGACCTTGCAAAAAGCCTCTGGCAGACCTCCAAACGTCTCAACTTCTGATCTGCAGTCAAAAGGCGAGAGAACCATTTGGCACACTCTGCAATGATCGTTTGGCAGCTCCTATAACTTATCCCTACCTGCTCAGCAATTTCGGAGACAGTCACACGTCGATCAACTTCAAGAATGTCACGAACCTCTTGAATGTTCTCATCCGTAATGCTGCTCCGGGGACGACGATCGTGTTCCTCATTCTCTGCTCGTTCTCTTCCCTCCTGAAACTCATTGTGCCAGGCAAACTCACGGGTCCTAGAGAGGGTTTGGTCCTCGAACTGGGCGGTCAACCTTTGAAAAATTTGCGAAGGTTTGACTCTTTCAAGAAATTTTATGATACTCACTACTCATGAAAGGTCGTAAAGGGAGAAAACTTGACCAAACAATCTCGAAGTGAAGGCTGTCAACCGTCGGCGCTCAGAGGTCAAAGTCCCGTTTATATTTGATCCATCCTCGTATAAAACTTCGAGAGAAGCGGCGGGAAGAATGGTGTTGTTCAAGATCCTGTGTAGCAGTGCGAGATCTGCCGAGCATCTAATCCTTTCGAGGGCATCCCAGTGACACTTCTGCTGCAAAAAATTGTAATCAACATCGGCTGACGGGATACCCAACTTGAAAGCCACATACCGTAGGAACTTGCGTTGCACTCTTTCAAGGCGGTATTTTTGTGCCAACACCCACGCACAGACAGTTGACGCATATTCGAGGATAGGGAGAACCAGTTCCTACCGATCCAGTGCCTGTTTTTACCGATAATGGCGAATTGTGGCCCCCAGAATTGACCTGGTATTGATTAATTACATATTTTTTTTTTAGGAAACCTTCATTAAAACCGACAGGTAGTTAGTTATCTTCTGTTTCGGATCATCGTTCAGTAGGTACCACTTTTGGTGAAGATATACCATTTTTGGGAGATTTCAGCCATTTTTACCTATTTTGCCGACTTTTAACACCCAAAAACTCAAAAAGTGATCACTATAACCGACCTTTTGATCACTATAACAGGCCAATTCACTGTGTGTTTACATACAGCCGATCGGGACCTGACTGTTTCTATCCTTATATCCGGCTTATTCCTTTAACCGTCTTTCTGCTAAGCGACTTCTACTGTATCTCGGAGTATTATATCCGAGTTATAATAACACAAGGACGGCCTAAAAATGCTGTCGTCCGATATTTCCCCATCTTCCATACCAGGAGGGATCTTCCATAATGAATTAGATGGACAGGTACTATTGCACTACTTCAGGAAATACTAAGCTCTGAATCACTGAATTTAATATGGGAAAATAGAGAACAAAACAGGATACGGGGTTAAATGGAATATCAAGGAGGATGGCCAGGAATTTACAATAACTGTCTGTGAAGTACTATGAGGGCAATTTAACAGAACAGAATGAACAAAACCAGGTTGACAATATCCAGGGGCGTTGCGTCCATAAGGCCTATTGGGCCAGTGCCCCGGCACGCAGAAACACTAAGAGTAAAAAAAAACTCAACCATGTGTTCAGTTGGCATTTGAATTTCCAACCGTAAACTGTAACTAGCATTTTTCACAAAGTTCAACAGCGACTCGACGGAGTTCTCTGGCTACGGATGTGGTTCCGTCATGTTGGCTTCCTGTAGCTCAGAATGTAGTGGCAGTAATCGATGTCTTGCAATTGAAATCAAACCTAGGCTCATGAAACTGGCAGGTCCTGGGACCTGGTGTCGCCATGGCAACCGTGAAAAGTGGCCCGACCGCGCAAGCTCAGTCGAGTAAAAAGGTTGTTTGCCACGCCTACTTTGGGCCACTGTCCCGGAATCTGATTTAACCCCAAAATCGTTCAATTCACAATCGATTCGATTCAATTTGTCATCTCGATGCGAGATGCTTCTTCTGATTTGTTTTTCTCTGTCCGTTTTCTGATTTGTTATCACATTCGCTTTCTCTGTCAGTTTTCAATTTTTTTGTGCGTTTTGCGTTCAGTCTGGTTCCGATGACAGATTTGTTTTGTGGTACCTACGTGCATTTTGTCCTGTTTGCTGTTTGTGGACTGATCGGCGTCAACACACAGATAACTACCTAGCTTCTAGTCAGTAGCTTCTCCATTCAAGATTCAGATAGGTACCAGCCGACTGGTCATTGTTTTGGTGTATTTTAGTTTACTATATTTTTGTAACACATGAATAATTCGATGGCTAATTTGCAGTAGAAATTGCCGACGTTTTCGTACGACAATAGATGTTGATTAAAAGAACTGAACCTGAGTGACCTCCTCCTCCTTCTGACTTTGCTGAATATCACTGCTATCAGTAAATAAGGGAATATCAGTAATATCAGTAAATAAGGGAATGGTGTTGTTGCCTTGGGGTATTTTGTAGACATATCTGTTGGATTTGTGTTCTGGTCGGGTGCCCTACCGTTTTCAGACCCCACGCACCGCTACTGACAATATCCAATAATCTTAACTTCGAACAACTCCGGAGGTTAGTGCTCCTCGGTGTAGTTAGGTAGCGCAAGTGGCGTTCAGCGTTCTGAATATTAGGGGTATTAAAAATCGTGTTAAGAATTAGGGGTACTAAAAATCGTATTAAGAACTAGGGGTACTGAAATTGTTAGAGTTACTAGAGATCAAAAATCGCTTAAAAAAATGTCAAAAATATAAAATGATCAACAACGTTTATATAAATAGAATACAAATAAAATATTTGTCGTAACAGGGATAATACTTATCGTAATATGGTCTAACATTGAAAGAAAATCAAAGATGAGTTCCAGAAATTCTCTGAGTATTTCTTCGGGTTAGATAAGTAATGTAAAACTCATAGAAAGTCAGAACAAACTCTGCTGAATGATTCGATGTCACAGTCAGGAAGAAATACAGAGAACAGAGATGATCCGGCTCGTAAGTTCATTATTTCTGAATTACGGACATTCGAGAGTCGAGACTGCCGCTAAAATACTGTGAGATCAATTCCACCAGCCCCGTTGTATTCAATACATTTTATAGCGAATCGGTTCAAGAGTTGAAAACAGGGGCGTTGACAGAGGTGGTCGTGTGAGGTGGCGAGGGAGGGACTCGCGTTACGACCCAACTGACCTTTGTCTCCCTGATAAGCTCAGTCGTTCGCCTTCGGCCCCATCGAATCTAAAGCTGTTTCTAAAGCTGTTAGAGGTCAGGGCAGAGGCGTTGCGTCCATAAGGCCACTTGGGCCACTGCCCCGGCATCCAGAAACACAAAAAACTCCAAAAAAATTCCAACCATTTGTTCAGTTGGCATTCGAATTTCCTTCCCTATACTGTACCTAGCATTTTTCACGAAGTTCAACAGCGACTCGTCAGAGTTCTCTCTCTCTGTCCCAACCTATGTACCTGGCATGGCTGCGACCAAGACAAGTAACTGGGAAGAAGAAGAAGACAGAGATCTCTGGCTATGGATATTCGAGCATTTTATCGGAATATAGCTACAGTAATCGATGTCTTGCAATCGAAATCGAAACCTATGCTTCTGAAACTGGCAGTCCAGGGACCGGGTATTACTATGGCAACGGAGAAAAGTGGCCCGTCCGCGCAAGCTCAGTCGAGTAAAAATTTGGTTAGCCACGCCCATTTTGGGCCCGAGGCCAACATTTCCATCCAAAAATCGTTTGTGTTCACAATCGATTGGATTGTTTCAATTCATGTTGTTATCTCGATACGAGATGCTTGTCCTTCCATCTGTCCTCCCCTAAAAATTCTTATCATGGAATAAAGGGAGCCCTTTATTCCATTTTCTTATCACTTTCGCCGCCGTTCTGTTCCTATGTTGAGTTTTCAATTTTCTGCTTACGTTTCGAATTGTGTATGTTCTCATTCGAGTTCCCAGGACAGATTTGGATTTGCGATAATTAAGTGCGTTGTGTCCTGCCTGTGGTCTTGTGGATTGATGGCTAACTTATAGTCGAAATTTTCGACGTTTTCCTACGAGGATAGAGTGATGATTAACCCACTAGTGTGCGCTATGACGAGTGTTACGTTAGTGGACGCTAGCGGTACTCTGTACCGCACATTCATTTTCTATCATTTCTCACTATTTTTGGATCTTAAAATCTATTTTCAATTAATGGGATGAATTGGAGAAGTAGATATGTTAGATACCTAATGAAGATAGCTAGAAAATATAAAAATTCAAATTTATTAGTTACATCAGAAAGATGTGGTTCAAGATTCATTATTAAAATTAGTATTATTATGGAACAATAAAAATTAGGTAATCAAAACTTTAATAAAAAATGAACCAAAATATCAATCAAACTTAAGTGTGATGCAGGTAATGAGATCAAGATCCTCACTTTTTTTGGCCAAATTATTGTACTATATTTATTGGGTAGGTAACAATAGCACTTGACGACGAACTAAATAAACCAAACTAGGAAAGAACCAATTACACAAACAAACTAGAAAGTAGGAACTCAAAATTGCCTTGTAGGTAGTAAGCATAAGAACTAGATGAATAAGTTTAGTTGAATATTATTACATAGTGAATAATTCACGCATTCTGTCAAAACTAAAATCAACTTCAATCTTCGTCTTCATCTTCATCAATTTAAGTTGCACACGTGAAACAAGTCACTGATTGACGAGAATGTTTCTTACAAACATATCGAGAACACTGTGAACATGTAACTGTTGTAGTGTTATTTTTATGTTTCCCACATTCGCGACATGGTCCACGCTTTCTTTTATCTTGCCTCAAAGTTCCGCGAGGCTGCTCTTCTGGAGTTTCTCGGTACTTTGACAGGAAAGCTGACGGGAAAGCTCGTAACTTGTATGTAGAGACTTGAAAACAAAGCGTGACAAGTTACTGCTCTACCAAAACGTAGAAGGACGCTAGCTGGACTCAGTACCGCAACGTAACGACGTACAAGGACGCAAGCTGTACTGGATACCGCAACAGTGAAAACGCACAAGGACGCTAGCTGGACTGGATACCGCACAAGCGACGTGTCACTTTGACACCTTATAACTGACTGACTGTCACATCTTTGTGTACCTAGTGGTGCCTGCCATTTGTGAAGGGGGGTCTGTTCTAGGAATACCAATGGGCATCACCAACATCAAACGAAGATTTACCGCCCTGTCTCAGACTTTGCACAGATGCGGTATGGAGTACCGCTTAGCGTCCACTAGTGGGTTAAAAGTTTAGGAAGTTGCTGAGTATTAGTCAGTATGAAGCTATAGAACTTTTAGCTTCTGGTAATCCCGGGTACTGGTCAGAACTATTGCGAACACAGTGCTTACATTCTGACTTGCTAAGAGCTGCGGTTGATTAAAATCCACCCATTTCTCATAAGAAGACTCCACTGTTGGAAAACATTTACAGGTAATGTGTAGAAAAAGCTGTTAATTTGTGTTCCGGTTTGGTGGCCCACCATTTTCAGAGCCCACGCACCGCTACTGGGTCAGGGTCAAGCTGTAGTTATAGGGGAACACTCGATCTCGAAGGGGATAAAAAGAACATGAGAATAAACTAAAAAACGCTGCAAATCCCTGCACAACGGTTTATTATTTTGTACAGAAAACCCTTCTGTTACAGATCACAGCTCTCTGTATAGATAACCCGTCTATATAATATGCACTAGTCTATACATATTATGTAGATCGCCGACCCTCCGTAGGTTAGTACCTAACCTCGTACTCGCTAATAGGTACCTACCTAAATCACGAGTTAAATGTTGCTAAAATAATTCTGTCGATGACAAACAGTAGGTAACTAAAATGGCAAAAAGAAACGGAAATAATGAAGTTCTGAAGGGAAATTGTTGATGTGGAGTGAAAAAAAGTTGTAAATGTACCTACCAACAAACTCCCAGCCCCTTCTACGTAGATGGTATAATGAACCGTTGTGTAATAATTTATCATTTTGTAATAATTTACTCATCAATAATACTTCAACGTTTGTTTAAGTTTCACTACCTATCAACAAACTCCAAAAGAGCCATCATTTTTCAAATGAAATAATATCACAGAACAACCAACTAGACTTCATACTCCGCCTATAAAATCAGGTGATCCCTAGCAATGGTGATCTCGGGCCAATTCCCGATTGTTAGCCCGCCCCTAGTGATGATATTTGGGCTGAATGTATACAATTTCATTCACCCTGCTGTTGAAAAAGCCTGTCGGTGCAAACTTCTGGGCATTACTGTGAACGAACGGCTGGACGTACAATGCTCCGGGTGGTCTTAAAAAACTCCCAAGTTCGAGAACTGTTTAAAACCGTAAAAAAATTCGATATTGTCGTGAGTCCCTCCCGGGAACACTCCTATATTATTAAGTTCTCACCAACATTCAAACGCCAAACTAAAGCTCCGTAAATAAAGATATGAGTGGGGACAGGCGACAGAACCCAGGGTTACTCAACCTGGGGCCCCACTACCAGCTCCCTGCAAGGAGCTGGAGGGAGAGGCCCCCAAGTACTATAAAACCCCGGATCCTGGCGCTCAAGCTTCATTCGACACTTCCTCTAACCAGCTCTCTCTTCTCTCTCTTACCTTACCTCCCAGATGATCGGTTGACTACAGCCGCCTGGGAATTTCACCTCCTCTCCTCTTCCTCCTTGTCTAGATGATCGGTTGAATACAGCCGCCTAGACAAGGGACCTCTCCTTTCCTCTCCTTCACCTAGATGAACGGTTGACTACAGCCGCCTAGGTGAAATTCCCTCACCCACCTCTCTCTCCTCCTAAAGTCGTAGATGTTCGGTTGACTACAGCCGCCTGCGACTTTTCCTTCCTTACCTAAATTCACTCACTCACCTTATTTTCACACCGCCGTGATGAAAATTCTAAATTCATCACAGTGGTGAACCCGACGTTCACTCAACCTTCTTCCTTCCCACCTTCCCACCTCATGTGTCGCCCCAGTCAAATAGTTCGGTGTCCCAAATTTTAAATTCAAATTTCAACCAGTCAATGTAAATTCGCAATTCTTGGCCCAAACCTCACCGCTCAACTCTCAACTCAACGCACCGCCGCTCCCGCCGATTGCGAATTTAAAAATTCAAAACCACGTCAAATTTTTGAATTTTAGTTACAGAAATGGACCCGAACTCACCGACGCCGCCGCTCCTGCGACCAGCCACGCTGCAGCCGCCCGCCGCTGCGACGTCCGACGCATTGGCCGACAACCCTTTCTCCACACTCTCACCACCAACCTCTGCAACATCAGCCGCCTCCGCCGCCGCCGCTGCGGCCGCAAACGCCGCCGACGTCATGACGGCATCCACAGCGTTCCCTCTATCGCTGCCCCCCTTCTACACACACGACCCGGCCCTTTGGTTTTTTCAAGTGGACGCAGCGTTTTCGGCCGCCAACATCCGCAGCCAGAAAACTAGATACTCCCGGATCATTTCGTTACTGCCCTACGAGATCCTACTGCAGACTTCCGACATCTTCCCCGACGCCGCCGCTGCGTACGACGACCTCCGCAGCCGCCTCATCAACACCTACCAGCCGTCGAAAATCGCCCGAGTCGCCGCCCTCTCCCAACCTCAACACCTCGGCGACCAGAAGCCGTCCCACCTCTACCGACGGCTGCGGCACCAGCTGCACGACATTATGACGGCCGACGTCGCACGTACTTTCTGGTTGCGCGCTCTACCCCACCCCATCCAGATGGCCCTCGCCAGCCACCTAGACGGTCCCGATGAGCCCCTTCTGCGACTCGCGGACACCGTCCACGACTTGGCCGCAGCCGCCAGCGTCGGCGAAGTACACGCACCCCGTCATCCACCACCTCTGCGCGACCGCACCGCCTCCCGGGATCGCAACCGGACCCCCTCCCTCAACGGACGCAGACCCACTTCCAGGGATCGCCGGCACTACCCCTCCGCCGACCGCCGACGCCAGCGCTCGCCGGAGCGACGCACCTCACCTACCCGTGAGCTACGTAGGGGAAAGTCCCCAACGACCGCACCCCCCTCCACTACGAGACGCCCCACCAAGACCGACTACCTCCCTGCGGACCCCCCCCACCGTTGTTTCTATCATGTAAACTTCGGTGGGGAGGCCCGCAAGTGCCAACCCCCCTGCTCCTTCGCCCCTGAGCAGGGAAACGCAGACGCCCGCCGGCAAATCCGGCGGGCCCCCCTCCTCGCCAACACGGGGGGGACCATGGACATACCCCCCCCCGCCCGCATTCACACAGCCACCACCACCAAGCCGCGCTACCCCTCCTACGCCGCCGCCACGGCTGCCAACCTCCCGGCCGCGCCTACAGCGCCGCCGAAACCCTCACCCCACCACCACCGAAACGGACCCTCCCCGCCCACCACCAGGGCGACCAACCTTCCGGCCGCCACTCACGCCGCCGCTACCGTTCCCCCACCTCGGAACGGCACCTCCACGCCCGCCACCAGGGCAACCCACCTGCCGGCCGCACCTCACGGCGCCGCCAAAACCCTCTCCCCGCCAACTACCGTTCCCCCACCCCGGAACGGGACCTCCCCGTCCGCCTCCAGGGCGCAACCCCCTCCGCCCACCACTCAACCGGCCGCTACCGTTCCCCCTCCCCGGAACGAAGCGAAGCCACCTCCTACCAAACTGGCCAAACCCCCTGCAGACCCCACCGTTCCCCCCCTCCGGAACGGCAAGAATCCGCCCCGCGTCTCCTTCGCGGCGGACCAGCCAACGCCGACACACGTCCCTACCTCCGCAATCAAACCCAACGCCCTCCCGACCCACCAACGACTTTTCCTGCGCTGCAGGAAAACTAATGTTCCTTTCCTGGTGGACACGGGGGCGGCGCTGTCGATATTTCCCAACAACATCCTCCGTCGTCAGGCGCGCTGCTACCGGCAGCTTCTCTACGCCGCCAACGGTACCACCATCCCCTCGTACGGGACGTACCGCTCCTCAGTTTATATGAGCGGGCTCGCGTACGAGTGGGAATTTACCGTGGCGGACTGGGAAAAGGCGATCCTGGGGGCCGATTTTCTTGCCTATTTCGGTCTCCAGGTCGACGTCCGGAACGCGCGCCTGATTGACCCCGCCACCAAAACACCCATACCCGGATTCATACACGCCATCAACCACCCCCCAACACAGTTTGAACGCCTCCTCCTCAACTACCGTCCCCAGCGCCGCCCCTCTGCACACATCTCCACTGTCCAGCACCACATAGAGACCACAGGACCACCCATCACCGCAAAAGCCCGCCGCCTACATCCCCTTCAGTTGTCAAAAACCCGCCAACACTTCGACAAACTCATTGCCGACGGTATCGTCCGCCCCTCAAAATCCCCTTGGGCTTCTCCGCTCCACATCGTGCAGAAGCCCAATGGGGATATCCGCCCCTGCGGGGACTACCGGCGGCTTAACTCTAAAACCACACCGGACCTCTATAATGTCCCCCACCTGCGTGACTTTTCGTCACATCTCCATGGCGCCACTATCTTTTCCACCCTTGATATTTCGCGAGCGTTCCATCACATCAACATCCACCCCCCCGACGTCCCGAAAACCGCCATAATTACCCCGTTCGGTTTATTTGAATATGTGAAGATGGGCTTCGGGTTAAGGAACGCGGCGCAAACTTGGCAGCGGTATATGGACAGTATCTTGCGAGGCCTACCGTTCGTATTTTGCTTCCTCGACGATATCCTGATCGCCTCCAAGACACAGGAAGAACACCTCGCCCACCTACAGCAAGTCCTAGACATCTTTTCCACCGAAGGCCTCCTCGTCAACACAGACAAATGTGTCCTCGGCCAACCCTCCGTCCGCTGCCTCGGCCACCAAGTATCCTCGGACGGCATCACACCCCTCCCGGACAAGGTCCACGCAATTATTGACTTCCCGCAACCCCGCACGGTCACCGAGCTCCGCCGCTTCCTGGGTATGCTCAATTTTTACCGTAGACACATAAAACACGCCGCTCAACATCAACAACCACTCATACACGCCATCCCCCAACCCTCCAAAAAAAATGATAACCGCCCCATCACCTGGACCCCCCAACTTTCCGCCTCCTTCAAAATTTGCAAACAGGACCTAGTAGACGCCGCTCTATTAGCCCACCCCGACCCTCACGCTCCCCTTTCCATCACTACCGATGCGTCCGATTGGGCCATCGGGGCAGTGCTCCAACAGCACACCGGCGCCACCCCCCAACCCATTGGCTTCTTTTCGAAAACTTTATCCCCCACCCAAAAAAATTACTCTACCTTCGACAGAGAACTCCTCGCCATCCACGAAGCCATAAAGCACTTTCGTGACTTCGTGGAGGGCAGGCAGTTCTCTGTCGTTACAGATCACAAGCCCCTGACCCACGCCCTCCTTCAAAATCGCAAGTCCGCCTCCCCGCGTCGCCTCCGGCAGCTCGAGTTTATCGGACAGTTCACGTCCGATATCCGATATTTGCCGGGGGCCGACAACTGCGTGGCGGACGCGCTCTCCCGACCCACCCCTACCCCCGCGCCGGTGGCGGAGTTGCTGCCATTCCCTTCCCCTCAATCCATCAAGTCAAAACAAGATCCAACCTCTGACCCCGCCCTCTCCAACCTTATTTCCGCATCCAAGTTGGAACAGCTGCCTCCCCTCGACCTCTGGTGCGACGTAACGGCCGATTCACCGCGCCCTTACGTCCCACCGGGGTTGAGGAGGCAGTTGTTCCTCCACTACCATTCCCTTCACCATCCTGGCATTCGGGCGAGCCGGGACCTCATCAAGACGCGGTACTTCTGGCCCCATATGAATACAGATATTCGTAACTGGGTTCTGGGGTGCCAGAAGTGCCAGCGTTTCAAAGTCTCGGCCCACCCGCATGTCCCTCCTCAACCAATCCCCGACTCCCTCCCGTGGGAGCATGTACATTTGGATCTAGTGGGCCCCCTTCCCCCGTCCGAGGGGAAGAAATACTGCCTCACGATGATCGATCGTGCCACCAACTGGGTGGAGTGCATCCCCCTCTCCACCATCACCGCGGACGCCGTCGCAACGGCTTTCCTCTCTCAATGGGTTAGCCGTTACGGTTGTCCGCGGACAGTCACGGTCGATCAAGGGAGGCAGTTTGAATCGGCCCACTTCTCCGAATTGTTACGCTCCCTCGGGATCCAAAAAATCCACACTACCCCTTACCATCCCCAATCCAACGGGAAAATAGAGCGGTGGCACTCGGTCCTGAAGCAGGCCATTTCTACATCAGCAAATTCCCCTTCCTGGACAAAATCTCTCCCCTACATTTTACTCAGCCTTCGAACGTCCGCCCGTCCTTCAGACCAAACTAGCCCCGCACAGAACGCCTTTAAAGACCCACTACGTTTACCGGCCGACATTTTCACTCCACACCACACACCGTCAATTAACAGGGAACCACTACACTCAACAACACCGACAAACGACACCACTTATCCCAAACGATTTTTCACCACAACACACATGTACCTGAAAGAGCCCGGCATCCATAAAACTTTCCAACCACTTTACGCCGGGCCCTTTCAAGTCATCCGCACAACACATACCACCGCGACCCTGTTAATTGACGGCAAACCACATACAGTCCCGTTAGCCAGGTGCAAACCCGCACCTGTGCTAACCCCAACACCTAACAGTATCAGTCTCCCACCGTCCGTTCACGATGCAACATCACCTCTTCCCGCAACACCCGTCACCTCAGTCGTTTCCGGATTTCGACTCGGATCCGGAAATGGCGGCGATTCTCCGGGACGTTTTTGTCCCGGACCCCCTTTCCCCCCTACCCCCTTCGCCCGGGCCTACCACACCGCTTTATTTTTCTCCGCCACGGATCTCCGGGTTACCTCCCCGGCCCCGACGGTGGAAGTACCCCCAGTGGCGAATTCTACGCGAATTTCGCGTAGCACAAGCCACGGGGGTACACCCTCCCTACACCCCAACCGACCCCCTGATGGATTCCATCCTTCACGAGTTCCGCCTTGCGGAACTCATGCCTCCCCCGCCCCCCGTTCAAATTTCAATCCCCCCCGTTCAAATTTCAATACCACCCATTCAAATTCCAAACCCCCCCATACCATCCAAAAACCCACCACCCCCCGCTCAACCTACAATTTCAAAGCCCCCCGTTTTAATTCCCCCCCAATTTTCCATCTTCGACCCCCCTCCCTCCCCTCCATCGTCGGGGATATCCCCAATAGTTCCCGCCGGGGCGAAACGGCCCGGGCGGCGGAACGGACGGAGGGAGCGTCCCCACACCCCCCTCGTCCCGGCGGCCAAATCCCCCGCCCCGCTATGAGCAATCACGGCGGGGCCTTGAGATTCCGGGACAGTGCTGGTGTCTCATCAACCCACTCGCACTGTACCGAAACTCGAGGCCCCCCCGTGGCCGCCTCACCACGTCGACCGCCGGCGACTGCCCCCAACACACTACACTCACACACTCACACACACAACCACTCGCCACACACTAACCACACCCAGGAAACGGCGGATTCTCGCGACCGCCTCCCACGTGTTGACCAAATTTTTGCACACCCCTCAACTTTTGTACATACCTCTGTATCTTCTGTAAATACTCCTTCATCTTTTGTACATACTCATCCATCATCTGTAAATACTCATCCATCAACTGTAAATACTCATTCATCCTCTGTACATACTCCATCCTCATCATTGTAAATACGAAAACACACATTGATCACATTTATAAATGCGAAATGTTTATATCTGTCGACTCATCATCACCCAATCGTTATGCCTTATGTACTTACTCTATGTTTTCCTTCCCATGTACTTACCTTATATATGCTACCCTTCCCATCTACTTACATACGCTTAAGCCTCCTAGCTTTTAAGACTGGCCTTCAGCCCAACCGCCTGTTTGCATCGGCCTTCAGCCCCTGTCACCTTGCGCCTTCAGCACCACCTTTGTTTGCCGTAGCCCTCAGCTCCTGTCACCTTGCGCCTTCAGCTCCACCTTTTGTTTGCCGTAGCCCTCAGCTCCTGTCACCTTGCGCCTTCAGCTCCACAAATCTTGGTTCAAACTGGGGGGACCTCTGTCGTGAGTCCCTCCCGGGAACACTCCTATATTATTAAGTTCTCACCAACATTCAAACGCCAAACTAAAGCTCCGTAAATAAAGATATGAGTGGGGACAGGCGACAGAACCCAGGGTTACTCAACCTGGGGCCCCACTACCAGCTCCCTGCAAGGAGCTGGAGGGAGAGGCCCCCAAGTACTATAAAACCCCGGATCCTGGCGCTCAAGCTTCATTCGACACTTCCTCTAACCAGCTCTCTCTTCTCTCTCTTACCTTACCTCCCAGATGATCGGTTGACTACAGCCGCCTGGGAATTTCACCTCCTCTCCTCTTCCTCCTTGTCTAGATGATCGGTTGAATACAGCCGCCTAGACAAGGGACCTCTCCTTTCCTCTCCTTCACCTAGATGAACGGTTGACTACAGCCGCCTAGGTGAAATTCCCTCACCCACCTCTCTCTCCTCCTAAAGTCGTAGATGTTCGGTTGACTACAGCCGCCTGCGACTTTTCCTTCCTTACCTAAATTCACTCACTCACCTTATTTTCACACCGCCGTGATGAAAATTCTAAATTCATCACAGATATAAACGGCGTCCTGGAGATTTCAACCCCTATTTTTCACCCCTTAGGGATTACTGACATTAACGCCGAGCTTCGAGGACTAGACCCCGAACGGGACCTATAAACCGAATTTCGTCAATTTTGGTTCATGGCAACTAAGAAAAGTGCGAGGTACGTCTTACGGCGTACGGAAAGAAATTTTTTTATTGCATTTTCGGAATCTACATACTTTGAAACGGAAGCCATCAAATTTTGGGGGGGTTTTTAAATTTTTTTTTCATGCTCGATTCCAAAGGTTCATTATTGAAAATGATAAACCAATAGTGCCGAAAGTCTAGATTATGATTCAGACGGCTTGCAAAGCCATAGCGACAGGACCTACCTTAGAGTAAAACGTTTGCCAATTCGAGTAGGCAGTACAGCTTCCTCACTTGCATCACATGAACGTATAGAAGTTGGGTAGGTTCGTTTTGATACGGAACCATCTGCGATCCAACCCGCGTGTATCCTCAAAATTTCAGCTCTCTACGACTATTTTTCGCGTAGTTAGAAGCGTTACAAGGAAACGGTAAACATTTCATGTTTTCGCATGCGCAGACGGAATTTACAGTACGACTCTAATGAAATTCATATGGAACTATCAAAGTAATATTCCTGATCGACCCTCCAAATCTGAACTCGTTCCAACGATAATTAAGGTAGTTATTGGCGTTCCAAGTATTTCACGTTTGCGCATGCGCAGACGAAAGTTACGGTACTTTTTTCAATGATTTATTGGTATGGGACCATCTGTGACCATTTCGACCATTATTTCGGGTGGTTATGGGCGTTACAGACAGACAGACAGACTGACGGACAGACAGACAGACACGGAACCAAGAATGTTCCTCGATGTCTGAAACGCAAAACGGTAGTGGACATTTCCATTTAGGACATAATTTTTTTTACTCAGTCACGAATAAAGTGGAAGCAAAAAAGGGTCACTTTGGTAGTGTCGAAGCAAAAAATGGTTCCATGTCCCAAAATTTCACTTTGGAGATAAATGGATCAACAGCTTCGTGGGATCAAGTTCTTTTGAAAGGATTCAGACTCATATAGCTAGGGACCCCAAAAACTGCCAAATAAAAGAAAACTCTACATAGGGTTCTACGCCCCCTCTCGAAAAATCATCAACGGCATTCATTGATTTCCAAAAGAGGTATGGACAATGGGTGTACAAACCGTTTAGCCAGAAAATCCCACCTTGCTGAGGGCGTCAGTGCATTGTCTGAACAAGGCCCCTGTGTGCACGGTTCAAAATTTCTTTTAGGTTTTACTTAAAACTTCTTTTTTTGGACACAGCAACTTTATTTATTAAAGGTACCTACTGACAGGGTGTCTAGCTGAAACAAGAACCGGAAAAAACGAATGAAACGGTCGTACTAAGTGGACACCTTTGAATGGTGGGTATACTTTGAAAAACGTATCAAAACTATTTATGAAAACCATCCTACTTATTACGTAGACAGAAGAACATAGAATACGCTTTTGCACGCTGGAGGCTGCTCTGATTCCTGATAATAAGAAATATATACTTTTTATACAGCCGACCGGAGGACAATAATTGTGGCAAAACATTAAAGTTGAGAATGCGTTCTTGGCTGAGAAAAGAGGAAGAAGGTTGAGGAAGCTGTGAATCAGCATATTCCATGTTAAGTGATGTAGTGGATGTCAATTGGCGCATCCACCACGAGCGGTGTGGGGGGGGGGGGGGGGGGGATGTGCCTGGCTCTGGTTAAGGGCGGACCTCCACCATGCCCGGGTTCTTTTTGGATAGTTTTGCTCAGTTTGGTTAAGGGCGGACCTCCACCATGCCCGAGATCTTTTGAGGGATGTTGCCTGGTTTGGTTAAGGGCAGACCTCCACCATGCCCGAGATCTTTTTGGATGATGTGCTCGATTTGGTTAAGGGCGGACCTCCGCCATGCTCGAGATCTTTTAGGAGTGTTTGCTTGATTTGGTTAAGGGCGAACCTCCACCATGCTCAAGATCTTTTAGGTTAGGAGAGAGATTAGGTGAGGAGAGAGAGAGATAAGACAGCGTCTTAAGGAGAGGGTAGAATGGTTAGAAAGGCGCAGGAGGGGAGTATATATAGGCCTGGAAGCCGTCTCCCTCCATCCTCTATATAGCTAGTAGAGGATGGTGGGGACCCAGGTTGTGCATCGACTCCCCTGTGACTTCCGTCCCCACTTCTGCGAGTTTATTTGGTGAGAACTTAAGTTTACAATATGTAGAGGTTTGGTTCTGGGAGGAAACCATGACAAGTGACAAATGTAAATGGTTCTTGTTATACATAGCTAACGTAATTGTAATAAGTAGGTAGTAGTAATAATATTTTACATTTGCAGTTCACACGTTCAGGCGCCTCCATGGCACCAAAACGCAAATAATGGTGGACCAAAATGATGGTGGTTTTTGGCGTAATAATCACAAGACTATGTGGGATACCCCCACATACAATACACAATACGCACTAACCTCAAAACTGAATTTTTATCAGCATATATCGCTACTAACGGACTGACAGCGTATTCTTTTATCCGAAACGAGTTAACATTCATGGAGGTGGGTTCAGAGTGAAGCGACGCCATTCAGTGGCATCCAGATTGCGGCGTACGCCTCCGAGCTACGCTTCCTTTGAGCCACTTAGACAAATCTAGGCACTTACACGCTAATAACACTTTTGTGCTTTGTCTACGGCGAGCGTGCTAATCAATGTTGCCGAGCGTCAGTGTGCTCTTGGGATTTCCATCACACTGCATTTACCGTTACCAAGCCTTGGTCATTACAGCCACCCTGGATTCAGTGTTATCTCAATATTCACTTCTGCATGATGGTACAGGTGATTTCATTATAATATTATTGTTGTTGTATTATGTATTGGTTTATTATTCTGTGAATAATACACCTATGTAATCGCTCAGCAAACAATTTTTATAACACCCCCTCAAAATTTTTTCTTTTCCGTTTCAAGGTGGGTAGATTCCAAAAATGCAATGTCCGTCCACCGTACGCCGTGTACAGGCTTCATTTTCGGTCTAAAAAATTCGTTCTTTCGCACACATGCTCCATTTGGGCCCTAGTTGTGTCCCGAAACTTTTCAGCCCGATCGGAAAATACCCAGGGATGTTATGAGTGAAAATGTGTATAAAAATAGGTACTTTTTGTGTTTTAGTAACATGAGCTTTTGAGGTATCGTTTTCCATGTTTTTGGGACGAGAATACCGAATAATGAAGTCGATTTTGACCAAAGAGTGGAAAATTGAGGTTCTACCAAACGTTCAGCTCCCAAAATTGATTTTTTTATGAGTCAAAAACCTGGAAAATCGTCTGAAATCACCATCAATTTGTATAATTACACTAGAAAAAGTGTCAACATGTGGATCACGACGATTAAATGACACTACCAATGATCAAAGATAATATGGAAAAAAAAGAAAAAAGAAAAAAAACGCTGCAAAGTCCTTGTCACATGGGTTTATTATTCTTTTGGACATACCTACAGAAATGTTGGCTGTTCATTTATTGTTTCTTTCATGCGTAATAATCAAAATAGCTATTTCTGATGGTTTCCATTAATTTTGGCCCCTAAAACACAAATGAAGTACGCTCCTTTTTTTTTTAAATAACTATCTTTGATCATTGGTACTGCGATTTAATCGTCTTGATCCACGTGTTGACACTTTTCCCAGTGTTATTATACAAACTGATGGTGATTTCAGACGATTTCCAAGGTTTTTCACTCATAAAAAATCAATTTTGGGAGCTGAACATTTGGCAGAACTCAATTTTCCACTCTTTGGTCAAAGTCGACTTCATATTCGGTCATCCCGTCCCCAAAAACATGGAAAACGATATCTCAGAAGCTCATGTTACCAAATTGTTGCTAAAACGCAAAAGTACCTATTTTTACACACATTGTCACTCATAACACCCCTGGGTATGATCCGATCGGGCTGAAAAGTTTCGGGACACAACTAGGGCCCAAATGGAGCATGTGTGCGAATGAACGAATTTTTTAGACCGAAAATGAAGCCTGTACACGTGATACGGCGTACGGCGGACGGACATTGCATTTTTGGAATCTACACACCTTGAAACGGAAAAGAAAAAATTTTGAGGGGGTGTTATAAAAATTTTCTGCTGAGCGAATACATAGGTGTATTATTCACAGAATAATAAACCAAAAAAGGAGCGTACCCACCTAATTTGTGTTTTGGGGGCCAAAATTGTGGATCAGAAATAGCTACCTATTTCAATTATTTCACATGAAAGAAACAGAAATGAACAGCCAGCATTTCCGTAGGTATGTCCAGTGGAATAATAAACCCATGTGACTTTGCAGCGTTTTTATGAGCTATTTTCGTTTCGCTCCACGGATTAATAAATATACCTCCCGTTATTTACAAAAGAAAATAAACCACCGCTGCTACATACATCCAGTACCACTGAGTTTTCCGCTACAGCAGACTTGTTATATCATTGAAATTATTATAAATTTTCTCATTTGTGGTTTATTATTTAAATAATGAACATTTGGAATCGAGTATGTAAAAGATTTGTACTAAACCCCCCTGTATTTCCCTAATTCATTGGCAGTTCTAAATGTTAACATAAGTTTAAGTTGCTGTTTAAGTTTCCTCAGTGGTTGTTTGAGAAGTATGAGCACATCAATTCGGGTTGTAATCGCATGCCTGTTTAGGCAACTGAGGTATCTTGAGTAAGAAAAAAAATTAGGAATCTTGTCACTTTTCCAAAACGCCGACCACACAGTAATCTTAGAAATGCAGATGCGTTATGATGAGCTAGCGAACATGTGCAGGGTATGAAGCAGCTATGTGCGAGGTACTGAAGTCATTACATTGCTTCAGAGTCTACCACGATAGCGGAACCTAGATCCCTCTTGTGAGAAAAGACCTTTAAAATCGGCATTTCCACACATATTTTGCATTTCAGACCTGCTGAACAAATGTGTTTCTTTTGGCACATATTTATGCATCCGATATTTAGGTCCTAATAATCCAATTTATTTGTGTGTCACAAATCTCTTTATAAATGGGGTTGCAGTGGAGGCCGCTGAGAGTTACATTTTAGTCGAAGGAGGTCACAGAGATAGTAGGGTTTATGAACCGCTGATCTAGGAAATCCCAGAGGAATGGGTAGCCATTATTTAAAACGCTGCAAATTATTACAGAACGGTTTATTAGTTATCTTTATAGATGCCTCTTCTGCTCAGATCACTGTGTTCTGCGGTCAATACAGACATCGAGCCAATAAAGCCTTAAATCGAGTGCTGGAGCCGGCCGGGTAATTAGTTTCACAACAAATATGCGGCAGATTCAAGAATTCTATAATTAATTAATTATCGTTATTCATGAAGCACAACGTTCCTTGTTCAATTTACAAAAAGTAGTTACTTATCAACAAAATCCACAATAACTAACATTCATCAAATGAAATAATATCACGGAACAACCAACTCGATTTCATGCAGCCTTGCCTGACCATGATCAGCTGTTACCTAGCAATGATAATAATTACCTGGACTAGAATTTATACAGTGTCATTCACGATCATGTTGATTCGGAGCAAAATTCAGGGCCTTATTGCGAACGAACGGCTGGAAGGACAATGCTCCGGGTGGTCTCAAAAAACTCCTCAGTTCGAGATCAATTTAAAAAAAATAAAAACATTCGACATAACGGTGGCCAGGAAATGTCAACCCCCTATTTTGACCCCTTAGACATGAATGACGAATAGATGAACAATCGTCATGCTTCTAGAATAACAATAAATACAACGTAAATACGACGTATTTTTATGAAACAGCAATTCCCGGGCCGGCTCCAGTGCCGGATTTAGTGCTTTCCTGGGGGGGGGAGCTCGAGGGTAGGTATTGACCAATGAAAACAGTGATCTACGCAGAAGGGGCATCCATACAGGTAAATAATAAACCGCTGGAAATAATTTGCAGCGGTTTTATTCCACTTTCGGATTCTACGTGTACCTTGAAACGGAAACCATCAAATGCTGTGGCGGGGGGGGGGGGGGGGGGGGGGATTTTTCATGCTCGACTGCAAAGGTTTGTTAATGAAAATCATAAATTAAAATAGCCAAACTTATGATTTGCATATAATAGGAATACTAGTTTCTAAATATTAATGTATCGTGGATGATACAAATTGTGATGTATTATTGGTTTATTATTTTCAATAATGAACCATTGGAATCGAGCAAGAAAAAAAAATTCTTACCCCCCTCAAAATTTGATGGTTTACGTTTCAAGGTATGTAGAATCCAAAACTGCAATAAAAATATTTCTGTCTGTCCGCCGTACGCCGTACGGGCCACTTTTATTAGTTACCATGAATCAAAATTGATGAAATTCGGGTTATAGGTTCCGTTCGGGGTCTAGTTGGTCCTCGAAGCACGACGTTACTGTCAGTCATCTCTAAGGGGTTCAAAATAGGGGTTGAAGTTTTCAAAACGCCTATACCTACCTTTTTTTTACGTGAATTTTTTTACGGTTTTAAATAGTTCTCGAACTTGGGAGTTTTTCAAGACCACCCAGAGCACCGTACGTCCAGCCGTTCGTTCACAGTAATGCCCCGAAGTTTGCACCGACAGGCATTTTCGACACCAGGGTGAATGAAATTGTATACATCAGACCAAATCTCGTCACCAGGGACGCGCCGACAATAGGAAATTGGCCGGAGATAAAATCATTGCTAGGGATCACCTGATTTTATAGCCGGAGTATGAAGTCGAGTTGGTTGTTCTGTGATATTATTTCATTTGAAAAATGATGGCTCTTTTGGAGTTTGTTGATAGGTAGTGAAACATGAATAAACGTTGAAGTATTATTGATGGGTAGATTATTACTACACGATGGTAAATCATTACTCAACGATAAATTATTACACAACGGTTCGTTATACCATCTACGTAGAAGGGGCTGGAGTTTGTTGGTAGGTACCTACTTTTGCAACTTTTTTCACTCCTCATCAACAATTTCTTTTCAGAACATCGTTATGTGTGTTTCTTTTTGTTAGGTACTGTTTGTCATCGGCAGAATTATTTTAGCAACATTTAACTCGTGATTTAGGTAGGTACCTAGTAACGAGAACGGGGTTAGGTACTAACCTACGGAGGGTCGGCGATCTACATAATATGTATAGACTAATACATATTATATAGACGGGTTATCTATACAGAGAGCTGTGATCTGTAAAAGAAGGGTATTCTGTACAAAATAATAAACCGTTGTGCAGGGATTTGCAGCGTTTTGTTTTAACTTGGGAATAAATTTCATTTCATTCAGTTTGTAGCTAGTTTTACTTTTTACTTTTACGTTTACAGAATGCGTTCATTAAACATACTTTTACGCTTCCGTTTTATGTTTACGTTTCACGTTTACGTTTCGAGATGTGTTACGTAAACATACTTTTGTAGTTTTACGATAACAAATGGCTACAACACAATGGGTTCATATGATACGTTTCGAGATGTATTACGTAAAATGAACGAAGAAGAAGGCTTAGCTCAGGCTGAGCGGTTCAGAGGTGATGTGATTTGAAGGGAAGAAATTCAGGAAAACGATGGCAGAGGAAATTTATAACAGGAACGGATAGACTATTCCTGTCAGTTATATAACAGCATGGGGCGGGTGGGAACACACATGTAATCTTCCTGTACTACACAAGCTTTCCCAGAGGCCAAAAATATCGTGAAGCGCACCTCACGAGCCCAGCACTTGATCTGTTGGGGCGCTTGGCGGGACTTACGCCTTTCGCCAAGGTAAAAATATACAAAGGGAACGGAAGAAAAGTTGTGGCTTATGCGTATATGCGGCTCCAGCTTAATAAAATACAGATCATTCAACCATAAAATGCTACACTAAACTTGAACCGCACATCCTCACTATAGTAAGTATACAGTACTTGGTAATAACAAAAGACCAAACAGAAAAACAAAACGCTCTGCAGGGCGTACTTACCATCGTTTGAACATCAACGTAAAGGTCAACAATAGGAAGAAATTACCTGAAACAGACAGAAATTATGTAAGACAAGCATTGCAAATCAAGGTATCAACTATCTCCTAACCGAAAGGTGGTGCATGCAACTCGACTTTTCAGTTGTTCAGCTAGTTTTTTCCGAGGTCTATACCTGTACAAAGCGAATCTCATAATAATCTCATAATAAATTATTGCCGATACTTTTATCAACAAGAAAAATTACTGAATTATGAAAGGTGAAATATGGTAAAATGAGATGCAGGCTTTTCATAACCTGGTTTCATCACTCAACATATGGCAACCTAAACCCATCAACTAAATGATCACGGATTCCGCTTTGCCCTTTACGAAATACACAGCACAGGTGACTCAATTACCGGTGATACGAGAATCAATCTCAGGTCTATTGAGTTTTCCTCTTGCGCGGCTTTGGCTCGTCTTTTTGCTAGTGAAAGGACGCCAAGGGGAGCAGACTAAAGGCCGCTTGGAGATATTATGGGGTAACGAGGTTCGAGCTAAGGAAAATATGATTAGAAAGTTTCGACAATGCAGATTGTAGAGCCTTTGGGACCTCCTCCTCGGGTATGACACAAGAAGAAGTACTTTGTGCCATCTCATGCAAAATAACGATACAGGTACCTACTTCACAAGCAATGTAGACAGGAATAATGAGCGTTTTCTGTATAATAAAAAAATCTGAAGTTCTGAACTGCACTTCAGAAGGTGAATTTTTGCCTCCTCGTTACCTCCGTGATAAATAAAGTGAGCGAAATATGAAAACCCAACAACCCGCTATTTAAAACTAATAGCTAATATTGGAGGGAAAATTCGAAAACTGGGGGGGGGGGGGGGGGGCATGAGAGAGTAAAGCGCGGCCTCGATAATCCGACACTGGCAATCCGGCACATGCAGTAATCCGGCGTTTTTTCAGAAGGCAAACCTCCACAATGTTTTGTGGACTTTGTTCTACCTCTATGTTTGCTGTATGTACCTAACTGTTCTTTGCTCTCAGCTCAGTTGCCGTGCTGTGTGTTACGCCGTTCCCTAAAAACTATGTCATTCAAACGAAACATAAAAATTTATGTTTGCTCGAGTAGAGATGATCAACCGTTTGGAGAAAGGTGAAAAAAATATCAGAGTTAGCCCGCGAATATGGTGTTGGAAGAGAGCTACTGTTCATGACATTCGGCAGAAACTTGAAAAGATCCAGACATTCATAAGCACTGCGGAATCGGGTTTGAAACACGGACAGACTCTGAAATCAGGTAGGTTTCATGATGTTGAAAATGCGTTGTTCACATGGTTCCTTCAAGAGCGCCCTAGAAACACACCACTCTCCGGTGACATAATTCGCCAAAAAACCCAGTTTTTCTACCAAAACATTTATAAAAATTACAACTTCAAAGCTGGTGTTAGGCTGGTTTGATAACTTTAGAAAAATGTTTGGAATTCGGCTTCTTACTTAAGTGGGGAAACATATTTGGTACTACATAGTTGTATGTATGTACATGAATAAATTCTTTATACTCAAATAATTCGTATAATATGATGTATATGAGGCGCTTTGGGCTTCCATCTTACCTGCTGGCCGTCATATGTGACTACCTAAAGAACCGCAGCTTAGTGTATGAGTCCGAGGGGAAGGTGTGCAGAAAGAAGATCACCAGCGGGGCGGCTCAGGGGTCTATATTGGGGCCCGATCTGTGGAATGTGAGCTATGATGGGATCCTCCTGCTGGACATGCCAGAGGATGTGTTCCTGGTGGGCTATGCTGATGATGTAGCGGTGGTGATAAAAGACCATACTCTGGAGGGCCTCCAGTGGAAGCTCAACCAATCAATGAGGCGAGTCATGCCTTGGATGGAGGAGCATGGGTTGCAGCTTGCAGTACACAAAACCGAAATAGTGTTACTGACTAAGAGGCACATCAACCGTGTCACCCAATTTCAGGTGGAGGACGAAACCATTGACTCATCTCATTCGGTGCGATACCTGGGAGTGACCCTCGACTGCAGGCTGACCTTCTGGGAGCACATCAAGCGAGCAGGAGAAAGAGCAGCGGCAGTGACAGCAAACCTGAGCAGGCTAATGGCAAACATTGGTGGACCATCGCCCAAGAAAAGGAAGATGCTCATGACCATAGCCGAGGCAATCATGTTATATGGAGTGGAGGTGTGGGCTGAGGCTCTACAAGTTAAAAAGTACCGAGACCACCTTCGGTCAGTGCAGAGGAGAGGAGCCCTACGAATAGCAAGTGCTTACCGTACCGTCTCCTTCCCTGCCATTGGGATCATTGCTGCCACCATCCCAATCGACCTCCTAGCAATGGAGAGGAAGCGTATCTACCTCCGGCGATCCGCACAGGAGTCAAGATCCCTTATCAAGAAAGAGGAGAGAGAAATAACCTTGCAGCAGTGGCAAAATGAGTGGGAAACTGATGACAGGGGGGCATGGACACGCTTGCTTATTCCACAGGTGCGCCCATGGCTTGACAGGAGGCACGGAGAAGTCGATTTCTACATCACTATGTTCCTGTCGGGCCATGGATACTTCCGGTCCTATCTGCACAGAAGGGCGCTAGCAGACACCACAACGTGCTGGTACTGTAAAGCACCAAACGACGACGCCGAACACACGTTTTTCCACTGCTCCAGATGGAGCAGGGAAAAGGAGATCCTAGAAGAACAGGAGGGCGAAATCACACCAACTAATGTGATCGGGAAGATGATCTCCAGGCAGAAAACCTGGGAGAGGATTGTGTCCTACATAGTCCGAATCCTCAAGGCAAAAAAGCTGGACGACCCGATTCTCAGATGAGCAATAAACTGGAGACCGCAAGAAGAGATCAGAAGAGGGCGTGACTCCGCCCAGTGATCGACCCCACTCCGAAGTAATGCTGAACAAGTGATTCCGGGGTGGATTAGGTCAAGAGGATCAGGGTTAGTGGGTTTTTAGTGAGTGAAACCTCACACGGCTGCGGAGTGCGGACCCTCCAAAGCGCAAGTCTTTTTCAAGATTTTCCCACTGTTTCCCTCGTAAAAAAAAAAAAAAAAAAAATACAGTTAAATAATAAACCGTTCTGTAATAATCTGCGTTTTGTTCTCCATAACATGTTTGGTTGGCTCCGGAACTATTCCCACTCATTCTGACGATCGAATAACGTTCATGCATACTTTGACGGGTGACTGAAGTATGTAACGAAGTTCGTTACGCAGCATGACCTATCGAGAGCGGATTTCCGAAGTACCTACCGTACTTAGACGCGTTACGATATAAAAAGTATTCCGCCGTTTTATAAAAAAATAATAATTTGAAGTTGTGCGCTCAAATCACGTTTCTTAGATTCAAATAAGTACAGTAATAATTATAGTGATAATTATAACGATATTAACTATAATAATAATAATAATAATAATAATAATACCTACCCAATAACTAAGTATCTTCCCTGTCCTCGTTGATTAGACGAAATCTGTTTCAACCAGTTCAAGTTCATCTTAAAGCATGAAAAACCTGAATTTGGTATATTCATTTATATAAAAATATTATAGTCCTTCTCTGTGTAGATTCACATTCATTGCGTTAATTCGAGAGTTTATTGTTATTTATTTTTTAAATACACCTACTAACTTCGCGAGAACTCGGATGGATGCTGGATGCTCAGAAATGGATCTTCATCAAACAATTACCTATTCTTGTTCTAAAATTTTTGCATCCATGGCAACTGAGTAGGTACCTACCATTTTCTAGGAAAATTTACTGAGGCAGGCAAGTCAGGGGGAAATCCAGACGGAATCATGATAATATCGATTAAATCGAGGCGTAATGTATGATGTTTTACCTGATTTTGGCGAACTTGTTATGAGACTTCTCTAGCACAGAACTGTCGACATTGAATAGGAAGGAGAAAACTGGATGTTTGCCCTAAGCGGATTAGCGAACAGATTAGCAGTATTTACAGTTCATGTTCACAAGAATAATTACATTTTCCGAAAATATCTAGTTCAATTCAGATGAAGGACGCTGCAAACTTGAGATCCTCCACCTTAACACCTCAGTTCGGTCCTTTCAAAAGCAGAGGCGGTAGACTCTGATTAAATAAGGGTAGAGGGATCGCGATTTGTTAGCTTTAAACGGCGACAGACAACCCCCTTTTCCTTTACACAATCGTTTAAGGAATATAAGCTTCGTCTAAGTTATTCAAACCTAACCGCAGCAACCCGGTGTGTACAGAGGATCCCACCGGTGTTATAACTCTTGTCCCGTTTAAAATTCAGACACGCGGAAAACTATCTGCGGAGAGACGCGACGATAATGTCACAACAACAGGTGGTCGCAAAGAGCTGCAGAATGTTAAAAGGCTCATCGTCACGTCTCTCACTTATCGGTGAGCTGTGTGCACGACATATCGGGAAAAAAGCCATTCCATTGCGGACATTACGGCAATCTGTGAAAAAAATAAACCGTAACAAACGGCACGCTCGCACAATAAGAGATATATATGCATTTATGCAACTACATCAATTCGTTAAAATTCAAATGGAGCACCATGCAAATCCAACTGCAACGTTCTTCTGTTCTCGCATAAATATGACATTTCTGACATTTGGCTTTGGCGGTTAACTCCATAGCTCTCACATGGGATATGACCGGGTATTATCACTTCAGTGCCACCATTTGGTTTATTATTCTGTGAATAATACACCTACATGTATTCGCTCAGAAAAAAATTTTTGGAACACTCCCTCAAAATTTTTTCTTTCACGTTTCAAGGTGCGTAGATTCCAAAAATGCAATGACCGTCCGCCGTACGCCGCTGCCGCATCATCCATATCTACCTTTATTTTCCGTCTAGAAAATAGGTTCATTCGCACGCAGAGTCCATTTGAGCCCTAGTTGTGTCCTGAAACTTGGCAGTCCGATCGGAATATACCCAAGAGTGTTATGGTTGAAAAATGGGTGTAAAAATAGGGTGTTTTGGTGTTCAGTATAACACGAGCTTGTGAGGCACCGTTTTCCATGTTTTTTAGGACGAAGAGAACATGAAGTCGATTTTGACAAATTGAAGTTCTCGCGAGGTTTCAGCTCCCAAAATACATACTGTATGAGTTATTGTCTGAAACCACTATAAATTTGTATAATACTAGACGTAGTATTAACAGGTGAATCAAGTCTCCTGAATGGTACTATCAATACTATCAATCACCAAAGATAATTTGTCAAAAACATGAACCTAATTCGAGTTTTTCGGGGGCAAAATGAGTGGAAAACACCAAAAATAGCCATTTCAATTATCGCACACGAAAGAAACAATAAATGAACAGCCAACATCTCTGAGATATGTCCATAGAACAATAAACCCATGTGACAAGGACTCTGTAGCATTTTCTTGTTCGAAGAAAGCTTTATTGTAATATAATTTATTACATATATTTTTGTCAACAATTTATTATCCATGGACATAAAACGTGGGTGGGCATTCTGCGTTTCCTAGACGCGAAAAACGGTTGAAAGATAAGTTATCTCCAGAATCCCACGAGAGAAAAAATTGCAAGACACTTGCTACTCAGGTCTTTTCAACTGATTAAAACAAGCATCTTAATATCCACTCTACAAATGCCAAATGATATACATATATTATGATATGCTTTTTTTTGGTATTATAAAATCATTATTCGTTTCAGGACTGGAAATAGCAAGAAAATCGCGATGTCCGAGGACGAACCCTGCCACTCGAGAGATAGGTGAGTCTATGAAAATATGGCATACCTAGTTAGAGAAAATAATTATTCTTCAAGAAGTAGAGAATTATCTGCTAAACTTTTAGAATATACTACCCAAGCTCGATACGTATACCCACGAGCGTGATTATAATATGACCAGGAGTCGGGTCCAAGAATGTGAATACTAGTCGAAGTACGCCCCGGTATTGAAGGGAGGAGCAGAATACAATCTTGAACCGATAAAATCTCAGGTTGAATAGAGAAGACAATTCTTATATTTCGGAACCTTCATATAAGAAAATAACTCATTTTCAGACCATAATACAGTTTTTTAGTAAAACACTGGAGATTGCTAAAGGAAAGAACTCAGTTCTTCCGCTCAGCTTTTCTGTTTCGGAAAAGTGGGGGGAAAAATAATTTATTATGGGAAGTGAAGAAAGAGGCAAAGCGATTAACTAAGTAGCGGCTATTTAAATTCAGGCTCCAAAGTGCCCGAATGGAGTCAGAGGGGTTGGCATAATGGAGTGAAAAAGCTAAAGATATCATTACATCTCTGCCCCGTTAGAAAGAAAGACTTGATTCAATCGTCAGAAGCTTTTTGGAGAAGGACGTTATAAAAAAATGTTTCAATCTTATTGCAGCTGTGGCGAAGGAATATGAGAACAGCAATCCTCTGAGAGGCCCAAGTGACAGAAGGACAGCATTTACATTTTTTTCTTATCGACTGTTTCATAAGTTCATTAGATTCATGTATATGTTACCGGCAGTGTGAAATAAGGCAATGTAAGAAATAAAAGGGCCAGGCAATGTATGAAATAAATATCATTTCATACTTTGTCTAGGCATTGTATACAATGCCTTATTTCACACTTTGCCGGTAACATATCAAGTATTGCTTCGTTGTGAGATTGCGGAGTTTTAATCGTTTACGGCGAACGATTAAAAAATGTATATATAAAATTCGGCTGTTGACCCACAACCCTTACAATAATAACGGCAATGTTTCCATTTTTTAGAGCAATATTGTTGAATACGGTATTTTTCAAATCGCATTTCATGAATGCGATATGAGGTTGACTTTATTTGAAAGGGTAATTCGGGATGGACGAGTAAAGAGTGGTTTGAGGTACAAATAGAATCGCGACGCCATAGCGTAGCGCCTAGCACTTATTAGCTAAACGCTAAAGCATATCGTAGTCTAATGGACTCAGTATCGTTCCCTACCTAGAGCATTATTCTTTCATTCTATAGACTTTTTACGGTTCAAATAAAACTTGGATATTCAAATGGAAAAGTCAAGTTTTATATTATGATAGAAAACTAACTGGAAATTAATTCAATTTGAAATTAAAATATCTAATTTATTGGAAAAAGCTAAAAATATTTACCTACCTATCTCTCATGTCGCTTCGCATACTATACTTCCCTTCTGTTATCTACTCTTCCTTGGTTCGCCTGTTATAAACACAGAAGTTATCTAAGTGGAGAGAAATTAACAGAGAATGACTAAAGGGTTGGCTTACTCATTCGAACTCCTTCCAAGCAGTTCACCTTAAATTACCGTAAACGAATGTTCATAAAATGAAATGCTTTAAAAGGTGAGCTAAATGAGTACTCTTACCTAAAGGTAGAGATGCCTAAGGACGGACAGCTAAGGGACGAGATACCTATGGCCCTCAGAAGGAGTAAGCCGTTGAGGGTTCAGAAGATCAACACTGAAGCCACCAATTTCATTCCATCTCCCACAATCTTTCGCACGAAGCTTCGGGATTAGGTACTTTAATCTGGCGACTCCCCGAAAGCCAAACTCCACGGCGAAGCAATACGGTAAGAGGTTATAGCCGCATGACAAACCTCCCTTTTCACTTACTTATAAAACGGCGGCGATACACCGTGTCCCGGTTTCCAGACTATTCGTCCCGAGGGAAAAGGAGAAACGGTTTACGAGTCTCGTGAGACCTTCGTTGGATCCTCCAAATTAAATCCACTCCCACCTCTCAGACCCCCTGAGTTAAATACAGTATGGTCTATCCGGGAGTTCGCATTCAGTATACAGCCTGCGCCTCGGTAAATTCCGACGCCACAGCGGCAAAACAAACATCAATACTCCCCAATGAATCGACCGTGATTATGCGCTTGAATCGGATGTCACACGTGAGGAATAGAGCGAAGAGAGGATTTCAATAGGTACGGGTACATGAGGGACAACCGGATCACCGAGTCGTAAAGCTATTTATCTGTATTAATTTCGATGAACGAATGAACATACGTTCCGACGAAAAATTATTAATAATTATTATCAATGCACACTGCAGAGAAAACAGCCGAATTTTAAGGAGCAATAAAAATATGGCTATGGCCTACCTGTCACTGATGAATGAATTCATTCGATACACTTCACTATAAATGTGGGGGAATGATGAGTCACTCGATCAGTTCTGGGGTACCTTAAATGGAAACAAATGCGTAATTATAACGTTAACCCCGACGGAAGAAGAAAAGAAAAGATTTCAACATGTCAAAATTACTTAATTGGTAAGGAAGTTCTGCTAGGAGTAGTAAGACTAATTTGGATTACAAAAAATTGGTCAAGATTGAGTGTTTATGTGCTATAATCGCTTAACATACATAAAAAAAGGTCTGCCAAAATGTAGCACAGCTTCCTCGCCATCATAATAGGTTGATTGAAACAGTAGTTGGGAGAGTCGCATGCACCTCTGCACATATTCAAGCAATTACGATTTTATTTATACGGGACCATCAAAGGTGTAACCTCCATGTACCCTCCAAATTTCAGATCAATGCGATCACTTTTCGGGTAGTGTCTACCCCCTCTGGTACGCTTTTTGACATAGTACTTGCCACAATTAGGGTGTGATACTAGAGTGGAATAAATAGGCTTAGGATAAGACTAGGAAGTCTAACTCATTACGTGAATGCATGGAAAACTATCTGTGATCTACGATAGACTGTGAAAACAACAAGACTAGTTTAGATTAGGACGGGGAGGAAAAATTTGTAAAATCACTCACTCACCCATAATAAGTGCTTGATGCTGTGCACATAATTATGCTAGCCTGAAGAAAAACCGCAAGCTATAATAAAAGGCGATGATGCGGAGGCTGAGCTAAGCACGAATAAAGCAAGCTGCTGTGAACCCCTCTCGAACATGCCACTAAAGCCTGCACCTCAAGTGGGCCATCCTGGACTTACGTGCTGATCAACGCTGGCGGCGGGTGATAAGGAAATAAATATGTAAAAGTAAGAAATGGATACATATAATAAGTGAGTAATGTTTGTCGTGGTTCCATTACCTAAATAAAATCGGAAATGAGATTAGTGCACAGCAGGTTCGATTTTTGACAGTCGACGGAGGCCGATTTCGAGTTGTAACATAAACTTGACATACGTGTACCCGAAGTTTCACTCAGTTCGGATGATTCATGGAGCGCATTACGGAAAAACTAAATTTGGACCCCATGTCACAACAGCATAACACGAGAAAGACGTATGAAATTTTGTGATTCTCGATAATGTATTGCAGATAGAGTTCAGGTTTTAGTCAATTCAGTTAGTTCTAATCAATACGAAAAACGCTACAAATTATAACAACGGTTTAACATTTTACCTGTATAGATGCTCCCTTCTGCGTAGATCACTGTTTTCTGTGGTCAATACCCCCGAGCTCTCTCCAGGAAACCCCTAAAGATCAATTCAATAATTCGATCATTAATTATTTGAAGTTATTCATGAAGCATAAGGTAAATAATAAACCGTTGTGTAATAATTTACAGGTTCACTACACTACACTATCTACCTTCTGCGTAGATAGTGTAATAAACCGTTGTATAATAATTTACCAAAATTTACCCAATAATACTTCGTTTGTTCAAGTTGCAAAAGTGTCTACCAACAAAATCCAAAAGAGCCATCATTTTCCAAATGGAATAATATCATAGAACAACCAACTCGACTTCATACAGCCATCCGTGATTATAATCAGTTGCTCCCTGGCGATGATATCTGGGCCACGACCATGTTGATGAAGCTTTTCGGTGCAAACGAACGGCTGGTCGTACAATGCTCCGTGTGGTCTCAAAAATTCTATAGTTCAAGATCAATTTAAAAACGCAAAAAAACCATACCGTTCTATTGGAAGTTTTCGAGCTACGGCGCTCTGAAAATTTCAACCCGTATTTTTCACCCCTTAGAGATTACTGACAGTAACGCCGAGCTTCGCGGACCAACCAGACCCCAAATGGGACCTACATACCAAATTTCATTGATTTCGGTTCATGGCATCTAAGAAAAGTGCGAAGTATGGGGTACGTCGGACAGAAAGAAATTTGTTTAGTGCGTTTTCGGATTCTACGTACCTTGTTACGTAAAGTATCAAATTTTGAGAAGGGGTTACATTTATTCAATGCTCGATTCCAAAGGTCTATTATTGAAAATAATAAATCAAAACCGTCTCCACGCACCAACAGGAGAGGTTTTTCCAAGAAAAACTAACAATTAATTCGAAAAAACTACTTCCCGAAAAACGTTTTTCGTGTGCAGCGTTTGCTAAGACGATCTGTAGTCATAACATGCTGTTCAGAATCATCCGATGAAATATGTGTTTCCAGTTGTGCAGGGCGAAAAGGGGATAACATCATATTGGAAGGGAGAGGGAGAGAAAACGTGGTAAATACCGGTATCCCAACCCTGCAGAGGTGCTCGCGCTAGGTTATTTAATAAATTTTTTTATAGCGAAATATCCGAAGTACTATAAGAACGCAGGCGAGGCACTAAACCCGGCTACCGTCATATTCCTGACACCATTCCGGGCGTCATACACGATGCTATAACACGAGGAAAGAGAATGCTACAATCTAAAAAACGCTGCAAATTATTACACAACGATTTCTTATTTACTTCTATAGATGCCCCTTCTGGCCCTGTATAGATAGCATAATAAACCGCTGTGTAATAATTTAACACTGTGCAATAATTTACCCAATACTTCAACGTTTGTTCAAGTTGCAGAAGTACCTATCAACAAAATCCAAAAGTACCTAAAAACAAAATTATGGCATTTTTGGTTTATTATTTTCAATAATAAACCTTTGGAATCAAGCATGAACACTTTTTAACCCCCCCTCAAAATTATGATGGTTTCCGTTTGAAGGTATGTAGAATCCGAAAATGCAATTAAAAAAAATTCTGACCGTCCGCCGTACTGAGCACTTTTCTTAGTTGCCATGAACAAAAATTGGCGAAATTCGGTTTATAGGTCCCATTTTAGGTATAGTTGGTCCTCGAAGCTCGGCATTAATGTCAGTCATCCCTAAGGGGTGAAAAATCGGGGTTGAAATCTCCAGGACGCCGTTCACATCGAATTTTGTTATGGTTTTAAATAGTTCTCGAACTTGGGAGTTTTTTAAGACCACCCGGAGCATTGTACGGCCAGCCGTTTGTTCACAGTAAGGCCTAGAAGTTTGCACTGACAGGCTTTTTCAACAGGAGGGTGAATGAAATTGTATACATTCAGCCCAGATATCATCGCTAGGGACGCGACAACAATCGGAAATTGGCCCCGAGATAAAATCATTGCTAGGGATCACCTGATTATATTCATGGAGTATGAAGTCGAGTTGGTTGTTCTGTGATATCATTTCATTTGAATCTTTTGGAGTTTGTTAGTAGGTAGTGAAACTTGAACAATCATTGAAGTATTATTGATGGGTAAATTATTATTATTACACAACAGTTAATTATACCATCTACGTAGAAGGGGCTTGAGTTTGTTGGTAGGTACTTTTGCAACTTGAACAACCGTTGAAGTATTATTGATGGGCAAATTATTACACAACGGTAAATTATCACTCAAATGTAAATTATTGCACAGCGGTTCATTATACTATCTACGTAGAAGGGGCACCTATACAGGTAACTTATTACACAACGGTTTATTTGCCTTATGCTTCATGAAAGACAACAAAATAATTAATGATTGAATTATTGAATCCCGTGCATTTGTATAGAAAACTTTAATTCATGTCAGTTGATTCAGTCATCTCTAAGGCCCCCTTCACACTAAACGAATCCGAATCAATCACAATCAATCCGAATCAAGGCGAATCTGATTCGCCAAGATTCGGTAACATGGTAACCCTTCCGAATGCACACAAACTCAGTTCCCGCCTTCACACCAGCCGAATCCGGTTGAATCCGCCCCGATTGAAGCGTGCAGGTGATTCGGCTTGTCAGAATCTTCGTCCGTCCGTCAGTCGTGAATGAACAGTAGACGCCATGGATGTGGAACTTTTAATTCTGAAAGTTAAAGAAAATAATGCGATTTATGACGGGACTTCAGGTCCCACCAAATCCAGTAGTATTAAAAACAGTTCCTCACTCATCCGAAAAAAATTGTAGAATTTCTTCTCGTCGTTCCGAAGATCAGGTTGTAGATGATGAAAAATGCCGAATTCCGGCCTCCTTCGATTTATTTCACTAATCCACATTCTACACTTTTTTTGTTTACACCGTTGCCTTTGACGGAATATTATTGTATTAATTAAAACTGCCTCCATTATGGACGCTCAAACGCAACTGTGGGAAGAAAAGGAAAAAACGGGAGGGGGAAAGGATTCGGGCTGACTTGTTTTGACTCGACTGGTGTGAAGACATGGAGACCACAAATCAGATTCGCCTTGATTCGGATTGATTGTGATTGATTCGGATTCGTTTAGTGTGAAGGGGGCCTAAGGGGTTCAAAATAGGGGTTGAAACTTTCAAAACGCCGTATCTCAAAAACTTTCGATTGAAGGGTATGGTTTTTTTACGTTATTAAATTTGTCTTGAGCTAAACAATTTTTTGAGACCACCAGGAGCATTGTACGTCCAGCCGTTCGTGTGCACCAAAAAGCTTCGTCAACATGATCGTGAATCAAACGGTATAAAACCGGCCCGGATATCATAACTACGGAGCATCTGATTATAATCAAGGATGGCTGTATGAAGTCGAGTTGGTTGTTGTGCGATATTATTTCATTTGATAAGTGATGGACTATTGGATTTTGTTGGTAGGTACTTGTGAAACTTGAACAAACTGTGAAGTATTATTGATGGGTAAATTATTACACAATGGTAAATTATTACAAAACGGCAAATTATTACACCACGGTAAATTATTACACAACGGTTCATCTACCACGAAGGGGCTGGATTTTGTTGATTGGTACTTTTGCAACTTGATCAACCGTAGAAGTATTATTGATGGGCAAGTTATTACACAACGGTTCATTATACTTGACCAGAGGGTAGGTACTGACCACAGAAAACAGTGATCTACGCAGAAGGGGCATCTATTTCTCTCCACATCAACAATTTTCCTTCAGAACTTCATTATTTGCGTTTCTTTTCGCCATTTTAGTTACTGTTTGCCATCGACAGAATTATTTTAGCAATATTTAACTCGTGATTTAGGTAGGTACCTAGTAACGAGTACGGGGTTAGGTACTAACCTACGGAGGGTCTGCGATCTACATAATATGTATAGACTAGTACAACATATTATATTATACTAGCTGTGTACCCGCGCTTCGCAACGGTAGAACAGACACTCCCTTTAGGACAGGCCCTACTCATAACAGATACCACCTCCTCAACTGATCAGAAACCTTCCCCAATGCCAACCCTAACTGCCTTTAACCCCCCCGTATCCTATGAACCCTCCCTACCTGGTTAGAAACATTCCTCAATGTTCACACAACAAATTCCCAAAGTTGCACTCCAATTGGTCAAGTAGTTTTGAAATTTCTGTAGACCCCCCCCCCCCCCCTCTCATAACCTGTACCCCCCTCCCACTAACATCCTGATTGAAGTACCACTTGAATGTACTCGTCGAGCTGAATCCAGAATCTAATTACAATCGGATTTACGTCCAACCGTTCAAAGTTATTATTATAAGCATAAACGTCCTCATAGAAGTGATTATAACACGTTTTTTAGTAGTATTTCATTCATAGCGTTTCAACGGATGGACAGATTCAAATGCGGATTTTTCATAAACCTTCCCAGATAAATTCTGCGTCAAATGGTACCAGCCGCAACTTTCTACGTTCAGCCGTTCTCAATTGATGCCGAGACAAACAAACAGACACTGTTTTATTATATGTATAGATAGACGGGTTATCTATACAGAGAGCTGTGATCTGTAAAAAATAATAAACCGTTGTGCAGGGATTTGCAGCGTTTTTTTATTGCATTCCCCATCATATTTTGAGGGGGGGGGGGGGGGGGTTAAAAGCAAATTTCCACGCTCGATTCCAAAGATTCACTACTGAATAGAAAAGAAAAAACGCTGCAAAGTCCTTGTCACATGGGTTTATTATTCTATTGGACATACCTACAGAAAGGTTGGCTGTTCATTTATTGTTTCTTTCGTGCGTAATAAGCGAAATAGCTACTTCTGATGGTTTCCATTAATTTTGGCCCCCAAAACACAAATTAGGTACGCTCTTTTTTTTCTTTTTTTTTTAAACTATCTTTGATCATTGGTAGTGCCATTTAATCGTCCTGAACCACGTCTTGACACTTTTTCCAGTGTTATTATACAAACTGATGGTGATTTCAGACGATTTCCCAGGTTTTTCACTCATAAAAAATCAATTCTGGGAGCTGAACATTTGGTAGAACTCAATTTTCCACTCTTTGGTCAAAATCGACTTCATATTCGGTCTTCTCGTCCCCAAAAACATAGAAAACGATATCTCAGAAGCTCATGTTACCAATATGTTGCTAAAACGTAAAAAGTACCTATTTTTACACACATTTTCACCCATAACACCCCTGGGTATATTCCGATCGGGCTGAAAAGTTTCGGGACACAACTAGGGCCCAAATGGAGCATGTGTGCGAAAGAACGATTTTTTTAGACCGAAAATGAAGCCTGTACACGTGATACGGCGGACGGCGTACGGCGGACGGACATTGCATTTTTGGAATCTATGCACCTTGAAACGTAAAAGAAAAAAGTTTGAGGGGGTGTTATAAAAATTTTTTGCTGAGCGAATACATAGGTGTATTATTCACAGAATAATAAACCAAAAAGGGACAGAAGGAAAAATATGATGCTCATCGATGCACAGCGAACTAGAAATCAAGGAAGCGTTAGCGCACATCAATATAATTATTCTAGATGTATAAAACGCACCCCAATCGTAGATTGGGACTGGACCAAACTACTTTACCTACATGTACCTACTTAATCATAATCTCCATACCAAGCAAGAATGCGAGGTCACAGAAATCAGCCACGTGGTCGCCCCATGAAGTTAACGTTAACATCGTCATAATATAGTTTCTATCAGGCTTGTAATTTCGAATCTGCCCCATGGGGAGCAGCACTTACTTTGATCTCGGGCAATGGGTTCCGCTCGCGAAAGAGAAGGTTGTTTCCATTAAGCAAATGAATATATACGTTTCAGGGACGGCCCCGCGGTTTCCCATTTAACAACGATCGTAAACTCGCACACAAGACCGGGAAATTAGTAAGTTTAATCTTAAGTAAGGGGATTGAATGTTTTTCATACCTAAATGACCTGCATGTGCTAGAATGGAGATTAGCTAATACACTGAAGTACAGAGCAGATCATTCATTCTACACAAAAAACTTAATTATCGATGGTACTTGAGAACATTATCTAGAACAACTGAGGGAGAACCTAAATCCCATCTCATTGAAGGTTCTTCCCGACAAAATGATACAACCCGGCCCAGAATGTTGTAGATGGAGCACTGAAAATTGATGGGCAGGTACGTAGATTAAGCGTTTCAATCCATATTCCTGTTGAATCCTCCACTATCTATTCGGCGGGAGAGACCAAGGTAGATGGGAATGACGAAATGAGAATCGAAAAACAAACGTCAGCAAGAACAGTTATGTGCGGGGAAACTACCATACAGTCTCAAACATTACAATCGGAAAACGCTGAAAATTCTAACACAACGGGTTATTATTTAGCTAGGCGAATGTGCTGCAAGCAATACTCTCGCGACGCTCGTAAATGTACCGGGGAAAGGCAAAGGCAAAGAGTACATACAGGTTTATCCGGTATAAAATTCACCGAAATCCGATTGAAGATTCGTTTGCGCATGAAACAAATATTCACTGAAACCCCCCAGAAAATTGAGAACGAATACACAAGGGAGTAGAAAACAGGCCCTCTGATGGGTTCATTCCCCGACTAATTGATATTCATGAACTGCCGTAAATCCAACTTTTTTCTTGGTTGGTAGGAACTGGTAGAGCCAATTCCAACATCATCAACTCATATTCATCAACAAGTATCCATCAAAATTCCCAAAATAACCTTCTTCCCTTGGGCTAAAAAAAGTGTTCGAGAGAACCAAACTTGAGTTCATACAGCGTTACCTGAATCGTGTATTCCGTCACTGATAACCGGGATAAAGTTATTACTGTGTGACTCAAGCACATGAAAATGCAATGTTTCGAAAATTCAACTGGCAATAAAGAAAAAATGCTGTAAACTATGACACAAAGGTTTACTACTTTTCTTTATAGACAAGTAAAATGCGCAACCATTATTTAATTTTATGCATACCTTTTTTTCATTTATTTATTTATTATTCTATTTTTATTTTTATACGGATCATTGAATTCCTATTAGCGTAATTAGAATACTCGCGTTTGCGCATGCGCTGTGGTCGTACCAATAATCCAATCGCTTTGTAATTCATCGGGAGCCATCTGGGGGCCCAACCCGCGTGAGCAAAAGCACCTATCAACAAAATCCAAAACAATAACCTTCCTTCAAATGAAATAATATCCTGCAACAACAAACTCGATTTCAAAAAGCCATGCGTGATTATAATCAGCTTTTCTCTATCAATGCACGTATACCGTATGATTCGCACTCATGTTGACGAAGCCTTTCGGTTCAAACTTCAGGGCCTTACTGTGAACGGACGGCTCCAGGTACACAATCATGGAACTGACCGTCAGTGGGGCCGTCTCTACGAGAATTTAGCTGAGTCTGTGACCTTCTCAGACGACCTCTTTCATCAATAACCTTGTCGATATCGACGAAACTCGCGAGGCATGACCTATGAATCACCAGTACAACGGGGGCACCAACGATTTGTCAATTCTACTCGTAGTTACGAATGAGAAAGACCCTGCGTAGTGGGAGAGTCCAAGATTATTCACATCATAAATTACATCGGAATTGGATGGAGCACGTCCGCCGTTTGGGTGGATAAAACAGAGAGAGAACAAAGAGGAGTTCCGTGGTCGATAATCTTTTGTTAGCACATGGAAATAGCTCATCAGCCACCAGGAGAGACTGAACCAGAAGGAAATCAAAACCCTAACTAAGCGAATTTTCTAAGTAAACCACGAGTAGACACTACCTACGAGTGTCCAGGGTTTGACAAAAAATGAGAACACTCTTCTGCCCTCAAACGTTTTTGCAGTTCTAAATTCATTTTCAACCGTGTCATATTTCGATCGTTCCCAATTTTTGTCCATTTTACTGAGAATGAGTTTATATCAAATTATTCACAGTTGTCGATTGAAAGATAAAACAAACAAAAAACGTGTAGAGAGGGGGGGGGGGATTGTTTTAGAGAAAACAAAATTAATTGTGTTTATATTGATGTCCATGTATTCGCGTAAAGTACCATTGTATAACTATATTATAAACGTTACAGGTTTTATCGGTACGGAAACCAAAGATGCGTTGATATTGGCCTAAGATTTGGCAGTTTTAAATAATACTGAACAACTGCACTAGTTCCTAGAAAAACACAGTTTAAAACTGTTTAAAACATGAACTTTTTTTTCAGAGAGAAAAATTCTTTTTTCTGCAACCTTGATATAAGGGTCCTTTCATCATTTGGGATTATTTTGGGCTCAGCTGTTCTACAAAATTCATGTTTCAATTTTGGCGTTTTTTCTTTCGTATAGTATCTTTGTGTGGACCCCCATGAAAGATCCTGAAGTGGGCGCAAACTTTATCAAGTAGTTTCAAAGATACGGGATTTTGACATTTTTCTTTAATGTCTTCTTTGTAGGGAGAGACAAGGTATTGTAGGGAGAGAGAAAACCACGGGCAAATTGAACTTGTAGCGTTTATACATATTTAATTTACTAAGAGTTTCTTAGTTTAGAACAGTATTTTCATCACAATCAAATTCCAAAACCATTTAGATTAAAAGAATCAAATTCTTCAAGTCATACCATCAGTCTCAATGTTCGTAAAATACTGCTTTACCTTTGTTTAAATGATTTTCTGAATAATACACCTAGGTAAAGTAAAGTAAACAGCCAGGCTGGGGCTTTGCTTATAAATCACTTGTTTATAAACAAGTGATTCACATGGTGGGAGAGGGATGATTTTGACTAGTCACGGCTTGAAAAGCGAGAAAATTGTGAGTTAGCTAGTTTGACCCATCGTCCTGACCAGGTAAACAGCCGAGGAAAGTGCATTTTCCAAAACAGCGGCCTTGTTTAGTCAAGCCCCTTCGGCTCGACCCCGTTGCCAGAGTGGAAATCTAAACAAATTCCAACAGTGACGGTCGAGGACGCAAGCAAACATGGTTATTCTCGTGGAAGGATACGATGAATGTTTCAGCATCTCAACATCCAAATGGAACTCACAGCGTCTGTGCACACCTACACTTCATGGTGCGTAGGAACTCATTGTTGTCGTGCTATCTCGAGTACCTGTCTAGTGTGAAAAGGAACGAGCACCGGTAGTGGAGACACTCGACGTACAGGGGGCCTATTCACTAAAATAGATAGTGGAAAGAGATTATCTATTTTGAAAATCTCCCGCGAGATAGTCTCCCCTGGGAGACAGTCTCTTCCAATGTCTCCCGGGTTCGTCAATTTTACTGAATAGCTCCAGAGACCTTCTGAAAGAGATATGGATCCTAATACACGAAAATGCCATAGTATCCATGTTTGTGCCCCCTGGAGTTCAATTCCTTAATAATGAACGCATTTCTTAGTAATACCTATTCAATGGGTAATTGGGTACCTATCTACCTCAATCCATACTTGGACGTTTTTACTCACGAATCGGATAAAAGTTTAAGTGAAATTGAAAAGTCTCAATTATAAACAGAAAAAGTCGAATTAGGGGGCTTAATGCTTTTATTATATCTACACCTAATGAACGGCCGCTCTTAGGTAGGTAGGTACTACCTCAACCCGTACTTGGACGTTTTTACTCATGAATCAATAATTATGTATGTTTAATTAAAATTGAAATGAAAAACTTTATGAAATGAAAAAATACACGATCAAAATTACCGATGTGGTTGCGGATGAACGAGGATATTACACGATCACTGTGAAACAAACGAGAAATAGACTCTCTTTCGAAGGAAGACACCTAATTAGCTGTCTCTCTGAAAGAGATCGAGAATGCCAAGATGGCCGCTAACTCTCTCTTTTAAAAGTTACTGAATAACCCTGTCATGGATACTATAAAAATCTATTTTGCCAAAAGAAAGAGTCGGACCTGAAAGAGATGTCTCTTTGGCTTGGTGAATAGGCCCCCAGATTGCATTTCCTCACAGATTCTTTCCCTATACCTTCATAAATATTCACCCGGGGTATAAAGAATATCACAGGGTGGATATCGGTCCCTGCTATCCACGACCTGTCAGGCGCACATTTTCATATACAGAAGATCACAGGCATTAAAACTATCAATGAACATGAATTGAGTGGGTGTGGACAGTTTATACATAATTCGAGCGGCTGCTAAATCTCTACTTCTGAATTCCCTACTTTTCCCTCTTTCACTGACCGAGCTTTTTTATAACGTTTTATTGGGAATACACAGAAAAAAAAAGTCAAAAACTTCTCGACAATGTGCTCACAACATTCCTCCTTCTAATAGGTACAACTATACTACACACGCAGACTGGTCCGAAGTGGGTGTAGCACAAAAGCAAAACAGTGCGGTTGGTGTCGAATTCTCAGGATGGAATCTACTTTCATTTTAAAAAATAATATAACTAACTGCGCATACCCCATTGTTTAGTATAATCCGTAGATGTGGAGATAGTTTCATTATTGTTTCGCTGGGTATTGTCGGTAACTACACACGCACATCTCCAAATTGTTTATCGGTTGCAGCGTTGCATTTTTTTCGGTCACAAATTTTAGAATGACCCCCCAGGGCAAAAACATATCCATGTTAAAACTTCAAATGAAAAACGCTGCAAATCCCTGCACAACGGTTTATTATTTTGTATAGAATACCCTTCTGTTACAGATCACAGCTCTATGTATAGATAACCCGTCTATAATATAATATAATATGTACTATTCTATGCATAATTATGTAGATCGCAGACCCTCCGTAGGTTAGTACCTAACCCCGTACTCGTTACTAGGTACCTACCTAAATCACGAGTTAAAAAAATGTTGCTAAAATAATTCTGCCGATGACAAACAGTACCTAACAAAAAGAAACACACATAATGAAGTTCTGAAAAGAAATTGTTGATGAGGAGTGAAAACGTAGATGGTATACTGAACCGTTGTGTAATAATTTACCGTTGAGTAATGATTTACCATAGTAATAATTTACCCATCAATAATACTTCAACGTTTGTTCAAGTTTCACTACCTACCAACAAACTCCAAAAGAGCCATCATTTTTCAAGCGAAATAATATCACAGAACAACCAACTCGACTTCATACTCCGCCAATATAATCAGGTGATCCCTACCAATGATTGGCCGTATTCACAAATTCCTATTGTGGGCGCGTCTCTGGTTACGAGATTTGGTTTGGATTGTATACAATTTCATTCACACTGGAGTCGAAAATGCCTGTCGGTGCAAACTTCGGGGCCTTACTGTGAACGAACGGCTGGACGTACGATGCTCCGGATGGTCTTAAAAAACTCGCAAGTTCAAGAACTATTTAAAACCGTAAAAATATTTACGTAAAAAAAATGGTATAGGCGTTTTGAAAATTTCAACCCCTATTTTGAACCCCTTAGAGATGACTCACAGTAACGTCGAGCTTCGAGGACCAACTAGACGCCGAACGGAACCTATAACCCGAATTTCATCAATTTTTTTTCATGGTAACTAAGAAAAGTGGCCCGTACGGCGTACGGCGTACGGCGTACGGCGGACAGACAGAAATATTTTTATTGCAGTTTTGGATTCTACATACCTTGAAACGTAAACCATCAAATTTTGAGGGGGGGTAAGAATTTTTTTTTTCATGCTCGATTCCAATGGTTCATTATTGAAAATAATAAACCAAAATAATGGTGAGAAGTTGAATTTTGAAATGTTGAATTTGGAAACAGCATTTTCCTTCTCATTACCAACATTCATGAACTTTTCACGTGATTTTTAAAATCTACGTTAAATATTATCTACGTAGTAGCAGGAAAACCCGTTGTACCTACTAAATACAATGGGCTCCAGAGCGGTAGGCATCGAAGAGAAGTCAAGAAAAATTCGCACTTGATAATGGCAATTTCACACATTTCTCAAAGATACGAACCTATTTCATAACGCTTATGTCATAATTATGTTCTATGGAAAAATGAAAACTGTGGGTCCACTAATACATCGATTAGTCTGACAATGAAACTCGTCGCTACCCAGAAACCCTTCGTGAAATCCGCTTCTAACAAGGAATCATCCCAGCCATTCAAGTCTCAAGATTGTACATACATTTTCACAATCTTACTATGAATCACAAGGGACGGTAAGAAACATGAGGGCAACCACCTGTCTACCACGGAATTATTCTGACGATGAAATCACGACCGGCGAATGAATCCTGAACGGCATGTCTCACAAAAATCGTTTTAGTACGGTTGAAACCGCCGTGTAAACTTCCACCCACCTTATTCTGGCTTGGGATCGAAAGCGATCCGCGACATGGGCTCGACCGTAGCAACCAAAAGCACGAACTCGGACGCTGTCATTAGAGATGGCCAGGATAACGATCAAAGAGAAGGTCTGGAGGACCTGAACTCACTGATCACCTCATGAAAATCCGTTCAGCCGTTTGGCCCTGATGCAGACACAAACACACAGGGTGTAACACATAATACGGGGTCATAATATATAATACGGTCTAGTGATCTAATACATTCATGTAGCATACGGTATATAAATATAACAAGATCATTTCGATGTTCCCAAATTATTCTTCGATGTTGAGCAACTTAAAACGTTATTCAGGAAAAAAGGGTTCGTGAGAATGATATAAGAGATACGAGTTGAATGTCCTTATAATCCCAAACCAAAAGTAAACGTTCTGTTGTGATCGGCTGCTCCTCCACAACCAATGTAATGTACATACATGTTGTAAATCAGAGTGGGGACCCCCCGACCCCCATCTGATCATGTCAGGGGCCAATAAAGAGCCGAGGGGCCAACAAATACATAACCATTCTCAATCAAGCGATCGACTCGTCTGTCTCCTCCTCAATCACTACACTGGTGACCCCGAGTGGTGACACGCAGCCTCCGCCCGCCGTCTGCGACCGCGGTGCGACGACAGCGCCTAGCAACGACGAACAACGCCGCTCAGCGCCCGCCGACCGTCTGCGACGAGCGCCACCTCCGCAGCACTACGCCCGGCACACGCACCCCACTCCGACGCCCCACAGCGCCGCCCCCACCGACGCCACACAGCGGCGCCCCACTCCGACGCCCGCCTCGACGCCCAACGCAGCGGCCCCCCGCTACTTCGCCCCACCATCCGATTCCTATATAAGGAAACGGACGCCGGCGCCTCGCACACTTCCTGCTGACACTTCCAGACGACACCTCTCCGGGACTGGCGCCTACAACGAGAACACGGACCCGAAACCACCGACACCCGCAGAAACGACTCCACCGACATCAACGCTCCAGCTCCGGCCGTACGACCCCGCATTCCCGCACGTCTGATTCGCCCAACTCGAGATCACATTGACTCACGAAGGCCCACACAAGAACAAGGAGGACACACGACAGCGTCGTGAGGCCTTCGTGAGTCAATGTGATCTCGAGTTGGGCGAATTATTAGCGGCGGGGGTCATCGAACCTTCGGAAGCGCCCTGGTCCAGCCCACTCCACATCGTCCCGAAACCCGACGGTGACATTCGCCCCGTCGGTGACTAGAGAGCGCTGAATCGATTAACTATACCGGATCGCTACACCGTCCCACACCTACACGACTTCACAACAGCCCTGTACGGGACTACCGTGTACAGCACATTCGACCTCGCCCGCGCATATTTCCACTGCAAAATCAGCGAACGCGACGTGCCGAAAACAACGATCCTGACACCCTTCGGCGCCTACCAATTCAAGCGAATGAATTTCGGCTTACGAAACGCAGCGCAAACGTGGCAACGCTACATGGACCACGTCCTACGCAACCTACCTTTCGTGTACTGTTACCTCGATGACATACTGGTCGCCTCGGCCACCCCGTCTGAACACTACACCCACGTCCGACACCACTCGGCCGACACACCGACCCCGCTCGTTCGGCAGCTTTTCACACGCGCCCTTCCAGACAGCATTCGCCTTCACATAGCGGCGCGCGACGAACCCGACGTCACGAAACTCGCTGCTCTCGCCGATCGCCTCAAACCCTTCGCTCCCCCTCCTCGAGTGGCTACCGTCACCGAAGAGGTTCGTGTGATTCGAACAGACGACAACAGCGACCGCCGACGTAGCCACGACCGACCACACGCAGCGCGACGAAAGGCTCGTGTTTCTACCGCCGCACATGGGACCCCCGAGCACAAAAACGCCGCACCCCATGCACCTGGCGCCCGCTACAACAGCCGCTGCGGCCGTACCCACGCACTCAACCTACATCCCGGCTCTTCATACGTCGCAAACGTACCGCCCCCAATGACACCGACCCGGACAGCCACAGCGGACCACCGCAACCACCGCAACCAGCACACGCACCTCCCACGCCCGACAACCGCCACCGCAACAGAATTCTGGGGGGAGCAGTGTTGTGATCGGCTGCTCCTCCACAACCAATGTAATGTACATACATGTTGTACCTCAGAGTGGGGACCCCCCGACCCCCCTCTGATCATGTCAGGGGCCTATAAAGAGCCGAGGGGCCAACAAATACATAACCATTCTCAATCAAGCGATCGACTCGTCTGTCTCCTCCTCAATCACTACACGTTCTTTTCTAGTTATTAGGTACTTAAACTGCAAAAATTAAGCATATGCAGATTCCGGGGAGAACTTCAATGAACATTATTCAGAGGCATTATTGTTCAATTTTTCATAACCAGCAACCAGATTTGCCACTCGGACACATAAACGTATAGAGAATTATTACATTATTGATGCTCCGCTTGAAAGTGTTGGCTCCGCTTGAAATTGGAGCATCCGTAGAAAGTGGAGTAAGTTCTCGTAATTTATTGCTTCTGTTCCAGCAATGGGCTCAACAGAAACCTCCAGATATGAATGGGAGAATGTGAAAATATCCAGAGGAAACTGACGGTAGAGACCAGCGAGAAGTTACGTGGATTCCATCCGTTCGTAGCCCTCCCATGAAAAATTAGGTTTTCGCAGATATTTCAATCTCGACCATTTTTACTGGAAATGCTAAATGGAATAAATTTCCTGTAAGAGATTTATTTATACATGAAATTGTTCTAAAGCCACCGTGTAATCATATTTCGTCAAAATAGTCAACGACAGAATTTGTTTTCAAAAAACTGCCAACAATCACAGTTACACAGCTGGGGGTGACGGTCATCATTCGACTCGGAATTCGGTCTATTCTATTTATACTATTCGACCTATTCTACATATACTGTGATATTCAACGTCCTTCTCCGAATAACACATCTTATGTATGAGTACGATTTCTCCAACATACAAACTATTAGACCATTTTCAACCAAGATGGTGAATATAAGTTTGTTCTTGGAGGAGAGGATCCCATACATACAGGAAGTGAGGGCTTCTTCATCCCCAACACAGAGAGGAATGAGAATCGTACAAGTTGTTCAAAAGTCAAGGAAAAAACTACACGCCAACGGATGTGTCGCAACGGTGACAAAAAGGAGGAATATTTTATTCGCACATCGACCGGAATAAACCCGGCACTAGAAATACGATGGATCGATGTTTTTACGCCTTCGCGAGTTTTCATATACATAGTACTGCCCTTGACAATATTTCATTGGTCGGCGAGCTCCAAACCTCCTTTGTGGCCCGGGGCAGTCATCCGTTTCATCGTAGCCTCTACATCCCTCATTCAAACGCCTCATCCGTCGTTAGTATAACGATTCTTTTTTTATGTATATATACAAGCGGAAAACCTTCAATCTCTTTTGAAACCAAATAGATAATAAAAAAAAAAAAAAAAACGCTGCAAATCCCTGCACAACGGTTTATTATTTTGTACAGAATACCCTCCTGTTACGGATCACAGGTCTCCGTATAGATAACCCTTCTATATAACATATGTACTATTCTACACCCTCCGTAGGTTAGTACCTAACCCCGTACTCGTTACCAGGTACCTACCTGAACCGTTGTGTAATAATTTACCTGTATAGCTCCCCCTTCTACGGAGATAGAATAATGAACCGTTGTGTAATAATTTGCCCATCAATAATACTTCAACGGTTGCTCAAGTTGCAAAAGTACCTATCAACAAAATCCAGCCCCTTCTTGGTAGATGAGCCGTTGTGTAATAATTTACCGTGGTGTGATAATTTACCGTTGTGTAATGATTTACCGTTGTGTAATAATTTGCCGTTGTGTAATAATTTACCCATCAATAATACTTCAACGGTTGTTCAAGTTGCAAAAGTACCTATCAACAAAATCTAGCCCCTTCTGGGTAGATGAGCCGTTGTGTAATAATTTGCCGTTGTGTAATAATTTTCCATTGTGTAATAATTTACCCATCCCTGATACTTCAACGGTTGTTCAAGTTGCAAAAGTACCTATCAACAAAATCCAGCCCCTTCTGGGTAGATGAGCCGTTGTGTAATAATTTACCGCGGTGCCATAATTTACCGTTGTGTAATAATTCACCGTTGTTTAATAATTTGCCGTTGTGTAATAATTTACCATTGTGTAATAATGTATACCCATCAATAATACTTCAACGTTTGTTCAAGTTTCAGAAGCACCTACCAACAAAATCCAGTAGTCCATCACTTGTCAAATGAAATAATTTCGCAGTTCAAACAACTCGACTTCATACAGCCATCCTTGATTATAATCAGATGCTCCGTAGTTATGATATCCGGGCCGGTTTTATACCGTTTGATTCACGATCATGTTGACGAAGCTTTTTAGTGCTCACGAACGGCTGGACGTACGATGCTCCGGGTGGTCTCAAAAAATTGTTTAGCTCAAGACAAATTTAATAACGTAAAAAAAACCATACCCTTCTATCGGAAGTTTTCGAGCCACGGCGTTCTGAAATTTTCAACCCCTATTTTGTACCCCTTAGAGATGACTGACAATAACGTCGAGCTTCGAGGACCAACTAGACCCCGAACGGAACCTATAACCCGAATTTCATCGATTTCTTTCATGGTAACTAAGAAAACTGACCCGTACAGCGTACGGCGGACAGACAGAAATATTTTTATTGCAGTTTTGGATTCTACATACCTCCGCTATTCTACATGTTAGAATTCTTTTTTCATGCTCGATTCCAATGGTTCATTATTGAAAATAATAAACCAAAATTAAACGTTGGTAACTAGTGACAAATAAATACCTAAGGAAGCTGATTTCAGAATTTGCAGATACCTGACGGTGGGGAAACTGTTGACGCCAACGTGATACATTGGGCCCAGATGAATGCTGTTTTCGTTTGAATGACTTGAAAATCGGATTCCAAATCAGATTTGTTGAAAAATAATGAATTACGATTTTTAACGTGAGGGACTTGCTTTTCTGGATGAAAACGCATTATCTCTCATCTTGGGTGGATCTCCATATACCTCTGATGAAGTGGAGTATTGCATTTAACAGGAAGTCTAAGAAACTCCCTTACTATCCTCAGGAAAGTAGTAGTTTGTTGCTGTTGTAAATCTGAAAAGGAAACTCCTGCTTTAGGTTTATCACAATGAACCTTTACAATCGAGCATGAACAGAAAGAAAAAAAATCAAACGTGAATTTGCGATATAAGAATGACTGCTGTACAGCGAAACATGGTCAAACAAAAGGAAATTATTATAAATAACGTTTCGATTTCATGAATGTAATTATTAAACCAGAATCAATTTATCGGTGTATGATGTGGTTTTTATTTTGTGCCAAATAAACTAATTTAATCACATCCAAATATTTATTTATTTAAACTAATCGAGAAACTTTGTTTCCATCTCAACGCTCTTCTGATCCCCTACCGAGACCGGCTTGTTGACGATTTAATTTCACCAGTGAAAGACAGGATATAACCTTTCTCTTTCTCCCCGCTCCAGGTTTGTGAATTTAAAGACCCCGTTAAGGGCGAATGCGCAACATTCGAGGTAAAGCGCTCCTTTGTTGCCGGAAGGGCTTTCCTCGACTCTCCGAACATAAAATAAGGGACCAATTCAGGGAGAAGGAGCAAACTTGTTAATGGGGATCTGAAGGAAATGAAGACGGAAAATAACGGAGGAATAATCTCATTTCTTCGGGCTTAAGGTGTCTCAGAACCAGAAGTATCTTTTTGGAGTCACCAATCCCGGAGGAGATGGGTTTATTCGACTAGCTCGGTAACAACTATTACGAATACAAGATGGGTATAAGCAGTGGTAAGTTAGTGAAGGGCTGGGCTCGGGCAGCCATTTCGGTAGGTATAATTAAGTAAAGTAAACAGCCATTCGAGGCTGTACTTTTCGTCCAACTGCCCTGCCTCATGTAGCTATACAATTTCATCAAAATCCCGCAAAGCCCGCTCGTTCCGCTCACCTATCCGAAAAACTGCAATTAACCTAATAGTCTTCTTTCTCACTTAAGAGCCATCATCTTACCAGTATAAATAAATTGCATTCCTGCGTATGTGATTTATTACAGACACATACATTTTTATTATTAGTTGGGCCCATTTGGACGAATGAATCAGCAGTCGGCTATGAAGATTTTTGGAAACCGTCAGCGAAACTCAGCTGTGGGGTCCATTTGGGAGCACAAGTAAGCCAAAATTAGATGAAAGGAGGTCATTCGGAATCCGAACCAGTAGTGTCACTTGCGGATGCCATTTTAGAACTCGAATGAGCAGTCAGTTATGAGAATATATTGTAAAAAAAAATCAACAAAAAGCCTCGATTCGGCAGCGTAAGGCTTTGGGGGAAGGAATTCCGAAATGTCGCATCAGCAGGTTTAATCGTATCGACTGGCTCCTACTTAAAATGAACCCCAAGAGAATTTGATCGACACAGTTTACATCTACCAGGTTCATTCAGAACCGTAGCATTCCTTCACAGAAACTAGTCAACTTATTTGTCGGTAAGTTATTTTTAGCTTATCCAAACTACGAGTGGGTACATCATCCACGACAGTAATCCAAAATAATATTTCAGCTAGTATGAGATATTTTAATTTAAAATAACAAACTTCTCACATGTGAAAAGTCCATTGAGGATAAGGTATCAAACGAATTATGAATATTAGATCTGCAGACATCCCACAGGCACAGGAGAGCGACACGAAACTCGCCTACAGGCAAACTCGGTCGATGACAGCTTCATGCCGCTGCTGTTTGTAACGAACGCACAAACACGAGACAGACTTGTTTGTACAGCAAGGATCGATAAGGATTGTGTTGACAGTTTGTCTCAATATTTGTAACGCCCTGTTGTGAATGAAAACGTGGAAAGGATTTTCATTAGGTATTGAGAATGCCACGAAGCACAAACAATAGTCCCCTTCTGTATGGGATGAAGATATAAGTAGGTGGGTAGTTTAGTTGATTTAAGAACGATTCGAGTTATGAGAGCAATTCAAGCATAATCCAAAACCGTTACAATAATACTTTCACATCTGTTGTCATGGTTTGAGGTGCTACGTAGGTACCTACTAAGATCACACGACATCCTCCCTGCACAAGCTCATCCTTACGATCTAGGGGAATACGTTGATGGAATTAAGGCCAATGTGGACGGGCCTCTAGTGAGATTCTACGATAAGAGATGGCACTGCGATCGCCTAAAATTTAAATCAACTCTAACCATTCAAATTTCAACCGATCAATTTTCAATCTGAAAAATTATTTGGGTTACTTTCAGAAAATCACACACGGGTAGTGAAACTAAAATTTTTTTAAAAATTTTACCTATAAAATTAAATTTAAATAGTTAAGGCTGATTTTTTGACGAAAACATGTACATCCCGTCTGGGGGCAACTGTTCACTATCGTTTAGAACCAGCGCCATAAAAAAATTTGAAAATTGGCGACCGAAACAGAAAAACCGTGGGGACAAGTCAAAAATGCTGTGAATTTGGAGCTGTACATGGAAGGGAGACGGCGAGCAGTCGGCCGAGTGGGTGGTGCGGGGTGTGAGGGGTCACGCAGCCTGTGAGCTCCCCTCTGCTAGATTTTTTTTTATTAGCTCCTGGCTACCAAGAACTAAAAGGGTAGGTAGGTACTATTTCGTTGCTCACTGCACGACCCATCATCTAATTGGAAAAACCTTCTTGTTTCAAATTGCCGATTATTTTGGGCTATTATTCTACATAAATGTTTGTATAAGAACGTCCTTCTAGTTTCTATTCGATTACTATCAATATGGATTAGTTATGCACTATGGTATTGGTTATGTAGGTACCTATTTTTTTAACGAATATGTATGTACATTTAGGTAAAAAATTTGTTTCACGAGAAAATTAGCTGGAACAAGTAGGCAGGAAACCCATGAATTTCGTCACTTTCCGTTCAATAATAGCCCTCTGTAAACTTGATGCATTCATTAGGTAAGTAAGTGGATAGGTACGCTGGTCTGCAAAAATAAATTTTATAATGATCTTCACAGTGATCTTCACACTGTTGAAGATCGACAAGCTTGAGGCGTACGTACATAAAATTACGTTTATGAAAGGTCATCAGGGAAAATCAAACTGTTACAACTCGTAGCTATCAATTTATTAGTATGAGTAGGGCATAATATAAGAGGAACGCACAAAGTTTGAGGAACACAAAGCATACAAAGTAAAAACATAGGAAGTAAGTACTTAACTATGAGTTGACTTATAAAGTGTAAGGGCTCTAATAAGTCATTTATTCCTCAAAAATAAAATAATACTCACTTACTTACCTAGCCCGCGTTGCTTCAAAATTGTAATAATCCTTTTTTCTTCGCTTGCCGGCTGAAAGTTTTAGGATATTCTTCTTTTTACCGTTTATTCACCATGGCTTGAATACAAAACACGAGAGCAACAAAATTTTAAAACTAAAAAAAAAAACAAGCGTGATCACGAGGATGAGACTTTCACAACACACTTGTAGACACTTGACTAAATACCTACCTACTGGTTTTATTTTTCGAGTTCAGTGGGAGATTTTGGAGGGCGGGTGCGAAGATTCGGGGGACTACGCCCTCTCGCTGTACCTGGTCATGATCCAAAGAAGGGTGGCTTCCCCACCCCTCCCGCCCAGACAGACGCTCGCCTTCGTCCTTCAGCCAGCGTCTCAGCATCAAATTCACTTGGATAAAACTTGCCCCACGGTTTTTCTGTTTCGGTCGCCAATTTTCAATATTTTTTTATGGCGATGGTTCTAAACGATAGTGGACAGTTGCCCCCAGACGGGATGTACATGTTTTTGTCGAAAAAATCAGTCTTAACTATTAATTTTGAATTTTAAAGGTAAAATTTTAAAAAAAAGTTGAAAAAAAAATTTAGTTTCACTACCCGTGTGTGATTTTCTGAAAGTAACCCAAATAATTTTTCAGATTGAAAATTGATCAATCCGTTGCCGAGTTAGAACGAATTTTCTTCCTCATCTTCCCTCCCACTCCAACAACTGTCGTCCACATTGGCCTTAAGGAAGAACACCTGGTTCCTGATTCTGGAATTTTCACAAGCCAGGGATAGTTCGTCCTTCACTAGCTTCGCGCGTGTACGACCTGTTAGAATGGGGCTTCATCATCTCCTACTTCCAGATCGGGTTTTTTAGTTTTTCTTCTTTCTCTGATCCTTCTCGAAGCCTTGTGTTCACTTTCGTGAGCCAAACAATTTTTGTCTTCAGAAATCAAAATTTCCACTTGCATTTTGCGTTTCAAAGCCTACTGAACAAATTTGGTTCCGTGTCTGACGGTCTGTGGGTCTGTGAGTCTGTCTGTCCGCATTTCCTTGTTACAGCCATAACTTCCACGATTTTGAATTGATTCAGCTCAAATTTTGAGGGATGGTGCGGATAAGGCCCCTTGAGGTCCCATACAAATTTCAACATGATTGATCCAGCGGTACGCCCTGCGCATGCGCTAACGTTAAATTCAACAAACACGCATAACTTTCACAATTTTGATTCAATTTCGCTCAAATTTTCAAGGGTTGTTTGGACAAGGCCTAGTGAGTTCTAGTATGAATTTCAGCATGATCGGACCCTCGGTGCGCTCTGCGCATGCGCTGGCGTGAAATAGATTCAATTTCCTTGTTACAGCCGTAGTAACCAAAGATTTCATCCAATTTCAATGTAATTCTCAGGGATTAAGCGGGTAGGGCCCATTGAGGTCCCATATAAATTTCAACATGATAGAGCCAGCGGTTCGCCCTGCGCATGCGCTAACGTGAAATTCTTCAAACACGCATAACTTTCGCGATTATGTATAATGGACGTAATGTATTATGGACGTAATGTTATGTAATATGTATATTTCATGTAATGTTATGTAATGAAATGTTATGTAATATGTATATTTCACGTTATGTAATCCTCTATTTTATAATGGGTCACTGTTCTATTTTATAATGGGTCATTCTGATTGTGTCGAGGAAGCTCCTGTGCCATCACCTTGGCAGTGTATTTCCCCTCTATCCATATCTTCGAGGAAAGTTGTTAATATTTGAGAAACTTTAGTTTTTAGGAAAATCGGGCTTTTATTTGTCAATGAGAGGAGTTAGAACTCAAAAATATTGAAGTAAATTCAAGATTCATGTTACTAAACGCTTTTTTAAAATTAAAAAAGAACTAGCTAATAATGATGACGTCGCGAGTGTGACCAAGTATTATTTGAGTTCTAGACGAAAAATACGATAAACCGTAATCTTGAGAAAGCATATTTTGTTTTGCATTCAGTAACCCTAGTTAAATGGTAAGGGATTCAAATACAAATTCTATAACCGTTTCCTCGTGTATTTAATAGTCCCACGCTGAATACTTGGCCTTGCAGCTGGATTCTATTGATTGGACGCAACCAGCCAAGACCCAGTAACACTGACCCGAATGAAAAGAATGGAGTAACGACTCCCTTGCACGACATGCAATTTCTACTTTACCCCTGAAATTGGATGATTCAACGATTTCGGAGACGTTTACTACCTAACGTTATAACAGTTGAAACTTAGTATACGAGCAATGTTATAGTTGCGATGTCTGTTTATTCACTTCCGCGCCGTAAGTTAATCATGGTGTGTTAATTTTATCCCCCAGCATTTCGACCTCAACGTTCTTACAGAAGAGGGATTCAATTCTCATTCATCACAAACAACTAAAAATCAGTAAATAGCAAAGCATCAAAGGTACTGTCTAGCAAAGGGTTAAGAACAGCACCAGCCCCCAGTATTGAATCGAGGAATACTAAGTAGAATCGAAACTAGGAATAAAGTCAAATATCTCCATGGAACAGATACTGGCAGTAACAGTGACATTCATTCTGTTTTGCGTGGATAGGATCTTTGTAATTCTAGACATCACTGAACAAACGCCTCTAAAATAAATAAATGCGTCTAAAATTAATTACATGGGCCCGAAATTTAACTGGCAGTACGATTGTATCATCCTTGAGTAAGCTCTCAACTGCTCTTTGCATATAATAATATAATAAATATATGAGCAGAAAGATAAGCAGCAGTTGTAAGCAGATATGAGCACTTCTCAATTCCTTCAAGGCAGATCGAAATTGGACGAAGATATCGACTTCAACACGAATATGGTTAGTACGAATTTCATCAACAATTAGGTTTTGGACGAAAACTGTCGAAAACTCTTTCATAATAAGAAGATTGTTTGTGTCTGATTTGAATTGTGCTGATGAATGAAACTGATTCAACTATGATCCATTTAAAAAAAGAATGAATTAAGTTTCAAGTGAATCATTATTCCCACGTTCCTCCTGACTCAAGAACAGGCTCTTATAACCCCAATATAATAAGAGCTGAGGGGTTCGGGTGGCGCAACCCCATAAATATAGGTTGGGAACACTGCTGTAGAAGCGTGTTCGGTAATGTGAACTAATGACAGTTTTACATTTTTTAGTCAAATGAAACCTTGTTAGTTTGCACCGAAAAGCATCGTCACGTCAGCATGATCGTGAATCAGACGGTATAAATACGGCCCAGATATCATCGCTAGGGAGCACTTGGTTATAATCACGGATGGCTGTATGAAGTCGAGTTGGTTGTTCTGTGATATTATTTCATTTGAAAAATGAAGGGACTTTCGGACTTTTGCAACCTGAACAAACCTCGAAGTATTATTGGGTTAATTATTACACAGTGGTAAATTATTACACAACTGTTTTTTGTACTATATACGCTGAAGGGACATCTACACAGGTAAATTGTTACACAACGGTTTATTATTTACCTTATGCTTCATGAATAACTACAAATAATTAATGATTGAATTAATGAATCCCGCGCATTTATATGAAACTTTAATTTCCGGGCCGGCTCCAGTACTCCATTTAGGGCTTTCCTGAGGGCAGCTCGAGGGTACTGGCCACAGAAAACAATGATCTACGCGGAAGGAGCATCTATACAGGTAAGTAATAAACGGTTGTGTAATAATTTGCAGCGTTTTTTACCAAGGGGTCAAGCGAGGCGGTAGCCGAGCGATGCCAAGCATGAACCCGCGCCCGGCTGCCCCAGAGCCTAATATAACTGAGCGAAGAATCGGGCCAACTTTGGCCCCTTCCCGGGCCTTCCCCGTTATTTCTATATTTTATTCGCGCGAATATATTTTGTGGGGCAAACACCCTGAGTCGCCTGACACCAAATTCGAAGCGGTAGGTGTTTCGAAAACCTGCGAAAAAACGCTGCAAAGTCCTTGTCACATGGGTTTATTATTCTACTGGACATACCCACAGAAAGGTTGGCTGTTCATTAATTGTTTCTTTCATGCGTAATAATCGAAATAGCTACTTCTGATGGTTTCCATTAATTTTGGCCCCCAAAACACGAATTAGGTACGCTCTTTTTTTTCTTTTTTTTTTTTTAACTATCTTTGATCATTGGTAGTGCCATTTAATCGTCCTGAACCACGTCTTGACACTTTTTCCAGTGTTATTATACAAACTGATGGTGATTTCAGACGATTTCCCAGGTTTTTCACTCATAAAAAATCAATTCTGGGAGCTGAACATTTGGTAGAACTCAATTTTCCACTCTTTGGTCAAAATCGACTTCATATTCGGTCTTCTCGTCCCCAAAAACATAGAAAACGATATCTCAGAAGCTCATGTTACCAATATGTTGCTAAAACGTAAAAAGTACCTATTTTTACACACATTTTCACTCATAACACCCCTGGGTATATTCCGATCGGGCTGAAAAGTTTCGGGACACAACTAGGGCCCAAATGGAGCATGTGTGCGAAAGAACGATTTTTTTAGACCGAAAATGAAGCCTGTACACGTGATACGGCGGACGGCGGACGGCGTACGGCGGACGGACATTGCATTTTTGGAATCTATGCACCTTGAAACGTAAAAGAAAAAACGCTGCAAATCCCTGCACAACGGTTTATTATTTTGTATAGAATACCCTTCTGTTACAGATCACAGCTCTATGTATAGATAACCCGTCTATATAATATTAATATAATATGTACTATTCTATGCATAATTATGTAGATCGCAGACCCTCCGTAGGTTAGTACCTAACCCCGTACACGTTACTAGGTACCTACCTAAATCACGAGTTAAATGTTGCTAAAATAATTCTGCCGATGACAAACAGTACCTAACAAAAAGAAACACACATAATGAAGTTCTGAAAAGGAATTGTTGATGAGGAGTGAAAAAAGTTGCAAAAGTACCTACCAACAAACTCCAGCCCCTTCTACGTAGATGGTATAATGAACCGTTGTGTAATAATTTACCGTTGAGTAATGATTTACCGTAGTAATAATTTACCCATCAATAATACTTCAACGTTTGTTCAAGTTTCACTACCTACCAACAAACTCCAAAAGAGCCATCATTTTTCAAATTAAATAATATCACAGAACAACCAACTCGACTTCATACTCCGCCAATATAATCAGGTGATCCCTACCAATGATTGGCCGTATTCACAAATTCCTATTGTGGGCGCGTCTCTGGTTACGACATTTGGTTTGAATTGTATACAATTTCATTCACACTGGAGTCGAAAATGCCTGTCGGTGCAAACTTCGGGGCCTTACTGTGAACGAACGGCTGGACGTACGATGCTCCGGATGGTCTTAAAAAACTCGCAAGTTCAAGAACTATTTAAAACCGTAAAAATATTTACGTAAAAAAATGGTATAGGCGTTTTGAAAATTTCAACCCCTATTTTGAACCCCTTAGAGATGACTCACAGTAACGTCGAGCTTCGAGGACCAACTAGACGCCGAACGGAACCTATAACCCGAATTTCATCAATTTTTTTTCATGGTAACTAAGAAAAGTGGCCCGTACGGCGTACGGCGTACGGCGTACGGCGGACAGACAGAAATATTTTTATTGCAGTTTTGGATTCTACATACCTTGAAACGTAAACCATCAAATTTTGAGGGGGGGTAAGAATTTTTTTTTTCATGCTCGATTCCAATGGTTCATTATTGAAAATAATAAACCAAAAGTTTGAGGGGGTGTTATAAAAATTTTTTGCTGAGCGAATACATAGGTGTATTATTCACAGAATAATAAACCAATAGGGCTCAAAATACGTGTTTGGTGACTTTCTTCCCATTTTGGTTTATTATTCTGTGAATAATACACCTATGTATTCGCTCAGCAAAAAATTTTTATAACACCCCCTCAAACTTTTTTCTTTTACGTTTCAAGGTGCATAGATTCCAAAAATGCAATGTCCGTCCGCCGTCCGCCGTATCACGTGTACAGGCTTCATTTTCGGTCTAAAAAAATCGTTCTTTCGCACACATGCTCCATTTGGGCCCTAGTTATGTCCCGAAACTTTTCAGCCCGATCGGAATATACCCAGGGGTGTTATGAGTGAAAATGTGTGTAAAAATAGGTACTTTTTACGTTTTAGCAACATATTGGTAACATGAGCTTCTGAGATATCGTTTTCTATGTTTTTGGGGACGAGAAGACCGAATATGAAGTCGATTTTGACCAAAGAGTGGAAAATTGAGTTCGACCAAATGTTCAGCTCCCAGAATTGATTTTTTATGAGCGAAAAACCTGGGAAATCGTCTGAAATCACCATCAGTTTGTATAATAACACTGGAAAAAGTGTCAAGACGTGGTTCAGGACGATTAAATGGCACTACCAATGATCAAAGATAGTTAAAAAAAAAAAAAAAAAAAGAGCGTACCTAATTTGTGTTTTGGGGGCCAAAATTAATGGGAACCATCAGAAGTAGCTATTTCGATTATTACGCATGAAAAAAATGATTAATGAACAGCCAACGTTTCTGTAGGTATGTCCAATAGAATAATAAACCCATGTGACAAGGACTTTGCAGCGTTTTTTTTTCCAACAAACTATCTTTGATTATTGATAGTGTCATTTAACTGACCTGATTCACCTGTTGATATTACTTCCAATGTTACAAATTTATGGTGATTTCAGACAGTTTCCCAGGTTTTTGACAAATAAAAAATGAATTTTGAAGGCGGAACCTTCGTCACAACCTCAATTCTTCACTCTTTGGTCAAAATCAACTTCATATTCGGTCTTCTCGCCCTAAAAAACATGGAAAACGATACCTCACAAGCTCTTATTCAATACAACCTCAAAAAATCCTCGAAAACCCCCTATTTTTACACCCATCCCCCCCCCCCCCCCCCCACCACACCGGTAATAGCCCTGGGTGTATTCCGATCGGGGTGCCGAGCTTTGGAACACAACTAGGACCCAAATGTGTTCCAAAACTTGGTCCCCACTCGGTGAGAAGAACGATTTTAGACCAAAATTTAACGTAAAACGTTAAATGTAACGTTAAACGTTAAATGTAACGTTAAACGTTAAATTTAACGTAAATCGTAGACGTAAATTCAAGGCTGAAACTTCCTTGGAACCTCAATTTTCCACCCTTTGGTCAAAATCGACTTCATATTCGGTCTCCTCGTCCTGAAAAACATGGAAAACGATGCCTCACAAGCTCATGTTTACTACAACACCAAAAAACCATATTTTTACACCCATTTGTCACCCATAACACTCCTGGGTGTATTTCGATTTCGTAACCCAACTAGGGCCCAAATGGAGCCTGCGTGCGAAAGAACGAATTTGTTAGACCTAAAATGAAGTAGTTATACGCAATACGGCTGACGGACATTGCATTTTTGGAATCTATGCACCTTGAAACGTAAAAGAAAAAAGTTTGAGGGGGTGTTATAAAAATTTTTTGCTGAGCGAATACATAGGTGTATTATTCACAGAATAATAAACCAATAGGGCTCAAAATACGTGTTTGGTGACTTTCTTCCCATTTTGGTTTATTATTCTGTGAATAATACACCTATGTATTCGCTCAGCAAAAAATTTTTATAACACCCCCTCAAACTTTTTTCTTTTACGTTTCAAGGTGCATAGATTCCAAAAATGCAATGTCCGTCCGCCGTCCGCCGTATCACGTGTACAGGCTTCATTTTCGGTCTAAAAAAATCGTTCTTTCGCACACATGCTCCATTTGGGCCCTAGTTATGTCCCGAAACTTTTCAGCCCGATCGGAATATACCCAGGGGTGTTATGAGTGAAAATGTGTGTAAAAATAGGTACTTTTTACGTTTTAGCAACATATTGGTAACATGAGCTTCTGAGATATCGTTTTCTATGTTTTTGGGGACGAGAAGACCAAATATGAAGTCGATTTTGACCAAAGAGTGGAAAATTGAGTTCTACCAAATGTTCAGCTCCCAGAATTGATTTTTTATGAGCGAAAAACCTGGGAAATCGTCTGAAATCACCATCAGTTTGTATAATAACACTGGAAAAAGTGTCAAGACGTGGTTCAGGACGATTAAATGGCACTACCAATGATCAAAGATAGTTAAAAAAAAAAAAAAAAAAGAGCGTACCTAATTTGTGTTTTGGGGGCCAAAATTAATGGGAACCATCAGAAGTAGCTATTTCGATTATTACGCATGAAAAAAATGATTAATGAACAGCCAACGTTTCTGTAGGTATGTCCAATAGAATAATAAACCCATGTGACAAGGACTTTGCAGCGTTTTTTTTTTCCAACAAACTATCTTTGATTATTGATAGTGTCATTTAACTGACCTGATTCACCTGTTGATATTACTTCCAATGTTACAAATTTATGGTGATTTCAGACAGTTTCCCAGGTTTTTGACAAATAAAAAATGAATTTTGAAGGCGGAACCTTCGTCACAACCTCAATTCTTCACTCTTTGGTCAAAATCAACTTCATATTCGGTCTTCTCGCCCTAAAAAACATGGAAAACGATACCTCACAAGCTCTTATTCAATACAACCTCAAAAAATCCTCGAAAACCCCCTATTTTTACACCCATCCCCCCCCCCCCCACCACACCGGTAATAGCCCTGGGTGTATTCCGATCGGGGTGCCGAGCTTTGGAACACAACTAGGACCCAAATGTGTTCCAAAACTTGGTCCCCACTCGGTGAGAAGAACGATTTTAGACCAAAATTTAACGTAAAACGTTAAATGTAACGTTAAACGTTAAATGTAACGTTAAACGTTAAATTTAACGTAAATCGTAGACGTAAATTCAAGGCTGAAACTTCCTTGGAACCTCAATTTTCCACCCTTTGGTCAAAATCGACTTCATATTCGGTCTCCTCGTCCTGAAAAACATGGAAAACGATGCCTCACAAGCTCATGTTTACTACAACACCAAAAAACCATATTTTTACACCCATTTGTCACCCATAACACTCCTGGGTGTATTTCGATTTCGGAACCCAACTAGGGCCCAAATGGAGCCTGCGTGCGAAAGAACGAATTTGTTAGACCTAAAATGAAGTAGTTATACGCAATACGGCTGACGGACATTGCATTTTTGGAGTCTACGCACCTTGAAACGTAAAAGAAAAAATTTTCAGGGGGGTGTTATAAAAATTTTTGCTGAGCGAATACTCTAGAGTGTGTTATTCACAGAATAATAAACCAAAATTATGTTTAGAATGCAACAAAACAATGAAAATTACGACCAAACGAATAGTTAGGCGTATTTGTATGGTACCAGGGTCACCCTCTAGATTTCGAGTAGTGCACAATACACATTAGCCGTTTTGCCAATGGCGCCAACGCCAATGCAGTGGCGCCGCTTCCTGGTGCCGTCTTGGTATCTAAACTTAAACAGAAAATTCAGTTGGTCCAACTAGTTTCCATGAAAACTATCCCACAATAGATTAACACTAATGACACTAAGACCCTCATTAGCTATTTAATTAGGCACTCATTAGCTATTTAATTAGGCACACATTAGCTATTTTTTTAGGTTATGCGATGCCGTTGTGGACAGTGGAGCCGCTAATGTAAGTCGTCGCGGCACCAAAACACGGTGGAAATACCGTTAAGGCTCTTACTTACGGCAGCTACGAGTATGTACCCAAATGTAAAGGGTAGTTGGGGAATGTCCCACGAATACAAACTGAATAATTTGCGAAGAAAACGTGGAAAACCATTTCAAAGAAAAACGTAGTTATTGAAAGGTTGTCTATTCCCCCTAAAGTACACGAAAAACAGGAAAAATACACTGTTATACCGGTTTCGGTGATCAAACCATCGTCAGTAACAAACAATAACAAAAAATGTTATTGTTTTTTTACTGACGATGGTTTGATCATCGAAATCGTTATAACAGTGTGTTTTCACCTTTTTTCGTGCATTAGTGGAAATAAAGAACCTTTCAGTAACTCAGTTTATCTTTGCCCCGCGAATGGTTGCGTCATTTTGCCTTATAGGTACGCTAATTTCGAGGAGAAATCGCCCATCGGTCGATTTGTTGAGTGAACAAAAAACCCCTTGCTAACAACAGTGGCGGTTCTGGCCCGAGGCAAGTGGTTTTTGGTTTATTATTCAGTGAATAACTCACCTAAGTTTTCGCTGAGCAAAAATTTTTAGAACACCTCAATTTTTTTTGGTTTATTATTCTGTGAATAATACACCTATGTATTCGCTCGGCAACAAATTTTTATAACACCCCCTCAAAATTCTTTCTTTTCCGTTTCAAGGTGAGTAGATTCCAAAAATGCAATGTCCGTCCGCCGTCCGCCGTACGCCGTATCACGTGTACAGGCTTCATTTTCGGTCTAAAAAAGTCGTTCGTTCGCACACATGCTCCATTTGGGCCCTAGTTGGATCCCGAAACTTTTCAGCCCGATCGGAATATACTCAGGGGTGTTATGAGTGAAAATGTGTGTAAAAATAGGTACTTTTTGTGTTTTAGGAACATGTTAGTAACACGAGCTTTTGAAGTATCTTTTTCCATGTTTTTGGGGACGAGAAGACCGAATATGAAATCGATTTTGACCAATGACGCGGAAACTGAGGTTTTACCAAAGGTTCAGCTCTCAAAATTGGTTTTTTATGAGTCAAAAACCTGGAAAACTGTCTGAAATCACCATCAATGTGTATAATAACATTGGAAAAAGTGTAAACAGGTGAATCAAGACCATTAAATGGTACTACCAATGATCAAAGATGATCTGAAAAAAAAAGCGAACCGACCTATTTCATGTTTTGGGGGCCAAAATTGGTGGAAATCATCAGAAATAGCTATTTCAATCATTCCACATGAAAGAAACAATAAATTTAACAGCCAACAAGAACCTCTAGAACTCCAATAGAATAATAAACCCATGTGACAAGGACTTTGCAGCGTTTTTTTTTTCCACCCATTCTTTGTCTCGCCACTTCTACCGTTTCCCCTCGACCGATGTTTATGAAATTTGGTATGTAGATCAGGTTTGGCGTGGTGAAGTGCCTTTTGGGAGTCGTAACCGTTTTCGCACAAGCAAAGGGAGGGTTCCGGGGGAGGGGGGCTTGCTTTTTTTCCACCTATTCTTTGTCACGCCACTTCTACCGTTTCCCCTCGACCGATGTTTATGAAATTTGGTATGTAGATCAGGTTTGGCGTGGTGAAGTACCTTTTGGGAGTCGTAACCGTATTCGCACAAGCAAAGGGAGGGTTCCGGGGGAGGGGGCTTGCTTTTTTTCCACCTATTCTTTGTCACGCCACTTCTACCGTTTCCCCTCGACCGATGTTTATGAAATTTGGTATGTAGATCAGGTTTGGCGTGGTGAAGTACCTTTTGGGAGTTGTAACCGTTTTCGCACAAGCAAAGGGGGGGTTCCGGGGGAGGGGGCTTGCTATTTTCCACCTATTCTTTGTCACGCCACTTCTACCGTTTCCCCTCGACCGATGTTTATGAAATTTGGTATGTGTGATGAATTTAAAATTCTCATCACGGTGGCGTGGAAGGAAGGTGAGTGAGTGAATTTAGGTAAAGGAGAGAAAAGGAGGAAAAGTCGCAGGCGGCTGTAGTCAACCGAACATCTACGACTTTTGGAGGAGAGAGAGGTGGTGTGGAAGGAAGGTGAGGAAAAGTCGCAGGCGGCTGTAATCAACCGAGCATCTACGACTTTGGAGGAGAGAGAGGTGGATGAGGGAATTTCACCTAGGCGGCTGTAGTCAACCGTTCATCTAGGTGAAGGAGAGGAAAGGAGAGGTCCCTTGTCTAGGCGGCTGTATTCAACCGATCATCTAGACAAGGAGGAGGAGGAGAGAGGAGAGAGGAGGTGAAATTCCCAGGCGGCTGTATTCAACCGATCATCTGGGAGGTAAGGTAAGAGAGAGAAGAGAGAGCTGGTTAGAGGAAGTGTCGAATGAAGCTTGAGCGCCAGGATCCGGGGTTATATAGTACTTGGGGGCCTCTCCCTCCAGCTCCTTGCTGGGAGCTGGTAGTGGGGCCCCAGGTTGAGTAACCCTGGGTTCTGTCGCCTGTCCCCACTCATGTCTTTATTTACGGAGCTTTTAGTTTGGCGTTTGAATATTGGTGAGAACTTAATATGGTAGGAGTGTTCCCGGGAGGGACTCACGACAGAGGTCCCCCCAGTTTGAACCAATATTGGTGCTGAAGGCGCAAGATGACAGGAGCTGAGGGCTACGGCAAACAAGAGGTGGTCGCTGAAGGCGCAAAAATGACAGGAGCTGAGGGCTACGGCAAACAAGAGGAGGCGCGGAAGGCGCAAAGAGACAGGGGCTGAGGGCCGATGCAAACAGAGGTTGAGCTGAAGGCGGTGCTTAAAAACTAGTAGTAATATGGTAGATAAGTAACATAGTAGATAATAAGTAGTAACATAAGGTAGAATAAGTAGGGTGAGAAGGCGAGAGTATGTACAGTGCAGTGGTCATGATCCCTAAACATTGGCATTTAGGGAAGTGATCGGCAAGGGAGAGATGAGGTAGATGAACAATATTTACAATGAGATGAACAATATTTACAATGAGATGGAGTATGTACAGAGGAGGAATGAGTAGTTACAGATGACGGGTGAGTATTTACAGTATTTACAGACGAATTAGTATATACAGATAGTACAGAGGTGTGTACAAATTTTCGGTCGCTTTGTGGGAGGCGGTTGCGAGGATCCGCCGGTTCCTGGGTGTGGTGTGGCGAGTGGTTGTGTGTGTGTGTGTGTGAGTATGTTGTGTGGGGGCGGCGGTTGCTCCGAGCTCGTGGCGAGGCGGGCACGGCGGAGCTCCGAGTTCCGGTACAGTGCGAGTGGATGAAAAAAACACTTGCGCTGTCCCGGAATCTCAAGGCCCCGCCGTGATTGCTCATAGCGGGGCGGGGGGTTTGGCCGCCGGGACGAGGGGAACATGGGGACGCTCCCTCCGTCCGTTTCGCCGCCCGGGCCGTTTCGTCCCGGCGGAGACTATCGTGGATATCCCCGGCGATGGAGGGGGGGGAGGGGGTGTTGGAGGGGGTGAAGTTGATACGGGGGGGGTCGAAAATCGAAAATGGGGGGGGCGGTAAATTTGGTGGGGTTACAATTTCGGGGGGGTTGGTGATTTGAACGGGGGGTGGGGGTTTGAAATTTATCGGGGGCAAGGAAATTTGAACGGGGGGCGGTGGGGGCATGAGTTCCGCGAGGTGGAACTCGCGGAGGATGGCGGACATTAGGGGATCTGTGGGGGAGTAGGGAGGGTGTACCCCCGTGGCCTGCGCCGTGCGAAATTCGCGCAGTATTTTCCACTGGGGGTACTTCCATCGCCGGGGCCGGGGAGGTAGTCCGGTGATCCGTGGCGGGACGAAAAGAAGCGGTGAAGTCGGCCCGGGCGAAGGGGGTAGGGGGGAGAGCGGGTCCGGGACGAAAACGTCCCGGAGAATCGCCGCCATTTCCGGATCCGAATCGAAATCCGGAAACGGCGACGGAGGTGACTGGTGCGTTGGGAAGAGGTGCGACATTGCGAACGGACGGTGGGAGACTGATAGAGTTTGTGGGTTGGGTTAGCACAGGTGCGGGTTTACACCTGGCTAACGGGACTGTATGTGGTTTGCCGTCAATTAACAGGGTCGCGGTGGTATGTGTTGTGCGGATGACTTGAAAGGGCCCGGCGTAAAGTGGTTGGAAAGTTTTATGGATGCCGGGCTCTTTCAGGTACATGTGTGTTGTGGTAAAAAATCGTTTGGGATAAGTGGTGTCGTTTGTCGGTGTTGTTGAGTGTAGTGGTTCCCTGTTAATTGACGGTGTGTGGTGTGGAGTGAAAATGTCGGCCGGTAAACGTAGTGGGTCTTTAAAAGCGTTTTGTGCGGGGCTAGTTTGGTCTGAAGGACGGGCGGATGTTCGAAGGCTGAGTAAAATGTAGGGGAGGGATTTGGTCCAGGAAGGGGAATTTGTTGAAGTAGAAATGGCCTGTTTCAGGACCGAGTGCCACCGCTCTATTTTCCCGTTGGACTGGGGATGGTATGGGGTAGTGTGGATTTTGTGGATGCCGAGGGAACGTAGTAAATCGGAAAAGTGGGCGGATTCAAACTGCCTCCCTTGATCGACCGTGACTGTCCGCGGACAACCGTAACGGCTGACCCATTGAGAGAGGAAAGCCGTCGCGACGGTGTCCGCGGTGATGTTTGAGAGTGGAATGCATTCCACCCAGTTGGTGGCACGGTCGATCATCGTGAGGCAGTATTTCTTCCCCTCGGATGGGGGAAGGGGGCCCACTAGATCCAGATGAACGTGTTCCCACGGCAGGGAGTCGGGAATGGTTTGAGGCGGGACATGGGGGTGGGCCGAGACCTTAAACCGCTGGCACTTCTGGCACCCCAGAACCCAGTTACGAATATCTGTGTTCATGTGGGGCCAGAAGTACCGCGTCTTGATAAGGTCTCGGCTAGCCCGAATGCCAGGATGGTGAAGGGAGTGATAGTGGAGGAACAACTGCCGCCTCAGTTCCGGTGGGACGTAAGGGCGCGGCGTATCGGCCGTTACGTCACACCAGAGGTCGAGGGGCGGCAGCTGTTCCAATTTGGAGGCGGAAATGAGGTTGGAGAGGGCGGGGTCGGAATGTGGAGTTTGTTTTGATTTGAGGATTTGGGGTGAAGGGAAAGGCAGTAACTCCGCCACCGGCGCGGGGGTAGGGGTGGGTCGGGATAGCGCGTCCGCCACGCAGTTGTCGGCCCCCGGCAAGTATCGGATATCGGACGTAAATTGCCCGATAAACTCGAGTTGCCGGAGGCGACGCGGGGAGGCGGATTTGCGATTCTGTAGGAGGGCGTGGGTCAGGGGTTTATGATCAGTGACGACAGAGAACTGCCTGCCCTCCACGAAGTCACGAAAGTGCTTGATGGCTTCGTGGATGGCGAGGAGTTCTCTGTCGAACGTGGAGTAATTTTTTTGGGTGGGGGATAGCGTTTTGGAGAAGAAACCTAGGGGTTGGGGGGTGGCGCCGGTGTGCTGATGGAGCACTGCCCCGATGGCCCAGTCGGACGCATCGGTGGTGATGGATAGTGGGGCGTGAGGATCGGGATGGGCCAATAGAGCGGCGTCTACTAGGTCCTGTTTGCAAATTTTGAAGGAGGAGATGAGTTGGGGGGTCCAGGTAATGGGGCGGTTGTCGTTCTTTTTGGAGGGTTGGGGAATGGCGTGTATGAGTGGTTGTTGATGTTGTGCTGCGTGTTTGATGTGTCTACGGTAAAAGTTTAACATACCCAGGAAGCGGCGGAGTTCCGTCACGGTGCGGGGTTGCGGGAAGTCGGTAATGGCGTGGACCTTGTCAGCGAGGGGTTTGATGCCCTCGGACGAAACGTGGTGGCCGAGGCAGCGGACGGAGGGTTGGCCGAGAACGCACTTCTCTGTATTAACCAAGAGGCCTTCGGAGGAGAAGATGTCAAGGATCTGTTGGAGATGGCTGAGGTGTTCTTCCGGCGTCCTGGAGGCTACCAGGACGTCGTCGAGGAAGCAAAAGACGAACGGTAGGCCTCGCAGGATGCTGTCCATATAGCGCTGCCAAGTTTGTGCAGCGTTCCTTAACCCGAAGCCCATCTTAACATACTCAAAAAGTCCGAACGGGGTGATGATGGCGGTTTTCTGGACATCGGGGGGGTGAATGTTGATGTGGTGGAATGCCCGTGAAATGTCGAGGGTGGAGAATATATTAGCGCCATGGAGGTGCGACGAGAAGTCCCGTAGGTGGGGAACATTATAAAGGTCCGGTGTGGTTTTTGAATTTAGTCTCCGGTAGTCCCCGCAGGGGCGGATATCCCCATTGGGCTTCTGCACGATGTGGAGTGGAGAAGCCCAAGGGGATTTTGAGGGGCGGACGATACCGTCGGCTATTAGTTTATTAAAATGTTGTCGGGCTTTAGATAGTTGCAGGGGGTGGAGTCGTCGGGCTTTAGCTGTGATGGGGGGGCCGGAAGTCTCAATGTGGTGTTGAATGGTGGAGATGTGGGCAGAGGGGCGGCGCTGGGGGCGGTAGTTGAGGAGGAGGCGTTCAAATTGCGTAGGGGGGTGGTTGATGGCATGGATGAATCCGGGAATGGGTGTTTTTGTGGCTGGGTCGATCAGGCGCGCGTTCCGGACGTCGACCTGGAGACCGAAATATGCGAGAAAATCGGCCCCCAGGATCGCCTTCTCCACGTCCGCCACGGTAAACTTCCACTCGTACGCGAGCCCGCTCATATAAACAGAGGAGCGGTACGTCCCGTACGAGGGGATGGTGGTACCGTTGGCGGCGTAGAGAAGCTGCCGGTAGCAGCGCGCCTGACGACGGAGGATGTTGTTAGGAAATATTGATAGCGCCGCCCCTGCGTCCACCAAGAAAGGCACATTGGTTTTCCTGCAGCGCAGGAAAAGTCGCTGGTGGGTCGGGAGGGCGTTTGGCACAATTGCGGAGGTAGGTACGTTGGCTGGTGTTGGCTGGTCCGCCGCGAAGGAGACTCGAGGCGGTTTCTTGTCGTTCCGGAGGGGGGAAGCGGCGGAGTCTGCAGGGGGGCAGGCCAGTGTGGGAGGAGGGGGTTTTGCCTTGTTCCGGGGAGGGGGAACGGTAGTGGTGGGCTGTGTGGTGGTTGGAGGGGGTTGTGCCCTGGAGGCGGGCGTGGAGGTTCCTTTCCGTGGTGGGGGAACGGATGCGGCGGCGCGAGTGGCGGCCGGGAGGTTGTCTGCCCTGTTGACGGGCATGGAGGGGCCGTTCCGGGGTGGGGGAACGGATGCGGCGGCGGGAGTGGCGGCCGGGAGGTTGTCTGCCCTGTTGACGGGCATGGAGGGGGCGTTCCGGGGTGGGGGAACGGGAGCGGCGGCGTGAGTGGCGGCCGGAAGGTTGGTTGCCCTGGTGGCGGGCGGTTTGTTCCGAATGTGGTGGGGTGAGGGATTCGGCGGCGCTGCAGGCGCGGCCGGGAGGTTGGCAGCCGTGGCGGCGGCGTAGGAGGGGTAGCGTGGCTTGGTGGTGGTGGCAGTGTGAATGCGGGCGGGGGGGGTATGCGCATGGTCCCCCCCGTGTTGGCGAGGAGGGGGGCCCGCCGGATTTACCGGCGGGCGTCTGCGTTTCCCTGCTTAGGGGCGAAGGCGCAGGGGGGTTGGCACTTGCGGGCCTCCCCACCGAAGTTTACGTGATAGAAACAACGGTTGGGGTGGTCCGCAGGCAGGTAGGTGGAGTTGGTGGGGCGGGCTGAGTTTGATGTGCGCGCAGCTGCTGGGGATCGGCCTCTGCGCTGGCGGGGAGGGGATGCGGTGCGGCGCTCGGGCGAGCGCTGGCGGCGGCGGTCGGCGGACGAGTCGCGTCGGCGATCCGCCGAAAGTGGACGACGGCCGTCGAGGGAGGGTGCCCGGCCGCGGTCCCGGGATTTTGTGCGGTCCCGGAAAGGCGGGGGGTGACGCGGCGTACGCACCTCACTGACGGCGGCCGCAGCGGCCAAGTCGTGCACGGTGTCCGCGAGGCGCAGGAGGGGCTCGTCGGGACCGTCGAGATGGCTGGCCAGGGCCATCTGGATGGGGTGGGGAAGGGCACGTAACCAGAACGTGCGTGCGATGTCGGCGGTCATGATCCCCTGCAGCTGGTGTCGCAGCCGTCGGTAGAGGTGGGAGGGTTTCTGGTCGCCGAGGTGTTGAGGTTGGGAGAGGGCGGCGACTCGGGCGATTTTTGACGGCTGGTATGTGTTGATGAGGCGGCTGCGGAGGTCGTCGTACGCAGCGGCGGCGTCGGGGGAGATATCAGAGGTCTGCAGCAGGATCTCGTAGGGCAGTAGCGAAATGATCCGGGAATATCGGGTTTTCTGGCTGCGGATGTTGGCGGCCGAAAACGCTGCGTCCACTTGGAAAAACCAAAGCGCCGGGTCGTGCGTGTAGAAGGGGGGCAGCGACAGAGGGAACGCAGCGGATGCCGTCATGACGTTGGCGGCGGCTGTGGCCGTAGCGGCGGCGGCGGCGGCGGCGGCGTCTGACGACGCAGAGGTCGGTGGGGAGAGCGTGGAGAAAGGGTTGTCGGCCAGTGCGTCGGATGTCGCAGCGGCGGGCGGCTGCAGTGTGGCTGGCCGCAAGAGCGGCGGTGTTGGTGAGTTCGGGTCCATTTCTGTAACTAAAATTCAAAAATTTGACTTGGTTTTGAATTTTAAAATTCGCAATCGGCGGGAGCGGTGGTGCGTTGAGTTGAGAGGTGAGTGTTGAGGGTTGGGCCAAGAATTGCGAATTTAAACTGACTGGTTAAAATTTTGAATTTAAAATGCGGGACACCGAACTACTTGACTGGGGCGACACATGAGGTGGGAAGGTAGGAAGGAAGAAGGTTGAGTGAACGTCGGGTTCACCACTGTGATGAATTTAAAATTCTCATCACGGTGGCGTGGAAGGAAGGTGAGTGAGTGAATTTAGGTAAAGGAGAGAAAAGGAGGAAAAGTCGCAGGCGGCTGTAGTCAACCGAACATCTACGACTTTTGGAGGAGAGAGAGGTGGTGTGGAAGGAAGTTGAGGAAAAGTCGCAGGCGGCTGTAATCAACCGAGCATCTACGACTTTGGAGGAGAGAGAGGTGGATGAGGGAATTTCACCTAGGCGGCTGTAGTCAACCGTTCATCTAGGTGAAGGAGAGGAAAGGAGAGGTCCCTTGTCTAGGCGGCTGTATTCAACCGATCATCTAGACAAGGAGGAGGAGGAGAGAGGAGAGAGGAGGTGAAATTCCCAGGCGGCTGTATTCAACCGATCATCTGGGAGGTAAGGTAAGAGAGAGAAGAGAGAGCTGGTTAGAGGAAGTGTCGAATGAAGCTTGAGCGCCAGGATCCGGGGTTATATAGTACTTGGGGGCCTCTCCCTCCAGCTCCTTGCTGGGAGCTGGTAGTGGGGCCCCAGGTTGAGTAACCCTGGGTTCTGTCGCCTGTCCCCACTCATGTCTTTATTTACGGAGCTTTTAGTTTGGCGTTTGAATATTGGTGAGAACTTAATATGGTAGGAGTGTTCCCGGGAGGGACTCACGACAGTATGTAGATCAGGTTTGGCGTGGTGAAGTACCTTTTGGGAGTTGTAACCGTTTTCGCACAAGCAAAGGGGGGGTTCCGGGGGAGGGGGCTCGCTTTTTTCCACCTATTCTTTGTCACGCCACTTCTACCGTTTCCCCTCGACCGATGTTTATGAAATTTGGTATGTAGATCAGGTTTGGCGTGGTGAAGTACCTTTTGGGAGTCGTAACCGTTTTCGCACAAGCAAAGGGGGGGTTCCGGGGGAGGGGGCTTGTTTTTTTTCCACCTATTCTTTGTCACGCCACTTCTACCGTTTCCCCTCGACCGATGTTTATGAAATTTGGTATGTAGATCAGGTTTGGCGTGGTGAAGTACCTTTTGGGAGTTGTAACCGTTTTCGCACAAGCAAAGGGGGGGTTCCGGGGGAGGGGACTTGCTTTTTTTCCACCTATTCTTTGTCACGCCACTTCTACCGTTTCCCCTCGACCGATGTTTATGAAATTTGGTATGTAGATCAGGTTTGGCGAGGTGAAGTACCTTTTGGGAGTTGTAACCGTTTTCGCACAAGCAAAGGGGGGGGGGTTCCGGGGGAGGGGGCTCGCTTTTTTCCACCTATTCTTTGTCACGCCACTTCTACCGTTTCCCCTCGACCGATGTTTATGAAATTTGGTATGTAGATCAGGTTTGGCGTGGTGAAGTACCTTTTGGGAGTCGTAACCGTATTCGCACAAGCAAAGGGAGGGTTCCGGGGGAGGGGGCTTGCTTTTTTTCCACCTATTCTTTGTCACGCCACTTCTACCGTTTCCCCTCGACCGATGTTTATGAAATTTGGTATGTAGATCAGGTTTGGCGTGGTGAAGTACCTTTTGGGAGTTGTAACCGTTTTCGCACAAGCAAAGGGGGGGTTCCGGGGGATGGGGGCTTGTTTGTTCCACCCATTCTTTGTCACGCCACTTATATACCCTCTTCCCTAGACCGATCTTTATGAAATTTAGTACCGATCCAAATCATGTTAATGCGTGAAGTGATTTTGGGTGTTTCCATCAAAACGAAAATTAAAAACTGTAACGCCGAAGTGACATGGCGAATAACGGGAGGTCTACCCTTTCCAATGTGAAGTGTCAAGCATTTTTAGCATTGCTTGTGTGAGAATATCGTCGTTGCACCACATTGATTCAGGCTTCGGATCAGATATTGTTGCACCACATTCATTCAGGCTTCGGATATTGTTGCGCCACATTCATTCAGGCTTCGGATATTGTTGCGCCACATTGATTTCAGCTTCGGGTGGACCATTTCCGTTTCTCATTCCCGGTTCTCGGATGTCTATCCATTTATAAGTGCGCAGCAGTGAACAACTGGTCAGCTGTCAACCTCAACTAACACCGTTATAGCGTGAGTTCCTTCTGTTTATCCATTTAGATTAGGTATTTATTACCTCCTAGCTTGATTCGGTTTTAATATCTTCAACCATGGTTTCCAAAACTCGGAAGAGTAAACAGAAGAGGAGGGAAAGATATGTGAATAAACAAATCGTACATGGTAGTGAAGACCCAGAACAAAAAAGAGCAAAACAGCGTGCTCAGAGAAAATTATCAGACGCCAAACGGTATCTGCTTCTGAGAAAACGCGAAATGCACGAGAAGTATCTAGCTGTAAGGTCTCTCATGATAAGCAAGGCTCGTGATCGTTACTACGCCAAACGTTCTTTTCTGAGATGTGCATCCCTAAAAAGGTATTATTCGAAACAGCCTATTCTCCAACGTAAATGTCTAGGTAGGTACTACTCGAAACGTTTTGTTCTTCAACGTGAATCTCGAGAAAGGTACTACTCAAAAGTATCTGTTCTCTAGTGTAAATCTCGAGAAAGGTACTGTTCGAAACGACCTGTTCTCCAGCGTCAGGCTCGAGAAATCTATCATGCCAATCCATCTCCATCAAAGGACAAGTCTCGAGAGAGGTACCACCGTTTAAGAATTTATCTCAGGCAACAAGCTCTAAAACGATATCGCTTCACACGACAGTTCCGTAAAAAATCCAACTATGATAGTGCCTATCATGAGAGAATTCAGAAAAACAGTGATATGAGCAGAGAACCACACGCTCCTAGCAGCAAGCTAACCAAAAAAATTGGTGTTAGGAGAAGGAAGCGTAAGTCATCAACATTTTTGAAACCATTCTCTTCGGAAAAGCATGTTAACAAACTAGCATCAACATTAGTACAATTCGGTAGTTTATCCTCGAGAAGGCTACATGCAGAGAGTCTCCTGAAGTCGGCAAATAAATTCAGACTGCTTGAAGTAAACAAATTTAAAAGAACAGTGCGAAATTTGAAACAGCTGTCTTCTAAAATGGTTGTTGCCATCCAACCTTTCACAATCAACGATTCCGTGGAGAATTTGTCTCACATATTAGGTGAAAGTTTGCATTCTGTGTCTACTGAGCCGTTCTTTTCAGATCCTGTCTACAAACCTATTTCTTCTAAAAGTATGGCAGTTATACCTTTGCGTGAGTCGACCTCCCAATGTTCCACCGAGAAAACGTAGCCGTGCAATCCTAACATTTGCAACATTGACGCTCAGTACTCTGTTAGTCGACTCAAGAAAATAAGTGCAGTCAAAATCACAGCCACGTTAGAAGACTTTCCTTCTCTGATTAGTAGAATGGATTTATGTACGTCTTCAGCCCGTGATCCACACAAGCTGGGGGCACCCTCTGTCTTGCTATACTGACAAACAGTGCCCTTCTTACTTATTGTTTCTGCGTTATCTCGCCCCTCATTTCCCACGAATTAGGACTATGTTGCACTACTTCCAATCCATTAAAGGTGGTATCAAGGAAATAGAAGCAGTCGATGAAGCCATTCGTTCATGTAATTCTAATTATTATTATTTTCATTACTATTGTAACTGGCGTCGTTTATGCACCTGATCCATCAACCCTTAACCTCACCAATGTCCAACACCTTGTCATGGATGTAGGGCTCAATAAATAGCAACTGTTTAGTGCTCATTTGTTCGAAAATGTCGTCTCCCCCCCCCCCTCTCTTCCTTTTCACTTAATTTACTATTTTGTGTAAGTAGGTACCCACAAAACTATATGAACAACATCCAACTGGAAGCACAAAAAATTACAAGTTTTAACAAAGTTCAACAACAAACTTAGGTATCGGAAATCAGTCTCCTCGTCTTGAAAAACAATACCTCACCCCCCCCCCCCCCCCTCCAAACTTACTTGCGACCTTTCAAAATTTGTGATATCTCCTAAAAAAAAACACTCCCTGTAAAAAAAGATGCCAAGCTACAAAAGGTGTGATATCCAGGTTGTGCCAAGCACTGTGCCTAATAATCTTCCGTCCACATCCGACAGTTCATTTTCGACGTTAATGTTGAGGTATAGACTAGACTTAGCTAACAGGGTGAGGAGTGAGTTAATCTTTAGGAAGTGTGCTGCTTGGCCGGTCTAGTTACTGATCTATTCAGTTCCTACACGAAGGATTCGAAGCCATCAAAATTAATGATTCAAATTCTACGTGCCTACTAATCTTCCGTCCACATCCCATTTTCGACGTTAATTTTGAGGTGAGGAGTGAGTTAATCTTTAGGAAGTGTGCTGCTTGTCTGTCTACGACATATCAGGCACATAGCATGTGAATCATTAATTTTGATGGCTTCGAATCCTTCGTGTAGGAACTGAATAGATCAGTAACTAGACCGGCCAAGCAGCACACTTCCTAAAGATTAACTCACTCCTCACCCTGTTAGCTAAGTCTAGTCTATACCTCAAAATTAACGTCGAAAATGAACTGTCGGATGTGGACGGAAGATTATTAGGCACAGTGCTTGGCACAACCTGGATATCACACCTTTTGTAGCTTGGCATCTTTTTTTACAGGGAGTGTTTTTTTAGGAGATATATATCTCAACGGGTCGAAGCCTGTCTCAACTTTCTGTTTAACTGCGCTGTACTTGTTATGCTCCCAAGAGCCGGAGCTTCTTCATCAACGTTTACTGATTAAACCAGAGATCTCAGGTGTTAAACAACGACGTCGGGTTTCACCAACCTCGCTTAAGATAAATCAATGATCAAAAGAGTCAAATTGACGATCTAAACTAACAAGCCGATTTTTGGTGGTCAGCTTCCTAAATCAGCGATTTACTATTTCGCCATTTTGCCAGTTCGACAGTTTCCATGCGAACCATTATTTTATTATTATTGATATATTATTATTATTATTCTACATCCACAAAAACGACTAGGGCATTTAGCTGGTATTGGAGGACTAAGATGAAGACTTCACGATTCGCCGTCCTCGATGGATGAGAGATTATTTTGGCCTCGACGAAACCGATTTTGTGACGAGGTACCTACAATATAATCAAGTGAAAAGGCACACAGCTTTCTCGTTTCTTTGAACTGATGGCAGAGAAAAATAACTGTTCCTAGCTATCAACAAATATATTCTAGTCGATCATGCAGTTCTTTGGATACCTAATTTAATTTTGCTACTTTTTTAAACCATTTTCAGCAATTTAAGAGGTTGGGATTTCGCATTTGCGCAAGTGTAGTTGAGCTATAAAATTTAAAATTAACTATAAAATTCCAACCACAATGAAATTTATAGAGACAATCAACTACCTGTCCACCATATTGGAGAGAAATCAGAGAATTTAGTGAGAGTTGTTGGCGAGAACTACCTTGGTAGGCTCAGCGGGACACTTTATTCTTAAAGTATGATGTATTGCACAAATAATGTATTTTATAACAGCAACGACAGATAAAGCACCGCGGGTACTCTTACATTCAATAATGATGAAATACTTGCGAACAATGTCAACCAAAATCTGTTTTTAACTGACTTCAAACTTGAGTCCGTGTTTTCGATTTTGCGACGCTGGGTCCAGGCTGGTTTCCAAGATTTCGACAATCAATAAACTTTAAAAAATAAACGAAACACTAAAAGTTGTAATTGTTAAAAAAAAAATAAAATAAAATAAAATAAAAACAGCCAAAAAACAAATGAGCACAAGCAGGTACTTGAATTCACAACGCACGTCAACAACTACGTTATCAATCGTAATCACGCATTTTGGCGGGCCAATGCCTCCATGATACCGTGAAATTTAATGAAAACAGCGTCTTATGAAAAAAATCAAATCGTTGATTACACTCGTGAAACCCACTTATTCATAACCAACGTTTCAAATCCCCGATTCGATAAAACAATAGTCCATTTTAACAATGGTTAGGAAGTGTTGTCGGTCCTATATTGAGTGTATATATCCAGGGTGATCCGCTCGTAGATGCAAAAAAATTTGCGTAAAATTATATCAAAAATGGAGTAAAATGCCGCCAACCGCATATTTTTATCTCAATCCGTTCTCGAGATATGATTTTTTAAAGGTTTTTTCAGGAAAACCGTGTTTTTTTCCTTTTAAACTCAAATTTCTCCGTTTTACCTCATTTAATTTTACTTTTTGACCTCATTTTCGGAATCAGCGTTAAATTTTCCATACGCATGGTGTACTTCAAGTCTTGAAAAAATTGACTCAATTTTTTCAATTAAAAACATTAAAAACATTTTTTCTACCCTCTGATCAAATTCCCCCTTTTGAGGTGCCTAACGTTTTCTTGCATTTAAACTTGACTTTTTCATCAAAGAAACAAGATAATCGCAAAGTTGACCATACCATTGGAGAGCTTATTAAATGAAGAAGTTTTCAAGAGATTTTCCAGTTTCCAGGATTTTTTTTCGGAGGAGTAGTAACGTTTTTAAAATTTCAAAAATTTTATTTTTTCAAATTCGTCTAATGTTTCAGCTGTTGTTCTGGTCTCTAGATGGTACTTTTCAAGACTTGAAATACACCATGCGTATGGAAAATTTAACGCTGATTCCGAAAATGAGGTCAAAAAGTAAAATTAAATGAGGTAAAGCGGAGAAATTTGAGTGTGAAAGGAAAAAAACACGGTTTTCCTGAAAAAACCTTTAAAAAAATCATATTATCTCGAGAACGGATTGAGATAAAAATACGCGGTTGGCGGCATTTTACTCCATTTTTGATGTAATTTTACGCAAATTTTTTTTTGCATCTACGAGCGGATCACCCTGTATACATATATATATATATTGAAGAGCTATTGATGAAAAATCAGCGTTAAATGTCCCACCCCTTTGGCTCTTTAGAGACGGCGTTGAATGAGTCCCACTGAAAACGACTACAAAAACTTCACTATGTGTAATACGTTGTTAAAAATCGCAACTCAACGAAATAATAAACTAGAAGAGGACCCACCGATTAGTGGTATCCCTTTGAAAATGGCAACTCGCTAGCTGGCATGAAAAAAGAGTGACCTCTTGCTGAGGGATGAATAAATTTTCGGCGCAAGAGCGTCAGAAGTTCAGAGTGGCCAGGAACACGAGAGGGGGCGGAATGTATAAGGGTGACTCTGACGTCATGGGAGAAGTCGATAAAATACGCGCGGCTTAACCGCTCGCGATATTGGAAGCAGACGCGGTAGAATATAAACGGAGGGATGGCGGAGGGAGGAGTAAAAATTGTATTTCTCATCCTTTTTTTCAAAATTTCAATTTCCCCCGGATTCCCTCAGTTCAGTACGACGGAGGACCGACAGGAATCAAGCGGTCGATCAAGCGCCTTTTCCAAACAGTGAAACGTGACCCGGCTCTTATTATTCGATCTTGTGTTATCATTCGGAAACATAACCCAATCCCTGGTTCACATCGCCAATCGATATCTCAACAGATGCCCCTTCTGGTGAATCACTGTTTTCTGTACCCAAACCTAACCTCGTGCTCTCCATCAAGAATGCCCTAAACCGAGAAGGTACTGGAGCCCGCCGGGTAGTGACAGTTTTAAATACACTGCCAAGGTGATGGCACAGGAGCTTCCTCGTCACAATCAGAGTGACCCATTATAAAATAGAACAGACTCGGAAGCAAAATAACATAACATTACATTACATTACATTACATTACATTACATAACGTTAAATATACATATTACATAACATTACATTACATAACATAACATTACATAACATTACATGAAATATACATATTATACATAACATGACTTCCATAATACATTACGTCCATTATACATAACTAGCCTGACCGCTCGCTTCGCTCGCTATCCGAGATTCGCTGTACGCAGTATCGTGGAACCAACAAACGACGGAAAAATCCCATACCCTACCGGGTATTTGTGCCCAATTTTATCAAAAAAGGGGCCCATGGATGCGCTAAGGTCGACCGCGGGGGTAGTCCGAAGGGTCGATCGTAGATAGAATTTCACGTAGATTACGAATACGCGATAAAAAATAGGGGTTACCATTTCAATTAACGAAGTTGACCATGGTCGACCATAGTTCCGCTATGGTCAGGGAATTAAAAATGCGACGTTGCACAACTTGGGAGCCTACTGGATACTCGTGCCAAATTTGGTCGATATCCGTCAAGCCATTCAGGAGTTGACCATGGTCGACCATAGTTCCGCTATGGTCAGGGAATTAAAAATGCGACGTTGCACAACTTGGGAGCCTACTGGATATTCGTGCCAAATTTGGTCGATATCCGTTGAGCAATTCGGGATTCGACCATGGAGGGGCCCATGGATGCGCTATGGTCGACCGCGGGGGTAGTCCGAAGGGTCGATCGTAGATAGAATTTCACGTAGATTACGAATACGCGATAAAAAATAGGGGTTACCATTTCAATTAACGAAGTTGACCATGGTCGACCATAGTTCCGCTATGGTCAGGGAATTAAAAATGCGACGTTGCACAACTTGGGAGCCTACTGGATATTCGTGCCAAATTTGGTCGATATCCGTTGAGCAATTCGGGATTCGACCATGGAGGGGCCCATGGATGCGCTATGGTCGACCGCGGGGGTAGTCCGAAGGGTCGATCGTAGATAGAATTTCACGTAGATTACGAATACGCGATAAAAAATAGGGGTTACCATTTCAATTAACGAAGTTGACCATGGTCGACCATAGTTCCGCTATGGTCAGGGAATTAAAAATGCGACGTTGCACAACTTGGGAGCCTACTGGATATTCGTGCCAAATTTGGTCGATATCCATCAAGCCATTCAGGAGTTGACCATGGTCGACCATAGTTCCGCTATGGTCAGGGAATTAAAAATGCGACGTCGCACAACTTGGGAGCCTACTGGATATTCGTGCCAAATTTGGTCGATATCCGTCGAGCCGTTTGGCCGTGCATAGAAGCACAGACAGACAGACAGACAGAGCGCATGCGCAGGGCGAACCGCTGGCTCTATCATGTTGAAATTTATATGGGACCTCAATGGGCCCTACCCGCTTAATCCCTGAGAATTACATTGAAATTGGGTGAAATCTTTGGTTACTACGGCTGTAACAAGGAAATTGAATCTATTTCACGCCAGCGCATGCGCAGAGCGCACCGAGGGTCCGATCATGCTGAAATTCATACTGGAACTCACTAGGCCTTGTCCAAACAACCCTTGAAAATTTGAGCGAAATTGAATCAAAATTGTGAAAGTTATGCGTGTTTGTTGAATTTAACGTTAGCGCATGCGCAGGGCGTACCGCTGGATCAATCATGTTGAAATTTGTATGGGACCTCAAGGGGCCTTATCCGCACCATCCCTCAAAATTTGAGCTGAATCAATTCAAAATCGTGGAAGTTATGGCTGTAACAAGGAAATGCGGACAGACTCACAGACTCACAGATTCACAGACTCACAGACACACAGACCGACAGACACGGAACCAAATTTGTTCAGTAGGCTTTGAAACGCAAAATGCAAGTGGAAATTTTGATTTCTGAAGACAAAAATTTTTTGGCTCACGAAAGTGAACACAAGGCTTCCCCTGCTTCGCAGACTCGGAAGCAAAATATGCGTTGGATTCAAGAATTCCATCAGTAACTGTTTTTTGAGATTTAATTATTCATGAAGTTTAATTATACACGTTAGTTCAAGTTGAAACGTTGTAAGAGAGAGAGAGAGAGAGAGATTTTTATTTGCCGTCACAAAACAAATTGTATGACAATGGTCAAATTTTTTTCTACATTTAAGGTAGGCGTCACACAATTTACCGTTAGATTAGGTAACATCAACCAGATCAGGGTACTGGGGAGAGTGGAAATGAAAGGGGCCGGAGCAGCCCTGAAAGGTGCAGCAGCCCCAAGGTTGCCGGCCCGGGCCCACCCACCTCGGCGGCTCCCAGGGCCACCTGCCCATCGCTGGGAAGGCAGCCCAAATGAATGACGCAGTTGTCTACGTGCCATTCCAAAGAACAAATCGAGGACTGCACCGGCCCCACAACCTAAGACTGAGCACATTCACACAACATACATTCTAATAAATTACTTGCACTCTCGAAAACCATTCATACCCCGTATCTAATACCACAGTCTCCATTTAATACATAAACTAGATGCAAGCTAGAGTACTAGTATAAATTTCCTCTGCTGCCATATTAAACCTAAACCTAATTGATAAAAATATTAAAATTCAAAACAATAAATTATTTTTAAAAACTCTTCCTATATATTAATCAATAACTGAGAGTCAGTGCCCATCATAAAATTAAAATATTCATCAAAATCATAGGGTACCGATTTCACAAGGATTCTCTTATAGGCATTAAAATGTGATTTAAAATTGGTATTGCTGATATCTTGAACCTCTTCAGGGAGGGCATTAAAAAATTTCTGGCACCACCAGCCAACTGAATTTCGGGCCGCATTCAACCTGCAGGGTGGTTGGGCAAGGAGTCGTGCACTTCGAGTATTGTGTGCATGATTTGGTTTTTCAAAATACTGAGGTTGCCTCCCCACATAACTCAGGCACAGCAAAATATACTGACTCGGCAACGTCAAAACCCCCAATTATTTAAAATGCCTTCTACAATCCGCTCTATAGTGAGTTTTAACGACTGCACGTTGGCCCTGCGCTGACAAGCAAATACATCGGAAGCAGATGGTGAATGGTCCCAACTCAACAAGCAGTACCTCATGCGACTATGAAATAAGGCGTGGTATGCACAAACGATTGCTTCCCTTTTGGCATATGGTCACGGATTCTTCTTATAAGAAAAATAACACTATTTATTGATCTCATCAATTGTTCACAATTGACATTCCAACGTAATTTGGGATCTAGGTTAACGCTATCCGACCCGGATTATCGAACAACGTGAGATCCCTTAGTCCGAAAAACATGCACTGCGTCTTGGCTTCATTCACAACCAATTTGTTCAAGGTGAACCAATCCGAAACAGACTTAACTGACTCAGCACACTTAGCTTTAAGCATGTCAGCATCTCTGTCGCACGTTACAATTGTAGAATCGTCAGCGAAAAGAACGTTGAAACAGTTACAGGACTGGTCTACATCATTTATGAAAATAAGGAACAGTTGTAAGTTCAACTTAAAACGGAAACCAAAGGGGGAGGGGGGCGGGGACAACAATCGTTCATGCTCGATACCAGAACTTCATTTTTGAAAATAATAAACCGAAAGTAGGTAGGTATCTACCAACAAAATCCAAAATAATCATCATTCTTCAAATAAAATAATATCACGAACAACCACCTCGATTTCAGACAGACAGGAGTGATTACAATCAAGTGTTCCCTAAAATAGTAATGATTTACGGGCTGGATGTATACCGTTTCATTCACCCTCCTGTTGACGAAGCTGTTCGGTGCAAGCTTCCGGGTCTTGCTGTGACTGCTGGACGTACGAGTGTTCTCAAAAAATGCTTAAGCTCGAGATAAATTTAAAAACGTTGCAAAAAACATACCTTTCTATTGAAAGTATTCGAGCTACGGCGTTCTGCACATTTCAACCCCTATTTCTCACCCCCTTAGAGTTTACTGACACTAACGCCGAGCTTCGCGGGCAAACTAGACCCCAGTAAAATTGGACCTACTAACCAAATGGTAACTAAGAAAAGTACGAAAGTACGGCGTAAGCTTACGGACTGAAATTTTTAAAATTCCATTTTCGGTTTCTGCCTACCTTGAAACGGAAAACGGAAAATTTTGAAGAGGGGGTTAATTTTTTTTGCTTCCCTACTACCGGAAGGTGCGAAAGATGGCGTACGGCGGACGGACTGAAATTTTTAAAATTCAATTTTCGCATTCTATGTACCTTAAAATGAAAACCATGAAATTTTGAGGTTTTTTCTTTTTTATGCTCGATTCCAAAGGTTCATTATTGAAAATAATAAACCAAAAAAGCATATGATAGAAGAGCATGATTCTATCCAGACCAAGGTTGACCATCTCGACGAGGTGCCAACCTGTTGATTTCTCTGAGGTCGTTTCCAACCAACAAAGTTTTTTCCCCTCTTTCTTTTTTCTCCAGAGCGTTGGGTCGTAACCTCGCCTTATCGTCACCCTGTAGCGAGGGTACGTTCGGGATATTACCCTCCACCCTGAGACCGTCCAGATGACCCCAAAGCTCTCTGAACGTTGACAAAGAGTTCCCTCCCTCCCCACTCTCCGCCTTTGTGGTAATATCAGGTGTATAACGTGAGCCCCGTTCAATCCCCGAAGTACGGAACTTATTTTCTTTTCACCCCATTTCGGAGAGCCGACCAGAAAGTGGTATTTAATAATTTATTAGAAACCTTCCACTAGGTTTCAGGGGTTTTTTACTCGGAGTCAAGAAAGGTTAGACTATTCGAAATCTTCATACTTGCCTCCACCACCGACCTGTGAACTGTTGGCAATAATACTCAAGCATGAATGAATGTATATTTTATTCAAGCATGAATGAATAAGATTTACACGAAATAACTGACCGGATCATTACAAAAATTACAAAAAACATAGGAATAGCCTTGGCTGTCTCCTGGTTTAGCTCCTCATATTTCGGAAAAAAGACAAAACCAACTTCGAAGTGAGTAACTGAATATAAGTTATTACGCAAGCTATTCCAAAAATAATTCTTTTTACTAGTAGAAAGGGAGAAAGAATCAATTTTTAGAAGAAAATCCAAGTACCTGACTACCAACCACATTGAATAGGCTAATGTGATTTTTACAATTTATAATAGTCCAACATCATTCACGGTTACAGTATTATATTATGACCAGAGCCCTTCAAATGCCATATTGCCATGGCGCCATACAAAAATGCCATATTCTGCCGATTTTTTTTGTAAAATGCCATATTCGGCCGACTCTCTGGAAAATGCCATGTTTGTGCCATGTTTTGCCTTTTTTCGCCACTCCTTCAAAAAAATTTGAAGTGAAAATTTCTGAATGACATGAGGTTTCTCGAACCCTGAGGCCATTAGTCTAACCGTTTTGGAATGGCGTGCTTCCACTGGTCGCCACTCTGTCTGGTGAGGAAGCCACTCTGAAGGAAGGCTGGGAACCTGCTGATGTCCTCTCTATGAAATACGCCCCGGCAACACCAGCTGATGTGGAGAGGACTTTCTCAAAAATGAAATACGTTCTGAGTGATCGACGGCTGGGATTTTCAATGGAAAGCGTTGCAGCACACCTTATGTTGATATTTAATAATAATAATAATAATAATAATAATAATTAATTAGTTGTATAAAGCTTTGTAAATAAAATAAATTATTTAGCATAAATAACTTGTATGTTGTGATATTATCGTCTCAGAATAGCTGGGGTGGTCGGAGAGGGTAGAAAAATAAGTGCCATAAGTATTGAGAGAAATAAGTGCCATATTTGGGCCAAAAGAAGTGCCATATTGTCATATTTTTTAGGGCCCTATTTCACAAAAATAAGTGCCATATTGTGAAGGGCTCTGATTATGACACAACTCATACCTAACTAACGTAGTAATTCCACTAGTTTACTTGTAACGTTTCTAACGCGTTTTTGCTTGGTAGGTAGGCCTGTAAATGACATGTAGAGGAAGCTTGTTTCGGCTACACTTAGAGAAGTACCTAAACACCGATCGAGGAGGAAATAAAACCGATCTTGGGAAAATATAGGTAATAATGCAATGTGGATCAAACTAATACCACTGATTTATCAAGTTTTCATTTCACGTAATTTCAATTCATGTGAAATGATTCACATAATTCATGTACAGAGGAAGCTTGTATCGGCTATACATAGAGGAAGTACCTAAAGACAGACCAAGCGAGGAAATAAAACCAGTCCTGGGACAAGAGGTAGGTAATGTATTTAGGTAAGGTCCACGTTGGATATTGGGATAAGGAAGATATCCTTCCGGTTCTCACCACGTTGGACACTTGGAGAAGCACTCGTCAGGTTCTCACCGCGTTGAGCGCTGAGAAGGAAATTCTCGTCCTGTTCTCACCACGTTGACAATGTTGGACTGAGGAGAAGGGTGAGTTGAAGAGGAGTGAGGTAAGAGAGAGAAGGGTCTGGTTCGAGAGAGATCGGTAGAATATCGAGCTGGGCAAGCCCTCGCCTTATAAAGGCGCCTCTACTTCCACCTTCCCCCGGTCCACCGTTGGGGAACGCTGGAGGGAGAGGTACCTGGCTTTGTCCCTTGCATCACGCAGCTCGACTTCCTCGCCTCTTTATTGGTAACAATATAATATTTACAAGAATGGTATATTTTAAGGGTACCATGACAGGTATTATAATGTATGTGGATCAAACGAATATCACTGATTTACCAAGTTTTCATTTCACGTAATTTCAATTCAGCTTGTATCTGCTATACATAGAGGAAGTACCTAAACACAGAGCAACTGAGGAAATAAAACCAATCCTGGGACAAAAGGTGGGTAATGTATTAAGGTAAGGTATTATAATGCATGTGGATCAAACGAATTTGAACTCTTGAGAACTAAGCCTGAAAAAAGAAAAACGGAGTTACTGAACAAATAGTCTATTTCCACTAATACACGAAAAACGCAAAAAACACTGTTATACTGGTTTCGGTTTAACAGTCGGCTGTCGATGGTTTGATCACCGAAACCGGGATAACAGTTTTTTTGTGTATTATTGGAAATATACTATTTTTTCAATAACTCCGTTTTTCTTTGAAATGGGTTTCCACGATTTCTTCGCGAGTAATTTAGTTCGTAAGCCTGAAACTCAGAAAACTGAATGACTGAAAACTAATAAACCCTAGCTATGCTTAATCTTCATTTAGCTGTGAACCGTGGAGATCAACCATTCGAATATTAGGCTGGATTCATGGATTAGATCACGATTTGGATGAGTTTTTCAGTGAAGAGTACCCAAGACTGTGTGTAAATTAATTTTTTTATTTGGTCAATTAATATTATATTATGTATTATAGTTTGCGCACTTCAACTTGCGTTGTGACAAACTAAGCAGGTTATTATAACTTACCAACGTTTCAATTAGCTAATTGATCGTTGGATAGCATCCGCCATCCGCGATTGCCCGCTCTCAAGGATTACGCGTACTCTAGGATACGTTAATGATTATTTTGTAAGAACACAATATCTAAGGACAATTTATTACTATGTAATTTTAGGAGACAAGTAACAGCCAAAGCTATAATTATTCATTTCTCTCATTTTATATCCAGAAATATTTATAGTTACATTTCTTGTGGAAACTAGTTGTCTTTTCTTGTAAATAAATGCTTTATACTAATACAATTTATATGCTCCTTTCGAGGAGATGATATTTGGCACTTATCCTGTGAGATCGAATTAGGATGGACAGTGAAACAAAACAGAATCGTGAAATGGATATCAAATACGTGCCTAATGGGAAGGCTGGGGGGGGGGGGCTACAGTACCCGCACGACTCTGCCGTCTTGGGATCATTGCCTATACGGAGTTTGGGCTGGACGTCCTCTCACATCGCAGTCAACAACTTTCCAAAACAAAAACAAGGATTTCCACTAAAAGTTGGCAAAACCATTGGGCCGCTCCGGGATTTGAACCCGGGACCTCCTGCACCCAAAGCAGGAATCATACCCCTAGACCAAGCGGCCACTTGTTGATCGAAAAAATATTTACAATCTACGGGGAAGTTGATCTGAGAGAGTTGGGTTAAAGAAAAACAATAATTATTACAGATTTAGTTGTTAATTCGGCTAAGTAGCAAACAGTTGGTACGGGAGTTGACGAGCCTACTGACAGACAACTCAAGTAATCGTACGACGCGGCAGTAATTGCCTGTACGGACATTGGACACCATTTCCTCCCACCACTTCCAGAAATAAACAAGGTTTCATTGAATTCTCACCAGAATGAATCAAATTAATTCGGCCCAAAGCAGGAATCATACCCCTAGATCAAGTTAGCAGCCTTACTTATTTTTATAGAATAATGGCAATATCCGATACCGAGCAGAGATAAAAATACGATGACAGCATTACTTGCTAATGCGGATAGTTACGGAAGACGACTAGTGGAAAAGCTTAGCGACCATCAGAATAGCAATAGATAGTATTGTATTCATCATTAGAAAACAAATAAAAAACATTAAAATTAACAGAATGCAATGAGGACTATGACTATCGGAGAGATAGACGTGAATTTGTCTAGACACCAGTTTGGAACAACACTATAAGTCCTTGCTCTCTCTCAACTTTCGTAAATAAAAATAAGTCTTTCATCGGATTCCAAATAGAATAAATCAAAATAATTGGGCCGCTCCGGGATTTGAACCCGGGACCTCCTGCACCCAAAGCAGGAATCATACCCCTAGACCAAGCGGCCACTTGTTGATGAACGAAACATTGATAAATCGCGCTACAGGTAAACAGTACAATCCTGACATAATGCAATCGATTTTTCAATATTCATTCGATAGTGTACAATGTTAGGGGTATGTATGTATAACAAATTCAAGAAAATTTTAAATAACGAAATGGAGGTGTGGTGTGACAGTGGGGGTGGACCCTCGAGAGTCCCCCTCCTAGACAGCGAGATTATCACCGGTTAAGAAGGGATATCGATTAGGCTTAAACCCACCGTTCCCGTCTCCACCGGACCAATAAAACTGCTCTAGAACAGCCGCACTGCTGCACTCCTACCCACATGACATACTGCTGGGTAGTAGAAGTATGGGAATGAAAATTAGTATGAAGTTCTGGTTCAGGAAACGACATCTGAACAACTTCAAGGTAACTAACCTCCATCATAATGGTACTACCTCAATAATATTTACTGGTGGAGAACAAAGCTCTTACACACGAGCATTGGCGGATAATGTTGTCAGAGGTTGTTGTCCAGTGAATTGTGCTCATCTGGGCAACCTCTAGGTGATCAACCTCCATCGTTAGGATGGAACAACTATTGGACTTGTAAATTGGGACATGACATCAATCGCCTTCAAGTGAGCTCAGTATATTTTAATTATACTGACACTCTAAATAGTGGAAAGGGGGTGGGGAAGCCAATAGATGTATGTATTATCAAAGGGACAGGTTATTAGTAAAGGAATCCTTCTGGTAAGCCCACAAAAAGTGGATGGAGAATGGTGAGTTGCTCAGCGCATACTACCTAACCACGCTCTGCTACCATGTGAAAGTGTGACAGTGGAGGTGGACCCTCGAGAGCCCCCCTCCTAGACCATCATTATCACCAGTTAAGAAGAGATATCTATTAGGCTTCCGCCCACCGACCCCGTCTCCACCGGACCAAAAAACTACTCGAGAACAGCCGCACTGTTAGAATACCTAAAATGGGTTGCTACAACTAGTGCCTTAACTAATAGATTTGGCTTTTATACTATAAAAGTATCAAAATATTAACCCTCGCTATTGCAATAAATAATATAAATAATAAATGGTGATGACATTCTATATGGGAGGCGACAGAGTGGGAAGGATGAACGACCTACACTACCCGCACGACACTACAGTCTTGAGACCATTGCCTATACGGAGCAGGGTCAGAAGTCACGCCAACAATCGCTCACTCCTCTTTTTTAATACAAAATCATGCTTCACATTATCAGGAAAAATTAATAAAACAATGGGCATGGGGGGGATTTGAACCCGGGGCCTCCTGCATTCAAAGCGGGAATCATACCCCTAGAGCCTAGACCAAGCGGCTAATGATGATGATGGATGATGAAATCAATAAAGAAAAAACGCAGCAGACAGTTGCTCAAAAATTCTATTGCGCAACATAGTGAGCAGGAATGGTGAGATTTGTTTTGGTTGAGCGTGTTTACTTACCGCCGCCTTGTTTGGTCTACGACAATATTCGGGCTAGAGGAGCTTAAAAATGACGTCACCAAATCCTCGACTAGACATTTTTAGATCAACAAGGAAATTATAATCAAAGATGAAGACATACAAAGCATATAATTAAAGATACCAGAAAATTATACTGAAAAACTAGCTGGAAAATTGAACTAGCTGGAATTATACCATGAAAGTTGAAAATTATAACGTGGTTGCTACCCCCCTCTGTATCGTCGAATTAATTTTCCAAACATCCATGGAAACCACATACGAAAGATTGACTATTTAGCTACAGCAGCACTACAGTATGTAGTTGAGCGAGAATATACGTTGATATTGTAGGTACTAAAAAAAATCTGTGAAAGCACATCCTGCAGGGACCCAAAATGATGCCATTACACTCACTTTGATCCGAATTTTCCACTAAGACAGAACAATGTTTCGCAAAAACTTGACCGCATTTCAAACTAATGGGCACGGAGTGAATATCATTCGGAATGTGATCCTACAAAGTACATTTTTCCAACCTACGAAAAATCCTCATTTAAATAAGTAGCACAAAATCGATGGGCTTCCTTTTTGCTATTTTGCAACAAAATCGTAAACATAGGTGAGTTGTAAACATTTACCAGCCAAAAAAACCTCAGCCGCAAAAAGGATTGAAATCCATTTTCTCGCCAAAAGAGCATGCTCGGTGCTTCGCACCTTCTCCTGGATATTATGTTGTCGTTTTTTTTCTGTGACTAGGTAATTCTGATAAAGACTGAGATGAACCAATCTAGGTTTTTTTTGGGATGTTTATTTCACAACGTTTCGGTCCTGGAACAGAACCCTAATCATGTGTTCAACCTACTGAAGAAATAAGTTGAAGTTGGATATTCTTACTAAACATTGTAAATATTTAAAATTTAGATAATGATAAAAGGTAACTTACATTAGGGTTTTGTTGGAGATCGTTCACAAAGGATTGCAATGACCATAACATAACAAACAGGTAAAATGAATTCTTGCAAACAAACAGATGAAATGAAACTGATAAGGCAGATACTCGTAATTAACATGGATGTTAATCTGGCATGGATACTGAAAGGATGGTGGTTGGTTGGTTGTTTGTTGGTCAGTGAAAAGCTTGACGAGTGCTTATATAACTTAATCACTTGCGGCGGAGTAGTGGAAATCCACAGCAAAAAACTACAGGATAAAAATAGAATAGTCTATTTCCACGTAAACTAACAAACTTCTATTGTGTACTGATGATGGTTTAACAACAGAAACCGGTCTACAGTTTGTTAGCTGACGTGGAAATAGACTATTCTATTTTTTATTCTATTTTTATCCTGTAGATTTTTTTAAAATGAGTGTTTATGTTCTTGAGTAGATGGTTTGGAAAAACCAGATAGGGGTTAACTTTCGAAACTGGGAGGGGGGGGGGGGGGATGAATGGAGGATTTTATTTTTATTTTAGGAGTTTGTGGTAGGTTGTTGATATCCTTTCACAACTCTTTTATAATTGACGTTATTGTTGTGTTTAAGACGTTATTTATTTATTTTTTCTTTTTTCAAAATTGAGCTCTACTCAACATATTTGCCAATGTTTTATTTCTGGACCACGTTTTGTTATAGCTACATGTTTCGCAAAAGCTTTGGCATATCTTCTGGACTGGAGCTGTTATTCTTCAGTGCTTTCGGTTTACTGTATAGATACAGGGCTTCCCTAGCTAACTCCGCAGTTTATAACCTATCTACTCAAATAGTTGCTTTTTTCGACAATTCACTACAAGTGCGGGTAATCGAGAAACAAATAAAAGCCTGTAAAAACCTACGATCAATGTAACTACTCTTGTATAACGTGCAATTAACATACCAACCGAGGTAATAATATTGGCTCTCACCTCTCGAGTCGATGGAGCAATTTGCAAAGTCCCATCAAGTGAATAGGTAATACAACTGAAATGCTAAGTGAGGCGCACACTGCACTGCTGTTGAGAGCCACTTACAAGATTAATAGCCTATCATCGAAGCTAAGACGTCATATTGTTGAAAACGGTTATTAAACTTCGACCAGAATTCCTAGTATATGGGGAATGTGCAACTGAATTGTTAATACAAGAGGAATGATAGGATTTAGAGATGGCTGCTGGAGACAAATCGCAAGAAGCCTTAATCAAAGCCGGACGTTATGACGGGTGGTTCACAGGTCTTATGAACTTATGAGTTTTAATATGGATATGACAAAGTTCCAGTCATGAAGCATGACCATACGAGCGAATTTTCGAAGAAGCACCTGCACGCTACCCTTCAGTTTACGACATGTTGGGACATTTTGCGCCGATTCAACTATTGTACAACTTGGTCTAGTTCTTACAATTCTTACCACCCCCCACCCCCCCCCCCAACTCAAATCTAATCCACTTCCTTGTAAATGATGGAACGCATATATATTTCTCACATCTATATTTTTCTAAAAAAAATTGAAGGAGATTTTATTCACTAATCCATGCATAATTGTGATTTAACACCCACAAGACAATGCAAATATTTTCAACTTGATCAACAATTTCCCCTCCAATATTTGCTAGGATGGGGCGCAAGCAACTCAGCTCTAATTCTCCCACTAGGCGTTTCTTTGGGAAGGTAATTAGTTATATTACTAATAAATACCAAGTTAATCTGTAGATACTTGCGTATCTTCATCGCGAAGCTCCAATCCTAAAATGAGGTAATATTGATATGCAAACGACTTAGCAAAGACAATAAGCAACCGTTGCATAAATAATAATATGAAAAAGCGTTGAGCTAACGAGGTACCTTCTAATTGAACGCACGGTTTCATGTCTACGCGTGCTCAGAAAATATCCTTACTCTAGCCGCGAACAGTATTGAAATAAGAATAACCAGACATCCCGAACTAACCCCAACATTTGGACGAAATCACAGTATTCAAAATCTCTCTATGCTATAGATAAAACATGATTTTTATAATACTTTCCTATCCCCGAGCAGATCAATCAACCAAACCGCAATGCTTTCAATTTATTTTTCCGGGGGTGAGTGTGCAGGTGGTATCAGATCACGTCAAGGAAAAATCAGAACGCGATCCTAATGACGACGAGGCCACTAAGAAAGGATAATGTCTCATCCTTAGGGACGACGGGAACCTACAATTGGGGGATGAGCACTCAAGAATATTACCGGCAGATTCCTCTAGAGAGGTTACTCAATCACTTGCTCCGACCCACACACATGAAACATTCCGCGAACGAAGGGTTCAAACTATTTTATGAAACGAACCACACGTGTTTGATGGTCTGAAGAGACCTATGAGCTCATTCAGACGGTTAACGCTGGTCGTTTATCGGATAAATACGAGGAATATTCAGCAAGTAGCAAGCCAAACTTCGCAGTTATTAATACATAATAGGTATTGGGTAAGTATATATAGTGCGAGCGGGTAACACCGTAGTTTACGGATACTCAAATTTCAGCATTTTGCAAGTTGAATAGGGAAGAAATCAGCCTCAGTGCCGGAGCTTTTCTTTCAATATGGACAGGTACCACATTATTTTACTTCTAATCGAAAATTACAATCCATGTTTCCTCTAGTCCATACGCAATTACTTCTAGTTTCAGTAACGATCTACTTATTCATGTATCGCTTAGTTAAGTACTTACAACCCAACAGTTACATCAATCCTTTGATCACTACACTTGATCCCTTACACCAATCCCTGATTTCGTTTGGAAAGATAGATAATTGACCTGAATTCCACGTAAGACTTATTAGTCATTGTGATGGATGAGATAGAGCGCACATCCACCACGAGAGGCGTGGAGGGAGGATGTGCCCGGTTTGGTTATGGGCGGACCACCACCATGCCCAGGATCTTTTAGGTAAGGAGAGAGACGAGGTAAGGAGGAGAGAGAGTAGTCAGCGACTAGAGGAGAGCGTAGAATGGCTAGAAAAGCGAAGGAGGCGAGTTTTTATAGGCCTGGAGGCCGTCTCCCTCCATCCTCCAGCTAGTGGAGGATGGTGGGGATCCCCAGGTTGTTCCTCGGCTCTCCTGCGTCTTCCGTCCCCACTTCTAAGTTTATTTGGCGAGAACTCAAGTTTACAATATGAAGTTGTGGTTCTGTGAGGATACCACGACAGTCACAAAATATATTACTGCTGAGAGACAACAATAGAAATACCAGCATGATTCGTAACCGTGAGGCCTAACCGATCTTTAGTTTTTATTAAAATCTTAGAAACATTTCCAACTTTAGGTTTCTAACTAGTAGTAGGTAATACCTACTTCCTGCTAGTGAACATACAAGTAAGGCATGAAACCTAAGCTCGAGCAATCAACAAATTTATGAAAAACGAATGCCAAATAATGAAGAAGGCTAGATAAAGGCTTTGTCAAAGGTGACAAGTGGGGGTATACGAATACATTTATCTGAAGAATTACAGGCAAGTTGGTCTCCGAGGAGATGCAGTTGAATTTCGTTTGAGTTCCCCCTAGGCTGTCGTAGTGTAAAGGATGTGTTGGAGAGTATCACATAGAACAATGGCATGACCTAATCGGAACTAATAAGCTGCAGCACAGTAATTAATCGGATATATGACCTCGAATTAGCTCACAAGAGACTATATCTACGGAACTGTTGATGGGTTCAATTGTAGTAGCGATTCTAGTCCCCTCCCCAAACGATACGAATATTCTGCTATCAGATACTCCCACAGCTTGCGACAAGCGGGCAAGCCTGTATAATTAGCCCCATGACCAAAGAAAACAAATGACACTAAGTGAACCACCAACTGTGTGGTTGCACCACAGTGCAGTGTGTGGTGACACCAACTGAAATAGATATTTGATAAATGAATAATGAATACTCAGTTTTAAAATCGATAAAAACGATCTGGGCGACTTAGTCAGACGAAATGAACAGTTTTTTCCTACTAAAACGATGGGGTTGAATATTTTCCATCAGGAAACCCGCAGGGAAACGTAAAGTAGCCGAATTTTGACGTCACGCACACCTGAGATTATTCTCCCTGCTTTTTCGTAAAACTATATTCCAGGACAGTTTAGAGCTAAATGAACAGGATGGGACAAGTAGAGTAGGTGCGATTTAGTGACGGCGATGTTTTAGTGAAACATGTTCGACAAGTCTTGACAGGAAAAAAGGAGAACGGAGGACACAATGGACCACGGAAATAAAACCGCAGAATTATAAAAATGAAAGCCAACATATCACAATTAGGAGCGGTTCGTACTGGAGCTCCTTCAATTTGACTTGTTCAACTAAAACTTGTTTGACACGACGAACTCACCTAAAAACTTTTAGTTCATATTAAAAACTAAAAAGCTGCGAATTATTAAATCGGTTTATTACTTACCTGTATACATGCCCCTTCTACGCAGATCACTGTTTTCTGTGGTCAATACCCTCGAGCTCCCTCCAGGAAAGCCCTAAATGGAGTAATGGAGCCGGCCCGGGAATTAAAGTTTCGTGCAAACGCGCGGAATTCAATAATTCAATAATTAATTATTTGTAGTTATTCATGAAGCAAAAGGTAAATAATAAACCGTTCTGTAATAATTTACCTGTATATATGCCCCTTCTGCGTAGGTAGTATAATAAACCGTTGGTTCAACATTTGGTTCACGTTCCAAAAGTACGTATAAAAAAAATCCATAAGAGCCATCATTTTTCAAGTGGAATAATATCACAGAACAACCAACTGACTTTATACAGCCATCCGTGATTATAACCAGGTGCTCCGTAGCGATGATATCCGGGCCTGATTTATACCGTTTGATTCACGATCATGTTGACGAAGCTTGTCAGTGCAAACGAACGCCTGGTCTTACAATGCTCCGGGTGGTCTCAAAAAATTCTTTAGTTCAAGATCAATTTAAAAACGTTAAAAAAAAAAGAATTGAAAGTTTTCGAGCTACGGCGTTCTGAAACCCCCTATTTAACCCCTATTTTTTCACCCCTCAGAGATGACTGACAGTAACGCCGAGCTTCGTGGACCAGCTAGACCCCAAACGGGACCTACAAACCAAATTTCATTCATTTCGGTTCATGGTAACTACGAAAAGTGCGAAGAACGGCGTACGGCGGACAGGCAGAAATTTTTTTATTGCACTTTCAGATTCTACATACCTTGAAAGGTAAACCATCAAATTTTGAGGGGGAGTTAAATTTTTTTTTTTTTTCCATGCTCGATTGCAAAGGATCATTATTGAAAATAATGAACCAAAAACGCTGCAAATGATTAAACAACGGTTTATTATTTTTCTGTGTAGATATTCTGCATAGATTTTTCTGAGTAGATCATTGATTTATCATAGCGTAAGACCCTGAATTAATAGGGTCGTTTTTTGCTATGTATACCTACCTGCTCACATGCAGGCACGACAAAAATGCCACAAGAGTCGAAGTATACGCTCTCTAACGTTCGGCAATTACTGTTACATAAATATGCAACTTTCCACCGCCCCCATCTCCTCTAACGCGCCACTTCGGCCATACAAACCCTCAACCGGGTCATGTTTCAAATTCTGATGGTCGTTGAACTTAAATAGGGCATATTCCCAAATTTTCACCTAATTTGGATGATTCGCTTGCCGTGAACAACAAACTTACACCTATCATCAAATAGGTAAAAAAGTAACTATAAACGAAATCCAAAATAACAATCTTTCTTCATATGAAATAATAACAACAAACAACAACAAAAACGAACTCGATTTCATAAAGCAATGCGTGACTATAATCAGCTGTTCCCGAGCAATGGGATAGCGTACAGGTAATCTTTCTGGGATGGGGCGACATATATACCGTATAATTCACACTCATGTTGACGAAGCTTTTCGGTTCAAACTACGGCGTTTTGAAAATGTGTTACCCCCATTTACCACCCCTACAAACGAGATTTTATTAATTCAGGTTCATGGCAATCAAGGAAAGTGCCAAGTACGTCATCCGGCTGACGGACAGTAATTTTTTTTTAAATCCCATTTTCGGATTCTACGTACCTTGAAACGCAAACAACCCAATTTTGAGGGGAGGGGATTTTTTTCATGCTCAATTCCAACAGGGTGAGGTTGTGTGCGCTGATACTCGACAACCAGCTCCATTGGGCCCGATTCGGAAAGCGGTTTTAAAATACTGAAGTTGGATGATGATAATTTGGCGGACAGACGAACTAACTACCTGAAAGAGCCAAATTTCAGGTCAAAATGGTTCACACTGTAATAAAAAATTGAGTTTGCTTGAAGAAATTCCAAATGCATGAGAGCATGTAGAATGTGTAGATGCATTGTAATCATAATACACTGCCAAGGTGATGGCACAGGAGCTTCCTCGTCACAATCAGAGTGACCCATTATAAAATAGAACAGACTCGGAAGCAAAATAACATAACATTACATTACATTACATTACATTACATTACATTACATAACATTACATAACGTTAAATATACATATTACATAACATTACATTACATAACATAACATTACATAACATTACATGAAATATACATATTATACATAACATGACTTCCATAATACATTACGTCCATTATACATAACTAGCCTGACCGCTCGCTTCGCTCGCTATCCGAGATTCGCTGTACGCAGTATCGTGGAACCAACAAACGACGGAAAAATCCCATACCCACCCGGGTATTTGTGCCCAATTTTATCAAAATCCGTCAAGCCATTCAGGAGTTGACCATGGTCGACCATATTTCCGCTATGGTCAGGGAATTAAAAATGCGCCTACGTTCAACTTGGGAGGCTACCGGATATTGGTGCCAAATTTGGTCGATATCCGTTGAGCAATTCGGGATTCGACCATGGAGGGGCCCATGGATGCGCTAAGGTCGACCGCGGGGGTAGTCCGAAGGGTCGATCGTAGATAGAATTTCACGTAGATTACGAATACGCGATAAAAAATAGGGATTACCATTTCAATTAACGAAGTTGACCATGGTCGACCATAGTTCCGCTATGGTCAGGGAATTAAAAATGCGACGTTGCACAACTTGGGAGCCTACTGGATATTCGTGCCAAATTTGGTCGATATCCGTTGAGCAATTCGGGATTCGACCATGGAGGGGCCCATGGATCCGCTATGGTCGACCGCGGGGGTAGTCCGAAGGGTCGATCGTAGATAGAATTTCACGTAGATTACGAATACGCGATAAAAAATAGGGGTTACCATTTCAATTAACGAAGTTGACCATGGTCGACCATAGTTCCGCTATGGTCAGGGAATTAAAAATGCGACGTTGCACAACTTGGGAGCCTACTGGATATTCGTGCCAAATTTGGTCGATATCCGTTGAGCAATTCGGGATTCGACCATGGAGGGGCCCATGGATGCGCTATGGTCGACCGCGGGGGTAGTCCGAAGGGTCAATCGTAGATAGAATTTCACGTAGATTACGAATACGCGATAAAAAATAGGGGTTACCATTTCAATTAACGAAGTTGACCATGGTCGACCATAGTTCCGCTATGGTCAGGGAATTAAAAATGCGACGTTGCACAACTTGGGAGCCTACTGGATATTCGTGCCAAATTTGGTCGATATCCGTTGAGCAATTCGGGATTCGACCATGGAGGGGCCCATGGATGCGCTATGGTCGACCGCGGGGGTAGTCCGAAGGGTCGATCGTAGATAGAATTTCACGTAGATTACGAATACGCGATAAAAAATAGGGGTTACCATTTCAATTAACGAAGTTGACCATGGTCGACCATAGTTCCGCTATGGTCAGGGAATTAAAAATGCGACGTTGCACAACTTGGGAGCCTACTGGATATTCGTGCCAAATTTGGTCGATATCCATCAAGCCATTCAGGAGTTGACCATGGTCGACCATAGTTCCGCTATGGTCAGGGAATTAAAAATGCGACGTCGCACAACTTGGGAGCCTACTGGATATTCGTGCCAAATTTGGTCGATATCCGTCAAGCCATTCAGGAGTTGACCATGGTCGACCATAGTTCCGCTATGGTCAGGGAATTAAAAATGCGACGTTGCACAACTTGGGAGCCTACTGGATATTCGTGCCAAATTTGGTCGATATCCGTCGAGCCGTTTGGCCGTGCATAGAAGGACAGACAGACAGACAGAGCGCATGCGCAGGGCGAACCGCTGGCTCTATCATGTTGAAATTTATATGGGACCTCAATGGGCCCTACCCGCTTAATCCCTGAGAATTACATTGAAATTGGGTGAAATCTTTGGTTACTACGGCTGTAACAAGGAAATTGAATCTATTTCACGCCAGCGCATGCGCAGAGCGCACCTAGGGTCCGATCATGCTGAAATTCATACTGGAACTCACTAGGCCTTGTCCAAACAACCCTTGAAAATTTGAGCGAAATTGAATCAAAATTGTGAAAGTTATGCGTGTTTGTTGAATTTAACGTTAGCGCATGCGCAGGGCGTACCGCTGGATCAATCATGTTGAAATTTGTATGGGACCTCAAGGGGCCTTATCCGCACCATCCCTCAAAATTTGAGCTGAATCAATTCAAAATCGTGGAAGTTATGGCTGTAACAAGGAAATGCGGACAGACTCACAGACTCACAGATCCACAGACTCACAGACTCACAGACTCACAGACCGACAGACACGGAACCAAATTTGTTCAGTAGGCTTTGAAACGCAAAATGCAAGTGGAAATTTTGATTTCTGAAGACAACAATTTTTTGGCTCACGAAAGTGAACACAAGGCTTCCGCTGCTTCGCAGACTCGGAAGCAATATTACAGCGTACATTCATTATCAATCATTACAGCGTGCCTCTTAGCACCCTAGCATGGGTTGTCGCGATATAATGAATAATAACGGTAATGAATAAAATAGGTACCTACCTACCACGAAAATTGATTCTGGGAAAAGAGCACTAAACTACTCACGGATAGGGTGAACAGCCTGAGAGGAAATGATGGTGATGTGATAGGAAGGCGAATGGTTCTGAGATTCTGAGTTGAAGGGAAGTTCTCGCCCTCTTGGAACGGTTCGGGCTTTAACATGAAGATGTTTCCGAGTAAGAACATCAGCGGGCGAGGGGTGGAAAGCTCTTCGGAGAGAAAAAGCTCAAAACGGTGAGAGTATAATAGCAAGTAAGAAAATATCTTGCTGTCTTTCACGTATGACACAAAGAGAACGCGAAAGAGGGAAATACATTTTTTCGTTTGCCCTTCACGAGGGATTCAGTTTCTTGACTGATACCCCTGTTGGGACGATGATTAAAACGGCGATAATATTACTATTATCTTATTTACTTTTATCGGGTTTTATATAGTTCGTACACCTCTATTACATTTTCTTATTACTTATCTATGATTGTCTAATTGTTCGCACATCTTGTCATCCGAACAACTACGGAATTATTGATTTACTCGTTGTCGTAATCGGGTACACCGATTTATGTGCATATATTTTCTCCCTGAATATTGCGAAATTCAGGGCGAAAATATTATGCACATAATCATCAGGATAATCTACCTGGTTGAAATAGTTGATTGCAAATAAATTCCATTATTCTCAATTCATTCAACAAGAGTATGTTGAGGAGAAACAATATGCAGGTGACCCAGGGGAGACTTTTCCTTGCTGAGTAATTTCCTAGGAAAAAAATGTGAATACTTTTCTGGGCCACCCTCATCAACCCATGAAACTACAATACGCTGTGCAACGCATAGACGGTGATGCTCAATTCTTCAACTACAAATAAACACTAATTTGCGGTCATCGAAAGATACTATAATGAAATAGGGAACAATACAACCCAAAAATTCTCTCGTCACATCTCAAAGACTTCATTTTATATGAAGAATTGGGATACAGAGAATACGAAGCACGAAATGAAATGCGACGATAGCGACACATTTTACACCCCCTCCGTTTAAAATTAAAAATGAAAAGAAAAAAAAATGCTTTTGATGGATGCAGAAAACCTTCTCCCGGTTAATTATCTCGCAACAACTTTCTGAGCCGTATAATTAGATAACAGGGGTCTTCTCAATTTGTTATCATGTCCCCGAGAGAAGACTATTATTTATCAAAACTTTTTAATCACGGTTAAATTCAATTCAACTTCTCTAGCTACGAAGCAATTTCACTTTATCAAATAACGGCCGCTACAATCCGGAAAGGTAGAAGGTGATGATGTGCAAAGCTGAAAGTCATTTCAATACATACGGGAGTGGACCGTAGATTCACATACATTTAACCAAGATAATATAGAATTCCGGATTTCATTTCCCTTCCGCGTATGAAATAGTTGCATTCAAAAATAAAAACGGAAAATTCATCCACAACTGTTCATTACCTTCTGTACGCAAAACCCTTGCGTCTAAACTCAACACAAAGAACAGTGATCTAGGTAATTTCCATGAATCGTCTATAACGATACGACAGAACTGTCCTGAGGAACTGAAATGAGGGTACCATTCCATCAATTTATGCCAAATAGGTACCTACTGATAGGTTTTATCCAAAATTCTTACCTAACAGCTTATCATTTTCTGCATGAATGACACGTCTATCTTGATCAACCTTAGTGAAAATCCCACAGCAACTTCTTCTTGAAATGATACTGACACGTTGTGCCAAAGACTCATTGCGGGTTCGTGGAATTCCCGGTTTGGCCATGAAACCCATGAGATCCAAACAGATTGTTCTTCTGTACTGGAAAACAAGCACAACCTGCATCGCCGATCTAGTTGGAAATAGTGGACGAAACGGGCTGACAGCTGGGCACACATACCCCCCCATACCAAAATCATTGAAAAAGTAACTGAAACTTTCGTCTGCGCATGTGCAAATGTGAAATACTTGGAACGCCCATAACTACCTCAAGTATCGTTGAACTAGTTCAAACTTGGAGGGTCGATCAGGAATAATACTTTGATAGTTCCATATGAATTTCATTGGAATCGTGCAAATGTGAAATACTTGGAACGCCCATAACTACCTCAAGTATCGTTGAACTAGTTAAAACTTGGAGGATCGATCAGGAATAATACTTGAATAATACTTTGATAGTTCCAAATGAATTTCATTTGAATCGTACTGTAATTTTCGTTTGCGCATGCGCGAACATTAAATAATGTTGGCTATTTCCTTGTAACGCGTCTTAACTACACGAAAAATGGTCGTAGACAGCTGAAATTTTGAGGGTACACGCGGGTTGGACCGCAGATGGTCCCACATCAAAATAATTGAAATCGTACGTCTCCGCATGCGCAAGCGACAGATCTTCGTACCGACTACTCAGCAAGCCACCGTAAAGCGGTGAAATCTGGAAGATAGAGTGAGGTGTTGGATGGTCTCAAATGCATTCCATCCAAATAGGCATTTTACCAACTGATTCTATACGTCCTTGTTACAATTAGTGAGGAAGCTATACTGCCCACCCAACTTGGCAGAAATATTTTATTCATGCTCGATTCCAAAGGTATGAACCTTTGAAAATAATAATCCAAAAATCAATATCAGTAATATTACGAAATTCCCTCAGTAAGTATGTAAAACATTAGGGCCGCTCCGGGATTTGAACCCGGGACCTCCTGCACCCAAAGCAGGAATCATACCCCTAGACCAAGCGGCCACTCATTCACCCAACGGACCTCCGATATTACTCGCGATTACAGCTGTTCCATTTTTACTGTAAACTACATGTACATAATAAATTATGTACATTATTGTACTAAAGTTAAGAAAAGATAAAAAATAAATACTTTACGTAAGAACCTATTACATTTTCATTACCTTTACTTGTGGACCAACGAATTACTGGTCGGTTTTGTGTCGTTCGATTTATCGATTCTACGAAAGCACTCAAGTACCTACAATGGGTGAGTAAATTTTTTTTTTTTCCTCTCAGACGATTCCAAAGGTCCCTAATATTTGCATAGGGTGTCATTTACGGAAAGGGGGTCTGGGAAACGTTTGAAAGCTCTGAATGTAACGACATATTTTTCTGGATACTTTTATTTCAATACATAATATTTTCTCCAGGTCGATACGGCCAGTTTGGAAGAAGCCATCTCCTCCAGTGAGTATAGCCGATTTTCTGTTAATTGGTTTTGTGCCAACCGTCAGGAAATAAATTGATATTGATGGGACACAACAAAGGTTAGGCTACAGAGACCAAAATAGTTGGTAATCAATAGAGAAACTAGGTATAACACATTGTGTAGATATTGTTTGCAGCGTTCACAGTAGGTATGTACCCTACTAATAAGTAGGAACGTTCATTATTCAACAGACTGGAGACAGTTCGAAAACTGAGGATATAACCGTCAAGGGGTCCGATAAAAATTGAGCAACAGAGAAACGTCATGTATATGTGTAACATAACAAACACCTTGAGCAACTTCAAAGAAAAATATGGGTATTTACTGGAATGTTTCGTAGGAATGCTAACGAACGCGTGAAGAGCAAATGAAAATGAATGTTCGTTTGCGTTACTACCAACATCTATGATGAAATATTGCAAAATAAAGGAAACTAGGTCGCTTAGTCGTGATGTCAGCCAATCCTTCTCTCGGTGCTGTTTCATGCTTGCCAACTCCATTACTCCTTGTTTTCGAAAGGATGAGATATTGGTGGTACCCTGCCTCTATATTGCAAGAGCAAAGCAATAAGTCTACCCCTACATATCATCAAACAATGAGCTATGTGAGGGGTGCGAGTTAAAAACTCCACGGATTACGATTACATACCTACCTGCTGGTAGTTTCAACGACGTTTTGCATATCTGTAGAATACAGAGTCGCAGAACTTAATAAAATGCTTGATGTCCGTCATAAAAAGCCCCTCTGGCACCCCCAGTGAAGATGAAAAGCTGGGAAATTAAGTTGGAAAACCGGGCGAAGTGGGGACAGCCATGGAAATGGACTCATCAAGGGGTCTTGTACGGTAAAATTAATTTTTCGCGGGAGCAAAATAGGGACATTTTTCGAAGTTCCAACCAAACGTATCAAGAGGATCAAAATATTAGATAAAAAAGTTTTGCAGCAGAGTTTTAGAGGTCATTCGTGAGAAACAGCTTGCTACGAGTATTTCTTGAATTCCGTGAAAATGTATCTGAACCCACAAACAGAAGATTGCAAGGCTGAATTCGACCTGGATCGAGATGCCGCAACTCTAAAATATCACCAAATGGTTCAAGTGAGGGCGAAGCGCAAATAAATTGACTTAGAACTTTTCTTAGTAACCATGAACGAAAATTAATGAAATTTGGTTTGTAGGTCCCATTTGGGGCCTAGTTGGTCGCGAAGATCGGCGTTACTGTCAGCTTTGGGTGAAAAATAAGGGTTGAAATTTTCAGAACGCCGTAGCTCGAAAATTTTCTGTGAGAGGGTTTTTAAATTTTTTAAAATGATCTCAAATAAATAATTTTTGGAGACCGCCCGGAGCACTGTACGACCACCCGTTTGTTTGCACCGAAAAGCTTCGTCTACATGATCGTGAATGAAACAGTATAAATTTGGCCCGGATACCACTGCTGGGGAACACATGATTATAATCAAGGATGGCTGTATGAAGTCGAGTTGGTTGTTCTGCGATATTATTTCATTTGATAAGTGATGGACTATTGGATTTAGTTGGTAGATACTTCTGAAACTTGAACAAACGTTGAAGTATTATTGATGGGTAAATTATTACACAATGGTAAATTATTACACAACGGCAAATTATTACACACCGGTAAATTATTACAGAACGGTAAATTATTTCATAACGGTAAATCATTACACAACGGTAAATTATTACACAACGGTAAATTATTACTTAACGGTTCATCTACCAAGAAGGGGCTGGATTTTGTTGATCGGTACTTTTGTAACTTGAAAAAACGTTGAAGTATTGTTGATGGATAAATTATTACACAATGGTAAATTATTACACAACGTCAAATTATTACACAACGGTAAATTATTACATAACGGTAAATTATTTCACAACGGTAAATTATTACACAACGGTAAATTATTACACAACGGTTCATCAACCAAGAAGAGGCTGGATTTTGTTAATCGGACTTGAACAACCGTTGAAGTATTATTGATGGACAAGTTATTACACAACGGTTCATTATACTTGACCACGAAGGAAGGTATTGACCACAGAAAACAGTGATCTACGCAGAAGGGGTTCCATATCAACAATTTTCCTTCAGAACTTCATTATTTGCGTTTCTTTTTGCCTTTCTAGTTACTGGTTGTCATCGACAGAATTATTTTAGCAACATTTAAACTCGTGATTTAGATAGCCTACATAGTAACGAGTACGGGGTTAGGTACTAACCTACGGAGGGTCTGCGATCTACATAATATGTATAGACTAGTACATATTATTTAGACGGGTTATCTATACAGAGAGCTTTGATCTGTAACAGAAGGGTATTCTGTACGAGACTAACGAGAGCTAAAATATCCTTTTTTCAGCCTGCTCTCGTTATTCTCACAAATCCTCAGCTACTCTATCATTCTGAATGATTAATCCTCCACGATGATTTCTGCAGTATTTGCATACAAGCAATCAGTTGCCTCTCTTCATGTTCATTTTTTGTCCCTTCCTCCATTTGGAAAGAAGAAGAGCTCGATGAGAGAAGGATCGGATCGGACCTATGATAAGTTCGTTAAGAGGCTTCGAAGCTTTTACTTTGCTCACTCCCTAAAGAGTAAAAGGATTAGGTACGTCAATTAGTCTCAGCAATGGGCGGGCGAAGAAATTAATCATCATCAATTGAACAACGGAATGGGAAATCCCTGGAACTAGAAACAACTTTTAGTTTGGTCTTTTTCCGGTCTTAATTGGGATTGAGAAAAAGAGAGTCGATAAAGCCGATAGAAAAAATTTGAAGCGAAAGCTGGAAAGTCCTCTGAGACTTTTACAGATAAAAGTGGATTTTTTTTTTTTTTTTTAGTTTAATAATGTCACTTTGGGATCAAGAAGTCTACGCAAATATCCAGTTCGTTCGAAGGTTCTTGAAAATGTATACTTCATTCATTACTTTTTGAAAACCCTTCATTCAACGGACGATTTAGTGAAAAACTACGTTTGCACCTTCGTTTGTAGCGTTTAAAGGTGATAAAATCGCTAATCTAACCGGTAATGAATGAGAATCGCGAAATTTCACGCGTTTGTATTCCGTCTTATTCCATTTGAAGACGATCTGTATCGAGTTTTTTTCAGTCTGTCTGTATGTTGATTCACGTAACCTATCACAAGTAAACAAATCATACGAATTAGGTGATACTTGGGGAATAAGTCGAGAGTAGTCCAACTTGAGTTGGAGCACCAAAGCCTCCACACTTCTTCATGTAAATCCACATTACCTAGGTTGCAGATACTACGCTGCTTTCCGATTTTCTCAAGTTTTCAAAAAGATTCCATTCTAAAAAATTTCCATAGGCTGGATGGCAAAATAACTAGTTATATAATCGCTAAAAGTTCCAGTCACGCAGCACCACCATAAGAGCGAATTTTCGAAGTATCATCTTATAGAAGTTATCGTTATTTAAAAATCAATTTTTTTAAGCAATTAAGCATAAGACATTTTTATTGATTTTCACCTCTTATTTACCCCAAAATTTATTATTTCGACCCACTTTTATTAAGAAAAACTTGTTTGTTTTGATTCAAATACTCCTCAGATAGTGAAAAGTTTCCGTCTCGAGTTACCAACTGTAACATTTTTGATGATTTTATATTAATTTGAGATGACTTGAAACTATATTTTTCTTCGAACTCATCCTTTCATTTGCCATCACAAACACAGTTGTGGGGAAATTTGGAATTTTCGGGGTGATAACAATGAGGATGAAAACCAATTTACTGCCTTTTTTACCACTATCAACTCGAAGCCTGGGCATGAATTCAATCGACACACCTCGGATATGTCAGAAAGAAGAGTAAGAGAGAGAGAGAGAGAGAGGACCAGAAACCGCCTAACTTCGCCGGTAAGTAAACGGTCTTTTTTAATTCGATCAACAAATTTGAACAAAGTTGGAAATGAACTGAATGATCATCCAAATTTTGCCGTAGTACTTAAATGGGAGGCAATAAACCAAGAAGAAATGCGTCAGTGTTTAAATGTGACTACGCCAAGGATCAGGGCTTTACGGGCTGCAAGGAGCGGCAACACTCGTTACTCAGTTAGGAAAACCATTTTTGTTAAAAAAGGCAGTCTATATCTTTCATTCAAGATCGCACCTGCCAACCGTGTCTTAGTGTTATCACCCCGAAATTCCCATAGAAACACAGATTAGAACAAAAAAGTTGGTGTTTCCTTAAAATGTTGTGCACAATTTCTTGAAAAACACAAACGTTTTCTAGTGAACTTTTGGCAATAAAACTTAAACTAGTGGACGATTTAAACTTTTTTTTTTCAAATTTTCCAGAATGAAACGAGCTTTTCAATGATCTATACATTTTTGAAATTCCTCCGGCAGGATCATTCGTATTGCGGTTTCTTTGAACGAGCAAAATCAAAATTTTTCACGAAGCGCTCCTTGGCCAGTTTTGATGAGAGGTTTGTATTGAGCTGGACTGAGCTGAAGGTCTTAAACCTTTGAATGTCTACTTTTTGAAAATAACAAATGCAACTTGAAAATAAATATTTTTGTGGACTATGATTGGCAGATCTGTGACAGTATTTTTCGACGGTGATCCCTTAATTTTGTGCAGCAGTGTAGTACACTAAATGACCCATAATATGTCTTGAAGGTCTTTATTGCCACGAAGTTCCGGTCTGAGATCAGAGCCTATTCATGCGCGGGAATAGGTACGTTCCAATTATTACTACGGGTATAGATATTGACTCTATAATATATAAATATGAATGTAAAATAAAAATAAAAAAAAATAAAAAAAATCTCTAAATGTAAAATATAGATATGAATTATATATATAAATGTAAAACGCTGTAGATCGTCAGAAATGGAAAACAATCGAGAAATGGTTCAAAAATTCATGTACTAAACATTTTGGACCCTCTGCAGTAGCCTAATTCGATAGCGAATTAGGGCGATATTAAAGGCGTGTAAAAATATTCCAGAATTACAAATAACTACGTTCCTACTTAATGTGAGAACAATCTGAACTGGTAATAACGTGGCGCCAAAGATTGACGTAACATCAGATATACTAGTCAGCGCTACAAGGTGAGACAGGCGGAACGGGAAAGTACGGACAAACGAAAGTAACGTGTTTACGAATCGTCAGGAGATGACGTCAGCAGGGGCCGTGAACAGACTGAAAACGGCCAACGGGGCCAAGGGAAGGGGAAAACTCGGAAAGGCGTTAGAAATCAGGGCATCCTGAAGGGGGAGACAAAGCGATGCGACGGTTGTTTCAAGTTTCAAGGGAGAAGTTGACAGTTGAAGCCGCGGCGAGGAAAAGCTTACGAGTTTCAGTGAGAAACCCGAAGAGAAAAGAAAATGCTGAAAGACATCGCGAACACCTGGTGGCGGTCGAGGCAACGGGCTCGCGGTGGAGACGACTCCAAGATAACTTTACCGACGAGGGCGGATTCCACTGTGGTTATATGGACGTAAGTTGCACCGAACTGTCTAAATTCGCGCGAAATTTGATGCCCTAACAACTTTATTATCGAATATTGAATAAATCGAAATTCTGTCTGTATTATTCCCCCAAAAACAACTCTGTTGCCCTTCAAGAAACCCTCCTCAGCCGCATAAAGGATTGATCGCACGGATTTCAATGCCGCTTGGCGGGGCTTCGTAAGTAAAATCTCTACTGCCAAGCAACCATGAGGCGACCAAACGAACACCAGAGGGTATACCATGAGGAAGGTGAGAATTGGTGAGGGTCTCTACCCACTACAACGGGAAAAATGATGAACCCTTTTCGAGGCCGAGGAGGCTTCCTTGGCGGGCAAATGCCCACAACAGGGTTGTTTTTTGGGGAGATATCAAAAATTTTTGCACTGATAGTTTTATGGTAACTTCTGGTACCATTAACTAGCCAATGAAGTTTAAATAACAGTTTAGTTCCTTTTTTTAATTGTTTTAAAAAACGCTGCAAATTATTACACCTGTTATTATTTTACCTGTATGTTTTCTGTGGTCAATACCTTCCCTCGAGCTTCCCCCCAGGAAAGCCCTAAATCGAATAATGGACCCAGCCGGGTAATCACGTTTCATAACGGTGGATTCTTTCCATCACTAATTTGTTGTTATTCATGAAGCATAACGTCTGCTCAAGTTACAAAAGTATCTATCAACAAAATCCAAAATAACCATCATTCTGCAAATGAAATAATACCTCGGAGCAACCAACTCGATTTCATACAGACTGCGTGATTATAATCAGATGTTCCCTAGCTATGATATCTGGGCTGGATGTATACCGGTTCATTCACGATCATGTTGACGAAGCTTTTTGGTGCAAATTTCAGGGCCTAAACTGTGAACGAGCGGCTGGACGAACAATGATCTCCAAAAAATTCCCAAGTGCGACATCAATTTAAAAACGAAAAAAAAGCGAAATGACGGCGCCCCAGAAATGTCAACCCATATTTTTCACCCCTTAGTACGCCGAGCTTCGCGGACCAACTAGAACCTAAATGGGACCCGCAAACCAATTTTATCAATTTTGGTCCATGGTAACTATAAGGAAAGTGCAAAATTCTACGTACCTTGAACGGAAAACATCAAATTTTTTGTTTTCATGCTCGATTCCAAAGGTTCACTGTTGAAAATAACAAACCTAACCTTTTTTAATTTTTCAATTAATTTAAAAAACTTAAAATGTGTTCAACATTTTTTGAAATGTTAGATTTTTAAATCTGTCTAAAAAGCACTGCAGAAAGAATACATAAACTGCACAAAAGGCACTTTCTTGGAGCAAAACGAATGTGTCCATTATTTCTGCAAGAACCGATTTCTGGAGGCTGCAGCTCAAAGAATAACAGCGGGAAAGACAACAAGTAGAAAAACATGATAAATAGCGACTTTTCAATTTTCCATAACTCCGGCACCTGATGGTCCCGAGGGTTGAAACTTGGTAGGTACACGTCCTTAGGGGCCCCTCGAAAATGGGTGGTCGCTTCGAGTTTTTCGGTTGAACAATGATAAACAAGTTTTGTAAAACCACCAAGTGACCACAAGAATGCTGACTCGAAACAGAGAAGACTTTCAATTGTACACAGAAATCAGAGACCTTTTCTCAAGAAAGTCGACGACAAATTGAGTGAGTCACAGGAGGCTATACAATCGCTATACAACGCCAAAATATTGTTTGAAGTCACAAAAAACACTACAAAATGACTGTTACAAGATGGTTACTCGAGGGAGAAAAAGGCTATTCTGAAAGTTAAAAAAACTTGATATGACAATCAGGCACCCAAAAGTGAATTAAGTAAATTCAGTTAAGAAAATGGGGTGGGGCCGGTCCCAAAGCATGAATAGTTTTCGACAGTGACGAATGTATGTTTTCGAAAATTCGCACATATGGTCATGCGACATGACTCCGAATTTTATTAGATAATAGGTAAATGACATCCTACCTCCATTTTGAAGTTATTGGATGGCATCAACGTATTATTATTTTTATTTGGCCAATTTTACACTGTGCAACGCTCGTGATATCTAGCCTGTTAGATAATTATTAGGTAAATACCTAAAAGTTGGGTTATTATCTTTATACACGTAATGGCTAAAATGGGGCAAAAGTTGAATCGAAAATTCGCTCTTATGGTCATGAAGCGGGAACTTTTTATTATGGCGTACGAATTGATTCCAGTTTTATTCAAGGGAAGGTTGATTGGTGCTCCTTTGGTGTGTTCCGATTCAATTTATTTTGAGGAAATAACTTGGACAAAAGCATTACCAATCTCTAAATCTTCTTTTACCTAGGAAACTTTCTGTCTGGGAGCACCAACAGAGTGTTGGAACAGAATAGAAAGGGCGTTGTTGGGAAACTGCCACCTCCCCTTTCTGACGGTAGGTAAAAGTTTTAATCCGGCTGAATGAAATAAAAGGGAGTTCAGCGAACCCACTCGCCCCGAAGGGGTTTGGAGTTGCAAAGGAAGTAATCGGTGAACATTTACGTCTGGTTGTTAACTATAATGGTGGTTGAAAATAATTCTGCGGCTGGTTGAACTCAATACGGAGTTACTTCGTGTGCGCTTGTATAAAACCTACATTGAATTACATGTTACTCCATCTACCTAAGGACTATAATATTATAATAACCCAAGGATGACCACCATGGTTGCCATACCATAATTAACAGTATCGTACCATATTTCTGGAATAAATACCGTATACAGTAGAAACTGTTTGTAACAAGAGACCGAAAAATTCCGTTCATTATAACCAATGTTCATCATAAACGATGTATCGTCTAACGCTGTTCATTATAACCAGATAAACCCGGCTATAATGAGTGGTATTTGTTATAGTTGGTACAGAGGCTCCCAGGATTCGTACAAGACAAAAATATGATACCTACCAATAAAATAACGTACAGTTGTACATATAGGTACATAAATATTATGCAATTAAGTCAGTTTATCCGTCTGTTGAGCTTATATCTATACCCTGCTGTAAAAATTTATTCACCAAGAAAACCTCCTCAGCCGCAAAAATATTGATAAGGAGGATGGATGGATGGGTCAATCCTTTTGGAGGATAAATATTTACAACAACATTGTTGGGGGGGGGGGGGGGGGTTATCACATCTTTTTGCATTGATGAAGTAAACATATTCTCAGTACCTACTTACTCAGTAGCTCTCAACAGCCATACTTAGTACCTACTTATTTTTTTGTTTTTGGGGGAGATATCACATCTTTTGCAAGGATGAGTAAACATTCTTTACCTTACACCGAAAAAATGTCTCAATACCTACCTAACTAAAAAATTTCAAAATGTTGGTGAGGGGGTGGTGGACGAAAATAATGAACAAAAGGCACTTCTTGGAGCACAACGAATGTGTGTGCAAAATTTAAGCTCGATCCATTGTGTCTGTGAGGCGTTAGCCCTGTCAAAGAAGAAGAAGAAGAACTAGAAAACTTTGAAAAATAGCGATTTTTCAATCTTCCATAACTCCGGCACCTGATGTCCTGAGGGTTGAAATTCGGCACACGTCCTCCGGGGCCCCTCGAGAGTGGGTGTACGAAAAATCAACACCGGATACCCCCAGAAGCCGAGCTACGAAGGGGGAGGGGGTAAAAAACCTACTTCTGTCGTGTGAACAGTGTTCTAGGTCGCTTTGGAAGTTTTTAGATTTCTTCGCGGGCGGGACGCTCCCGGGTCCCTAGATACCGAGTGTGCTACTTGACTTACCAACTTGATACCAACGGCGAGGCAATAACCACCAAGGAGGGTAGGAGAAATGTCAAATTTAGGATTTGTTTTAGTGAACAGAGAGTAGGGATGAGGGATTTTGACAGTTTGAAGTGCTGAGACGAAGTGAGAGCTTTCCACTGAGTAGTGAACAATTTTTGGGAGATCAAAACTAAGGAACATAGCAACTAAGGGGTTCACGTACATGTACAGTAAGAAAAAGCCCCTGAGTAATCCTTCAGACAAAACCTGTCACGTTCAGATGATTTGACCCCAGGGGTACACATGTACTAATACTCGTATAAACAATTTCCAAATTCCCACTTTAATTACTCGAAGAAACCAACTGCATGGAAATAACATGGAAAACGATGCCTCACAAGCTCATTTTACTAAAACACCAAACACCATATTTTTTCATCCCATTAGACATTCGCCCATTTTTCACCCATAAGACCCTTGGGTTAATTCCGATCGGGCTGCAAAGTTTCGGGACACAACCAGGGCCCAAATGAAGCCTGTGTGCGAATGAACGAATTTTTTAGACCGGAAATGAAGTAGATATGCGTGATACGGCGGACGGATATTGCATTTTAGGAACCTACGCACCTTGAAAAGTAAAAGGAAAATTTTTGACGTGTTATAAAAATGTTTTGCTGAGCGAATACATAGGTGTATTATTTACAGAATAATAAACAAAAAGAAAATTCTATATCACTTTCGTTTTAGGCTTTTTGGAATTGGTACAGGCTTTGTTAGGATTTCAATGAACTTGTGTTTCGCTTGTTTCCAATCAATATACATCTAAGCGTCGCGTCGCTCACTCCTTTTAGCGAATTTTCGAAGAAAAGGAAGCTATTGTTCTCGGTCCAAAATTTTTAAAACTCGAATTTCCGAAAGATTTTTATACCAAAATCCGTTTCAGACCATCCTGAATTCACTGCCGAAAGACACCAAAAATTATATGTATATATATATATATATATATATATATATATATATTTATATATATATATATATTTATATATATTCATATATTTATATATTTATATATATATTTATATAATATATGTATGTGTCATTCCAGACGATAACTCTCGACAAAATCGAGATAAAAAGTTCAAATTTGCACGAAAAATCTGTCTTGGCAATCGACAGGCTAAGTTCGTAGATGGGCAGAATCGGGTCACTCTAAGGGGGAGTTTTGGGGAGTTTTAGGGGGGGAAAATTACCCATAAATTCCCAAAATGAAACAGTCTGACAAGTGACACCTCATTTTAAAGGTTTTTGTACGCTGAACACGATGGTGAAATCAGAATTGCGATATCTCATTCCGTTCTCAAACTGGAGCACTTTTAAGATGAAGGAACGTGGTTATTTCTTGAGATAAAACAGTTTTACATAAAATCAGTTATTTCTTCGAAAATTCGCTCTTATAGCCATGCTGCATGACTGTGGTTTTTTACTTATCACGCCGATTAGTAGAATATGTGTCTCTCAGATCATCCATCATTCTACCAAACATAGTATTCTATTATGCTCCTGCGTGCTGGTCATCAGGAATACGATACTTTGTCGCCTGGATATTTTAGTAGCAGATAGGTAAGATTCGATGGAGGGAGCCTCCTAATAGCTTACTTATTATTAAGATCATAAGCGATAGGCTATACCCACGTATTTTTTAATATTTTGAAACAGTGATTGAGATGAGACTGCACCAATTTCGCTTTTGTGCGCGATATGCTTAATTACTTTTCAAGATCGACGGGATGACGTCACTAACCACAGAGCGACTCAAGTTGCCCTACATTCGAAAAACCAAAGAAAACCACTACCAAACCACTATCGGTGTCTTTATCAGAGGCAGGGGCTTAAACTTGGGAAAACAGCCACAACAGCGCCGCAGGGAAGGCGCGAGACATCGCGCAGTTGCGTGAATGTTTAGCGAGATCCATCCGTTCGAGTCTTCGTCGGCTTGAAAGTGTTTTATTTACAATATCGACATACTAACAGCGACTGCTACAGCTAGCGTGATTAATAATACAAAAAAAGGGGTTCGACAGGTGACTAGCACTTAATCCTTTAGGAGTTAGCAACCTTGATGGTACTGGATAGCAAGGATGACGGAAAAAGAGCTTGAGATTCTCACAGTAACTGGGAGGTTTATATAGGATTTCGTGAATTATCCTCTTCCCTGTATCATTAAGCATTTTATTTTGGTTCATTATTTTCAACAATGAACCTTTGGAATCGAGCATGGGAAAAAAATGAACAAAAATCCCCCCCCCCCCCCCTCAAATTTGAAGGTTTCGATTTCAACTACGTAGAATCCGAAAGTGGAATACAAAAAACGCTGCAAATCCCTGCACAACGGTTTATTATTTTGTATAGAATACCCTTCTGTTACAGATCACAGCTCTATGTATAGATAACCCGTCTATATAATATGATATGTACTATTCTATGCATAATTATTTAGATCGCAGACCCTCCGTAGGTTAGTACCTAACCCCGTACTCGCTACTAGGTACCTACCTAAATCACGAGTTAAATGTTGCTAAAATAATTCTGCCGATGACAAACAGTACCTAACAAAAAGAAACACACATAATGAAGTTCTGAAAAGAAATTGTTGATGAGGAGTGAAAAAAGTTGCAAAAGTACCTACCAACAAACTCCAGCCCCTTCTACGTAGATGGTATAATGAACCGTTGTGTAATAATTTACCGTTGAGTAATGATTTACCGTAGTAATAATTTACCCATCAATAATACTTCAACGTTTGTTCAAGTTTCACTACCTACCAACAAACTCCAAAAGAGCCATCATTTTTCAAATTAAATAATATCACAGAACATCCAACTCGACTTCATACTCCGCCAATATAATCAGGTGATCCCTACCAATGATTGGCCGTATTCACAAATTCCTATTGTGGGCGCGTCTCTGGTTACGAGATTTGGTTTGAATTGTATACAATTTCATTCACACTGGAGTCGAAAATGCCTGTCGGTGCAAACTTCGGGGCCTTACTGTGAACGAACGGCTGGACGTACGATGCTCCGGATGGTCTTAAAAAACTCGCAAGTTCAAGAACTATTTAAAACCGTAAAAATATTTACGTAAAAAAATGGTATAGGCGTTTTGAAAATTTCAACCCCTATTTTGAACCCCTTAGAGATGACTCACAGTAACGTCGAGCTTCGAGGACCAACTAGACGCCGAACGGAACCTATAACCCGAATTTCATCAATTTTTTTTCATGGTAACTAAGAAAAGTGGCCCGTACGGCGTACGGCGTACGGCGGACAGACAGAAATATTTTTATTGCAGTTTTGGATTCTACATACCTTGAAACGTAAACCATCAAATTTTGAGGGGGGGTAAGAATTTTTTTTTTCATGCTCGATTCCAATGGTTCATTATTGAAAATAATAAACCAAAATGAAGTCCGTTCGCCGTTTCGAACTTTCCTTAGTTACCATGAACCAAAATTAATTGGTTTGTAGGTCCCATTTGGGGTCTTTGGTCCGCGAAGCTCGGCGTTATACTATCAGTTACTTCTAAGGGTTGAAATTTTCAGAAGAGGCGTCTATACAGGTAAATAATAAACCGTTGTGAAATAATTTGCAGCGTTTCGTCATTGAGATGGGGACCAAAATATGATACCTTCCACCTTCCCCTTCTACCATTTTCTTCAATCCAATCGGCACCCAGACACAGCTTAGCTTCCTTATCGCAAAAGGCGGGAAATAGAAGCATGTATAGCTAATAGTGGCCGTGTTTTTTCCCCAGCAAGTGTTCTTTCATCAAAGCTTTGCCTCTTCACTTCCCCGCCACTCGTTCTATCGATCTCTCGCCCTCCCGCGATGGACCTCGCGAGATCCACAGCTCTCATATTCCCACCGAGCCTTATCTGTCTCGGTGTCACGCCGAGGTCGTCCTTCAAAACCATGTATGCAGTAGGCGCAAGAGGAAATCGTGCTCTGGTATATCTTTGTAATTAATGATGATTATGGCGAAAATTACTACTACTACGTAGAATCTTTCACGAGGAAATGGGTGGATGGCGTTCATACAACACGAACGTTAAAAAATATTTTGAAGAATACGTCAAAATGAATCTGGGCGTCTTTGCGTCCAAAGGTTGATCTCAAGTGCTCGTAATTCAATGGCTTTCAAATTAATATACTATTGAATGGTAAGACCATACTCTGTTAACTCTGTCTCTTCTCTGTTTTTGAACGACTCGGCAACCTTGTATTGGTCCAGGCCGGTGGGTTTGAACACAGAAAAATTGTAGAACTCATCCCTGCCATTTTACTTCAAAATTTTCGAACTTTTCCGCATCAGTTATTTTGAATCAGACATAAATATGTAAGTTACCTACCGAAATAAGGTCACTAAATATTACTGGATTCGAGAATCCTCCGGCGTAAAACTGAACTGAAGGGAATTTCGGGTGAAGTTACAATTAGTCATGAAGCAGAGTTACTAATTAATATGGATGGATGAAAAGTTTAGCAAAGTCGATGAGAAAGCACCCAATCCGTTAAAGGTCAAGCTGGTAGATGATCAGAGTTTCGAAGCCCTGTAGGAGCGAGAAATCGTATTAGTTCATTTCATTCACTGGGAAGAAAGAAAGGAGGACTTTAGCGGTCAATAAAAAATGTAGAGCAGTGGCCTGCTCTCACGGATCGATGGTAAGTAAAATTAAAAATTCTTTTCGACTTTACAGTTCACAACCAAGTGAACAGAAGATCATTAATTATTAATTTATTAGTCACAAACTTGAATCATCTGAGACAGATGTCACTTTCCTCATTCTATAAAATGTGGTTATTTCCCGACTGAGGAATTGTAATATTTTAAGATGGCCTGCGCTCTCGTGGATTGGTCAGAAATGTCTTTTGGGCCGTAAAAATCGATTTACTTCACTCGGAACGGGGGAAGGGGGATTTGATATTTCGGAAAAAAATTAGGCAAGAAATGCATTTTATAGTTTGACGGGCCACTGTCGAATGAGTTTTGAATTAGATATTTGTCTCCGCGGATGAAGCAGGAACACAGTCGTGAGTGGGTACCGTTCTCCATCAAAATGAACTGACCATAATTTCGTGCCACCTTCTTCACGACAGCTGACCACCGTCAACTTATTTACACTGAGACGTTTCCCGCATTTTTGTTCACCTAATCGACAATATAGGGCACGCAAAGTGGTATTACTTACACCTAGAACAAAAGAGGTGTCTTCTTGACTCCTCTCTCCTTGGCTCCCCCTCTTCTAACTTCTGGTAATAAACGCAAACATCCACTAATGAGGGTTTCCTTATTTCTCAGAACATGAAAGTTTTATTTTGGCAGTTTTTTCTCTCAAGAATACATATTAATTACAAGGAGTGTCAGAGGTACCTAAGTTAATCATACAATAATTAAACAAAGTAATTTTTGATGGTATTCGTGTACACGAGAGTACCTACCAAAAAAATAAAAAAATCAGCAAACACCAGTTCAAAACTACGTTCCGTGTGTTCCTGAGGATGAGATCTTTTCGTCTGAACTTCATCTCTCCTACTGTAGGAGAAATATAAGCTGTCGCAAAGGTCCTCTTTTTATCAAACAAAAGTGGTGATATTTCAAGTTGCAATAACTGCCCTTATTAGTATTTTGATACGAACTAAAACTACTAATCTTAAAGGGTTATTAAAATAAATTTTAGTTGCAGAATTAAAATAACGAACGACGGATTCCTCCGGAAGGTATGGTAATTTCAACTAAACTACCATAAACTAATCATTGATTTAAAAACTGTAATGTTTTTATGTACTTATTGAAAATTTTGTAAGTTTACTGGTATTACCGAATCTAATAACATCATCCGTAGGTATCTGGAAGGTAGTTAGTAACTAGGTATTTTTCTAAATAATATTAATTAATAAATTTTTCGTAACTTTTCATGCTCATGTATAATATTTTTGTCAATATGAAAATAATTGTTTACTGTCTTAACTCATAATTCCAAATGCCTAACTGCAATTTTTTATGGTGAATTCCCAGACATTTGTTTACAATTTAGGCACTTTTTCACTAAAATTTGATTCATTTCTATATTTAAAAATTGCTGGTCCGAGAAACTCATCCTTCTTTAGTGAATGCTGTATTTTTGTGATATTAAGGATTTTCAATCATTTTCATCATGCAGTTTTTCATATTTTTTCAAAAATAAACACTCACATTTTTTGCGCATGAGCTAAAGTTATAAGGAATGGGGTAGAAACGGTGTGATTTATAATGAAGATTGGTGAAAATGACTTCTATACAAGTTCAACCAATACCTAGTCTATCAAACTACGGTCTACGTTCACGAAACTCATAGCGCACTGGTTCAGTGCTATGCTGGAACACTGCAAAATGCGTTTAATTTGAACATTTACCGGATGAAACATTTTCATGGACAAGCTCTTGGGAGAAATTCCATTAGGAATTTCAGGTATCAGGGGTGAATCAAGAGGGATGTACGTAAGAGTACAATGGAGAAAGACGACTCCTTAGTGACTTGCGAAGCGACGTGGGTGCACTCAGAAAAGTAAAACTATAAAACTATGACTGGGACGGATTACAGAGTCAGCGGTTGTAAATAATGCTACAGGATTAGGAGACGAGTTTCCGCCAAGCTTTTTTCTTCCTTTCCGTTTTTTATCGTGACGGAATCCGAAGTCCAGACACGTTTCTGTACGAGAAAAGAGGTTTCATGGAAGCCTGGGGGCACATAAGGGGATTAACGAAGGAACGAGCCCGTGGCAATCCAGGGTGGTCATTACTCGGGCCGGAGTTTGTTTTTCTTGGGGGAAGAGCCTACTTGACCAGACTACTCGTGCATTCACAGGGGATTACCGTCATGAGAATGGTAACCTTAGTATTAGGTAACCTTTTTAGGAATAGAATCAATAAGATCAAACGGAGCAGCAGCATGGATGGTTTCATGATTGGGATTGGTTCTTGGAACGAATATATCGAGCTGCCGAGGAAAATACTCATTATAACTGAAAAGCACCATTCACCGACTTTCCCGGACTCAGGGTTCGTAAAACTCAACTGTAATCAGCAATTTTTATGACAGAATTAATTTAATACTCCAACGCCTCGATAACCGCATTGCTACTAATCAGATTCAATCCCAGACTGATAATTTTAAATTAAACTGATTGATTTTAAAATTAATTACTGGATTCAGAACGTTCCCAAAACGGATTGTATGAAACACAATACCAAAACGCTACTAATTATTGCACAACTGTTTATTTTTTCCTGTATCGACGCCCTTTCTGCGTAGATCACTGTTTTCTGTGATCAATACCTCCCCCCCCTCCCCCACCAGGAAATCCCTAAATCGAATACTGCAACACGCCATTTCGGTCCCACAAACCGGTAATTTTTGAAATTCTGATGGTCGCTGAACCAGTGTAGGACCCTAAACATATTCCCAAACGTTCACCTAATTCGGATGATTCGTGTGACCGTAAAAAGTAGATAAGTAAACCTTCTTCAAACGAAATAAATATATCATCGACTAGTAACAAACTCGATTTCATAAAGCCATGCGTGATTATAATCAGCTCTTCCCTATCAATGAAATCTGGACTGGAGTTATGTATACCTACCGTAGAATTCAGTTATGTATACCTGTCGTACAGTTATGATACCGCAGAATTCGCAATCATGTTGACGATGCTTTTCGGTTCATACTTCAGTTAAATCCTCATAAAGACCCTTCTATAGAAAGTTTTTGAGCAACGACGGTTTGAACATTTCAACCCCCAATTAAGCCAAATTTCATTAATGTTGGTTCACGGTAACTAAGAGCCAACTGAGGCGTATGGCGGACGTGCAGAATTTTAATTTTTTATTTATTTTTATTCCAGGAATACGGATTCTACGTACAATGACACGTAATCCACCAACAAACTGTCCATTCCTTGGAAGCCACCAGTCACGAATTTCTGTTAATGTTTGTTAAGTTTTAATAACCCCGTTTTTAGTTGAAATGGGTTTCAACGATGTCTTCGCGCGTGATTTAGTTCAAATCTGGGCATACATTTCATCGAGCGTTCGCTCGTGGATTATAATATTTTCATCGCACTCTTCTACATCTCTTCCCTGATACAACAGCCTCCACCCTCATCACCCCTTTTCACCCATCACAACAACCATGAAGTGGATACCCAACTCTAGGGGAGGAGATCTCTCAAGTGGAAACCCCGCTGGAAACCCCGCTCAATATATGCTAAGAGCGCATTGATCTTAGCTCCGCTGAACTTGAATGAATCCATAGAACGCGGGAATAGACCTATACGGCAGGCGTCAAACAGAACATAACCAACGAAGTGGTTCTGAATGGCTCAGTAGAAGGAAAAGCCGTTGGCGTAAAAATACGAGTTCTAACCCAGAGCAAAATACGTCCCTAATTTACCGACTACCTGTATGTGCCTCGCACGTACCACGAAACGAGAACGATCATGAACTTGTGGAGCCCTCTCATCACATTAAAGTTGTCATGGATATCCAGTGAAACTTGTCATGAGTTCAAAACTGAAAACAGGTAGGTCCTCGGGTGATTTCGTTAGGTTGTAACGAGATATGGAGCAAACATAAATATGATGGAAGAAGCGTGTTTTCCACGATAAAGGAAGGTAGGATTAATCATGCACAATGATACATGCCAGTCATTGGTATACTTATACTAATGCGTGGGTAACCATGGTATGATAGACTCATCCATATAATTTGCTCGAAACGTGAGAGGCGGGGAAACAGGGCAAATACAACCTGTAACGCCAGGATTAAGTTCAGGATTAGATTAGAAACTGTGGGTGACGCTGAATGGAGAACCTCTTAGGAAACATCAAGCAGGAAGTTTGAAAACTCAATTACAAAGGGAGATGGAACAGAGGGCAAAAAGGCCTAGTTCAATATCCACTGAAATACTAAAGGGATCAACCCAGCGGTTTAGACCACGGTGAAAATTGTTATTAAGTAATTTAAAAAATGCTGCAATTAAGTAATTAAAATATATTGGGGGAAGGGGAACCACGGGATCTTGTTAGACGGCTGCAGTGGGGATTCAGGGGTAGGTTTTCAACTTCATAATAAATTAGTGTGATTAGTGATCAGTGTGAATTTTAAAATTAATCAACCGTACGAATTTGCACAAAAACGTAAAAGGACAGGACCAATTCACTGCACAACGCTTACAAAATTGATATAGGTAAGCATCAATCACTCATACGTATCCACACCAAATCACTTAACATTTATCGCTCATGCCAACTCCCTGCCAAACTCATCAGTTGTCTCACAGACTCATCCCAAATTATAAATTCGTATGAGTTGGCTCATGGATTAAAATTTATTTTATCGGTTGTGAACACTTCGCTCTTTCACCTCACGATACCGAGACTAGAAACTGAAGAAATCTCCGAATAACTGACTACCTGGCTATATGAATCCATCCTGTCAACCAAAAATATACTAGATATCAGTATTTTTTACCAAGTGTGGTTTTCTTACTGTATTTATTTTTATTTTTATTTTTTTTGTCTTGTGTCAAATCTAACAGAATAACTATGACTAATCCGAAACTAAACAGGACTATCAGAATATGAGAACTGAAAAGGTTTCGGAAGGAGGGGCGGAGTATTCATTACTTTGCCAGACTGACGAGCCAAATTAATATGCCATATTTCAGAGATTCCTAACAGATCGTATCTGAATGTTATGAGCTCTAAATAGGCAAGAAATCCTGGATATTCGTGTTTCGAAAGTTTTGCGTTATTGTCCGTGCAACGGGAAGGTTTCGAACACCAAAGCTCTCGATCGACTTTCTTTCAATTCACCGCTTCATCCCCGTTACCTGTACATTAAATTAGAGACTCTGAAGGACATTTTAATTTTCATGTCCTCGTTTATTTAACTTCCCACGGACGAGGCTGAGGAAAACAGAAAAAAGTGATCGAGGACACATTTATGAACCTTTATTCAATAACGTTCAATCTGCAACAAAAATAAGTCGAAACATCTGAAAGGTAAACAGTAAAACTCACCCCGGTCGAATCAACAGACGAAGCAAAAATTAAAATCATGAATTTCTCCCCTTCAAGGAAAAATGTCAGCGCCAGAGGGCTTTTAGTAGAAAATCATTCATACTGAACCCGCAGCTGTTTCCAGTTAGTCGTCAAATAGAAGTGAACCTGGCACAAGTGAAAAAATTCCAATCAATGTGTACCCTACATGGATACCGACATCATGGGTATGACACGCTTTGTGGGACATGTGAATATCTCCGTATGTGTTGAACATAGTACAGAATTTAACTGATATTCAAGCGCTATATAATATTGTTACTTATCTTATCAACTGTGTCACTTTTACCACCTTTCTGTATATATACTAGTACCTAGTGTATATACAGTGGGTCCGCTGACCAGTAGCTTCACGTATCTCCAGTAAAAGGAACACATCGTGTACCCACCCAAAATGAGCTGTTTTTGGCTTTGCGGCGAAATTGCCGGCACAGACTGGCACCGCCATAGTACAAAAACCTATACAGCAATTTTTGACAGCCCTCGCCTGAAAATGTAATGCTGTAGGACCCGTGTTATGGCTCTTGCGGCGTCACTCTCGGCGCCATGGCCCTCTTCCAAATGTTGTCGAGACACCAAAAACTATAAAACGAATCCTGAAGGCCCAACGAGCCTACCCTCAAAATTTCAAGTTTGTAGCGCGGTACAGACATACCCACCCGTAAACGTTAGTAAAAAGCCTCACTGACGTTCGGCAAATATACAAATACACAAGTAAAAAAATATAATTTAGATGGTTATAAATGAAATGGTTCTATATAGTATGTGAATGTGTATGTACATAATCATGCTATGCATCACAAAGCCATGGTTCGCCTCGAATACCTATAACGATTTTGTACACGTTTTACATCACGCAATGGGGTATGCGCACGTGTTTATTTTATTTTTAAATGAAAGTGGACTCCATTCTAAGAATTTTGACACCAACCGCACAGTCCTACGATATGAAGTTCTCATTTTCTATGATTTTTCAAATATTCCAGCACTTCCTACGTAGGCAGGACCCCCCCCCCCTCCCAAATGCTGGAATCTTTGAAAAATCATAGAAAACGAGCTATTAATCGTAGGACAGTGCGGTTGGCGTCAAAGTTCTCAAAATGGGATCTAGTTTCAGAAAATAATATCAACTGCTTTTGTCATTTCTCATTTCTTGAATGAGCCCCCCCAGCCTACAAACATAATTAACGTTTTTTTTTAAAACGTTTTTGATCGTTAACGTTTTTTGATCGTTAACAGTTTTTGATCGAGTTGGGTTCAGTAACTCCGATAGTTGTTTCATTCTAGATACCTACCACAGCATGTAACCTCTTTTCAGTTTCATATGAGAGACATAGTGAAACCCTCAAGGGTTGAACTCGTTGTTTTAGTTTTAGGGTGCGCATTCTAATACAAGAATACCCGAGGATATTTATTCCATCTTATATATTTCAAGGGTAAATCAATAAACTTTGACGTACTTAATGGCAAGCAATGAGCATTCGTTCAACTGCCGATTTAGGAACCGACTATTTCACCCACCGCGTTTTACTGAATTGAGTTTTAGAAGGGGACCATCATAAAAAAAGCAAAGCTGAATGGTGAGTGGTAGGTATGGAATTATAAGGAATCTCATCAAACTGAGCTTTACGGAGAAACCAGCATAAAACAAAGTTGAATGGAGAGTGGCATCTAATTAGCCCGATCGTCTTTTCCGTTTTCGAGTGCCGAAATGCATAAAAGCACGATGATAAATAAATATCATTGGAGTTGTTAAACTCATTGTATGATTACGTGATCTCAACTACAATAATATACTACCATACCTATAATACGATAATCCGTGCTAAATTATTCGGTTGTGAAGATCCAATTAGTTTAACCAGTTCTGAGCTGAGCAAGGGTAAATCTACCATAGCTTGAATTTAAATAGATTAGCAGATGAGATGAAAGCCGGAGGAGAGGAATGAATGAACGTACATAATTTAGGTATGCATAATACGAACAGCGGAATTTGAGCAAATATTTGCTACAAGTCTTGATGGAATGCATGAGCCCACAAATTGAAACAAAGAGAAGACGTGAAAAGTGGAACGCAAATAAGACGAGTTCAAGTTAAGCAGGGGGATAATCCGAGGTTTTCGGAAGTTGGAGGTAGGTAAGCTCAAGGGACCCTCGCGATCAAAACCAGGATTCCAACCTAAAAACGCTGCAAATCCCTGCACAACGGTTTATTATTTTGTACAGAATACCCTTCTGTTACAGATCACAGCTCTCTGTATAGATAACCCGTCTATATAATATGTACTAGTCTATACATATTATGAAGATCGCAGACCCTCCGTAGGTTAGTACTCGTTACTAGGTACCTATCTAAATCACGAGTTAAATGTTGCTAAAATAATTCTGTCGATGACAAACAGGAACTAAAATGGCGAAAAGAAACGCAAATAATGAAGTTCTGAAGGAAAATTGTTGATGTGGAGCGAAACAGATGCCCCTTCTGCGTAGATCACTGTTTTCTGTGGTCAGTACATACCCTCTGGTCAAGTTTAATGAACCGTTGTGTAATAACTTGCCTATCAATAATACTTCAACGGTTGGTCAAGTTGCAAAAGTATCAATCAACAAAATCCAGCCCCTTCTTGGTAGATGAACCTTTGTGTAATAATTTACCGTTGCGTAATAATTTGCCGTTGTGTAATAATTTACCCATCAATAATACTTCAGTTTGTTCAAGTTTCACAAGTACCTACCAACAAAATCCAATAGTCCATCACTTATCAAATGAAATAATATCGCACAACAACCAACTCGACTTCATACAGCCATCCTTGATTATAATCAGGTGCTCCTTAGTGATGAAATCCCGGCCGGATTTATACCGTTTGATTCACGATCGTGTTGATGAAGCTTTTTGGTGCACACGAACGGCTGGACCTACAGTGCTCCGGGTGGTCTCAAAAAATTGTTTAGCTCAAGACAAATTTAATATCGTAAAAAAAACCATACCCTTCAATCGAAAGTTTTCGAGCTACGGCGTTCTGAAAATTTCAACCCCTATTTTGAACCCCTTAGAGATGACTGACTAACGCCGAGCTTCGAGGACCAACTAGACCCCGAACGGAACCTATAGGTAACCCGAATTTCATCAATTTTGATTCATGGTAACTAAGAAAAGTGGCCCGTACGACGTACGGCGGACAGACAGAAATATTTTTATTGCATTTTCGGATTCTCCATACCTTGAAACGTTAGGTAACCATCAAATTTTGAGGGGGGTAAGAATTTTTTTTTTCATGCTCGATTCCAATGGTTCATTATTGAAAATAATAAACCAATAAACAAGAGAGTATACAAACAAACTGGTAAATTAAGAGTGAGATATAATAGATATATTATCTACCTACTATTATTAGGTAGATATCTATCGAGTGAGAGATGTATCAGAATATATCTCAAAGAATTAAGACTGAGATTTAATCAGTAGATAGATATCTATTAAGATATTTAATTAGTAGGTAGATATCTATCAAGTGTGAGATATAATATATTATATCTCACTAAATTAAGAGCGAGATATAATAAACACTAAATATACTATTAGTACCTAAATCATGAACAAAGTGATGAAATGTAATGATCTACCTCGCTGTAGTTGACTCATTGGCAAATAACATACCTAGATAGGTCTACCCTTGTGGTAGATGAATAATCCCGCTCCCATTGCATAATTAAAATAAAAAAATCATCTGATTAGTTATCCCGCATTGCTTTTGTGTTTGAACATTATTGCTGTTAGTTGAGTATGTAGTGCTAGTTCCTTGCAGTTTGACGATGTTGGTTTCTAGAGTGTGTGGTGAGTTGCTTGTTGTAGGTACTCATTATATTTAGGATAACCAAAATGTGGATAGGGGTACGAATATTTCGGTACTATGCAAATGAACAGTGGAGTAACTAATCATATAGTAGGACTATTAAATAACGATTATACGAGTATCTAGTGCCATTCCATGCCTATTCAAGTTCTCAGTCACACTATTTAATGGACCTTCGCTCTGCGACTAATGTACCGCCCCAACCACAGTTTTCTTCTTAAAATATCGATAAGGAGTACTCGGAAAGCCTTCAAAAAATCACTCGAAAATTATACAGACTTCTCAAGAACGGTATCATAAAAATATTTAAAAAATGATTTAGTTTTCTAATAAGTTCAGAAAATCAATATTCTTTTTTTCTGTTTCAGGAGTGCCTCGGATGCATTGAGTTCACAACGGTGAGTAAAATTTTTAGTTATTTTTAGAAATTTAGAAGCCCAATTATTGATTAAGAATCCTGCCCATGTTTCTGGATACAAGTGATCTAATCATTTTCGAGAAGCGTGGATTTCAAGAAATAGTACATAATCAATATCGAAACAGAACGATCCTGCTCTCACGTAACAAAGTGCAGGACTAATCTATTGCGTGTTGCACTGACGTCACTACAGCTAAATGATGTGAGCACGCGCCCGCCAAGGATATTGGGCTACCAGGAAATTGCCTCTCTTCGTATAATTTATCCCACCCGTTAGACCTCACACCAAACCTCGTGTTTTGTTGGCTATGACTTACATTACGGCGAAATTACTGTGTTTTTTTCTTAATTAGAAAACATGATAACACGGAAGCGGAGTACTCAAATGACTTAAAAATGGACATGGTCTCATTTCAACATGGACAATTGGACATGATCATCATTTTGAAAAGAAAGTTCTTCTCATGTAACATGAATAAAATTCCGTAATGAACGAATTTTTAAAGAAAATACGTGGAAAACTCGGCGCTCCGCGCCTCGCCAGGGGGCAAGCCCCCTGAACCCCCGGTTACCTCTATTTACATACTTCGGACGAAATTATAGAAACACAGAATGTGTTTTAGCTCACGCGTTTCACATAAACCTTTTTCGACTGATATATTGACTGCTCATAGGTTACACCAGGTTACACGATCCTTAGTTCCGTATCATCGGTACTTATATAAAGCTTGCAATCGTGTTCACAATATAAATTATTGAGAATGATCACCTGTGTGTAAACAATTATTATTTAAACAATCACGCTCATACCGCAGCTTGTCGGCCACGCACTCCGCATTGGTTAACGTAATATGGTTAGGTAAATCGAGAGCTATCCAACGAGTGGTGAACGATTTTCGTACGATGATAACTGGCGAAGTTAAAGTTCCGTAGCAACGAATCGGTTGTACGTGAAAATCATTAGAAATTTTTCATAACAGCGTCCCAGATTTCGTTACGAAATTTCGTTACCTTTTTTGGCTAGTTAGTCCATGGCTAAAACACATTCTGTGTTAAAAGTAAATCACAAACTTACAGGCATTACTTAGGTACCTACTACTTACAAACATTAACCGCCTAACTATCCACTATTTTCGCCCTCTTCCTACCAAGCATGGAAACACGGTATCCAAGCAACAGTAGAATACATCCCCTCCAAAAGCAAATTTCCACTCGCATTTTGCGGTTCTGACACCAAGGAACAAATTTGGTTCCGTGTCTGCCTGTTGTAACCACCCTACCTTATCGAACGAATATCTATATGAGTTGAAATTTTGGGGCTATTTGCGGGATGATGCCAAATCGATCTAATCAAAATACAACTACAAATTTCGTCGGGGCACGCGCAAACATGGAGTTCTCGACAGTTCCGCTCAATTCGATCGGTTTTGCTGACTTTCAGGGATCATGCAGGTTGGGTCTCGGATGGTTCCCTAAGCAGTGAATCAAGATTGGAATGATAGTAGCGTCAGCGCAAGCGCAGACAACGAAGAACTTGTACAGATTCTTTCGAAGGTTTCGAATGAAATTTCAGGGGTAATGAAGACATAAGATGAACTTCTTGATCGGAGCAGTAGGAGCATGAATCTGAAATTCCATTCAAGAACTTAAATTTTCTACAATTTTCTACCGATTTCTCCTAATAACATGTACATAGCCCCGGCGTGCCTTACTTATATGTAGCAACCACAGGTTCTGATAAATAAAAATAACTGTTTGGCACAACATCTATATTATATACCTAAAATATTCTAACAATGAAGTGGAAGCTATGCTGCCCATATTATTTAGCTAGTCCAAACATTTTCATTTTCGTGGTCCCCCGAATCCTGTTTACCTTCGCTCATACTTCCGTTCCAACTCTTTAGGTTTTTTTTCTCGAGTTCCGAGCAATTTCGTTAAAGCAAAGATTCAGGAGTTGCTCTTTCCAGCAAAGTTCTAGAATATTCATTCCTCCCTCGGAACTTTTCCACTCGCTGGTCGAACGGAAGCCACAGGTTTCCATCATTAAACCGTGACGGGTGACTGATTGAACCCCACTTCTGACTTATCTAAATCAATTCACTGGTTACAGTTGTCTCATCAATAATGAATGTAATGATGAGACGGCGCTTTCAACGCAAGCTAACTGCCTAATTATTTTCTGCAACTCTTTATTTTAAGAAGTTGTTCAACTATTGTAGGTTGTTTTAAAACCCCTCAAGGAACACGAACAATATTGTTACTTTAAAATAAACTCTTGTAAATATTAGTATTAATAATTAATGTATTGTTATCCGAGGTCTATAATCATGGTAACAGGACCTTAGGGGCCTGAATGAAGTTATTATTAAAATAAAATAAAACTTTTAATAGGAGACGTCAATGTGAGATAACCAGATGATGGTATAATAATGGATAGCTCATGTGACCTTTCCAGAAACAAGTATATACAAGATTAAAGGTATTTAATCATTAACGGAATTATCATCATCAACGGACGCAGCATCACGTTAGTGTTTTACAATACTGTATTATATTTATACTAAAACTGGTACTGCGATTTTCAATTTATCTACAAGCGGTCGAGAATATACACTAAAAGTATAATGTAAAAAGATACAATAATTGTGAAAGATTCATTTGTGAAACGTGAGTGGAGGACGGTTATTTTCGCTAACTGCACGAGAATTCTAAAATTCACATTACCTAGTAGAAAATAATCAATTTATCATTCCATAAGGAATAAACTCACGGATACACTGGTGCGTTCACATTATTTCAGACAGTGTTTACATTGCCGTCCTCATCTTGACTACAAAAGGTCCTCATCAATGACAGAAAACTAATTTTCTAAGTTGACTACGAACAAGTTGTTATCATTTTCACTGTGATTCGTTCGACACACCTAAACAATGAATATTCAATCGAAACGGGAGACTGACTAGTTTACATAATATAATAGCTCATGCAGGAATATAAGCAACACAAACACTAAAATGTAGGGATGGTCGATACTTTTCGATATTATCGGGTATCCGGATACTCTGCCAGTATTTTTAGCCGGACACTTTTTCACCGACAATATCGAAGAATAGATAGATACTTTGGCTGTGGTATCAACATCCGATACCAATGAGTAAATTCCTTTTATTTGTCATTTTATTTTTCTCAAATCTATGTACGTACTTCGTTTGTTCGTTAACATAAAATGCATCATTCATTAAAGTGTCTAAGATTTTTTTTAAAATGATACCTACGAACCTATGTACTTTCCTATTAAAAATAAAAGAGTTACCACTTCATTTTATGTTAATACTTACTTTGAATTAGGAATATGTAGGGGAAAATGTAGGCTTCATATTAATCTGAGAAAATAAAGAATTTTAGAACAAATTTAGATGGTACATAGGTACCTACTTGATATTGTTCCTGTGTTCACTCACAAAATACATTAATTGTTACTCCTTGTAATCTCATCGTCCTTGTGTGGTCAGAGACTTTGCTTTTAAAATAACAGGTAATCCTGCTGTTTTCATCCGGTGTCCATTGATACCCATTTCCGGTACTGAGTAGTATCGATACTTTCGCGTCGATACTATCGAGGTATCGATACGTTCTCTTCGATACTAATGAGTACTATTATCGACACTTTGGGCAGTATCGACCATCCGTAATAAAATGTTTCTTTTCAACCCAATATTTATATAGGACATTATATACACGAGAGCAAATTATCAGCATAATGATAAAAATATCTGATCATGCCTGATTAGTTTTATATAGCCTTGCATTGGAGTTCCAATAGACCACAAACTATTCAGTAGAAGTAAACAAGAGTGATTCATTGATAATATTCATGAAAAGGGTCAAAATAAGTGAGTTCGCTCTCGTTATTGCGTTGAGCTCAAAAGCTCAACTTCTCTTTGTACATGGAACAATTTTAATAGAGTCAGAGTCGGAGCAAAATCTGCGACAAAGACACAGCGAGGTACAACTACCCAATCGATTTGGTAAATGCTATAAATTTATGTTTAATGCATGTTTTCGACAAAAGGGTAGGGGGGGGGTCACCTAATCTTTTGTTACCTACAACTCTTTTCAAACAGAGTTTTATCTGCGGTCTTGTTAAAAATACTAACGTTTATACCCAGCAGACTGGTAGTACCTACTGAAGATATGGGGAAAAGATAAATCGAAACTTACAAGGGAACAGCCCAGATTTCTGGATTACATCTATCAAAAGTTGTGGACCAACGAGCTCGTGTAATATTGCAGGAGCAGAATACACAAACGAATGTCATCCGACGGCGTCGTAAATTTAACAAAATGAAGGGCGTCGGTCATCGTAGCAAGGGCTACAGCATGTTGAACTTTACTACTTGGACGAATTCGGAAGATTTATTTGGAAAACGGAGAGTAAAGAATAGTGGGAGACGAGGTGGATCGTTACGTAAAACTTCTACAGTAAGATGACTGGTTCAAAGCAAAATGGTTTGAGTCGGATAAAGTTCGAGGGTTTTTTTGATGTTCTTCCACGACTGTAAACTGTAATAAAATATGAGCCCCGAATCTTTCTCCCATAGACTGGAAACTTCGTCAAACTGTCTGAAAACCTTGAAGACGAATAAACTCCCCAAGTTTAGACAGCCTCAACATACCTGAGACGTTGAATGTCATCACGATAGCTTAGCCGGGTGAAGATGCATAATCAAATATTTAAAAGCAGTTTTGCGCGCGATTCGTCAGCACCACACCAAACTTTGTACCACAGTTTTGTACGTAGCGAAGTGAAGTTGGAGTGTGTCGCATTTTGAATAATCATCATTGAGGAGTAATAAAACCTTTCGTTTTCCAAAGAACTGCTCTCTATTGCAACTAATTTTTATCTAAATTTAAGGCATCATGAAAAACATACACAATGGAGACGGCTGACGTAACAAAACCATCCTACTCCTCAACTTTCAATTCTGCCTTGGCAGTTCATGGTGTAGGTATGCAAGCTTGTTTTCACTTCAAGCATTACACGTAATAGAATCAAAAGGAACCAAATTGCAAGAATATTAGGAACTAAATTTTATCTTAACCAGGAATTGAGTTTTACAACATTAGGAACCAACTTAAACTACTTGAGCCCATTCTTCCAATTTCCCCGCCCAATTCCTTATTTGAATTTAAGGCACTTGAATTTAAAGTATTTGTTCGAATTTAAAGCAGCCAAAATTTTATATTTCCTTTGAAAGTATATTTCCCCTCCTCCTTTCCTTTGAGAGTATATTTCCTAGTTTTCTATGCTGTTCATTCTTTGGCTTTTGTTAATTTTATGTAGATGTAACAACTTTATACCCCCCTTCACGTTGGTGTTCTTCATCATATATAAATGCTTGCAAACGAGCGCTCCCAGAAGTAGATCTTCCATATCTCTTTTTAATGAAGTTGATTCATGTTCTGCAACTCTTTTCATTTTTCATGAAAATTTTGCTGAGCTGTTATAATCAAATTTTCTTCATATTCATCGATTTTATTTTGGCATTTATTGAGTTCTGTTGATACACAAGATGAACCTTCTCCGATACCTCAATTTTTCCGCCATTTTGGCCAATATTTATTATCCCACCCACCCACATTTAATCCTATAGACCCCACTCGCTGATTTCCTTTTAATTTAGTGTTATTTAATTCTGAAACTGCGTTATATCTATGAAGTGTAATAAAGTACAATTGTGCGGAAACCTAAACGTGTTATTCGTTCATATCCGAAGTTATGAGTGTTTTCCACATCAAAAACGGGGAAACGCTGAAAGTGGTATTGCACTGAGAAGTAGGTTTCGAACGTATTGTTTTATTGCAGCGCGAGGAACGAGGATGAGGACAAAATTGCCGGTTGCTGAAAACCCAACGAGAGAAGTTGTACGAATAGTAGACACCCCAAACGAGAGAAGTTGTGCGAACAAGTAATCAAGTAAATACGTTGCAGGGATAAAATAGCCCGCTCCGTCAATAAACACCGGGGTGGGAGCACTCCGATAAAGAAATGAAGGTTTGGGCTGTACAATAATAATATGAACTCGGGTTCGATATTTAATCATGACTAATTGAAGCATAATATGCGACCAATCTCCCTTCGTAGAATAGGAAATGTTGGTGCTAATGTAAGTACTTAACGACACTAGAAATGCAGGTACACTAGAAATGAAGATAAGAGACAAATGGGAGATTGCCCGTATCACAATTTTAACGTTGGTCTACAAGGACTACATCGAAAACAGCAGTGTCGTGGTACCGCTCAAATTCTTACATTTACCACTTTATGTAATACCTAAAAGATTTAACCAAATAAACGAAGGGAACGATGAGCTGAGCGACGCCGAGGGGAAAGTAGGAGAAGGGTCCCCTCCATCGACCGCCATCGCCCCTAAATGGTTTTAACAGCCGCTGGTGGATGGGGGACGGGTGGAAAGGGGCCTTTATAAGCAGCCCTGCTAGCCCAGCTCCTCATTCGACCGACCACTCTCAACCTCCTTACGCCCTCTCTCTCTCCCGCCTGCCCTTCTTCTGCGCCTGCTATGGTGATAACCCCGGAGTGCTCCCTTCTAAGAATACCTGCTGTGGTGATAACCACAGTATTCAGTATTCATCTTCTTCCTCCTGGCGTCTACTATGGTGATAACCGCGGGGTGCTAGCTTCCTTCTTCCCGGTGCCTGCTGTGGTGATAACCGTGAGGCGCCCTTGGCTTCCGCACCTGCTGCGGTGACGACTGCGGGGTGCTAGTCTCCTATTCCAACTAACACCTGCTGTGGTGATAACCGTGGGGCGTTAGTAAAAGACTCCTATGGAGCACATCCTTCACTCATCCTAACAAACCAACCTCATCCAAACCAACCTTCCGCCCAACTGTCATAAGCCTTACGACAAGCACAAATGTTTTTGAGTTGGTGCTGAGATTACTATATGCAGCTCATAACAAACTGTGTTCCATCCTTCTTCAAGTGATTCATTATCCACTTCTCCCACATTGCCTTCATTCATCCTCCTCTTTCGCCTCCTGTGTCCTACAAGGCTGCTCTTCATCAAATTATCTTGTTGTAGTGCATGAATACTTGTAGGGTTGAGTGACATCAGGATGAACGACGACATCAAGAGAGTTCACTGTCAGGAAGGCTTTCTACGTGTACAATATACCTAGTGTTTGGATTGGCGGTATTGATTTCACGGTCGGAATAAATTGGTTTTGATTCATCTACCATTACAACAGATGTAGTGAGTTGAATTCTGAGACAAAACAATATACTGGTAAAAATGAGCCGAAGGCATTTGAAGGAACGGCGATGACTGCTGGAGAGTCAATCAATTTTCCGCCCGTTCGCCTCCAATGGGAGCTCATATATATATATATCCGATCATTGGCATCCATCTCGAGATTTATTATTTTCTCGGGAAAGAAGACATTTGTAGCTCCAGAAAAACAATCCGAACACATCACGCGAATACTTGTGAGTCAATGTTTTCAGCAATACAGAAAAAATATCAATAATAAATTGGAAGTTTTAGAAAGTCCTAAGCCTGTGATTCCAGTGAAGGGGAAAGCAATTTATTCTCCCTCGTCCTAAAACTACTCATGACTGTACTGGGAGAGCACCAGCCTTTCGGATTGACAGAACTGGTGGGAGGAAAAGTCTCAATCACAGCGTTCCAACATTCAATAATTACTTATTATACATTTTGCGAGAAGGACGTCCGTGATATAATACCTGACAATACCGTAAATATTGAATATTCACGTTCACCTACCCTACTTCAACCGTACCTGGGCTTCGATAATTTTTTCTCGGTCCACCAAGTTCGCAGAATGGCAGGCTGGCTCCATCAAACTCCCCTTTTTCAAAGTTAGTCATTTCGTTTACCCGGTTTATTGTCAAACTTTCCTTTCGGGCTATATATTGAGCTGAAGGGAGTCTTTCAAGCCGTTCAGAAGCAATAAACTGAAAATTTCTTGCGGAACATCTTCACCATTCAGCCTTCATTGGCCGAACACCACTCAATCAAGGCGGAACGAAGAGAACCGTTTTGTCCTGTTACGGATTTTGGTTTATTATTTTCAATACCCCCCCCCCCCCCCCCATACCAAATTTGACAGTTCGCGTTTCAAGGTACGCAGAATCCGAAATCGGAATAAAAATACTGCTAATTACAACACAACGGTTTATTATTTCCCATTAATTCCCCTTCTGAAATTCGGAATTCTAAAAACCGTAACACGTATTATAAACGTACCTATTAAACATTTTCGAGCTACGGCGTTTTTAAACACATCGATCCCCATTATTCACCCCTAGAGCTGTTTGACAGTAACGCCGAGCATCGGAGCCAACTATAGGTACTCCAAATAATGGGACCTACCTACAAACCAAATTCCGTTCATTTTGGTTCACGGTAACTAAGGAACGTGAGGATTTTCGGGTTCTACGTACCTAACTTTAAATTGGGAGTACTTGCATTCTCTTTCATCCAAATTATTTGAGCTGAAATGATGTAGATACTCATGTATATAATGTTAACTTATTCATCACATACTATTTTGCAAATATTGATGTATAGTTTTGGTTTAATATTCTGTGAATAATACACCAATGTAATCGCTCAGCAAACAAATTTTATAATACCTCCTCAAAATTTATCTTTTACGTTTCAAGGTGCGTAGGTTCCAAAAATGCGATGTCGGTCCGCCGACGCCGTATCACGCGTAACTGCTTCATTTACGGTCTAAAAAAAAACTCGTTCTTTCGCACACATGCTCCATTTGGGCCCTAGTTGTGTCCCGAAACTTTACAGCCCGATCGGAATATACCCAGGGGGTTATGAGTGAAAAATGGGTATAAAGATAGGTATTTTTTTGTGTTTGAGTAACGAGCTTTTGAGGTATCGTTTTCCATGTTTTTTAGGATGACAAGACCGAATATGAAGTTGATTTTGACCAGAGTGGATAATAGAGGTTCTAACGAAGTTTCAGCCTTAAATTTACGTTATATTTTGGTCTAAAATCGTCGTTCTTCCCCACACAGTTTGGGTCCCCATTTGGGAACACATTTGGGTCCTAGTTGTGCTCCAAAGCTCGGCAGCCCGATCGGAATACACCCAGGGGTGTTATGGGAGAAAAATTGGTGTAAAATTAGAGGTTTTCGAGGGTTTTTTTTTAAGTTTTAGTGAACACGAGCTTGTAATGTATGGTTTTCCATGTTTTTTTAGGGTGAGAAGACCGAATATGAAGTTGATTTCGACCAAAGAGTGAAGAATTCAGGTTTTAAGGAAGGTTAAGCTCCCGAAATTCATTTTATTATGAGTCAAAAACCTGGGAAATTGTCTGAAATCACCATAAATTTGTATAATAACACTAGAAGTAGTATTAGCAGGTGAATCAAGACAGTTAAATGGCACTATCAATGTTCAAAGATAATCTGTTTTTAAAAAACAAAAAACCGAGAACGTGTTTTTGGGGGGCCAAAATTGGTGGAAACCACCAAAAATAACTATTTCAATTATTGTGCATGAAAGAAACAATAAATGAACAGCAACATTTCTGTAGGTATGTTCAGCAGAATAATAAGCCCATGTGACAAGGACATTGCGGCATTTTTTTTTGTCTCTTTACTTGAGACCTAGTCTCAAATAAAGAATTTAAATCAGTAAAAGATTCTTCACTCTCTATTCCCGACTAGATGGCCCTCTGGACCATCGGCAACCAATGGTTTGCATTGAGTTATTTATCGACATTTCCACACGAATGAGCGAAAATTGTAGACGTTGGACAGAAATAATGGGTGTATAGCTGGCGTGTGGAGAGTGACTTCTATTGAGGTGGTAGGTATACCTTCTCAATTCAGCACGTGCAGACAAAAGCTGGTGAGAAAATCCCAACTGTCTAGACTTCCTAACGCGCTCTGTTACATATGAATGAACTGGAAGAAATGGGTCTGACGAAACTACATAACTTATTCAATCTTCATACTGTAAGTAACTAATACTTATGATTTTATCAATTGGCTACACGATTTACCATACGGTATGGCGCAAAAGGATGTCCACGTCATCGAATATTAATTAAGTCGCATAACTGATAATATTATAATAGAGGCCCTAGCTCGAGTTGAAGTGTTCTAGAAAGTGTCTGCTTGGTGATCAATAGCTCGTCAAATGGATGAACGGATTTAGATAGGATTTTCCAAAGTGGCGGCAAAGCCCTTAGAGGGACACAAGGGGTATGCGTAGGTGGATTTTTCTTCACAACAGCGATGTTGTGTGAACACGTAATATTTAGGTACATGATTAATATTTCACAAAAACAGTTCTTGAAGTAAGAACAAAAGCGACTTTTGGTTAGTCCTATGAGTTACAACGTTACAACTCGAAATTTGCCAACCCATGTAAGGGGGTAAGTTATAACTGGGGTTTATACGCGCTTCATTTTATCAGACGATCAACTTGTCGTAGCAGGATATCGCAATATATCCAATTACTTGATTAGATTTTCTGAATCCCCCGCCATGCTATCGAACCGCCGTCGAGGTCCCTTCCAAATTATTCAAAGTCCTAGAACTGTAATCCGATAGCTGCTTACATGAACTATCTAGGGCGCCCCTTCTGGGACCTTCATCAATCTAAGGGGCAGGTATGACCATTACGTGGTGATTAGCCAGTGCCCTTGGCATCACCAAGACATACGGGTCCTCAATACATCAGACCCTTTGATATTCATAATAGTGAATATAGGAGTATAAACCCCTTATCTTGCGATACTATTCATTTGAAATTCTCTATTAAAGCGATGGCAATCCCGAAATGTCTGGCGATAATCTCCAAATACCAAACTTGCAATGCACATAATTATTTTCGCTAAATATGGAAATTCGTATCAACATACAATAATAATTCGTTAAAGATTTATTTCAGACAGTGGAATAAATACACCGGCAAGCTCCATAAATTGTTAACATTCTCTTTCGTCATTCGTGGAACGTAAATATGCTGCGCCGGATGCCATTCCGAACCACAGAGATGTGAACAGTTTCTATGAATACCGCCGTAACCGTTCATTTATAATCACGGCAAACAGCTCGAAACATACGGGAGGGAGTCATTTTATTCGAAGTTTCAGTCAATGACGAGAAACATTACTGATTATTCCAAACTTCTCCAGACGTTGACGAGGACGGTTGACACTCTGTGATATCACTGACGTTACAAGCGGCGTATAATTTATTACGCTCACTTAACAAACTCACCATCAACAAACTGTACATGGAACCAGTGGTTGGTATCTTGTTTCCTAAACGATTCGCTGGAATCCAATACTCGTACAAGATACACCATGATGACCTTTTGAAGTTTTCTTTGGGACCCCACCCCTACTTTGAAGACCCTTTCTACACTGGGTGACCTATTACTATTGATTTCGAAAGGAAGTCAACACCATAGCTGAGTGACTGAAGAAGCAGGCAGTGAATTCGTTTTAGATACCTAACACGTGGAGGGAAAAAGACACCAACACGAGTGGGTTTATAACACCTTTATACGAGTAATACACTAGTCGTCGACACATCATGTTGATGAGATGCTGGAAAATTCAGTGATAAGTTATTGACTATTTCTAACGAATTTAGCACTCATCATTTTGGAAATTCGGTATAATAAACTTTTCATGTTGGTACCAACTCCAAGCTACCGATATTCTGTACCACGCCATAGGGCTGGACTCAAATATATTTCCAACTATGAATCTGTTTCTCAACCCATTTGCTCGAACTTCTTGCCCAGGGGGAGGGCTTGAATTAGATGTGGGGTCCGGAAATTCGAGAGATTTACTTTTTCGACCTTTACGAGTCACTCACCAACAGGGAACTCGAAACTCTCATTTTGGAAGAGTGACCCTTCACTTCTTACGCGACCTCCATCAATATCGCATTCTAACTTGGTCGCTGTCACAGCATGGTTATAACTACCGTCTATATCTTCCACCATGATCATTTTCGTTAAACACCCCACTCTGGAAAGAACATGAATACCAACTCACAGTAGAAGCATAGCAAATTTTACCGATTAACATAATTTACTTTTACTCATACCAACTATAAATTTTGCTCGTAACTGCTACTAATCTACGCTTCTACTAATTTAACGGACGACCCTTCGGGGTACCATAGTTATCGGTTGTAAAGGAGGGGGAAACCCGGGGAAAATCCACAGCCTATCGAAAACGAAATAACAATCGAATCCACCAGGTCATCCGTTTTTCATTGTTATGATTTATTATTTTCAATCATAAACCTTTAGAATCGAACATGATGTTAACCATGTTCGACTAAGAAGTTAACATGGTTAACCAGGTTAACAGTGTTAACCCCCCCCCCCCCACCCCCAAATTTTAATATTTCCGTCTCAAGGAACGTAGAATCCGAAAATGGAATAAAAACGCTGCGAACTATCAACGGTTTATTATGCCCGTTCTGCGTGGATCACTGCTTTCTGTGGTCAATAACCTACGCTCGTGGTCCCCCCAGGAAAGCCCTAAATCGAGTACTGGCTATTACAGTTTCATAAAAATATGCGGCGGATTCCAGAATTCTATCATTAATCATTTGTTGCTGTTGATAAATCATAACGTTTATTCAAATTAAAAAATGTACCAATCAATAAAATAACTATCATTCTTACTAACTGGGCTGGATTTACGCAGTTTCATTCACGACCATGTTGACGGAGCTTTTCGGTGCAAAATTCAGGGCCTAAACTGTGAACGAATGGCAGAGCATACAATGCTCCGGGTGGTGTCAAAAAATTCCGAAGTTCGAGATCAATCTAAAAATGTAAAAAGATTCGATAACGGCGCCCTGGAAATTTCAACCCCAATATTTTTGACCCCTAGAGATCACTGAAAGTAACGCCGAGCTTCACGAACCAACGAGACCCCAAATGGGACCCCTATAAACCAAATTTAATTAATTTTCGTTCATAGTAACTGAGGAAAGTGTGAAGTACGGCGGACGGACAGAAATTTCTTCATTCCATTTTCGGATTCTACATACCTTGAACGGAAACCACAAAAATGGGGGGGGGGGGGGTTCATACTCGATTCTTAAGGTTCATTATTGAAAAAAATAAACCAAATATTTGTGTCCGTCCGCCGTACTTCGCACTTCTCTTAGTTACCGTGAACGAAAATGAATGCAACTGGGTTTGTGGGTTCCATTTGGGGGTACGTAGTACGTGGACAATAAAAAGCGCACTCAACTTGATAAGAATAGTTTACGCAGACATTGCATCAACGTATTGTTCAGAAAAGTTCAACGGACCGTAACATTCAGCCTCCTTCGACTTTTCACAAGCCTAGCAATTTGTTTAATTACTTTATTCTTCGGGGTCTGTTGTGTCGGTGAAAGAACTTGGTGACAATAGTAAAGGCGAGAAATCCTAAAAAGCGTTCACTTTTTGAAGGAGAATTCTACTGTTGTCCTTTGAATTCACAGTGCTGCCATTTGAGCGCTCCCTGTAGGTAATCCCCCAAAATGCTCCAAATTGGTTTTTTGACCTGGGATCTCTAGCTTCTTGAAAAGGTACCTATGTTTTTAAACATTAAGCTCCTGTGTTAAATTACACTCGTATAAACAGGTATAAACGTGTAACGTATAAACAGGCAGACTAACAACAAGGGGCAGGACAAAAATGTTGAAATTACGTGCCCTCAAACAGCAGAGAAATAAATTTTGAGATTATTAATGTATTTGAATTAACTAATAATGTAGTATTCAATGAAAATGGATTTTAGTAGTCGCCCACCTCCTTTTATTGGAAAGTAATAACCATCAAAAACCTATCTAAGCTCAATAGGAGTAGTCCTGACGTATGATATTATTATACCTATCAGGAATACCTACATCGGAACTCGTATACCTAATCGACAATATCGGAGCCATGTTTCCCTCTGTAGCTCAAAGATTTTCTCCGATACGTCTGAAACATGATTGGCGGTAGGGGGAAAAGGATCTGAGATTGTGTTTGCTCTCTTGACATGTTGACATGTCTTTGATACGTCGGTGGGAAATGAACGTGCCTCTTGGCTAACGAAACGACTCAACTTTGACCTCCCTTCGTAACTCTATAAAAGGTTTATTGCAAGTGTATGTAATACTATCAACTTGCTTTAGATCTATGAAAACTTTATGTACTGGAAACGGGATATACTTTGTACCTACATAAATATAATGCTTTTTCCAGTCATCCAAATGTCGAATATCTGCAAGGTCGCTGTAAAATCTGAAACTGTCATTCAATGGGAAAGCAAGGTACGGGATTTATTGTTGAGAATGTTTGTATCTGTCGTTGGTGGCTCGTTAGATAACACTGGGATAAAACAGGCTGAAGCTTCTCATACCATTTCTCCTGAAGAAACCAGAGATTTGCTGCCACCTCGATGGAACTCTCGAGGCGGAGATACTCAAGGTTTCCTCGGTAGCTGGAATTTATCGCCACCTGCCGCAATCTCCGACAATGTGCTTTGATTAACTCTACCTGAGGATTAGCTCCTCCGCCCCCATCACTGGCTCTCAACGCTCCTTTCGCCCTTGTTCCTCGCCTTGTTCGCAAACTCCGCTTTTATTAGAACTACTCAATGAAGGGATTAACCGATTAAATCTTGAAGAGATTGGTTCGGGTGTCAGACAATTAATCTTCGATGCCTGATCACCTGACTTCCACGCTCGTGGCCTCTTATCTTCTGACCTGTAACCAACTAGCAAAACTCCAAGGTTTGGCATCAAAATTCCCATCGGTTCCTCCAGCCATATGAAATCTTTGGGTTGGAGGAAGTTGCGGGGGACACATCAGCGCACATCATCTGATTCAACCATGTTTGCTACAGCCATGTCATACTTTCTTTACTTTGAACAGCCTTTAGAAATAATTCGGTTCGGTGAATCGGTAAATAAATTATTATTATTATTAGGCTTTTGCTTTTCTCCTTATCCACTTTCCAAACCCCATCCTCTTGGCCTGCAACACAAGTCCTCTAGTCGAGGAAGTCGCGTGGTTTGTGCGAAACGCGAGTTCATCCCCGCCTTCTTTGGATGGAAGGCCGGGTTCAGCCTGCTGGAGGTTCAGTCTGTTGAAAACGCACCTAAGCGAAACGTCCAGGTAAATCCCCTGCCTTTTGTTCTTTATCTTTGTTTATATAATATATATACTGTTAGTTTGTTGAAAACGTTCCAGAGGAACAATATTTTTTTTTTTGCAACGAAAATGAATTCTACTCTTCTTTTGAAAAAGGCACACGCCGAAATATTAACTGTAAGTCTTTCTTGTAAAAATCTCTGTATCTATTTTTCGTTGCACATCTGTGCCCAAAAAAAAAATATATATACACATACATTTCTTCCAGTTTTGAAATGTGTCAAATCGCCACTTGCAAAGGGCAGAAAATTGAAATACGAAACGTCTGTAAGTATCGCGAGTAGATTTCCAGTTAGTGGGGTAGGATCACTTGATTTTCGGTCATCCCTCCCTCCATCATGCCACAGGCTTTTCATAACGTCGGACCTTTCACCCTACGAGAAACGTGATGGGCTCCCGCTGAGTCAGACTTTATCATGGTGATTACCACGAATTCACCCTTCATCGCCGCTCTCATTCCAAGTTGCTTCCATGACTACGGGTCTGAGATTACGTGAGATTTTATCCTTCAAAGCAGCCCCCTCAATCTGAGGCCAAATATTATCGGACGAACCGGGGAAGAAATAATAATAATTGAAAAAAAAATCATTCAACGTCAACCAATAATAACAATCAAGATTTTGTCATCGTGTTATTGATAAATAAATAATATTATTTCGTTGATTTAGTTAAACACTGACAATGACTGATTCAAATTATTATTACCACCAATTCTCTTCGATTCCGAACAACTAACGCCAACCAGCCACTCCAATACAACGTAGCCCTAATCTTCCAGCCCAACATTTTTATACTTCGAAAATGCGGAACACTATGTGTGTCCGAAACAGAAACAATGGAGGGAGTTGCCTCGTGATATGATTACTAAGTAACAGTAAAACAACATGTTTTTCCCCCCTTTCAAATAACGGATTTATTTGTTGCTAGTATGTTATGGACAAATCGGATATTTACATTGTTAGTATTGCTTCAAAAATTAGAAGATCAATAGCGGTAAAATATAGAGAAAAATAAATAAATGAATAAAAATATAAAATTAAATTAATCTTGAACCAGTCGAACATTGTAGGCAAGAATGAGGAGAAGTGGGGTGGGAATTTCAGTCGAGCGACTTCGTATGGGGAAATACAGAGTTGGACTAGCGCGTTGGTATTACTTTGTGCTGTGTTAACCAACGTTTCCATGATCATTCGTCGGAATTCACTGGGGGTTTCTTGCCCAAAATCATTGTAGATCGTGGCATTCCTGTCTAGTGGAGGAGCACGAACAATGCTCTTCTGGAGCGTTTAAGTTTGTTGCTGCTCAAGGCGGCGGAATTGTGAGGCAGAACAGGTTCCCCATACTGGTACGGCGTAGGCCCATATAGGCCTGATCACGGTTTTATATACCAACATCCGGTTTTCAATAGAAAAATGAGGGCTGTGAAGAAGGGGTGTCAGGAGTTTCGTATGATTCCGCAGTCTTTTTGATCAGCTCGTAATGTAGTCACGGAAGGTTAATCGTTGACCAAGTACGACTCCTATATAGTTACTTGTACGTTGCTGCCTTGGGTATCAGTTCAGTGGAAAATCTAATAGGCGTGTCGTTAAACTTTCGTCTGTAAATAAACGTTACTACGTTAGACTTTTGGGCGTTGATTTTTGCCGCCACTTGGTGTACCAAAACAACGTGCTGAGATTATAGATACTTATAATATACTAGGTACGGTTGAGACTGAATGTATACATATCTATGGGTGAGACTAGATCGACAATAGTTCAGGCATCATCTAAACAGCATTCAGATTAAAATAACAAACTCTGTCAGGTTTATATTTAACTAATTCCCTACTAAACCGGTCTTATTCGCATGATTGCTGAACAGAATACCAAAGTACGAAAATTAATTCAAAGAACCGAGCCTCAACGGTAGATTAAAAGAGTGCATGACCATACATAAGCGTCCTTCATTTCATTTTCAATCCAGATGGGAAGCGGTTTTTATACGTAACGAGTACAACCGAAATAGTCAACGGTGTGTCCGAACACATTCCGTTATTTAAGGTACCTACACATGTTTGTCTCAAGATGTCGGTATTTAGGTTTCATTTTGTTTCCAATCAAAGAAAGCCGAATCCATACTAATGTTCATTCTTTCACCGATCCGTACAAAGTGACCTCAAGGACAGGTGTCCACTAACATGTTAAACAAGGGTCATATTGCAGATAATCTATACACGAAAAATCAATGAGATACGTACTTTGTTCATCATCTTCGCTCAAAGATTGTTCAAGACGCGCAGACACTTACCTAAAACAGAACAAAAATATATCGTCATGCAGTATCGTGACTGCACATCATTGTAGAAACCACGGAGTCTAAATCAGAACCTCAACTTTAAAAAAATACTAAAAAACAATGATTTACAAAAATCAAAACTGCTTCTTAGGTGCACCTGCGTGTAGAGACATAGAAACGCCCACAACTACACTTGAGTATGCCCCCAGAGATGGTCCTAATACATAACTTTTATCAAGTTTTGTACAGTACCTATCCAAATTCATCTGAGTAAGCAGCGAAAGTGCCTAACTTCAAGTTGATGTCGATGAAAAAATTATCATAATAATAAATGAAGAATGGCAGCTGGCACAGGAATGATCCTATATCATCATGCTTCCCTGGCAAGCTTCTTCAAAACACTTCATCTTGAGAACTAGGTAATACAAAGAATCCTAAATGAAGAGGGTCGTTGAGTAATGACGCACAGCTGTAACCACCAACAGGTTCGATCTCCATCATTGGTATATTATGGTATGTTACTCTTATGTTCTTATTCAAATTCTTCTACAACGTGGAACGTCTGTGTCTCATCGTATTGTTCGATTCAACCCCACTCGAAAGAATATTCAGCTGCCTAAAGAGCATAAAAAAGAATATTCAAACCTATTTTTTTTTTTTTTAATTTGACCTGTTTCGACAAATTAGTAACTACCTACTGTTCTTTCAGCTCTTTAGGCAATTGAATATTCTTTCGAGTGGGGTGGAATTGAACAATACTATGAGACATAACGTTCCACTTTGTAGAAGAATTTGAGAAAGAACATAATATACCATATTCGGTAGTTACTAATTAGTCGAAACAGGTCACATTTTCTTTACAAAAAATAGGTCTCCTAACATCTACCAATCCGTTGCCAAATTTAAAATATTGTAGAAAAATTACTAACTTAAAAAAAAAAAATTCTCCGATTTTACAAAACAAAAGATAACAGGAAGGAAAACTGAAAACAAATAAAAGTCACGATAGAGAAGTTGATCGATATTATTCACGTTATGATGACATACATTTGTTTCGCACCAGCGCACAAATGGTTCAACGAGATGAACGCAAGAAGAGAGCGAAAGAAGAGTAGATGGGGGTCGGTGAATAATAAACAAGGGTCTAGTGGGAGGAGAGTTGGAAGGGTTCGTTATTAAATGTATTCCTTCTATGTGACTGGACTGGCAAATAGTCGAAGTATTTTGTCTCGACCCGTAATGGAAGCTTCAAGGGATTTTCGGAGAGATCGAGAGACTTGAGTAAAACATAGTTTTTTTGTTGACGGTGGAGTTGTAGCCTGCGCTCGCATAATAAGTTCACCAATCGAAACACAGATATTTTTGTAGAGATAACAACCCGATTACGAAGTTTAAAAGCAGTGAAGATATAACCAGTTAATATTATCGTATCCACTCGGCATAATTATCGTACTTTTATGTTGCAGAGTGTACAAGAAATCATCGCCGAACAATAAGCTCACACTCTACCTCAGCACCAGAGACCTCGTTATGACACATAAGAGCAACGACTGGATACAAGGAGTAATATTAGCAGACCCGGAGTACGTTAAAGACCGCAAGGTGAGACAAATCAATCTAAACCATAATAACAGTGTTGGCGAGTACTTAGGCACTTGAGTTTCATCAAGAGCAGCATTAGCGTAGAATTCGATCATAGATGATTCCCAATTCAGAAATATCTTCCATTCAAATCGGAATAGTTATAAAAATTGAGTACCCAACCCCTTCAGCACGTATATCCAACTTATGAAAACTGATCATAATATATTACCATACCTTCCGGAGGAACTTCACTAGCTGGTTGAGTACTGGAGGCGAGCGCTTTCGATGCAAGGACAGCTAGTGACGACGGACTCCTCTGGAGGGTATGGTAATATTACTTCTTACAATAGCGGAAATAACCCTTTAGATTTGATCATAATATTATGGTTGCCATGCAATATGTACCTATTAACATTTTACGCCATCATAAAATGGATGGTTGTTGTCATCATAAGATGATTAGATAATGTTGGGTTTCCGAGAAAGAGTTTGATAAAAGTAACAATGAAATTTTCAAAATCATGGTAGGTACCTTTTTCTTCTGCGCTAAAATGTATAGGTTACTGTAGAACTTCAACACACCAAGCATCTACACTCTCTTGGGCAACGTTTCGTAAATTGTGCACATGTCAAAACCACCACTTAACCATCACGTGTTGGTCCTGGCTCAAACTACGAAGGCTTCTGTTCTTGAGAAAAAGGGAGTGTAACAGAACAAACAATAGATAGGAAGACGTAAAGAAAAACTGCAAAATTCAAGCAAAATTGCTACTTTTCGAAAGTTGAATATGAATTGAATTGCAATGATGTTTATTAGTGTATGATGACTGGAAGTGGCGGTGTAGTAAGTTCGGCAGTAAGCCTTGAAATCCCCTCCCATCGTGCAACGGATACAGTCGGGAAACATCCAGTCTGGATAGTCAATAGCTACAGAGTCGAATGAACTGATTCGGAGTAATAGAGAAGAACCAAAGAACCAGGTGGTTTATCTTTACTTGGGCGGTTGTGCGGACAGTTGACATGCGATAGCATCGACCTGAAAAGCCTGTCATTGCTCGTTGCGCCGGAGATCAATTACAAACAGCCAAGCAGGATTGATGCGGCAATCGTTCTTTTCTGAACAATGATCACCCCTTCCCTCCTTTCGAATGAGGCTAACAATGCTCCCTCTGGGCACTTTCTCTTGTCTCGTCGCATTCAAACATCCTCTCCGCTTCCCTACTGTGTTACTGAATTTCTTCAGCTCAACAACATCAATGTCCGTGGTACCGAGCGATCCAAGATGAATACTGATCAATGAATTCTACCGGATTATCCACCCAGCTACGTCCAAATGTTGGCACCGTGAATTTCGACGAATTCGGAAATACAATCATACCTAAGGAAATCGTCTGGTCAATTGGGGAACAAGACAGCTCGAAAGCCTCCGCGTCAAAAACACCTATAGTAGAAAATCGCAAATTCATGCAATTTATCAACACTTTGCCGGAACATATTAATTCTCCTAGATCATAACCAGTCGAAAAACATACCGTAGCAGATAATAGCTAAACACTACAAAGATGCCATCTGAATCGGTACTTCCAAGAAAAACACATAGATATTGTTAGGGAAATGGCATGAATAAGTTTCTTGCCCCAAAATTTCCTAATGAAACTATGAAACAAATATTAAATTAAATAATGGAAATTAATTCGAAATCGGAGCTGTACTTGGTAGACTGATCTCTGAACACCCTCAAAGCCTGTCCCATTCCTCAACAGTCCACATATTACCTATCCTCTCTCATATACCTATACGATGGATAATAATCGAATTAGGATTTACTCCGCAATTTTGAGATATGAAGTTCACAATCAACAAGAAGTGAACAAGTCCTACTCAATAACTGCAATCTACTTCGGTTGAAATGGTATACTCGTAAAAAGGACAATTCATTAGGTAACTGCTGCAAAGTGGAGTTGGGCATTTGCTCAGAGCTTGAATTCAATCCGAGAGAATTGAACCAACCTCAACTCACTCACAGGCTCCTTCAAACGGCTCGATTAATGAAACCGTTCACACTGCTTCCAACAGTTAGGAGTGTGATAGGCTGAGGGGATAAGTCCAATCCTACAGTGTGAAGTGTGCGTACAAAAACACCTCTAAGTGGTTGACTTACATCAACCCAGGGTTTCAAAGAGTTGTTTGTGTATTCGAAAATGTGCAAATTCTTCCACAGCGGTTCGCCACTGCTCTAATCTTTCTGCTATGGGGATCGCTGCTATATGGACCGCTGTTCTGACACCGTCTATCGTCAGAGCTATATTACGGGCTATGCGTGAGATGTGTCTTACGTATTATCCTTGAAACGGCATCAACTTCATGAAATACAGCTGAAATATTGAGGGTAGGTGAGGTGAAATATTGTACACAGACCGATTCCATCAAATTACAGGAAAGGTCAATTGCGCATTTGGAAAAGTGTTTTTCCTGAATAACGTCTCCAGTACTTGGCCGGACAATTTCAAACAAGGACATACCATCATACAGCCGTGGCGGCGAGTCAATCAGATCTACTGATGAGAGAAGCGCAACACGGCCAAGTGAATGGAGGTACAATGGAAATAGCTTCAATCGAACAACGACTTCCAATAAACTTGTCCCAGTGATGGGCCAGACCAATCGTCCCTCGGGAATGCCAAACCGGCTAGACATGCATAGCTCAGGCGGATGGAATCGAAAACCTATTCCAGGACCCTTTTCTCTTCGCAAAGCCTGAATGCATAATGTTATCTGTGGTCAACGCGCTTCAAATTACTGCTGGCTCCCACATGAATATACGAGATAATGGACAGTAAATCTGAGTTCGCTGAACCGACGGGAAATCTCTTGGAACAACAGGCCGTCCCAACGGAGTGAAACGAGAATAAATTACATATGCGCAATCTCTACGATATCATAATTATACCGCAATACATTAGTACACGGAATAGGCTACCTTCCGAGGCACAGAAGATAGCGGTATACTGATAGCGGTACATACTGATGTACAACGTGCAAAACTTCAACGATTACTTCTTCTGACGAAACTTCTATAAAAGTAAATAATGTAAAACTATGCAAGTTTGAAAACTGCCTTGATATCTACTCCAAATTACACAACCCATTTCAAATATGATTGAAATGTAGGTGAAACAACATGGATCCAGGCTGCTTCAACTTACCTATGTCTTGCAACGCAACTGTACTAACACAGAGCTTATGTGCACCATTTCAGGATAAAAGAAGAATACGGTGATGTGTAAAGGCCAAACATAAATGGTGGATACTATATGAAGATAGGTAATATAAATTTGCAGTTGAGAGGAACCTGGAACCATTTGATTCCTAACCGACTGACCACCCAATATTCGTGAATCGGGACGGAAATTTAACACCGCCTACGGATAAAGTTTTGGTTCATTCAATTCGACTTGCCCACATAAACGAGAAAATTAGAGCTTTAGCAAATTAATAAAGTTCGTTCGACAACTCCACGTTAGCGCATGCGCAGATGAATGTTGGAATTGATGTAATGGAACATCCAGCGACCAAACAGCACAAATTCAAAATTTCTAATAGTTTTGACTGTTCCATCCATAATCAAAGGTGATTAGAATTGGTTATCTAGAGAAACCGACCGACGACGACGGACACTGAACCAAATTTGTTCCTTGATGGCTTAAATGCAAAATGCGTGTATAATAACCTTATTATGAAGAATGGAGACATTACAACTGAACTTCACAGTCACAAATGTTACAATATTAGGAATAGGTATATGGAGGAATTTGCAAGATTTGAACGGGACCCAATATCGACAAGTTGACGTTAGAGGGATGTAGGTAACTGAATGAGTAAAGCTTGGGTTGAATTAATAATAAAGTACCTAGTTAGCAACATCGATCTTTTTTCCAGCTTTTGTAGCTTGTATGCGATAATAAACCTATTCAGAAAGGTTTTTTTTATCGCATAATATTGAATAGAAAGAGCAAGGGCTGAATAGACCGACGGTCGTCTTCATTCATCCACTCCCCTCAAAGGTGTTTTATAATATTTTTCGAGCTCTTCCATAATTGAAATCAGGCAGACGTAGGTAACTGATATTACTCTTCTCGGCAGATAACCCTTCTCTCGAGAAGCCTGAAGAAATAATGACGCATCAGAATTTAATTGAAAAAGTGTCAATTTGTGAAACAGTGATTCCTCAAACTTTTTTCAGATACACGACCCTCTCCCGTACCCATGATTTAACGGTACCGAGTGGGAAGATAAATTATTATACCATTATAGTAACAAACCCATTCTAAACCAATGGTCCCAGTTTCCCATATTATGTGGTTCAAAGGCGGTGCTTTTCAGTTTCATTTTGGATAATTACTTTGCTAGGCATTCTCCTTACAACTCTGTGAGTTGATCAGCTCTCGACCCTTTAGGAACACACCAAATAATAATGCGAGCAGTGCATGTTCAATGTTTCGATAACGAGGTGGGACCGCGACGAGATATATCCGTTTCCGAGATATATACGAGCACTTTCCCAAACAAACGTGCTTTTCGCGAAATCCTAAGATGACCCCCCGCATCCACGACTTCCAAAATAATTTGCTTTTTCACTACCGGAAGGTAGGGGAGCCTTGGATTCGTGAAAAAATTCATGTTCTCCAAAATGAACGTTTCCACTACCTACTATTTTGCGTTTCAGTTTCCGTGTCGTGGTCAATTCCTTGTAACGCCCTTAACTACCCGAAATAATGGTCAGAATGGGCTGAAATTGAGGGCAGGTGCGGGTTCGGTCACAGGTGGTCCCATACCAAAATCACTGAAAAAGTACTGTAACATTCGTCTGCGCATGCTCCCAGTGCTTCACGTTTGCGCATGCTCAGACGAAAGTTACGGTACGATTTCAACGATTTTGATATGGGACCATCTGCGATCCAACCCACGTGTATCCTCAAAATTTCAGCTCTCTACGACTATTTTTCGCGTAGTTAGAAACGTCACAAGGAAATCGTCAACATGTTCCCGCATGCGCAGACGAATGTTACAGTACGATTCCAATGAAATTTATATAGAACTATAAAGTATTTTTCCTGATCGACCGTCCAAGTTTGAACTCATTTCAACAATATTTAAGGTAGTTATGGGAGTTCCAAGTATCTCACCTTTGCGCATGCTTAGACGAAAGGTACAGTACTTTTTCAATGATTATGGTAAGCGATCATCTGTGACCCAACCCGCACCTACCCACCAAATTTCAGCCCATTTTAACTATTATTTTTTTAACCATTAGTAATGGGCGTTAAAAGGAATTGACCACAGACAGACACGAAACCAAAAATGTTCCTTGATGTCTGAAACGCAAAATGGTAGTAGACATTTTCATTTTGGAGGATATGCTTTTTTTACTCAATCACGAATCCAAGGCTTCCCTAACTTCCGATGGTGAGGAAGCAAAGAGCCAATGTAGTGGTAAATTACCATCACATGGGTATTATACTTGGTACGTACACCTACTTGGTACGTGTCACACAGTTTAATAGATATCGAGATTATTAAATATTTTAATAGATATCGAGATGTGGATTCACCAGAAGGTGAATCAAAATCTCAAGATGACTTTTCGCCGAGTGACAAACTGTGGATTGCTAAATTCATACGCTTGAGGGTCTCGACAGGGATGGTTTGTCGAAAACAGTAAAACTATAAAACCTGACATTTTCAGCTACATAATTCAACAAACAAACAATGAACTGGGCGACTCCTTAAAATGTACCCAACTTGCACTGATAAAACGAGCCGTTGCGCAGTGACTGAAGAAACGCGCATCAATTCGAACTCGAAGTATCACAAACTTTTCTTCTGACTCAGACGAGCAGTAACAATATGAAAGAGACTCGGTAGGTACAACAGGGATATGCGAACTTTGATATGGCTCATCTTGCTGGTCATTGGAAGTCGTATGGAAGACGTGATTGAAGATGAACTGGGGATCGGAATGCAGGAGCTGGAATTCCTGTCGGAAGAGCTCACAATCTATGAATGTCGGGAACTCGTGAAAACTTTGGATGTGGAAAAAAGGTGGCACAATTTAAACTCCTAAATTTACACTCCCGCTAAATTTTTAGAAACATTTCAAAGGAAAAATAATGAACGGATAAAATAATGACGATCTAGTGATATAAGAATATTTTCTAACATGATAAAAACTAGTTCGATGCGCTCATGCTTGTTTTGATGATGTGATTTAGGGAGAAATTAATAACTTTTTAAAAGATTTCGAAAAATATAAAGAATCCCCCCCCCCCTCCCCAATGGTCCACTATGAATTTAATCAAAATCGCAAATATTGTTCCTTGGCATGGACAAATCGTTAAACGATGTTGTTGAAATTCTGAGATTTCAAGGGTTAGGTCCTTCGATAAACAAAGAACTTAATCGAAATCTTGCTGATACTGTTCGACAGATTTTGATAGTATTTTCAGAGGTGGGCAGTAGATAAGTAGGTATATCCCTGGGGAAATAGTTGTACCTGGGGAAATGGTTGTATTTATCGAACTTGAACTGTTGAATCGGCAGCCAAAATAAGGCAAATTTTTGCAAGCCTGTAACTAAAAAAACGGTTATTCCAAATGAAAAAGTTATATATATATGTAATTATTATATCATGCATATGTAAATACGGTTACATATATAAATCAAGTTGTAGATTACCAAATTTTACGTTCACAGCACCCCTATTTTTATTAAAAAATTGAATTTTAAATTTCAAGTTTTCAACGTATTTAAAAAATTTCCAGTCAAAATGGAAAAAATTCCTATTTTTGACTTCAGATTCCGACCAAACAGCTGAACCAAATTTAATGTTTGAGGAAGTTATCCGACGCAGAAATTAATGCTCTATAATTCTGGCCTGAGTGAGATTTTCTGTGAGTGCACCTGTCAGGTATTATGAACCAAAAACTGAACAAAGCGCCAAAATTTCGCGGTTTTTTGGCTCCCAAAAGTTAAGTTCAATTCAGAAACCATCGCAAACTCATATTACTCTTATTTTGGGATACCCAAAGTGATTAAAAACCATTTCCAGCATTTAGAAGATTTTTTGGGAGGCAAAATTAATAGGCAAAAGGCTATATACATAGGTACAATTGCTGAGTTTGTGAAAATTCAAAATTGTGAAACAGGAGTGCTGATCTCGATGAAAGTGAAAACTGCTTGGACCAACTCGTCAGATACCATCAGGAGTTATCCCTCGAAGGGCCAGACGTCGTTCAAAGCGTGTTCCGCCATAAGCTGGCTCAAATCGGTCGGAAGGATCTAGCGGACTGGCTGTCCAGAGCGAGTAATTCCAAAGTCTCGGGGGTTGTTGCACAGCAATTCAGCGACGATATCTTGGACGACCCGAGCGAGAAAACCGACACCAGGTGGACTTACATGGACTTCGCCATTTGCACTCTCGCGACTTGGGCTTTTCTAACCCTGGCGTGGCTCGTAATACAACTAATCGTGATCAACATGAAGGCCACGGCGATGGCCAGCATGATTTGATCAAGTTCCTGAGGTGGATTATAGCCCTTGATCTTACAGTCAATCAATATGGCCTTTACTGTACGGCTCACTCTCCACGAGAAACTGATTTAACCATTGTAATTTGAAATAAACACAGCTAATATGATCAAATTGCATTTTGGGATTCCGTATTTTTAAACTAAGTACAATAAATTCATTGACCCTGCGGCAATGGTGCCAATAGCCGAAGTCGATGGGAACAGTTTAACCAACATTAACAAAGAGAAAATCAATGAGGTGTACAAATAATAAATGAATAAGGAAATAACTTTCATTGGTTAAGGTCCACCTCTGATTTTGATAAGAAATTCTTTCAATAGATGGCAGCAACGTCAGAAGCGATTTTGTTCCTCTCCAGTTCAACTGATCTTATTCGGAAAACTGGCACGTACTCAGTACTCAAGTTCAAATGGCGGGAAGTAACATTTTGAATTGTAAACTGAAACTTCAAAGTTTCCTGATTAATTTTTCATTTTCTTACGCTAAAATAGGAATTCAGGGATCTACGCAGGAGGGATACCTATAAAGGAAAATAATAAACCTTTTGTGTAATAATTTGGAGCATTTTAAATTTAGCCTTGGTCTCTTTCTCGCCATCTCTCCCACCACATGTGACTTATACGAACAACGTCAGGTTCTCTAATTTAATGGCTCAAATGCTGACCTCTACCCCTACAGTTCAATGCATCACCTATTGGCCTAACATTACCTATCAATAAATATGTAAGGCAAATAATAAAAATTTAATTTACTATTCATGTTTACCAGCAGTGGTAGTGAGTTCTTGATTTAATTTTTGGTTTTCCATTTTCCAAACTTATTATTTTAGAGAGTCAAACATTTAAAAAATAGTAAGTAGTGGATTTCACCAATCTGGTTCGACCAAGTAGGTATGTTAATGAACTCACCTGCGTCGTCGATTTCTAGTGAATAGCACCTAGGTCCCGAAATATTTCAAAAAATTACTATGTTTCCCAGACACATATATACCTACCTCGGATGAAGAAAATATAAAACAGAATAGAATATCCGTGTGTCAGTGGTTTCCTTGCGGGCTTTCTTCGACGTAAAGTCGAAAAAGAGTACCTACTACTATTTATGTGGCTCAGATGAAAAAAGAAATAGTATAAAGAACAGAGTTAAAAAAGATATACTATGAAAAATACTATCAAAGCAACAGGTACCTCATGTTACTGTATGTTATGGACTCGTACCTATCCGAGATTTTATCTGGCGCTGGTTGAAAACACCGTCGTAGCTCGAAAGCTTTCAATAGAAGGGTATAGGTATTTTTTGACGTTTTTAGAATGACTCCGAACTTGAGGATGTTTTACTGTTTGGATACGAACCATACGCCAATCCAGCCCAGATATCATGCTAGGAAACAGCTTATTATTCCTTTCAATAAGCTATTATGTTCCCAAACAAAATATTACATCCCCATTCACGCATGGCTGTATGAAATCGAGTAGTTTGCTTGTTTGTTATTCCGTGTTGTTGAAGAAAAATTTTTTTTCTAGATTTTGTTGATAGGTACCTCGGTAAGTACCTACATACTTTTGTAACTTGAACAAATTTGGTTCGGTGTCTGTCAGTATCCGTAAATCCTTGCCACATGTATGATTGCCTTAATTCAAATATAATTTTGTTGAAATTTGCGGGCTGGGTCCTAGGCGGTCACCGATGGTGACTCCCAGATGGTCACAGAACGATGAGATCACTGGTATGACCAATGCGCACACGCAAACGCGACATCCGTGGTAATCAATTTCTTATGAACCAACGGCTCGATTTTACTCAAATTTGGTGGATAGTTGGGGGTTGTAGCTCTTAGATGGCAAAACGGAAAAATAAACCTGGCCAGCTATTTTCCTCGGCGACTGAGGTCGCCTCGGCTTTTCTACCGTGGGTTTGTCGAATTACCAGGTAACTAATTAGTAAGGTATTAGCTTGCACCTACCTACATTAATGTAATAAAACTGACCTTATTTTGGTAGTCCTATATAAGTACGATTCAAGCAGCATTTCGCAGCAAACAAAAGTTCATGCATAGAGGCTATACTTCCACAGATTCACTTCACAAAGTACGCCTGGTGACTTTCAACCGAACGCGACCGATGGGGAAATGATTTCATGAAGAAGCAATCATCCCGAGCGATTATATCAATCACCTTCCAACGAAAACAGAGGCTAATGACAAAATAACTTCAACAAGAAAAACGAAAAACGCTTAAGGCTAAATGTAACGCTTTTAGTTGCAAAACCTGCCACCACGTGGCAGCACCAAAATGAAGGAAATTTCCTTGACTCCTCACAGGAGAACGAATCAAGATATTTTGAATCTGAAAACGGATTTGATAAGATATCAACCCATAGTTTGGACGAAATTGGTTTAAAAAATTTGCACAATTTTTTTGCGCACTGTTCAAAAAATTTTTTGATTAAATTGAAACTTTTTCAAAAATGTGGCCTTATACAGCAGTGTGCCCATGCATACAGTGTACAAATCCGTTTTCAGAATTTCGATCGGTCAAAAATTACGATCGTAATCCTTAAGATTGGTGAAACAATTAATAGATTGGAAACAATAGTAGGGCTGACGGGGTGGAGGAGTGCGCGCGCGAGAGGGGGGCATTTTAGTGAGGTGGGGCCCGCCGCCTCGACCCCTCGGCCGCCTGGACCCCTCGCATGAACATTCTCGGAATTCTCCTACTCAAGGTCGGCATCAAAATCGAGTCTTCCTGATGTTGGTTGGAAAAGAAGTTTTGTCTGTGAGCAGGATTGGGTCATAGCCAAGTCAAATTGGACTTGTGCTTGCTGCCTAATAAATGTGCACTAGCTGGAAATTATTTTAATCGAATTGGGCATAATACGAGTAATGTGAGTTTGCGACGGACTCTGGCTTGTGCTAAACTTTTGAGAGCCAAAAAACGGCGAAATTTTGGACCTTTTTCAGCTTTTTCGCTTCTCGAAAACTATTTTTACTATAATTATGCTAGAATAAAGGAGCATAAAATTGCGCGTCGATTGGAGTTTAGTACATCAAAATCGCTTCAGCCATTTAGCTAAAATCGCCAAAAATAAGTCTTTTTTCGATTTTTCCCAAATTTGTCGATACGTCCCTAAAATTTTGATACGTGATTCCTAAAAGCACATATTTTTCAAAATAGGCTCAAATTTCACATTTTTTAGACACTTTTTCCCAAAATTGGTATTTTCGGAAACTGGCTTGGTGCGGTATCCTAGAGTGTGATTGTCTCTTAGAAGATGAATAAATCGTTTTGGTTTATTATTCTGTGAATAATACACCTATGTAATCGTTCAGCAAAAAATTTTTGGAACACCCCCTCAAAATTTTTTCTTACACGTTTCAAGGTGTCTAGATTCAAAAAATGCAATGTCCGTCCGCCGTGTCACGCATAACTGCCTCAAAATTGGTCCAATTGAGTCGAAATTTGCACCAAATACTCATCTAGGGCAGACATGGTGCCCGCAAGCTAATCAGCTCGATCGGACCAACGGTTTGGATTTTATGTCCAAAAAACTGGCAAAAATGAGGCGTTTTTTAGGAGTTTTGAAGTGAAAACCGTTGAACGGGTAGTAACGCCCATAATTACCGTAAAAATGGTCGAATGTGATTCAAATTTGGAGGGTAGGTGGGGGTTGGTCCAAATATGGTATCTGTATTAGGGATGTTTGTTTTACCTAAAAGTATCGGAAAAACACGGGAAAAACGAATTAATGGCACATTGTTTATAAATGGTGAAAAAATTGTTTGACATTTTGATATTGATGGAGTACAGTTCTATATGTCCGCAAGAATAATAAACCCATGTGACAAGTACTTTGCAGCGTTTTTTATTTACTTTTGTACATATATTGTGATAACATAAATAGGTATTATGCTTTTTGCCGTGAAAAGAATCACAGTTTCACAGACAGACAAAGATTCGAATTTATAATATAATAAGGATAATAAGGATAGAGATAGAGATAATAACCCCTACACATATATCCATGTCACGAGGTATCTGCTTACAGAGTACCTAGATAGTTCCTCTTATGAACTCGCCAAAAAGGTTGCCCAAATTCCAAGAAGCCGACACTTCGATTTGATTTGGATTTGATTTTTTCGAAATCAGGTGACGTTTATGCAACTGTGTTTACATAACTATTATAGTCGATGAATCTGAATGGTATTTACTTTGCCAACAGTATGTACCTACCTGATGTTTTTGATGTGCCAAAACTTTATTGCACTGCTCTAACAAAAATTGGCTTCACAAAAATGGACTTCTACAACAACGCGTGCGTCCATATTTCGTAACTCCGTTACCCAATTTTCATGGAAAATGTTGCGATCATAGTGTTTAGTAGGTTTCATGAGTCTGTTTGGTGCATTACTATGGTGCGAAACTTCAGTGTTTCCAGAGCGAAAACTCTGGACACAAATTAAAAAATTTTTGTTTGGGTAAAGATAAAAAACTTAAAAAAACTAGCGACTACTTCTTCCAAATTCAAAGGACAATTGGAAATAACGATGAGAGAGCGTTGTTTTTTCGTAGTGTGGACCCCTAGGGATCTACATTACGAGATAATACAAAGGGATCGCTCATTCTGGGAGGACAAAATGATAACAAAGTTGAAATATTGTTATGAAAATGTTCTGCTCCCAGAAATTATTGATCCAAGGATACCACGTTCGCTGGAAATACGGGAGCCTACCCAGGACTTGGGATGAAAATTCCTCAAAGTATAATACTTTATTTTGAAAGCAAATAATATATAGTATATTCAACAGCAGAAATGTTTCAAGTGTTTGATGATCTGTACCTATATGTCCCCTAATTTCGATACTGCTCAGATTTGAAATACCCAGTTTAATTTTTCAAGACTAGATTCATGGACTATGATTTGACACGCTGTCCCATAAAATTCGCGTAGGTACCTACATGAAAGATTTATCGACTTGTATTTTTTGAAACATCTATATGCATGTAGGCACGCTGTTGTAGGTACCTGCCAATCTTTGTGAACAATAAAAAATTGTTGCAGTGCGCAAAAGTAACAAAATTATTTTGAAAGTGTGTATGTAGTCTGTATGTATGTATTTAGGGACACAACTTGCAATACAATCTAAAATTATTTGAGTTTTGAAATACTTCACTACTAAATTCCGGATGTGACAATACGTTTTTGAGATATAGCGAAAAATACGAAAAAAAAATTGGATTTCACAACGCGGTTTTGAGAGTGGTGGTAGGTATGGTATTTTAGCTGTATCTCGGAAACTATTGAGTCTACCGAGCCTATTCTAGAATTCTAGCAAATCTAATTCAGTTTCAAAATGTACACTTTTTGTCAAAAACGCGCTCTATCATGGCCAAAATGGGGGAAAAACAAAAAAAGTGCGAAAATTTTGAGGTTTTTCGCATTTTGACCAAAGTTTTGGGGGCCACCGTTGTCAAAAACATGGATTTTGCCTATCAGCCACATCCCCTACAAGAAAAAAACGAAATCTACTACCCCCAACTTAGGCCCCCCTTTTCTCGTAGTCCACAAACGTGAGACAAGGCTTGACCCAATCCTGTTCACAGACAAAACTTCTTTTCCAACCAACATCAGGAAGACTCGATTTTGATGCCGACCTTGAGTAGGAGAAACCCAAGACTTGGACTGCCCCCCTCGCTCGAGCGCACTCCTCCACCCCGTCAGCCCTACATTGTTTCCAATCTATTGTTTCACCAATCTTAAGGATTACGATCGTAATTTTTGACCAATCTCAATTCTGAAAACGGATTTGTACACTGTATGCATGGGCACACTGCTGTATAAGGCGACATTTTTGAAAAAGTCTCAATTTAATCAAAAAATTTTTTGAACAGTGCGCAAAAAAATTCTGCAAATTTTTTAAACCAATTTCGTCCAAACTATGGGTTGATATCTTATCAAATCCGTTTTCAGATTCAAAATATCTTGATTCGTTCTCCTGTGAGGAGTCAAGGAAATTTGCCCCCGATAGTGCTGCCATCTCTTATCTGAGAATCTCACTAACTTGTCGTTACATTTAGCCTTAAGAAAAAGGGTCAAAGGAGAACTGGGGAAGATAGACTGATAAGAACATCGATAAGAGCAAGGCGGCCAACCCGCGTCCGTGAATTCCCTCGCCTACCCCCATTTCCACCTGTAGATTCAGACCTGCCCACAAGATGCAGTGGCCTCGTAATACCTCAAGATCTCTCCCAAGAAGGAAATATGCCATCCTTGATGGTTGATGGCAGCACTGGAAAGGCAAACACTACACTGAAGACATTCGCACTTTCCAACCGCTGCAAATTATTACGCAACAGTTTAATATATCCCTGCCGCTTCTGCGTAAGTACAATAAGTTCTACTGATTGAACCACTGTGCTAATAACATGTCAAATATCGAGAACAGGGTCAACAAAGAAATGCACCTCTACCGCCGATCTTTCGGAAAATATATTTCCATTACCGGGGGTTGAACGCTGTTACTTCACTGCTATTTTTCCGCGTAGAATGTTTTCTGTACGCAATACATAGCCCCCCTCCCTTCCACCGAAAGCCCTAAATCGAGTAGGTACTGGAGCTGGCCGGGCCATTGCATTTCATAAATATGCGGTGGATTCAAGAATTCTATCGAAAATTATTATTTTTAGTTATGCATGAAGCATAACGTGTAGTCTGGAACGCTGCAAATTATTACACGACGGTGTATTATTTACCTATATAGATGCTTCTTCTGCTTAGATCACTCTTTTCTGTGGGCAATATCTAACCTCGTGCTCCACAACCCGCTGAAAGCCCTAAACCGAGTACTGGAACCGACCAGGCAACTGCATTTTCATAAATAGGTATGCGGTGGATTCAATAATTCAATCATTAATAATTATTTGTTGTTGTCATGAAGCTTAACGTTTGTTCAAGTTACAAAAGTACCTAATCAACAAAATCCAAGATAACACCCATTCTTCAAATGAAATAGTATCACGGAACAACCAACTCGATTTCATACTGCTACATTTCAACTATTTCATATGCGTAGGTACCTGTATTTTATGATTGTCACTGTTTCCTGAAATAGGAATCTTTGTAATGCGAATAACCAAGGATCTGACCAATAAAGCAATGGATATTTATAAAGTAATACAACAAGATGGGGACGAATTTCCCAGCTTTGCAGCCAGGAAAGTTGATTAGGAGGAAACGAGAAACAGTAGGTAGGTACCTACCTTGTGGGAGTACAGTTGGAATGGGAAAGGAAATCACTGTACGGCGACGGGAAGTGGCTTCTCCAGAAACCTAATCCCATTCTCCAATGCTACTCTATAGAAAGGATGGGAAACGACTACCCACGGACCAAATACCTATAGACGTGTATGAAGTCTGTAAAATGTGGTCCCTTACTAATATTAGGTAAGTAGTCTGTGGTCGTGTGTGTAGCACTACTATTCACCATTCCTACACACTGTGACATGTGGCAGGTCTAACCTCTTCGGCAGTTAGGTACATTTACTTACATTTGAATATGCATTTTTCCACCGCCCTCATCTCCTGTAACGCGCCATTTCGGCCCCACGAAATTCTTACGTCGTTCAACTAAGTAGGACCCTCGACATATTCCCAAATTTTCACCGACCTAATTTGGATGATTCGTTCGGCCATGAACAACGAATTTGTACCTACCTATGATCACATAGGTGAAAAGGTACCTATCAACAAAATCTAAAATAACCATCTTTCTTAAAATGAAATAATAATATCACAGAACAACAAACTCGACCTACCTATGATCACAAAGGTGAAAAAGTACCTACCGATCAACAAAATCTAAAATAACCATCTTTCTTAAAATGAAATAATAATATCACAGAACAACAAACTCGATTGTATAAAGCAGTGCGTGATTATAATTAGCTGCTCGCTATCAATTATATCTAGGCTGGACTTATGAATACTTGATTTGTTGGCACAGACAGCCCTGACGGAACTGTGTTCTGAGAATGAGGGGACAGAATTGTGTCTGTCTGAACGCGGCTGATGATTCCGAATGGATAACCCGAAACATTGTAACCTTCCACATAAGCTGGAGGTAGAAGCATCCAGTGAGCCATGTGCAGGATCAACAGTCCTAGAAAAAATCCAGGAGTGATAGAACTAGTCCCAAACAGTCCCGGACCGTCTGTCCAAACAGCCAATTCTCGACCCAAGACCAGTTCTGGCGCTGTCCGAATGCACAGAAAGGGGCATGGCTTGGATAGAACGGTCCAGAACTGCTGTTTGACCGATTGACCAACTTTATTATTCACACTCATGTTAACGACACTTCTTTGTTCAAACTCCAGGCCCTAAGTATGACACACTGTTTCCCGCTTTCCGCTAGCGGTAAGCAAAAAGCCGCTAACCTCTGTATTTGCATGTGGCCTGACATATCGCTGAAAAGCCGGCGTGGCAATGCTGCTAGTGAAAAGCGGGAATATTTTTGCCGCGTATTGTCGGTGGATTGGTAAATGTCGCTTCCCGGTAGCGGTTGTGGTTGGGAGGGGAGAACACCTTCATGCGAGAAGGATGGTTTTGTATTTTTTGAAAACCAACATGAATATAGGAACAGTTGTTGAGTTGATGGAAACTGCAGTCGTCAATTTGGGACAAGGGGTGTGATCGACAGCTTTGTTTGCACAGGCTTTTTCTGACGGTTAGTAACTCCTAGAAAACCCTAAGAACCCATCCTTGATCCAATGCCGTCTTGATAAGCGTCTGAGTTTGATAATGGTTGGGAATCGAGGAGGCAGTGCATGGCCAGTTCTCGTCCGCCCTATTTTCTGTGTAGTGGAATGCCTATCAGAAACCTGGTGTTGGATAGTCAAGAAAAAAAGGTGAACAGACGGTCATGGATACTATACAGTCCGAAAACTCCGAGGGTCAGTGCGAATGGCCCAACGCCTTTCTGGCGGCCAAACGTCGAGCATCGCGGACCAACTAGACCCCAAATGGGATCTTCAATCAAACCGGATTTCATTCATATTAGAAGGCAGAAATAGTTTTTTTTTAATCGCATTTTCGAATTCTGCGTACCTTGAAATTTACGCAAACCATCAATTTCTGAGAAGGGAGGGTAAACTTGTTTTCATGCTCGATTCATTATTTCAAATTACAAACCAAAAAGAGAAAGGAGGTCATTACTGAAACAATGAACCTAATAAGTGCAATCACGTAACCTCACCTATACAAAAGAACGGCTAAACCAGCCAAATAAGACATGTTGCCCGACAAAGTAACAAGGAATCAACAATTCAGTGGGTTTAGACCAAATTCTCTCCTTTTTCTTCTTCTGCAGTTAAGACAGATTGATCCACCACTATGATCAACATCCAAAGATTCTGACACTTGCAAGTAGTATTTTATTATTCAAATAATTGGTTCATTCAGTTTCCCCTCCCTCGTACATTTCAGGATCGAATTCTTCGTCTTCTACTTCACTGACCTCCTCCGTTTCATCTCCTTCGTACGACGTTAACAATTCTTCCGTAAGTACCTCATCTTGGGGTTGGTCCACTTCAATTTTTTCACTTGCAACATTTTCGGCTGACTGCAAGCTGCTTACTTTAATACTCTGTTCCATCGCCACTTTTGCATCAGTGAAGGAGCCCTGAGGAGTTACAGGCACCGGCTCTCCAAACTTGAGCTCTTTGCTTGTAACTTTTACGGAAGATGTTGTCTTCTGCGAGTTTCTACTCGGGGTTTTCAAAGACGGTTTTGAGCTATGGGCCGAAGCAGTTCCTTCCTCATCAAGGAAAATTGCCCTTTCTGAGTGCTCGCCAAACTCACCTACATAACCCTCACCGAAATATTCTTCTTCGACTCTCACATAAGTTGGGGGCACAGGTGAGAATGATAACGGAGGCGAAGAAACCTCTGAAGCTACGTCAGCGCATAAATCGTCGTAATCGTCCTTCTCTCCAGAAAACAGGGTTTGCAACACATGTCTATTGACAGTAATTTCTCGTCTTGGGAGGTAAACTTGGCTGGGAGACATCACTGGAAACGTCTTACCTTTTAAGAATGGTGTCACAGGAGGCTCGGCTTTTTCGAACAAGGTCAACCAAGAATTGGCCCAACTTGGAGCATATTTCTCCAACTCGGGCCTCACTTCCTCTGTAACGTCTTTCCCAACTTGCGGCACTTTTCTCACTCTCAGCGTTTTTCTTGTGTGGTAACCTCTCCATGCGCGCTGCAGCACAATCGCAGCATAGTGCGCCTGCAAATACGTGATGTTACGTTTCTGTAAGAATGCTGCCATGACGTCCATCTCATCTTTCGATGTACCAAAGTCGACTTTGGTGAATTGCTTGAACCCCAAGAGACCTTTCTTGAGAAGGAGCAAATTCCTCTTTTTCTGCGCATTGAAATCCAACTGATCAGTAAGACAAGCTTTCTTGAGACCCTTCATTAGAAATTTTCTCGAGAAATGACGCCGAAGGGCTTTCTGAATGACGCGCACAGCCCAAAGCACTCTTTCCGGGGACGTCTTGAGAGACACGCAGTACTTCATTAGATCATCATCCAGTGCTTCATCGACGATTTTCAAGGCGTCTTTAGCGGCCTTTCTTGTTATCACAAGTGCCGACAAATACTCAGCAATGAAGGGGATGATTTGCTCAGGTTGAGACCTCAAAACTTCGCGGGTAACATCAGACAGAAGTTCGTACAATCCTTGAGGAACCGGATAGACCCTTTTCTCCCCATGAAGCTGTAATGTGTAATTCATCGGTATACCGTTCAGCGAAACCTATTTTTTATTGGACCGAAACCTATAAAAACCCAGTAACCCAATAACAGCTGAAATTTATTGAAGATTCACTTTGAACAACAAATTCGTATTCGAGTGTGAACATTGGTTCCAACTAAGATATGCACAACCATAATATTATAAGTAGGTAGGTACCAAGGTAGGTAGGTATTTTTCATTTTAGGAGAAAAATTACAGCGAAACAACATACATTACTATCAATAATTATATTAAAGGATCTGAGAAGTACCTTATCGTGGACACGAAAACCAGCAGTAAAAGGTCCCTCCTATTCATAACATAGCCTTCATAATATCAACGTCACTTGTCACCGTCAAACAGTCAACATTACCTGCAGATCCTCTGAATGTGACCTCTGAATACCAAGCGAATGGAATCGAGTACACGTGATGGATAGACAGAATGTCAGGTGGAGTTGATATATAATCTTGGAGTTCAAAACCCAAGATGAAATATTGACGTTAGAGGGAACAGTATTCTCAGATGGCTGCGGCTTCCACCAGGTAAATGTCGAATCAATAGAGTGGTCACCAAATATTTAGATCTGAACATATGAAATAACAAGCGAAAACGTTAAGTAGGTTCCACCAATAAAATAAGCCCCAAATGTTCATATTTCCGAAAATACGGATGATTGATGAAAAGTATACGTGGGAGAGACCTCTCTGCCACATCTAAAAGCGTGGGGAGGATGGACAGGTAACTGAAGAGAGCAACGAGCATGATATATTGCGATAAAACAGTTCGCACACCACATATCCATGGAACACGTAAAGTCAGGAGTTCCCTCGCGTACGATGCGCCGGGTGGCTAAGGATGTTTTCAGAGAATAGACAAGCTGTTTTTCCAACGTCACAAACACAAAGGAATTCGAATCGAGATCAATGATTGCATGGACCGATTCTTTGGTGGTATCTCATCAATATTTCTTCCAAGCTTCGTTTCGCTAGGCATTCTTTGGAGGTAGGTTCAGCAAAAAGGGTTGTTCTGGAAAAAGACAAACACTGTTGGACGGATGAAGGAGAGATCATTTAGAAAGCGTGTTTGCGAGGTGTCGCCTCTTCGGAAGATGTGGGGAGAGGAGCTTTCAAGTTACCCACATGAATAATATATCCGCCCTGTGTAAACCTTCAGCCCTTACGCTAACAGCTCCTGCTTAACAAAACACTACCATAATCATACTTGCTAGTCAGCTCAGTGCTTTCAACTAAGCTTCGAGTAGGGATGGCACGCCATATAAGCAAAATGCAGTTTCTACTAACCGTAACACTTCCAAACTATTGCGAAACATGTTAGCGGCAGTTGCATTTACAATTGTGCAAGAAAGCTAGTAGGAATTTATTAAAATTCGCTGTCAAAATTCAATTCTACGCACTGCAACTTCAGGCAATGATGAATTTGATAGCTTCATCGATGTTCAATTGTAACGTTTCAGATTTTCGGACAAGTGACGCTCACATTTCGATATGGAAGGGAAGATGAAGAAGTTATGGGTCTCAAATTCTGCAATGAAGCCATCATGTGCGGCCAGCAACTGTGGCCCCCTCATGAGAGATTGCCACAGCTACCGAATACTCCACTGCAGGTGGGTAGTTTCAAATTAGAGGAAAATTTTTTTATCTATCTGTGAACACCAAATTTCGCTAAGCTAAATGACATTTGTACAAGCCAGCCAGAACAGAATACATAGTTCTTGCAATGATGGAATAACATTAAACAGACACTAGCGACCACTTGAGACTAAGCGAAAAACAATTTTGGCTGGCCCAAGACACGGTGTAGTTCTCATGTCATTGGATTTTTCCATTCGAACAGTACGTTTCCCGCGAATTAGTTATAAATTATTTCCTAGATCAATGGGAAGCAAACATTTAAATCTTATTATTTTACATCTAATGGTATAAAGCTTCCAAAAAAAGTTCAACTATTGTAGAAATGAGTGAGAATTGGTCGAAAGGGGGGGGGGGGGGGGACGCGCATGTCAAGAAGAAAAAAACTCAGTTTTAAAGGGTTTTTTCTCAATAAAGGAAGAAATGTCTACTTATAGCATTTTCTAGTCGAAAGAAACTTTTTTTTCCAAGAAAATGAAACTTTCTTCAAGCACCTCATCATCGGAAATAAAGCCTGAAAAGATGACATCATCAGGACGAGTAGGTGACAAATAATCGTCTCAAAGGGGATACAGCACGCCGTTTTTCGACGTCCCCAAATTAATTAATTTTTCCCTTATTAAACGAGTCGGAATTAAAGAAGAGTGCGTAGCAATGAAAATTAGGGAATTCGAGAGTAATTTTCAAGGCTTTTTCCACTGTTGTAGTAACCCCGCGGGCGGGCCCAATTAGACCGTACCGACGGGCTTCCCCAAGGGATAGAGAGAAGTATTTAATTAGGTTTCCATGGACGTCAACTTTGAAAAGGGTTAACTGAACGCGTGTTCCATATGCTGTAGGGTTAACCGAGCCTACCACGGGTATCTGGCCGAAATTAGGTCTCCTTCTTCATCATGTTCCGAAACAAAACCAACGTGTAATGCGAGTTGACAATGGACTATTCCTTCGCATTTGAAACTCTATTTTGGTCCAATCGATATGGGAAGATGAAACAGAACAGTGTCTTTTTCTTCGTAGCAAGACATCGAAACTTGAAGAATCCGTTAGTGTAGGTACCTATCAAAGTGGAACCCCCTCGATGCTATCAATAATTTCAAATGCGGACCGCGATATAGGTTCCCCAGACGCGGAAAGTTTTACTCCCTTATTTCCCCTAGGATTTCAAATAATCGATTACCAATTTATAGGCCTCCGTGATGAGTGAGAAGGAAAAGACCACGATCAACAGATTCTACACACGAACCGCTGCAAATACTTCCACAACAGTTCTTTATCATCATTTTCTGTACCAATGATTCGAGGGAAGGAGCGGGTTGGGCCCCTCTTGACCTACTTGAAATTTATCACAAACCGATAACGTTCGGCGTATCTGCGAACGTTTCCTTACAAAAACTACAATTTGTGCCCAAATGAAAAGGGCAGTTGGGAACTAACCTAATGATGACCATCTCAACCAAGTACCAAGTCATGTGACTACTGTTGATCCACAGATTTATCTTGGTACAGAACACCAAGCACCTACCTAACGATCGAAATTTTTTCAATTTCTATAAAGGGATCGATCCCGATTCCAAAGATCGATGTGTGATTTAAACCAGCTCTACGAAACTAGCTTTCCCATATCCACAATATGTTATCCCAGGGACTCGAATTACATTCAAGTTGCAAGAGTACAATAACAACTAGAAATTCCATTCTGAGCAAATTGGTTGAGGAGAAACAGGAATGTGATGGTTAGAATGATTCCACATTATTTGCACATATTTTGACACCAGTTGCAACTCAATTCGTGTGGAACAGTCTGGGGTTCGTAAGCACTTGCTTTTCCTGACGGTTTACAGACTCAAAACCTTAAGAAACCATACATCCATCAATTACCACCTTGAAGGGTGAGTTTGATGATGGCTGGGAATCGAGAAGGCAGTGCGTGGCCAGTTCTCGTCCACCCTATTTTCTGTGAACAGAATGACGATAAAAAAACCAGCTTTGGATAGTCAGGAAAACACTGGAAACAGCTGGTCATTGATACTATACAGTCAGAAAAGGGTGCTGTTTCGATATGCGCTCTACCGAGGTCCGCGCTCTACAGTCAGCCCAATTGTGCTCTACCGCGCTCTACATGGCTTTAGCTGATGATTTGAACATCGGATCCCGTTTGCTGTTAGCGTCGTTAATTTAGGTTTGTTCATGCAGATCATATCGCTGTTGTTGACGTATTGTTGACTTTCGCTGAAGATCTTTCAAGGTGTTTTCTTTCATTCACTCCGACGAGTGGGCGGCTTACCGTCAACTATCCCGACGGGGTTTTCTTCATATGGCAGTTAACCACCAGAGAAACTATGGTGACCCTGGGTCTGGCGCCCATATACAGGCGATCGAACGATCTTGGCTCGATGCAAAAGTGAATATTTTGAAGAAAAAGAGAGGCGTCCCATTCCACCACCTCTAGTCAAACCTCGACGAATATTGTTGGAGGCTCCACCGGAAGGACGTTCCAGACCTATTCGTCTGTTTTCTACGGGACATCGAAGACACGTATACAGTACAAGGTAAATTTTTTATTCATTTCTGTTGGTTTCTGGTGGGAATCGGTCAGTAGATCGCATGTTGAAAGAGGTAGTGGCCGGTAGAACGCATACCGAAACGTTACTGATCGGTAGAGCGCGTGCCCGCTTCGATACAGCGCATATCGAAACAGCACCCACTGTTGTTAGAAGGTGCTTCAGTCAGTGCAAAAAATATAAGTCTACAAAGGGGGTGGCTTCCTTGTATCCATATCATGATCTTAAAATGGCATTCTTGGGGACCACCCAAGAGAAAACTGGTTTCCTGCGAATACAACTAAATTGGTTTGATAGAAGGAGTGACGCGTGTGGCTTTCACGTTAGCACATGCATGGACGAAAGCTTCGAAGGAATTTTGACGATATTCGATTGCAGGGCATTCAATCGAAGGACTGAACGGCGTATACCTATCTATTGTGGATTTCTTTAGAAATTGGTTGAATGGAACAGGCATAATGTGCGATAAGAGGGTTTCTGGATGGACTGGCAGACTGAACTGCAGTACTAGGAAGGTCTGACTGCCTCTGGTACATACCGTATGTCTGTATGCCCTCAAATCACTGCTACTCGCCTAACATTGTTTCTATTCATGATTGATGAAATTTAGGTACAGAGGTTTTCTGGGATTATCTTATGGGGGCATGGTCCTATCTGCACTAAAATAGCAGTTTGTCTGTGAGCTCGCTAGTTATTGCTAGGAAGGTTACCTCGAGCAAAATTTGGATTCGACATCTTTACAATTTCGCGAGGTTTGTTCGCCATCTCACTGTCAGAATGGCGTTGGGCCGTTCGCAGTGATTCTCTGACTCTTTTCGGTTCTGTTTCAAGTTTTTTGGTTAATATTTCAATACTTCGAATGCCTACTTTTATGAGCATAGGTGAATTTGTGCATGGCCCCCCACGAGCAACGTTATAAACAACTTCTAAACAAAATAAACTTGAATAGACTATCGATTGTAGAGGGATACCCAGCCAATTCCGCTCTACACTACAACACATAGGAGGAGCCTCGTCCAATTTAATACGGCCAATTTCCTTCTCAGGGCTCCCGGACAGTTCCTACCCCACCCACATTAAGTGAACAGACAAGCGAATGAATTCAGGTCCCCACGACGAACTAAAATTAATCAGGAGCAAACGCGCTTAGAGCACGCCAACGTGAAAGCGTAAAGGATTTTACGGGATTTCCAGGTCACGCTAGAAGCACCACGCCACACAACTATACCCTTATCACATGTTCTGCATTTTCCAAGTGGATTCATGCAAGATATCACTCTACGGGTATCCAGATGATAACCTGATCGGTATCGATGGAACATCACGTTTCAATTTAATTCTTATTGGATAGAAACCATTACCAATCAATCTACTTTTGAATTCAATAAAATGACCTCCAGAATGTTAATGTGGACAGGTATCATTTAGAAAATAATAGTCAGAGGTTTTACGAAGCTAAAAGCGAGGCGTTCATCAAAATACTGAACTAAATCAGCTTGAAACAGAAATGCGCGTTGACTACATTCAGCAGTAGCTCATCATCGCACCGTGTCATTTTAGTGATCAGGCTATGCAGCACATGAGCTGGATGCACCCCATGAAGTTCCACTATTTCAAATACAGGAGTGCGGAAAAAATTTCTATAGCTATCGATTACTAAGTGACAAAGAACAAAAACCGACGAACAACGATACAGTATTTTGTTGGAATTAACACTAATAACTAATAAGATCTGGCAACAAAATTCATTATTTCGTTTACACAGAAACTGGAGAGTGGCGGAATTATTATGCAGGACATGCCTCATTCTTCAAGAATAATATAATCGGCTAGAGAAAACATGTTTTTCGATTGGAGCTAAAGGGGAGGAGAGTTATTTGCGAGCGAGGGGAAGATTTAATTTTGGTAAATCCGTACGGAATAACAAAGCGACCTCCTTTGCTTCAGCTGGTTGGAAGTGAATTTAAACATCAAAAGGAATCGAAAACGGTGGTTTCTGGAGCTTGGAGCCTAGAAACAATTCGGAAGAAACGGCGATACAGGGGAAAACCGAGCGAAACAAGAAGAAGGCAGAAGCAGAAGATGGGAACACGAAGAAAATCAAAATAAGACCGAACGAAATATCTACCAACAACAGTATCCCGACTCATTTCTGGACTGTGAGTGGTTAAGCGAAGAATAATCATGCTTGGAGTAACGTGTTCAAAATCCGATCATGTGCATTGATAGAAAAATAAATTTAGAAAACTCGGCGCTGCGCGCCTCGCCAGGGGGCAAGCCCCCTGGACCCCCGGATGCTTACTGCTTACAGCCTACGGCTAAAATTCAAGAAACATGGAACATGCTTTAGCCGCGTAGTTTACTACAACCAAGTGACAACCAAACAAGCGTCATTGTTTACTATCCATTTACAACATTCATTTATATAGTTATATTATGAAACTAGGATATAAATACCAAGAACAAATACGAAATACATTCGTGATAAATCAAGAGCTTTCCAACGAATGGAAAACGATTTTTGTCCGATGAAAATGAAAGAAGTTTCATTTCCCTAGCAACTACTCGGTTGTAAGTGAAAATCATTGTTAAAATTTCGTTCCACTTCCGCGTTCCACTTCCGCGTCACCCATCCCGTGTAACGTTTTTCGGCTAGTTAGTCCAAGGCTAAAGCATGTTCCATACTAAAATAAATAAAAAAGCAGAGCATAACTTGGCGGGTGAAAGCTTCTTATATGACCAATACAATATTTTTTGCAGTACAGAGATGTGAGATTTACTTGGAAATCGAAGTCGACATGGCTCATTACCTTACTAACATCAGACATAGCTTCTCGAGTGATGTTGATAATATCAGACTCCGGAAGGAAGCAAGATATGAGAGCTTATTCCAACTGCATGTCAAACATACTCGTACCTGTCCAGGAAAGGACATAATATATGTAGGTACCTTGAGCGCGATAGCGAATTATAAGAATTACAAACTACACCAATAAACACAACCAACGACCTACACTGGTAGATCAATGCACTAGCAATACTAAAACTAAAACTAAAATAATGAAACTACCTACTATGAATGTTCCAGCGCGTAGCAGTTCATGAACCAATTCGGCGCAGAAACCATGCGCAGGATGAGTTCATGAACTGACCCGTTCCTGCGGCGTCGAGTTCGAGAACTGAATAACCTAGACCGCGTTCCAGCGCTTCTAGTTCATGAACTTTTCGCAAACGGTTCATGAACTATCTGCACTCAATCGAGAGCAGGGTTGAGAACTGAGAACTGAAAGATAACCCAACTCGAGGGTGATAACCTTCCAAAAAAAATTCGCCTCGGCTTCCAAGGTTCTTCGTTCTTCTCGCAGGGTGTTGGCATTACAAAGAATGGAACCATGGAAGTTAAGCGGGACTCTGTTTAATCCTTTATCTGCTCAAAATGCCCTCCGTTTTAAACTGTAAACTCACTACTTCTTAAAGGTATATATTTTTCATGAAGAACCCACGATTTAGACGGGAAAAACCCTTTTTTTCGTATTGAAACTTATTTTTCTCTGTTGAAATCAATTCCAAAAACCGTTTTGATTAGTCCGTTGGAAAGCTGACGTTTTGGCGCATTTTTTAGCTTACCTTCACCATTCTGCTACAAGAATTAATAGGATGACCAAGCGTTTGAAAAAACAGGCGATTTTAAGATTTTGACAAAATTAACTTTTCAAACTCCATTTTCACTCCTCAAATCCTAAACAATTTTTGTTAGGCGTTAGCGACAGGAAATTTAATGCTCTTTCCAACGGTATATTCAAATTTAAATTTCCTCTTTACATTAAGGAAATTATAGCTGCTTTTGTGAGACGGGAAACTGGAAAAAAAACCTAGAAAGTGAAAAAAGCAGGGTTTTAAGCGGAGTAAAAAAATAATGTTACAGGACGCTTTTGGTCGGAGATTGGATGTAGAACACGTGGGAGAGAGGTTTTGCATCACTCATGTTTCACCCTGCATAATGAACAAACATTTGACAATGTTCTCATTTGAAGACGAAAAGCGCCCCGAAACTGCGATCATTGTTCCTAACTTGAGAGAATAGCCCCTCTGCATGGAATGTAATCTAAGGAAGATGGAAGGAAGTAACTAGAAATCATAAACAAAATATCACTTTATTAACTGAATTCGGTAACTACTTCGTACACTTCCTACAAATCATCAGTCTTCATATTTGAATACATACTGCGCACGAACGAAAACAGAGCGAGAGATTGAATTTACAAAGCGTACAGAGACCAAACAAATTAAGAAATACAAGTATCATGCTCACGTCAGAATAATTCCAACAGCACAATGAAAAAAGGTCCATGGTAACGATAGCCATTAATGAGATTTAGTTTCTCAAACATTATGCAAATTGCACAGAATTGTTGCGGAATCATAAATCATAATAACCAGGGAAAAAGAAGAAGGAGGAGGAGGAGGTTACACGCCTCTTCCGTTAGAGCGCTCTGCAGGAATGACTTTGGGCGTTCCAGCGGTTTGGTTCGTGAACTGAGAAATTTCAAGAACTCATCCACACCTTTTGGGTTCCCACACTGAATTAGTTCATGAACTGAGTTCATGAACTCGACGCGCTGGAACATACCTACTGATTAATGACCGCTCACAGATTGAAAACCACCGATCGATCAAAAAAGAGATCTCATACCTAGTTCAATACAACACTACGCAATGATATTGAATGATTATTCTACCACGATCACTATCTCATAAAAGGAGAACATCTTAAAACTAGAAGGGTAAAGAAAATAGTGACAAATTCAAGTCTGGGGGCCGAAAACTCTGTTTTTCCGCAGTCGATGAGACTTACTGTCACCATTCGATTCAGCGTGAAAAATTAACAAAGCGTATACCTCAAACTCATCACTTCATGAGAGGATCATTATTCATGTAAAAACCTCGATTTTACAGAAAACCCCTCTGTAAAAATAAAATAGACTGCACCGTTGGAAAGCTGAGATCCTGGGCTATTTTTTAAAGTAAGTTACAGGCACAGAAAACTTGCCCTGTACACTTAATTTGACAGACGTTTAAAAAACTTTAAATTACCAAAATTTGACAAATGTCACTATTTACATTAACTTTTCACATAACAATCCTGTTGAAAAAATTTTGATTTGGTATCAGGGAGATGGTAAATTTAACGCTCTTTCCAACGGTATCCTCAATTTTGATTTTACAATTTACTCGAAGACTTGGGAAGGGATTTGGGACTCGGGGGATCAGTTTTAGTGAGACAAGGTCGGAAAAGTGAAAAAAATAAATAAAAATCTTAATCGGCAAAAAGACGGGAAAAGAGGGGGAAAAAAGTCAGAGGCACTTTTTGTCGAGCTGTAGACCCCGCGGGTGAAGTAGGTCGCACCTTACCTGATACACCCTGTATATCAACGGACTGGGTATGTATGGACGAGAAAAAGCGAAACGGGAGAGTTAAATGATCGATTGGGTACATGATAACGTTAAAACTACTTCTCAAAGACTTCACAGAGACTTCGCCATTCCTCTCAAACCACGCGATCACAAAGGGAGAGAGAACCGTTCAAAACCCCTGTGTGATGTCGCTAAAAGGTAAATTCAACTTCGGTAACTTTACGAAACCTATAATTAACTTCGCCTGTACAAGCCCTCTCCTCCACCGTTTCCACCTCACAACACACACAGGAGTTATAATATTTACAGGCTGCGTAAATTTGTAGCGTCCTCCCGACCCAAGGATACGCCAGCCCCTTTTAAAATCCGTTCTATAATTGATCTTTTCCCAACCCCCAGCACCGCCCTTCGAATTTATTAATTCATCCGCACCCAGGTGGTCTCAACTCTGGTTTCGGTTGTTCGATAACGTTCATTATGTAGGTAGGTTGTATAGAATTCGCCTACTCTCCGCCCCCATCGACTCGTAAGTATTGATGATGCTGGTACCTACTGCATCTCAAACGTAGAATAAAAAAATATAAAAAACCTTCCACGATATCGAGTGATTAGAACATGTGCAAGACAGAAAAATGTAGTAAACATTAACTCATGGTAGAAGGGATACTGAGATGTTATCCCATTGACTCACTTTTCAAGTTTTCTATATATTCGGAGCACGTCAATTTTCAAGTAAATGCTGAGCAGTTAAGTAAATCATACAAAGGGTAGGAAGATAGCGAGTTACTTCCTCCTTACTTCAAAAACCTCCTTGACTAAGGAGGTGAAAACCTTATTTCAAAAATTGTTTCCGCATTGGATAACTACCTATCCATCTTTATTTTAGAAAATGCTCACCGAAATACTTTGATACCTACATACGAAAGTTCCCAGCTTCATGGGTAGGTAGAAAGCTCACAGCTTTTTCTATCAACACTAAATAAAAAACTTTCTGTGAATCTAATATTCGAACAGTAAATGACTTACATTATGTGGTATCGTCGTACACATATGCTAAGCGATAATAGTGTTTCTCAAACCTCCCATGATGAACGAACAGGGGCGTTGCGTCCATAAGGCCACTGCCCCGGCACCCAAAAACACTAGAGTAAAAAGCTGGCATCTGAATTTCCCTCCCTACACAGTACCTACCTAGCATTTTTCAAAAAGTTCCACAGCGACTCGCCAGATTTCTCTGGCTATGGATATTCAATATTCTAGTACAGCATCCATGGAGGTTCCTTAATGTTAGCTCCACAGACGAAGCATGTTATCGGAATAAAGCGACAGTAATCGATGTCCTGCAATCGAAATCAAAACCTAGGCTCCTGAAACTGGAAGGTAGGTCCTCGGACCTAGCGTTTCCCTGGCTACTGAGAAAAGTGGCCTGTCGGCGCATGCTCAGCCGAGTAAAAATGTTGTTCGCCTCGCTCACTTTGGGCCTGGCCCCAGAATCTGATTTCAACACCAAAATCGTTAATTTCACAATCGATTCGATCCCTTCGATCCAATTTGTCATCTCGATACGAAATGCTTCTTCTTCTGATTTGTTTTTGTTGTTTCCGAATCACATTCACTTTCTCTGTTAAGTCTGTCAGTTCTCAATTTTGTTGCGTCAAATTTTGCGCGTTTTGCGTTCGGTCCGGTACCGATGACAGATTTGTATGTGTGGTACTTACGTGCGTTTTGTCCTGTTTGCTGTTTGCGGTTTGTGGATTGATCGGCGTCAACACACAGATAACTACCTAGCTTCTAGTCAATAGCTTCTCTATTCAAGTAGGTACCAGCCGATGGGTCATTGTTTTGTTGTATTTTAGGTTACTATATTTTTGTTACACATGAATTCGGTGGCTAATTTGCAGCAGAAATAAATTGTCGACGTTTTCGTATGACGGTAGAGTGTTGTTGCCTTGGGGTATTTTGTAGACAAATCGTTGGTTTTGTGATCTGGTCTGGTGCTCCACCGTTTTCAGACCCCACGCACCGCTACTGGAACTGAAAGCCACTTCCTTCATGTAAAAAAACCTATTATACTAGTAATAATGCATAATTATAATATAATGAAATACTTTGCGGTGGCTCTTTTATGTCGGGTAAGAAAACCAATAAGGTAGAAATGACGATAAACTAACCGAAACCTTTGGGAAACTCACAGGACGCACTGATCAAAAGACTGGGACCTCATGCACACCCGTTTTCAATGGAAGTATCGCATTTGGCTCCACCCAGCGTTCAGCTTGTTCCAGCAAAGGAATATAACGGGGCACCTATAGGAACGAGTTATGACGTCAGAGCATACGCCGGTAATTTGCATTTATTATTTCATTAATGAACTTAATAACTAAGAGATTGCACTCAAGCATTCCACAACTCCCTGGCCACAACTACACGACCCTAACTATGCAATAAATGTTCCATTACATCTTACTGTTGCACAGTATTCAACGATATCCAACAAAGAATTAAAATAAATCAAAACCTTCCAAGTGGGTGAGTATTACAGATTCCTCGCATCAAAAAATAAATCATCGCATGAAATAATTTCATGAAGTAACTAGTACGTAAACAGGATTTGTTAACGTCCCAGGTAATCAAGCTCCATGAGGACAACTCTAATCAAAACTTATGGGAGAAAAGGATCATATTTGTGTGTACAATAAACAAATTGAGTGCTCCTTGTGATAGCATGGAAACATGTTTTCACTCCCGACGACTACCATTATGAGGAGGAATTTACTACAGGAATTTGTCGGACTTATCTTGAAGCAATGGAAACACAATAAAGAAATGGGCAGGCGATTCCGTTCTGGAATCTCCAAATAGGTTGGCGTAGTTAAGTAGGTACCTATTATAAAACCCTGAGAAGGACAGGAATCGTTAGAAGGACAGAACACAGTTTACAAAAATAAAATTTTGCAGTTATGCAACTAGACCCTTAGGTTGGTACTAGCGTGGTATAACACACATTAGTAAAGACACACATAAATAATATAGGGTTGTCATTGAAATTGTAATGGGTAATGGAAACGTTGAACTCGTCTCTTAAGATTGATTAAAACACCCTTATATTTTGTTGTTCCACAGCAGAAAGGTCCGATGAGAAACTACATAGGAGAAGCACAGTCAGGATGGGGATCAGAGTCGTGCAAATGAACGAATCCATCAGGTAAGCAAGGCAATGGTGATCATTTAACGTTTTGATTGAGTACCTAACCTAATAACGAATGAGCTCAATCAAGTTCCATAGTTCCGCCAGTTATATTTACTGAGCTATAAATGTAACTTTTTGATTATACAGCATTCAATTTTATTGCCCATCACTCCAGCTGCATAATACAGTAAAATACGCATGATCCACAGATACCCAGGGCCCGAAGAAGTGCCCCCGCCAACAGCACGCGTTGAGAAACCCTTCCTCCTGAGCGATGGCAAGATGGAATTGGAGGCTTGTCTGGACATGGGAGTGTACTGCCATGGGGACCCGATCCTCTGCAATGTTAAACTCAACAACTACTCAAACAAAACCGTCCGAAGAATCAAAGTAATGAATAGTTCTCGAAATTACAAGCATTTTAATCTGTCGGATCACAATACTAATAATTATAATAGTGGCACAGCAATTATGAGTAAATTAAGCGAGTGAAATATGAGCTAGGAACTTTGCCGAATATCTTGAAGATGTTCCAACTCCAAAAAACTGTCACACTGCACCTGCCAGCATGAAATCATCAACAGATATTTCTACAAGGGGGGGGGGGGGAGGGGATTTCCCGAATTTCGAATAATACGCAGATTTTCATAATTTTCACGAGAAGTTTGGAAAAAAGACACATTAGGTCGTATGCAGTGCTGAAGCTTCTAAGTGGTGTCGGAGCGGACTTCGTGGCGCACTTACGAATCCTCAAGATTCTATTGGGGTTTAAGCACCTACATTTATTGCCCTGTTACCAGATGATTATCCATTAAAGCTACTAAAATAGCATAATCCATGAAGTTCATTTTTCACGCAGTTCATGTTAATTTTTTTATTTTCCATGCGTATAGCCCATTTACATAGATCCTGTAACCCGAATAACTAGGTACATAAACTATTATACGGCACTTCCTCTATTAGTTATACTAGAGGAACCCTAACTACGAGGAGGGTTACCTTATTAATTGGTCATACGTGTGTGTGATATGAAGTAATAACAGTCTGAGAGTGTCTTCTGGAGATTAACACACGTTATGAAAGCTATAACATCAGAACAGAAGACTGGCAACTTAACAGAAGTTTGAAGGAAAAGTGTGAGACACAAGTGCAATATACATTGCCGTACAATACACAAGTTTAGAAGTTTTGAAAAACCACTTGTGTTATTTTAGTGTCCCTTGAACTACTGAGAAGAAGAGCTGTGTTTCTCAACTTCGTTAAAAGTTTAAAAAGAGGAAGCTGTATGAAGAAAACACTAAGTTTTTTTTTCCCTAGAGGAATATTCGTAAAATACAAGATCTAATTAGACCTCCCTTAGCACCGTCGCGACTAAGCTGTTGGCAAAATCACCATAAGTTTTCCTAATCGGAATCTTGATTAAATTAGTTAGTTCACGCCGGAAGGAAATTTCGCTAGAGCATACCACCCACCTTGCTTCCAGACAGCCCAAGAACAAGAAGTAGATTATTAACTAAGGAGGTAGACACAATCAATCCAAGTTGGTGATTTTCTGGTCATATTATAATATCAAATCCATTATAGCATTAAACACCGAGAAAGTTGACTAGAACATTTTTCATTTTTTTCAAACTCCCAAAGTAACAAATCACGAACCATTTGATACAGCTGCCAATCCACACATGCAGGTAGTGTTTCAAAAGTAATTACTAAGAGTACTGTATGTGACTGGACTTCCACATACGTACGAGTACGACACACAGCATATTTCTTCATGCAAAATAAGAGGATTTCAAATGTCACTTCAACGTGAATTTCGAAATAAAATTAATATGAACACGCTCTTGAAGTAGGCATCTAGCCATGGGTCAGTCCATCTGACCTTCAACGAAAAGTAAGTACATCATCCGAACAGGTGAAGCGAAGTTTGTTGATAATTATTAGGGGTATGTGGGGGTGCTAGGATGGGGTGAGAAAATACTTCGTTAGTTCCCCCTCTCACCACTAGGTGCAACCATCTTACAGGCAACATCATTATTCTGACAGATACTGCTCTACTATTACACATCAAGAACTAAAATAAACTGAATCACTCTGGTACATTTGTCTTTTAAGCAGAAAAGTAATTTTATATGAACTTTTATATACTTTAGGTACTTGCTACTGAACAGAAATTGATAATAAAATAGAGAGGGTGTGAATTCCATGACAACTTTTTTTTATCTTTCTCTCAGGTATTCATAGTTCAACACGTAGACGTTTGTATGTTTTCTAATGGGAAATTCAAAAACGTAGTTGCGATGCTCAACAGTAAAGAGGAATGTCCAATACCCCCAGGAAAAGGTAAGACTTACAATATGCCTCTTCTTTTTCAATCATTTACAGAGGTAAATAAGGGCTGAGCAGACTATAATCGTGAACTGGTTATTCGAAACTTTTCAGGTCTGACAAAAACGTACATATTGTCACCAGCCAAAGGGGCGACCAAAAATTGGATTGCCTTGGAGGACAGCTACTCAAAGAACAATTCGTCTTTGGCTTCAACTGTCGTTTGCAATTCACCTGATGAGAGGAATGTGTTTGCAATTTACGTCACATATTACGTCAAGGTACCTAATGCTTTTATGTCGTTGAATACGAAAACTAGTTACCTAAACGAAAAATCTACGGTCGAATTACCAATCTGGATTGAGAAGGGTCAAAGAAGTATGTCAGTTACGAGTTAAAATTTGTAGTAATAAATGCGATATTCGTTCGCTTGGAATTTTTCTGACGGTTAGACGACTCCTAGAAAACCGTAAGAAACCATCCATGATCCAATGCCAGTTTGATAAGTGTTTTAGAAGGGTTGGACAATGGTTGAGAATCGAGGAGGCAGCGCACGGCCATTTCTCGTCTTCCTGATTTTCGATGGACTGGAATGACGATCAGAAAACTGGCTCTGAAGAGGTTGAATTAATTGGCTGCATACTGAGTGTTGGTAAGGTATTGTTGGGGTTCAGCCAAAGGTACAGAGAAGAACCCACATTTCCGTAATTGCCATAATATCTTAGATTTTTGAGTATTGACATTTTGCATAGATTTCCCTTCCTTTCTCTTGTGACCTGTCGGGTGGTTGTAATCTCACTGGTTCTCTGACAATACTTTACCAAAAAACCTGGCTTTGGATAGCCAGGAAAACATTTTAATAGCCGGCCACGGATACTATACAATCAGAAAAGAGTCGGAGAATCACTGTAAACGGCCCGAAGCCTTTCTGACAGTCCGATAACCGTCTGATTGTCAATAGTTGTTCAAAAACAAACCTATTGCGTCATATCACACTGTTTCTGTATGGACTCGATTATATTTGAGCTATTCATTGGCAGGCTCTAAAGTCAAGAGCTGGTACAATAATCTACATCAATTCATCAGCAAGCTGACACTATCGATTTCCCGTGTAGCAAGGTGGTTTATACAATACAACTTGAATTTGTTTTGTTAAGGTGAAAGCAATTATGGGTCCAATGGGCGGAGAGGTGTCAGTGAAACTCCCTTTCACACTGATGCATTCACCGTCTGAACCGGATCCCACCACCGAAATCACCACGACCGCCACAGCTACCGCCCCAACAATGACTGGCGAACCCAACAGCCCAGGTGGACGACGGGACAGCCACATAGAAGCGCAGAAGTTGGACCAGGGGGAACTGAGCAGCTGAGGGTCACTCAACAGGATCGAACCGGCTCCTCTCAAACGGGAAAGCATAGTGAACGAACTCAGACTTCACAGAGCATTCTGCTGTTTTGCTTTCCGCCAGTCGAGCCAGTGACAGTGTGAGGAGACGCTGAAAGAGATTCCCATTTCAGACCAGCCGAAATTTTCATCTTGACCCACAGCCATGTAAAATTGGGAAATAAATTAACGGAAAACTGTGTTCAACTTGACGCTATTGGGTTCTAGCATTGAACCCAATTCTAGCAATGAATTCTTCAAGTTCTACGAGTTCACAGAAATTAATTAAAATGAACTAACGAGCAGCTAACGTTTGAAAAAGAATCTTCGGCAGTTAGCATAAACGACTGTACCTATGTATATGACAGTACATCTTGAAAGCTACTAACACTAAACTAACTAGGATGCAAAACACGATTTTACGCTCAATTATTAAGGAGAACCGCTAAACACCTACATAATTTTGTTTATTCCCAGCGGAATTAATTCGACAAGAGCACATCACATTCAACCGAAAAATGGAAACCTGTTGTACTAGTGACAATGATGAAAAGACATGGTTGGGATTTGAAAATTCGGATATAGCAAGAGAGAGTATTACTAAAATTAATATTCTAAATAAAACTGCACCATTCCGATCCACAGAGCGAATGCAGTGAATAAGTAAATGCAATGAGGTACTCAAATATGAACTAATCACCAGACCAATCTTATTTTCAAACTTTAGTTAGGTACACTTCGACTGAACATACGATAAATCTAATAGACCCCATCAAGGCTGCTGGCCAACATATCCAACTTTGAATAACTACAATAATGTATATTTGTGTAAATACTCGTAGAAGAAAGAAAATGGGAATCAAAATGCTATGAGCTGTAGAAATCTAATAAACTTTTCTTGTTGATATAGACTATCTTCTTGTTACATGTGTGAAACGAGCTGAAAAAAGACGTTACCTGTTTTATTATGTGGTTGAAGCTTTATTTAGCTGAGTAGTTCAATATCCTAATTATGCGTTAACTTTTAGGAGGAAATTAATGATGACGAATGATAACATCTACACTGAGAGGGTGTTTGCCGAGGCACTGGACGGTATTGAGCTGGGCATCAAAGTTAATGGTGTTCCGATCAATAATTTAAGGTATGCTGACGACACCGTGCTCATTGCAAGCAGCTGTGAGGACCTGCAAGCTATAATATAGGGATGATGCAGCCGGTGCTGCCACTGGTCTCGGGATCAATATAAGCGAAACCAAGTTCATGGTGATTCATGGTAGGGAAGTGTGAAATAATGCTCATTTGTTGTTGGACGGAGTGGCCGTTGACCATTGGCCGTTGACTCGCCTTAAGATATCTCAGAACTTTGTTGAATGACAAGTGGGACCCTCAAGTGGAAAACAACATTGTCGGATAGCGCGGGCTAGGCAGTTTCCTCAAGCCTCGGTCGTCGTTAAGCATCTCACATTCGAAATTCACAACAGATTGGTGAAGTGTCATGTCTGGTTGATACTTCTTATATGGTGTAGAGACCTGGGCACTCAGAGCAGACGCTGAAAATACGTTGGGTGCATTTGAGATGAGGGTTCTACACATAATGGTGCTTATCTCCTGGATGGATAAGATCACTAATGAGGAGGTCCTCTCTAGAGCATGAGTAACCCGCGAGGTCCGAAGTATGTTATGCCCTGACTAATTTTGGAAGGGAAGAGAGGAGTGGGCCGGAAATATTATGATTGAGAAATAGTAGGACGTGGACTGGAGTGTCCAGCTTTGGAACGTTGTCTTGCTGCAGAGGAAAGGGCTCTTCAGGTAGTGTCGAGTGGCCAACGCATGACGTTCATGCAAGGCAACAGAAGAAGAAGAACGATGGCAATGTATAGGAGTAAATGGTTTAGTCTTGTTTGTTAGCTTTTACAGCCCTGTTGCCCTGTTGTTTCTCAAAACGCCGTAGGCAATTTGTGTATAAGAATAACTATAAGAAGGTGCCTACTTACCTAACAGTATCAACGCACCTACGCGTATCTAGTCGAAAGCCGATGGTTACCAAACTTTGGGCAAGTTATAATATTTTATGTTCGTTATTATAGACCGTCATACTTATCTCTTTTTGTTAAATACATAATGTTCAATTAATTAATCAATAAAAATGTTAATATAAGTGCCACTCAGCAGCTGCTACAACAAATGGATGTGTTAATTAATTTATAAATAAATAACTGAACTTTGTCTTCTCTAACAAAACTTATGAGGCGGTCATAGAAATATCTTGCGCAGTCTGTGTTCAAGTTCAGCACAACTTCTAGTCATTTCAATTTTTAACCGACTAAATTTATTTATGTTTTCTTCTTTGTCTATCACCCAAACAAAAACAGTTTGATCATTCTTGGGAGAAAATGAAATTATTTGTCTTGACTTCTTGAAAATCGAAATTTCTACAAGTTTTCAGCAGATAACATTTCTATTCCGCTTTTGCGCGAGACACGCGTAGTTACTTTTGAACAAAAATCGGACTGATGCGATGACGTCACTGTGCTTGGCTTTGGAGAAGCCAAGGAAAATGCTAGCAACCATTGGGGTCCATTTTTATACTGTGAAGTCCCATGGTAATTTAAGAAACCAGGTAAATAATGGATATTTCTACGAACTCATTAATATTTTTCCCCCATCAAACAATCCAGGGCAAAATCATGTACCTACCGCCCCTTTGCATTTTTCTAACTATCGAATTATTTTTCCAAATGCAGTCAAAATGCTTTCCACGTGAATTTAGACTTATACTAGATGAATTTAAAAATGAATGATCGTTCAATAAAAATATTCCAGATGGATTTGAAAAGGGTTTGGAAGAAGTTGATTTGAAATAAGTTTGAATGAGTTTGGAAAAGAGCTAAACTGATGCGGATAGGTTCAATTCATTTTGAAAGCTGGTACTCAGAATTCGGAAATTTAATTTTCCACGCAGAACTGGCAAATAATTGAATGTATTCATCAATGTGTCATATATAATTTTACGATAGAATAATATTAATTAGGCCTTTCTAAGATTTGGCTTGCAATAAACTTTGTGCGAACTAGTAAGGTTATCAGATAAGTGGGGTAGTTTTTGTTGATGTTCACGACACTTATTTCGTTTGTATGAGTTATGGTAATAATGTTGGGATGGCTAACTATCGGCAAACCGAAAATCAAGGTACCTACCTACGATACATGAGAAGCTCCAGTCTAATCAATTGTATTGAAATAATTACGAACAAAGCCACGTCTAGAAGTATAAGTCAAATTAAGAAGCGAAAAGCTAGCAATATTTTTTCAATCACACATTTTCACTATGTATATGGAATAAAGAAGTGAGAAACATCAACGGTGTCTTTTATGACATTCAAACATTTACCCGACCTTTTTATCTTCCCAAGCTCATCCAAAAAACAACAAGAGAAAACAGGAGAAACGCTTTTTAGTAAGTAAGAAAAACAAGAACGTTAAGCAGGCCATTAGCAAGAAATGTAGAGACACTGAGCACGATAAGGCGGACTCAGGCTGTGACGCCAATAAAGAACCAGTTGAAGGAAAATGTCAAGAATTCATCTTTAATATTATGATTCCTCACAACTGAACCACTTTTGGTTATTATTTTCAATAATCAAACTTTGGAAACCAACATGAAAAAACTTTAACCACCTCAAAATTTGATTGTTTCCGTTTCAAGGTACGTAGAATCCGAAAATGCAAAAAAATTCTGTCTGCCGTACTTCGCTCTTTCCTTAGTTAACTTGAATGAAATTTGGTTTGTGGGTCCCAGTTGGGGTTTAGCTGGTCCGAGAAGCTCAGCGTTACTGTCAGCCATATCTAAGGGGTGACAAACAGGGGTTGAATTTTCCAGGACGCCATTACCTCGCACTCTTTTATGTTTCTAAATTGACCTCAACTTGGGAATTTTTTGAGACCACCCGGAGCATTGTACGTCCAGCCGTTCGTTCACAGCAAGGCCCTGAAGTACGCACTGAAAAGCTTTGTCAAGACGATCGTGAATGAAACGAAACAGTACACTTATTAGGGATATGGAGTTCAGCACCGAACGTATCCGAATTGAACGGATTAGGGATGTGTAAGGTGCGTTCAATTCCAGGAGTTAATTCCCATCAGTTCACTCGCTTCGGGGATGCTTTGTTTGGGGCACGTTAACGCGTTCATCAGTTCAACCGAGTCCCTCCAATTACCCTCCTCTAAAAACGATGAAAACAGGGTTTATAGGTTTGATTCAATAATAATATACAGACTAAGTTATATGGACACATAACTGGCTAAATATACATTTTTTTCATCTTGGAATTGTTTTACGTAGGTGCCTATAACATGTCATATTTGGCAGATTCTGCTCTGGAGACTGGAACGAAAATACGAAAAACGTTGAAATACCTGTTACGATTAGAAAAGCTCTGTTCTGTTCCTTTTGTTGGAACAGAACAAGTTGAATGGTGAATGTGTAGATACCTATATAAATTATAGCAGTTTTACTATGTGAACTAACCACCAGCAGGGAAGGGAAGAACGATGGGAACAGCATGAATTCCGGACGAAGGGAGGTGTTGATGAACTGGTGGGACTGAGGAATTGTGACAATGGAGTGAGGTTAGGATCGCCTGTTCAGTGACACTAAGTCAATTCTTTGGTCGTCCGTTCAGTTCAGATACGTTCAATTGAAAGATCCGTAAATTTTGGATCCATTCAGTGCTGAACGCCACATCCCTAGAATGGATGACCAAAGAGTTTGACGTCACTGAACGGGTGATCCTAACCTCACCCCATTTTCACAACTCCTCAGCCCCCCCAGTTCATCCGTTAATCAACCCCTCTCTTTGCCCCTCTATGTTCGTATCGTTCTTCCCTTCCCCCCTTATCGCTCTTCACTCCCCCACTCCTCGCAGGTTTCTTCCCTTAGTTCACAGACTACACACTATGTACTACATGGTTTACCTTTCTAGCAAGTGTGTTCACCCTTCACCTTTTTCTGTTCCAACAAAAATGTTCCGAAAGAAGTGTGGTGTGGTTTCATTTTAATGTTGTGGATGGAGATGCCACGGAAAAATAGCGGCATTGCGAAATACCTAAAATAGTTACAAAATGAAAATGAATATTGTGAGGTATGTGTAGGTATAACAATTTTATTGAATCAAACCTATAAACCCCGTTGTCGTGATTTTTAGAGTGGGTTAATTCGAGGGACTCGGCTGAACTGGTGAACGGGTGAACATGTCTCACGAACGTATCCCAGAAGAGCACAGGTAAGAGTTAACTCCTGGAACTGAATGCATCTTACACATCCCTAGAATGAAACGAAACGGTATACCTATAATCCAGCCGATTAAATAGCTGATTAAAATCACGATCATGTATGACATCGAGTTGGTTGTTCTGTGATATTATTTCACTGGACGAATGATGGGTATTTTGGATTTTGTTGACTGGTATTTTTGTTACTTGAATAAACGTTGTGCTTCATGAATAACAAAAAATAATTAATGATAGAATTCTTAAATGCACCGCATACTTATGAAACTGTAATTCCCTGGCTGGCTCCGGTATTCGATTTAGGGCTTTCCTGAGGGGAGGGGGGGGGGGGCTCGAGGGTATTCACTGACCACAGAAAACAGGTCTATACAGGTAAAAAATAAAACGTTGTATAATAAATAATTTGCAGCGTTCTCGTACTTGTGCATCAACCTGCGCTTCTATTAGAGTTGAAGGTAAGGAACAAGGTTTGTACGTCTGTTCAGCATGGAGTATTATACATGACCAAATATTTTCGAAACTTGAATGAGTTCGTTAACAAAAACATTTATCCATGTTGCTCCTGTGTTGCTACCTACCACTACCACTTTCAGTCGAACCTTGATCTGAGAGATCGCAATTTAACGAATTATGCCGAAATACCTCAATTTTTCAAGCCATGAACCTAATACATAATTTTTGTAGTTTTCTAATATAAATGTAATAATTGTATAATGTTTAATAAACTTTTATGAATTTTCTCTTTTTTTAAATTTATCCCCAAAATTCTATTTAAATCTTGATATACATAACGAACTCTCGATTTTACAGATAAGGAACATTTGGCTGAGTTCGTGAATAAGACCGTATTTTGACGAAGTGATGATCATTTGAAATTCCAAAATACGTACTTACGTAAGGAGTGACATCAAGCGGAAAACCGTCTAGAAACTCGTTTTGAGCACTTCTGAACAAATTCCATGATTTTCGTGAACAACCATTTTTGTCGGCATTCCTATATTATAATAGGAACATGGAAGTAAAACTGTATCAACCTATCTTTTGATCCAACTACTCTACACCAATTTCTCTTATAGGGTTGTTTGGTTATGTTCTCACATTCTGATCCCCAGATGACTTAGGTAGTTCCTACTCAAAATAGAGACAACCTGTCCCTTCCCAAGCAGGCACATCAAGTTCAGCGGCAAAAGTATATCGGGGAACCTGATATTTGTGACAGCTATAGATTTAACGAAATAAAACAAACCGTGATAGGCTCCACGAGCGTTTCCTCTCACGATCATCTTGGACGGCTCGTTGCCATCTCTGGTGGTGGGCGCGTACACGCGGATCAAGACATACTTGAATCGGCCCTCAGGGTCGATCTCTACGTCGGGGACCTGGTCCAATAGTGGAGAAGGAGAAGACATCACAGATGAAAATAACCGCGGCTCCCGAAAACCTGCAACAGTAGACAAAGCGATAAAACTCAATTCCCAGTTCAAGTTCAATTACTTACTTTATTTGCGTATCGGGCTGGGGGTAGGTACGGTATAACAATTCGAGCTTTACAGACATGGTGATAACAATACAGTAAAGTTACAGGCATTGAATAGACAAACATAGGTTCTGGTGTGGAGACTGCCACATAATACTTCCATGTTCTTCATAATATTAGAGATACAAGTTTGGCGGCACGGGCCCCGACTGGCCACCCCTGACAGACCGACCACTGGGGCCCACCTGGCTGCTCATGTTGGCCCAACATCATCAGAATATACTACGATGAGCATGGAAACATAAAGTGCATAGAGATCTCACTTTTCACTTTCTGACACCACACCATCGTCATGCAAACCTAGTATTATGTTAGACCAATTGCCATATTTTTGTGTGGCAATTAGCCAAATCAAACGCGATCGAGCTCAAAATCAACTGGCATGATCTAGACATCCAGCGAACATTTTGGTACAAACCGCACCAATTTTGGTCCATTTTACGGCAGTTATAGTTGAAAAATCGAAAAATTAGGAAACCCTGCATAACTTTCTAAATTTTCCACATAGAAAGCTCGTTCTCATCTCAAATTGAAGAGCTTCGAGATGAACAAAACCCAAAAAGAAAAACGCTGCAAAGTCACATGGGTTTATTATTCTACTGGACATACCTACGGAAATGTGGGCTGTTCATTTCTGTTTCTTTCATGTGAAATAATTGAAATAGCCGAAATAGCTATTTCTGATCCACAATTTTGGCCCCCAAAACACAAATTAGGTACGCTCCTTTTTTCTTTTCTTTTTTTTCATATTGTGATGAATTTAAATTGATCATCACGGTGGCGTGAAGGAGTAAGTAGAGGAGAGCGAGGGAATTTCACCTAGGCGGCGGTAATCCACCGATGTAGGTGAGAGGAAGGAAGTTCACCTAGGCGGCGGTAATCCACCGATGTAGGTGAGTGGAAGGAATCTCGTCTAGGCGGCGGTAATCCACCGATGTAGGCGAGAGGGAGGAAATTCACCTAGGCGGCGGTAATCCACCGATGTAGGTGAAGGAAGGTGCTTGTCTAGGCGGCGGATATCCACCGATGTAGACAAGGGGAGAAGGTAGGAGGTGAATTCCCAGAGCGGCGGATACCACCAGGCATCTGGGAGGAGGAAGGTAGAGAGAGAAGAGAGAGCTGGTTAGAGGAAGTGTCGAATGAAGCTAAAGCTCCAGGATCCGGGGTTATATAGGACTTGGAGTCCTCTCCCTCCAGCTCCCTGTTGGGAGCTGGTAGTGGGGCTCCAGGTTGTGTCCCCCGGATTCTGTTGCCTGTCTCCCCACTCAGATGTTTATTAGCGGAAGGTAATTTTTACATAGGAATATTGGTGAGAGCTTTAAGGTTGCTAGTGGAGTGTTCCCGGGAGGGACTCACGACAGAGGTCCCCCCAGTTCGAACCAATGTTTGAGGTAGCTGAAGGCTCAAGGCGACAGGGGCTGAGGGCTGCGGAAACAAGAGGGGAGCTGAAGGCGCAAGTATACAGGAGCTGAAGGCTGAAACAAACAATTGTAGTGCTGAAGGCAGAAGCGTGACCGGAGGTGTCTTAAATCTAGGGTGATATACAGGTAGTAGGATAAGTAGACATAAGTAGACATAAGTAGACATAAGTAGAGCTAAGTAGACAAAAGTAGACATAAGTAGACATAAGTAGAGATAAGTAGACATAAGTGAGGATGACGAAATTTGATGATGGGAGAAATATGTACAATGAGGGTATGATTAAAAAATTGATGAAGTGACAATATTTACAATGGTGATGAGGTTGATGATGATGATAAGAGGAGTGATATGTACAGGCATTTAGATGGTAGTTAGATATTTGCAAGGTATTTACAGGTAGTATTTACAGGTATTTACAGGTATATACAATTTGTAGGTACGGGTTCAGGGGAGACAGATTTGAGCGGGGTTGCGAGATCCGCCGTTCCCTGGGTGTGGGTTGTGTGTGGTGAAGTGTATTGAGTGTGTGGGTGTAGTGAAAAGGTGGGTGTAGTGTGTGGTTGGATGTGGATGATGCCCGCTGCGACGAGGTGGCCACGGCGGGGCTGTGAGGTTCGGTACAGTGTCTGTGGGATAATGGAACACAAACACTGTCCCGAAATCTCAAGGCCCCGCCGTGATTTCTCAGAGCGGGGCGGGGGACTTGGCCGCCGGGACGCGGGGCGAGGGACGCTCCCGTCGTCTGTTGCGCCGCCCGGACCGTTTTGTCCCGGCGGAGACTATTGCGGATATCCCCGGCGGAGGTGGGGGAAGAGGGGGTGTTGTGGGTTTGGTGGGTTGGGGTGTTGGTGGGGCCGAATTTAAAATTGGGGGGTCGAAAATTGAAAAAGGGGGAGGAACAAGAGGGGGTTGAAATTTGGGGGGCGGGGGTTCGTTGAAGACGGGGGGATTGATGTTTGGAAGGGGGGGTGGGGGTGGCATAAGTAGGGTGAGGCGAAATTGGTGGAGGAGCGGGTCCATAAGGGGGTCGAACGGGATGTAGGGGGGGTGTACCCCGGTGGCTTGCGCTGCGCGAAATTCGCGCAGTATGCGCCACTGGGGGTACTTCCACCGCCGGGGCCGGGGAGGTAGTCCGGAGATCCTTTGCGGGAAAAACGGAAGCGATGGTGTTGGTCCGGGCGAAGGGGGTAGGGGGGAGAGCGGGTCCGGGACGTAAACGTCCCGGAGTATGGCCGCCATTTCCGGATCCGAATCGAAATCCGGAAACGGCGACGGGGGAGACTGTTGTGGTGGAGAGAGGTGTTGCATGGCAAACAGACGGCGGGAGACTGATAGTTGACGTTGGTTGAGGGAGAACAGGGGCGGGTTTGCAGCGGGCGAAAGGGACGGTGTGGGGTTTCCCGTCCATTAGCAGGGTCGCGGTGGTTGGTGTGGTGCGGATGACTTGAAAGGGCCCGGCATAAAGGGGCTGAAAGGTTTTATGCATGCCGGGCTCTTTCAAGTACATATGCGTGGAAGTGTAAAAGCGTTTTGGGTAAGTGGTGTCGTTTGTCGGTGTTGAGGTGTGTAACGGTTCCCTGTTAATGGACGGGGTGTTGTGTGGAGGGAAAATGTCGGCCGGTAACCGAATGGGGTCTCGGAAAGCGTGTTGTGCGGGACTTGTGTTGTCTGAAGGACGGGCGGAAGTGCGGAGGCTAAGTAGAACGTAGGGGAGGGTTTTGGTCCATGAAGGGGAAGTGGCTGATGTGGAGATGGCTTGCTTGAGGACCGAGTGCCACCGCTCTATTTTCCCGTTGGATTGAGGGTGATAAGGAGTGGTGCGGATTTTCTGAATCCCGAGGGAACGGAGCAGGTCGGCAAAGTGGGCTGATTCAAACTGCCTCCCCTGATCGACCGTGAGTGTCCGCGGACAGCCGTAGCGGCTGATCCATTGATTGAGGAAGGCCGCGGCGACGGCGTCCGCGGTAATGTGGGCGAGTGGAATACACTCTACCCAATTTGTCGCACGGTCGATCATGGTGAGGCAGTACCTCTTCCCCTCGGAGGGGGGAAGAGGGCCGACCAGATCCAAGTGGACATGTTCCCACGGGAGAGAATCGGGGATGGGTTGAGGAGGTACATGGGGGTGAGCCGAGACCTTGAACTGCTGGCACTTCTGGCACCCCAGAACCCAGGTACGGATATCTGTGTTCATATGGGGCCAGAAGTACCGCGTCTTGATGAGGTCCCGGCTCGCCCGAATGCCGGGATGATGGAGGGAGTGGTAATGGAGGAACAACTGCCTCCTCAGCTCCGGCGGGACGTACGGGCGCGGTGAATCGGCCGATACGTCGCACCAGAGATCGAGGGGAGGCAGCTGTTCCAATTTGGAGGCGGAGATGAGGTTGGAAAGGGCGGGATCGGAAGTAGGATTTTGGTGGTGTTTGAGGTTTTGCGGGGAAGGGAAGGGCAGTAACTCCGCCACCGGCGCAGGGGTGGGGCGGGAGAGGGCGTCGGCGACGCAGTTGTCGGCCCCCGGCAAATAACGAATATCGGACGTGAATTGTCCGATAAATTCGAGTTGCCGGAGGCGACGGGGGGAGGCTGATTTTCGGTTTTGGAGGAGGGCGTGGGTGAGGGGCTTATGGTCGGTGACGACAGAGAACTGCCTGCCCTCCACGAAGTCACGGAAGTGTTTGATGGCTTCGTGGATGGCGAGGAGTTCTCTGTCAAAGGTGGAGTAATTTTTTTGAGTTGGGGACAGAGTTTTAGAGAAAAAGCCGAGGGGTTGGGGGGTGGCGCCGGTGTGTTGGTGGAGGACTGCCCCGATGGCCCAGTCGGATGCATCCGTGGTGATGGAGAGGGGGGCATGGGGGTCGGGATGGGCCAATAGAGCGGCGTCTACTAGGTCCTGTTTGCATTGTTGAAAGGCGGCTGTGAGGGCGGGGGTCCAGGAAATGGGGCGTTTATCGTTTTTTTTTGGCTGGTTGTGGGATAGCGTGTATGAGTGGTTGTTGATGTTGTGCTGCGTGTTTGATGTGTCTACGATAAAAGTTCAACATACCCAGGAAACGGCGGAGTTCTGAGACAGTGTTGGGTTGTGGGAAGTCGGTGAGGGTGTGCACTTTGTCAGGTAGGGGTTTTATTCCTTCGGACGAAACCTGGTGGCCGAGGCAGCGGACGGAGGGTTGGGCGAGAACACATTTCGGAGAGTTTATGGTGAGGCCCTCGGCGGCGAAGATGTCAAGTACCTGTTTCAGGTGTGCGAGGTGTTCCTTCGGGTCCCGGGAAGCGATCAGTACGTCGTCCAAAAAACAGAATACGAAGGGTAGGCCTCGTAGAATGTTGTCCATGTAACGCTGCCATGTCTGGGCAGCGTTACGGAGGCCGAAACCCATTTTGATATATTCGAACAGGCCGAAAGGGGTGATGATGGCTGTTTTAGGTACGTCAGGGGGGTAGATGTGAATGTGATGGAAGGCTCTAGAGATGTCGAGTGTCGAGAAGATGGTTGTGTTGTGGAGGTGGGAAGAGAAGTCCCGGAGATGCGGGACGTTGTAGAGGTCTGGGGTTGTTCGGGCATTGAGGCGGCGGTAGTCACCGCAGGGGCGGATATCCCCGTTAGGCTTCTGCACAATATGTAGTGGAGAAGCCCACGGGGATTTGGAGGGGCGGATAATGCCTTCTTTGATGAGGTTATCGAAGTGTTTGCGGGCCTGTGAGAGTTGGAGGGGGTGGAGGCGTCGTGCTTTTGCGGATATTGGGGGGCCAGAGGTTTCAATGTAGTGCTGGGTCTGTGAGATGTGAGCCGAGGGGCGGCGCTGGGGTTTGTATTGTAGGAGGAGTTGTTCAAATTGGGACGGGGGGCGATCTACCGCATGAATAAACCCGGGGATGGGTTTCTGGGTGGAGGGGTCGAGCAGGCGCGCATTACGGACGTCTACCTGGAGGCCGAAATATGCGAGGAAGTCGGCCCCCAGGATAGCTTTCTCTACGTCCGCCACGGTAAATTCCCACTCGTACGCGAGCCCGCTCATATGGATTGATGAGCGGTACGTCCCGTACGAGGGGATGGTGGTACCGTTGGCGGCGTAGAGGAGTTGCCGGTAACAACGCGCCTGTCGCCGGAGAATATTATTCGGGAATATGGAGAGCGCCGCCCCTGTGTCGACGAGGAACGGGACGTGCGTTTTTGAGCATTTGAGGAACAGGCGTTGGTGAGCTGGGGCGGAGTGCGGTAAAATGGCTGAGGTGTTGGGGTCTGTCGGATGGGAGGGGCTTGGTTCGTCCGAGGTGATGGGCGGGTGCGATGTCGGTGGTTGGTCCTCCGCGAAGGAGACACGGGGCGTTTTTTTGCCGTTCCGGGGAGGGGGAACGGTAGTGGCGGCGCGAGTGGCGGCCGGAGGGGTGGTTGCCTTGGGGGCGGGGTTGGAGGGTCCGTTCCGTGGTGGGGGAACGGTAGCGGCGGCGTTAGTGGCGGCCAGGAGGGTGGCTGCCCTGGAGGCGGGCTTGGAGGGGCCGTTCCGGGGTGGGGGAACGGTAGCGGCGGCGCTAGTGGCGGCCGGAAGGGTGGCTGCCCTGGAGGCGGGCTTGGAGGGGCCGTTCCGGGGTGGGGGAACGGTAGCGGCGGCGCTAGTGGCGGCCGGAAGGTTGGCTGCCCTGGAGGCGGGCTTGGAGGGGCTGACTCGGGGTGGGGTGTCAGTTGATGGAGAGGTGGCGTGTTTTGCGGCGTCGTCAGATGCGGCCGGGAGGTTGGCAGCCGTGGCGGCGGCGTAGGAGGGGTAGCGAGGCTTGGTAGTGGTGGTGTGAATGCGGGCGGGGAGGGGTAGGTGGTGGTCCCCCCCGTGTTGGCGAGGAGGGGGGCCCGCCGGATTTACCGGCGGGCGTCCGCGTTTCCCTGCTTGGAGGAGTAGGAGCAGGGGGGCTGGCATTTGCGGGCCTCCCCACCGAAGTTCACGTGGTAGAAACATCGGTGGGGGGGGTCCGCTGGGAGGTAGGTCCTGGTGGGGCGCGCGGAGTTGGAGGGGGCTGTCGTGTTCGGGGACCTCCCTCTTCGTTGCTGGGTGGGGGAGACGGTGCGGCGGTCGGACGAGCGCTGGCGTCGGTGGTCGGTGGAGGGGGTTGGCCGGCGATCGACGGAGAGGGAGCGGCGCCGGTGGAGAGAGGGGGGCCGGCGGCGCTCTTGAGACGGTGATCGGTCCCTGCGCGGGGTGGGGGTGCGGGGTGCGGCGACTTCCGTGACGCTGGCGGCCGCGGCGAGGTCGTATACTGTGTCGGCTAGACGGAGTAGCGGCTCGTCCGGTCCGTCGAGGTGGCTGGCGAGCGCCATCTGAATGGGGTGGGGGAGGGCTCGCAGCCAGAAAGTTCGAGCGATGTCGGCCGTCACGACGTCGTGTAGCTGATGACGTAGGCGACGGTATAGGTGGGAGGGCTTCAAATCGCCGAGATGTTGGGGCTGGGAGAGCGCTGCGACACGTGCGATCTTGGAAGGTTGGTATAAACTGATGAGGCGGGCGCGGAGGTCGTCGTAGGCGGCCGTGGCGTCGGGGGAGATGTCCGATGTCTGCAGGAGGATCTCATATGGTAGTAGAGAGATGATGCGGGAGTAGCGGGTACGCTGGCTGCGGATGTTGGCGGCAGAAAACGCAGCGTCGACCTGGAAGAACCAGAGTGCGGGGTCGTGCGTGTAGAAGGGGGGTAGCGACAGCGGGAACGACGCCGAGGCCGTCGTGACGTCGGCGGCGGCAGCGGCGGCGGCGGATGCGGCAGAGCCGGGTGGTGAGAGGCTGGTGAAGGGGTTGTCGGTTGCGTCAGAAGCCGCAGTGGTCGGCGGCTGCAGCAGGGATGGCCGGAGGAGCGGCGGCGATGGTGAGTTCGGGTCCATGGTGGAGGCGTCTGTGAACAAAATTCAATTTGAGCGTTTGAATTTGAAAATTCGCAATTAGCGGCAGCGGATTTGTGTGCGGCGGAGAGTTGAGAGCTGTGTGAGCGGTTGCGGGTGGGCCAAAAATTGCGAATTTATACTGACTATTTTAAATGTGAATTTAAAATGCGGGACACCGAACTAGACTGGGGCGACACATGAGTTGGTAAGGGAATAGAAGGTTGGATGAACGTCGGGTTCACCACTGTGATGAATTTAAATTGATCATCACGGTGGCGTGAAGGAGTAAGTAGAGGAGAGCGAGGGAATTTCACCTAGGCGGCGGTAATCCACCGATGTAGGTGAGAGGAAGGAAGTTCACCTAGGCGGCGGTAATCCACCGATGTAGGTGAGTGGAAGGAATCTCGTCTAGGCGGCGGTAATCCACCGATGTAGGCGAGAGGGAGGAAATTCACCTAGGCGGCGGTAATCCACCGATGTAGGTGAAGGAAGGTGCTTGTCTAGGCGGCGGATATCCACCGATGTAGACAAGGGGAGAAGGTAGGAGGTGAATTCCCAGAGCGGCGGATACCACCAGGCATCTGGGAGGAGGAAGGTAGAGAGAGAAGAGAGAGCTGGTTAGAGGAAGTGTCGAATGAAGCTAAAGCTCCAGGATCCGGGGTTATATAGGACTTGGAGTCCTCTCCCTCCAGCTCCCTGTTGGGAGCTGGTAGTGGGGCTCCAGGTTGTGTCCCCCGGATTCTGTTGCCTGTCTCCCCACTCAGATGTTTATTAGCGGAAGGTAATTTTTACATAGGAATATTGGTGAGAGCTTTAAGGTTGCTAGTGGAGTGTTCCCGGGAGGGACTCACGACACATATTATCTTTGATTATAATTGGTAGTGTCATTTAATTGTCTTGAACCACATGTTGACACTTTTTCTAGTGTAATATTATACAAATTGATGGTGATTTCAGAAGATTTTCCAGGTTTTTGACTCATAAAAAAATCAATTAATTTGGGAGCTGAACATTTGGTAGAACCTCGATTTTCCACTCTTTGGTCAAAATCGACTTCATATTCGGACTTCTCGTCCCCAAAAACATGGAAAACGATAACTCAAAAGCTCATGTTACTAAAACACAAAAAGTACTTATTTTTACAAATATTTTCACTCATAACACCCCTGGGTATATTCCGATCGGGCTGCAAAGTTTCGGGACACAACTAGGGCCCAAATGGAGAATGTGTGCGAAAGAACGACTTTTTTAGACCGAAAATGAAGCCTGTACACGTGATACGGCGGACGGCGTACGGCGGACGGACATTGCATTTTTGGAATCTACGCACCTTGCTTCACGCACCTTCACAGAATAATAAACCAAAATCTGAAAAATACCGTATTTCAAGAAAGTTATGACAATCTCAAATTCCAAAATTCATATGAAAATACAAACCAACCGAAAAACCGTCTAGAAACTCGTTCTGATCACCTCTGAATGAAATTCCATGGTTTTCTCGAACATATATTTTTGACAGTACCACCATAGGAACATGGAAGTAAGAACAGGTAAGTAATAGTGCACGCATGAGACGGTTAACTGTTCGACAAAAGTTGTGTCATATACTTACGACAGGGAGTTGGTACAAATTTGACACAACTAAACAATGTAGTTCAATGAATATTTCAACAAGCAATATTATTAGGAATGATTGGGTGTAATTTTCGGAAAAAAAGAAAAAAGACGAACACCCATTGCACTTACTGTAAAGAAGGCTTTATCTTTAATTGAGAATATTTTTTATGGGAATCACTTTCCGAATCCCAATGGACTATTATACTTCTTGAGATATCGAGGTCAAAGACAAGAGAAATGGGGGCATGTTAAGATGAAGTGGAACATCGTGTCCGGCTCATTTAAATTATGTATGGGACGATCCCCTCGTAGGTAAATAGCTTTGTTACCCCATCTAAGGGTTGCTCTAGATTTTCGAGAGTCTTAACTGCTCTATGAGCCCTAGTTTGGGGAAACCAGCCCTGAGATCGACGTAGAAGGCTTCTCGGTATATCAGTGGATATGCCTCGCAGATTGAGAGATCCGTTATAGCCTGTTCATCTTGCGCCCGGATCACGCTTTGGTAGTTTGTGCACATAGCAACCCAGGTTGGATTCAACCCAGGTCGCACTGACAGTAGAGGGCTGAATCGGGATTAAGAATTTTTACAACTTGGGAAAACCAGTTAGTCTGGATTGGACCCGCTGCGCTCTTGGGCCACACAATGATAGCCCTGGGAGGCGAGAACCAGGCACCGCTTCCACCAGCTTAAGGCAGATTTCAGTACCCTACCTGCCAGGTAAACATAATTCACCTCACAGCAAATCATATGGTGAGAAGTTTTTGAGAAACAGGAGAGGACCGTCCTAAAGAATTTGGAGCCCACTGTTTCCAGGGCTTACAGATACAGCCACCTGCCAGAAACGAGAATCCTATGGACCTGAGCCAGTGCCACCATTCCCAGCCAGTGCATTCCTTTGGAGATTGCTGTCGTGAGACCCGAGGTGAATTTTCCAGAGGAGGCGAAGTCGCTCCCCAGGTGCAGATGCTTCCAGACCAAATCGACCTTTTGGTCCTTTATGAAAAGTTCGAGTATTGTTTTGACAGAAAACAAGCATTATGGTCTTGGAAGCGTTAATCATTTCTGGAGCAATACTCACTGAGCAAGTGCAGCGTTTCATGTGTTTCTTGGGGGTTTCGGCAAGAAGTATGGAGTCGTTAGCTTACTCTAAGGAGCATAATATTTGGGTTCTACCGATGCTAATCCCACAATGTACTCAACTTGAAATTTCGGCAGATCCCCTATAAAAATTAATTCCCAGTAATGAAGGTTAGTAATTATTGATAATAATAATGCAAAAATTCAATCAGTGACTAGGTATTTATGAAGCTAGCTCTACCTTTCAAAAATATTCAAAATTTGAACAAATGTCTTACGGAAATTGGAAAAGAGGGCACAAATTAGTTGCTGTTTCCGAACCAACTAATGCAACCAATGCAACGTGTTACGAATGACTAGGTAAAAAGGTAATAATGAATAGGTATAAGGAAATTTTCCAACAATCAACACTACCTTCATCCCTTAGTTTTTAAACATCGGGAAAAAATGTGCAAACATTGAACCAACTCGTTCAAGTTTAACAACACGGTACTGGATCATTTTCCAATAATGTTCAAACCTCCAACATATTAGCTATACGTTTTTGGAACGGTGGACACAACTTTACCCACTTCCTGTGCCAATTTACTTATACATCCTATTCATTCAGTGTCAGGACAGGGAAGTAGAAAAAGGGAATGTCTGAGGTGGCCGAAAACTCTGTACCCCCAGTCAGAAGCTCCCGATCTTGACCCTTGTCCCCAAAATCCTGGAAACGAAAATCCGACGGCTACAGACAATTTAGAAAAATTTTGAAAATGGATTTGTATACCCTAGAATTTTTGAAAACGTTCAAAATATGAATAAATTGTTTTTAACAGTAAGCAAAAGTTTTGCACACTTTTTGAACCAATTACCCTGAATTCTACGTGAATATTGATGATAAATCCGTTTTCCGAATTGAAATATCTCGCTCCATTCTCAAATGAGAAGTTGAATAAAACTGATTCATTTTGGTGCTGCCACGTGGTGGCGGATTTTGCAACTAAACTCGTTGCATTTAGCTGTGATTTTTATTTAATTATGACCATGTCATGTGTCGTATAAGTGGTCACAATGATGTATCAATGTCGATACACTAAAAAGAGCGCCTTATTTGATCAACCTTCTGCTCCTTGAGATAGGGGAGCCAGAGGTCTTCTTACCCAACTTCCCCTTCCTATAACATCACACAAATTCATCGTGTTTCTTGCCAACAATAAAATTTTCTGAGTGACAAAACTACTGGAGGGACGAAAGTACGTTCTGAAAGCAACTGAGCAGCGGCATCTATATGACAGTCTTCGAAATAGCCACTTACAGCAGACCTCCTTAGGTCATCCATCGACAGGATGATGGCAACTGAAGACTTGAGTGACACAGGTGTTTATGTGAGTACCTACCTGATGATGCTCAGAAGTTGAGCGAAAAGCTTTGTATTGAATAAATAGGTGGTAAGCTAAAGGTTTATTTATTTTTTGTTTATTCCACATTGCAAGATGGCTTACCACATAAGGTGTAAAAAAAAATTCGATGAGTTGATGAAGTCTTAGTACCGTTTTGATTTTAGTTGCCAAGTTGAAAAATAAATTTAAAACGTCTCAGAACTGGAGGGAACTTGTTTTTGAAGGCAGAATAGAAGATTTTACGTAGACATTTTCTCCCCGTCGATTTTATGACGGGGGGGGGGGGGGGGGGGTTGATCCCGGGTTCTCTCAACGATACATATAGGCATCTACCATAATTATCCTATCCACCACCTTAGCGATTTCGCCAGGAGTGGATTTCATTCTGATGAAGACAATGATGGCAACGGCTTCCTACATTTATCAATACCAAAAAGGGGTTCTAATGACAGAAATATGTAAGACAAGTCAGAATGAGGTAGAAGAAGAACCTTCCTACACAGGTTTTACGACAGAATGTTGTAGTATAATACCACTACAGAATTGTTCACTAGTAGCTGGTGACTATTCTGACCTGAGGTCGGACAGCAACGTCGGTACAACCGGAAAATCATTCCCCCAATTAGTCGTCATTTGGTCGTGGAGGGGACACCAGGACGTCATCACTCGATGTCGGGTCGCATTTCCAGACGTCGCACCGACCTTATTTGTGCTAGTTGGGGTAGTTCATCCTTCTCCGGCAGACTTCGCCCTCTGAATGTAAACCTCTCAGGCAGACCTATACTCCCCTCATCTGTCGTGCTGTCAGTTCCCCCAGTGTTTGGAGGGGAAGGCTTCCCTACTCCAACCCATCGGGCTCCACCCAGGGTATCCATGCATGAGTAACCGGGTGACCTGTATCCCCCAATGTCCTTATATCTAGAATTAAAAATAGCGTAAGCGCCAAAAATCCCAGAAAATCTCAAACATTTATTTAGCCCACCAACCAAAATTGTTGAGCAAACAGAGGAAACTTGAAATCAAGCTCTTTAGCCAACAACCATGGTTTTTCAAATGTTTCCATGTTTGTAGCTCTCTGGTCAAACACGGTAACCTTGATAAAAATGAAAACTGACCAAAATCATGGGTACATTTACGGAGGCCATAATTCAGTTTGGCAATGTGTTAATATCTAGAACGGTATTAATCAATAACGTTAATTAATTACCGAAATTACGTTAATTAATTAACGATCTTAACGCGCCTAGATTTTTGAGGGTTTTTTTTAAAAGGGATTTCTGTCACTGAGCAATAACCTTTTTTTCATTACCTACCTTTAGAAACATGGAGTATTTCAAAATCAGCGCAAAATTTCTAATTAGAGCATGAACTCTGGTTCATGTTTTTCCCTTTTGGCTCCATTGTGCACCGGAGGATAAGCAGGGCTACTAACAGTAACCAATACTAACAGTACCCAATGGTAGGTACTTGTGTATTTATTGGGGGGGGGGGGTACTTGTATATTTTTCCTATCTAAACAAACGATATCTTCCGTACCTACCTACTACCGATATAGCCGCGCATCATGCTCCCCGTGACGTGATAATCGATTCCCGAATTCGATAGCTGACCCGGGCAATTTATAGTACACAAGTGCTGTCGTTAAGGCACCCATACACTGTCCAACCGTCGGACCCAACAAGGGGTGGGGAGAGATGAAAACGCCTCCCATTCCCTACTGTTGGATAGTGTGTGGGAGGACGTCCAACCGTTGGATCCAACCAACCTGGTTGGGTGTGGTCGGATGGCAAAACCGCCCAACAAACATGGTTGTGCCCTTCCCCCTCCATTACTCCCGACCAAGTTGTACCGTGTGTGGCGCTGTCGGACCAACTTCTTCTTCTTTCCTGTAATTTTTTGTTCGTCTGAAGCAGACACACGTTGTTTTATGTAATTTTTATCAGTTGTGCCAGTACCTCAAGATATTGGAGTTTGGATAATATTGGTGTTTACTGTTACTGTTTTGTTATTATCATGAGAGGTGAAACAATGAATTGTACCGAAGTTGATGCAACAACGGAGTTATTGGAAAACTATAGGATTCACGTTCGGGAAAAAATAAAAAAAACGCGGGAAACTTGGTCGGATTGGGTACTTGTTTGGTTGGATCGTGTGTGAAGCGCCGTCTGGTTGGCAGGGGGGCGCGTTTTCGCCTCTCCCCACCCCTTGTTGGGCCCGACGGTTGGACAGTGTATGGGCGCCTTTACTCCTATGCTCGGGGTTGCCGCTGCGCAGAGCACGTTCAGTTCAACCAAGGATCTGAACCTACTCGGCGGAGGCAGCATGAACAAACCTCATTTCTCTGACAAAGTAATTTGTTGGATTAGACCATAGCCTACTGGGTTGAATGAGATGTAAATCAAGCATAGTAGTACATGTCGTACTTTCGTAATTTCCGCAGAGGAAGAAAATACCCTAATCCTCCTCGGACCACAGCTCCGAACACGTTCAGTTCACACCATGATAAGCCAAATTAACTGCTCAAATTAACTGATCGAACTGACAACTTTTGTGACAGCTTCCCAATTCAATAATTATCATAACTCCTGTCCAAGAACATTTAAATACTATGACATAAGTCATACTATGACATTCCAATACCGTAAAAAATTAGGAAACGTGCAATGCCGCCTGGTCAGTACACAAGGCATGCAATTTACGACTATCATCGAAAACGCCACCGCTGGGCTATTTATCAACAGAACTACAAACTTACCGACACTCCTTAACAAATTGAAGGATCTGATGATCATAAAATAAATTATAGACTTGATCAAAAATATTCCCGGGCACAAGACCGTTTAGGTATGTAACGACGGAAAAATAGCACAGAAGGTAATGCAGATAAACAGTGGTTACCGGAACTCTTATCAGTAAGGTTATGTTTATGATGAGATTTGATGAATGATAACGTTCGATAACTGCATGTGGCATATAAGGTGGATGTGCATACCCTCATGTACCTCGGCCATTTATGATGAGTTTTTAGTGTGAATATTTATAAAATGGCGAAATTAGTAAGCGAAGCTCCATTAATTAGGAATTTATTGAATGGAGTGATCTGTTTGTACAAACCCGCCGGAGAAAGCACTCGTCGTGTGCAAAGGAGCTTGCTTACCAAACTATGCTTGGGTGAGACGATGTTTCATTTTATTAACTACATTTAAACCATGATTTGATAATTAGCTAGTTAGCCTACGGAACATCGAGAGGTGCAAAAACTGTTTTCAGCAGCATCGAATAGACGTATGCTTTTGCATTGACATTCTTACTCGAAAACTACCTTCCAAAACATTTACAAATTTGGTCACGAGTGAGCCCCGAGGGCTCTTTCCTATGTTTATACTTAATTAAACTACGATTATGGAATTGGATTCTCTTTAACTTTAGGTCAAGTGTATGAGGATGGAAACGTTTTCGAAATGTCTCCAATTTTGAGTCTCTCTTAACTGACTTGAAAACCGAGTTGCTTTGATCTACCGAGGATTCACTTCAGCTTGCAAAACCATGTTCTTCAGTCTCTATATGTACCTACAGTACGAAGAGCTTTTCTCTCGTAAAATCGGGTCACTATATCAATTTTAAAGTACACTTGGGTTATCTTGTGTCTCATCGACACAAGAGGGGGAGTTAGAAATTGGTTTCAGACGTTCCTGATTTTGCAAAGATTCCAAATTAATGTCACACTATCACATACTCAATGCACTCTACCTTTTTTAAAATTAATAATAGTGCTAGTTGTTGGTTACTTACGTTGTTGTATAATTATCTTTGTTGACAACACAATAAAGAATTGTACCATCACCTGAAGACATCAAGATATCTGATTCATCATGCGATGAGCTTATCAAACTTAACTGTGTTGCTTTTCTGAGTCCATGTACCTGCATACCTGTAAATGTAAATGTCCCTTATGAATTTTCATTGTTAGTACATATTGACGCAGCTATAATATTAGGTTTGTTCGCTGTTGCAAACCATTAGCAAACCCATTTGTAAACCGCACAAGTGAGCTTGTGCGACAGACACCAATTTGGAAACCACTTGAACGTCACGGGTCACAAGATGAAGCTCAAACAACGCTGCACACATGAATCCGAAGCTAGAAATCAAATGATTGGCTATCACTGACGTGAGATGGTGAGGACAACTCGTCAGGAAATGGTACCTAAAGGTTCGTTCGGACCGACAGTCATGGACGGTTCTGTCCAAGCCACGCCCCTTTTTGTGCGTTCGGGCACCAGAACTGGTCCTGGATCGAGAGTTGGCTGTTTGGACGGTCCAGGACCATTCGGGACTAGTTGTAACAATCCTGGATTTTTTCAAGGACTGTTGATACTGCACATCCGCACTCGATGCTTCTACCTTCAGCTCATGTGGCTGCTTTAGGCTATTTGTTCGGAATAATCGGCGCATGTTCAGACAGACACTGTTCTGGACTCAATCCTCGATGGTTCTATCCCCATTTTTAGAATGCATTGCCGTCCTAGACTGGTCCAAGACTGTCTGTCCGAACAAACCATACCTTAGCCGAAAAATCCTCTGACAGATCTGATGACTAGAAAAGTCTGCGAGTGGTCAGAACGACGTCGTACTATGTATTTCTTATTCTAGTCTAATCTGCTATGTATAGATACTATCTATATTGTATAGACTGTAGTCAGGAAATCCACTGTGAACTTCCAAGTGATTTGCAAGTGGATTTTTCGCCACAGCAAACAAACCTCTAAAAATGTGAGACCATCCCAAAGCAATTGATATTCACAGTACAGTTATCGGCTTCTTTCGAAATTATGACCAGAACATGACTGAGCATGCTATTCACTGTTGGATTTGATGAATCATCATGAAGGACCATGGTTTTGTCCAAGGAATTTTGTATGACTGGACAACATCTTCACAGCTTAAAGCTGTGGTGACACTGCCACCGGACTTGACTTGACCCGAGGGGGGGTGCGACACTGCCACAGGACTTGACCGGCGTCACCGGACTCCAACCAGTCCAGTTTGTTCTTAGACGTCACAAGAGTATGTCCTCCGAAACGGAAGCCATTATTTGTGATTTAGAATCAAAATACGATTCTGATGAAAAAATAGAACTAGTGACAAGTTTTCTTTCTTTGAATAAGTCGTGGATGTCACCATTTGTTTCCGAACGAACTCAGCACGGTGAATTTCACACCCTACTCGCCAAATTGAACGATGTTCAATTTCCAAACTATTTTAGGATGAGAAGAGAGCAATGGGGGCTGCTTTGGATGGCTTGAGGGGGTGCGAGGGGTTGAAAATCGCAGTACAGGGGGGACCGGAGTCAGGTCTCAAACTATCCAGACCGGATCAGAACGGAGTCCGGTGGGTGGCTCAAGTCAAGTCAGGTCCGGTCGCAGTCTCGCCGCTCCCCTTTGAAATACGAAGGATGGGTTCAGACAGGGACGCAAGTGAGGTCAAGTCCGGTGGCAGTGTCGCCGCACCTTCGTGAAGGAAGCCGGATCGAATTGTTAAAAATTGTGCCTAGCTCTTTGTGTTAACCTCCTGCAGCTATTTATCCGCATCCAATCATCTAGGATTCTAGGTAACCAATTGATATTTTAGAATGTACCTAATATAGTATTCTTATGTACAGAATTGAATGCTTTGGAAGTCCGCCCACCTGTCACACATGTTGCTATTGAGGGTAAAACCAATGAAGAAATGAGCGTAATCGTCCGCCCAAGCTACGCTGATAACCCTCTTGTTGTGGGACCAAGATACCAATCGGACGACTTCAGGATTGGATGGGCGACAGAACTAGGCTTCAATACTTCGGGTGTTTTTGGTGAGTTGAAACTGACGTTGTGATAGGCCCCATCAGTGGGTGTATGAGGGCTGGTGGGGCATTTGACACTGAACTAAAATGGGCGGCAAATGCTCTGCAGGCTGATTTCGAAACGGACATACAGTTCTGAACTGTTTGTAACTTATATGCCTAGTTTTGGTGGTTTCGACAGGATCGTAACTTCTACAGTACAGTCCTGCTAATCTGGACCTAGATTTCCGGACATCTATTTAATCCAGACAGAATTAAAAAAACATTCCTAATTAAAATTTAATTTCTAAAATAAATAAGAAATTTCTGTTAATTTACATTCTTAGTAGAAATTTCAATTTCAACAACAGAAATTTCTTACTTAGAAATTAAATATTTATAGTGAGAGGCGGAGGAAAACTTAGGTCTACCTACCTAAATTATGTACCTAGTATTGAAAATAAAACTAAGCTGAAGGAATAGGTGAAGAAAAATAGGGGAAAAAATCACTGGAATATTTATGTGGTGGTTTGAAGGTTGAGGTAGACGGTTCCACCTGGTCGGTTAACACCGGACCGGTTCCACCACTGAGATCTTTTAGGTGAGAAAGGTAAGGAGGTGTGAGGAGAGAGAGGTCATCGACTTGTGGTTTGAGCATAGAATGGTGAGCCGGGTGAGAAGAGTGGGTTTTATAGGAACTCTTCCACCCTCCCCCAGTCCTTCGACGGTCTTTATGAACCGTTGAGGGACTGCTGGAGGGAACAGAGGTGTACCCTACTTTTGTCACGTAGACCCTTCATTTGTTCGTTTTATTGGGCAATCTTAAATAGGTACATGGAGTGATATTTCTGGGAGGAAATCACAACAATTTATGATGTGAATTTTACAGCAAATGAGAAAAGGACGTGTCTCTTTTTATTCTTTCAAATTTTGGTTTCATGGAGAGCTTTCCGAAAAAATGCTATATATGGTGGGTCAGAAATGGACAGAACGGGGTTTAAAATGGGGTGGAAGAAGCGTGCTATGTCACCTGGTATGTATTGCCCTCTCGCCCCCGTACGTGGGAACCAGATGGCGTCATGGGTTTTTCCTTTAGCTTATTCCCGCCAAACTAATCTGATTTCGGAGCTGAAAATTAGGATGCAGGGGGTTTTGAAGGTGCTAAATCCAATCCTGTGGTAAAAAGCAGCAAATTCCAACCAACGTCCATTCCTAATTCAATTTAATCCAGACTTCGGGTGATCCCGATCTGGGGAGGGGGGGGGGGGGGGGTCGGATTCAAAAACGAAAATGCGACTCTTCTGCGCAGGTGGGAGTGGGGGTAGCCGTGATGTCAGCCTGGGCGCTGGATCCCCTTCATACTCCAAAAACGGCCTTCAGCCTAAGAACTTAATCTCGATTTCCGATTTTTTTCTTTTTCCAAACTTAATTATTTTACTCTTTTTTGTTTTTTAACTTTTGTTTTAAATTCTTGAACAGTTTGCTTAGTTTAGTGTTATGTAGGAGAGTGAAAAAATGCTGTTTTATGCAGTTTTTGGGTGCTCCAACCACAAGAAAAACGCCCGGGTCTTCACCGTCGGAACGGTATCGTTCTATACATTTTCCGGCTGGCGAACCTTTCCGTAGCAAATAGGCGAATTCTCTGGGAAGAAAGATTAAGATCCTGTTAATCTTAAATGTGCTACAATCTGCATTATACATTTTACTCGGGAGGATCGGCGTGATAACCTGAAAAATATGTATGCTCAAAAGATTACACAAAACAATAGGTAGTTTAGTTTGAGTTATTGAAAACAATTTTTAATTCTGTATTTCGTTGTTCTGTTTCCTCATTGATTACCCATTTCTTGAGTAGCTACAGTCGAACTTCAGTTAATTGGACAAAGCTCCTGTCACTTTGGCGTTGGTTCCATGTTAAAGTAAATATAGATATAGAGTTCATTTTGAGATAGCTATATATGTATAAATAAGTTGATTTATTCCTATTATTTCTTATCCATAAATTATTTTACTTGCCTTTTCAAATTACGTACTTGGGGAAAGATGCATAATACCAGCCTGAGCACTACTCTTGGGCGTAATATTTCTACAGTGAAAAGTGTCTGTTCGTTACAACGAATGTAGGTACTCAGTACTCATCACTATTAAATACACAGCTACATTACTAAATTGGTATTCCACATTCACAAATACTAATTAGCTATGTCTAATAAATAAAATAAATGAACTTCCCCAAGGAGCGGGGAATAAAAGTTGAACAGGAACACCCATGGCAAAATAAAAGGTAGGTACCTACCTTCGTGCAAGTACATATCTAATAAAACCATGAATAAAATAGGGATGTACTTACATAAAATTAAGAACATACCTACAGCTATATTTGGAATTTAAATTTTATAATACCTACTAGTAAAACTGTACAATTTCAAATTATGCTTGAAAGTTATTGTGGTCAATTATTAAGGTGGGTACTTACCTACCTAATCCCCAACTTACGAAACAAAACTGTGTATTAATTTGTTGTTATACTCATCTAGTAGTTATTAACAAAATTAGTATGAATAAACATATATACTGCTTGTTATGAAGCACTGCTCTAAAAACATCGGAAAAATTAGGCTGGATGCAAGGTTGTTCTTCCATCAAGCAGGATACCTCCCTTCAGTTTGATTGTTTTATGTTTACTGGGTATTAAATAAAAAAGTAAATATATGAAATAATATCATCGGCAAATAGAGGTTGGATGATCAAATGTGTATATTCACTAAAAACGTTGGAAAAATTAGGCTGCACACTATGTTTGTATAATGATTCTGTGTTGGATGCATCGAGGCTGACGTCATGACATCAGCTTATCGCTGGACTACTGCCATCTTTCTCAAGGTCATCTGCAGGGTGGCCTAATTGTTAGTTTATTTATTCTACCATGGATCCCATCTAGTTGGGATTAATGAGACTCTACTGTAGTTACCTACGAAAATGGATTAAAAAACAATAATTTTATGGCAAAATTTTTGTGTTTCTGCAGAATTTATTATATACAATAACTAATAAATATGTAGTAATATAGGTAGGTAATTATTGAAGGGCGTTTATTAAAACTTCATTTCCACTTCAGTTATTTTGATTTTAAATTATAGTTACTGAAATAGCCTCAGTGAAAGTTTCAGTAGAGATGAATACATTTGGGAATGACTGGTCTAGATGTACCTTTCTTCCTATGTGCTCTGTGTTTACTTATACATGTGCTTTGTTCCTCGATGGAATCTATGAAGGGATTTTCATTTTGGCTGTTTTATTTTTATATTACTTGGTAAGTGGCTGCGATATCACTGAAAATGTAATAAGGTCATTTGGACACAGTCCTAAACCGTTCAAGCCACATCCCTTTTTTTGCATTCGGGCAGCACCAGAGCTGGTCCTGGATCGAGAGTTGGCTGTTCGGACAGACAGTCCAGGACCATTCAGGACTAGTTCTAGCAGTCCTGGATTTTTTCTAGGACTGTTGGTCCTGCACATCCGCACTCTATGCTTCTACCTTCAGCTCATGTGGATGGTTACAATGCTTCAGGTTATCCGTTAAGAATCATCAGAGCACGGTGGGACACAGTTCTGGACTCACTCGTGGACAGTTCTGGCCCCTCTTTTTCAGAACGCAGTTCCATCCTGGACTGGTCCAGGACTGTCTGTACGAAGAAACCTACAATATCCTCTATTTTTGTTGCAGTAATTGGTCTCAATAGAGGTACTAAGAAGGCGTTTGCCATTCATAGTTCCCATCCACTACGAACTTATCGGCTGAAGGGCTGTTTCGGCCAAACTACTGACAACCTATTCAAGACTGGAAAAGTGGTTGAGCGTTCGAAGTTCGTACACGTCAGACGCGGAGCTATAGAAAGACATCTTTCGATGGTTCAAGCCTCCCATCAAAGGCTAGCTTACGAGTGAGTTTACAAAAAAGACTACCACCCATGCCAGTTGCTGACCATCAATTCCCGAATCTGAATCAACAACAACAAAGAAATTCAATGGGGGGGGGGGGTATAAAACTCAAAAGCAAAAAATAATTTTTATGCTCAACAAACGTAATTTATTCAAAGCCAGTGCAACATAATTTTTGAAGACTGCGCCAAATTCCAACTACATCTATGAAAACAAAAAAAACCAAAGGATACAATATTTGGCGCCATGTTCAAAAAATTTGCTGCATTGGCTTTAAATAAATTATGTTTGTTGAGCACAACATAATTTTTTACTTTTTAATTTTCTACCTACGTCTTTCTTTAAAGGCGATTTTTTTACAATTCTATTTTTATATTTTTGCTTTTTAGTGCGCTCAACGGATTATTTAAATAAATTAGTTTCCAAAATATGTTAATGAATTATAATTTTTAGTGCGTTTTTTGAAGTAGGTTTTTCCAAATAAATTTTTTTTTATTATACACCTACCTACTCTTTCTATGCCAACAGCAATACTGAGTGATAATATCCCATATGCTATCAAGTATTGATAGCATCATTGCTGGGGCATCCACAGTTTTTGGCAGGCCGTTTTCTGTCATCAAACCGTGCAATGTCTATCAAAGCACTAGAAATAGAAGAGTATGACTGGCCTAGTACAGGCTCAGTGCTACTTTTCTACTTACAAAACTAGTATGGGACCACTGGGGGATGATGCTCGTTCATATGAAAAAAGATTCATCGAAATCGTTCCAGTTCTTCCGGAATAATCGCTGGACAAACAAGACAAAAGAACATAGAAACATGGTGGAATTGAGAACCTCCTCCTTCTTTGAAGTCGGTTAAAAACTCATTATTTCATCGTGAGTTTAGTAATATTCCAAGTAGTTACCCATGCTTTTGTCGTATTTTCTCTTGGAGAGAAGGGCACCCGTTTTTGGGTTGCATTTCGTTGGTGCCTACTCACTTCTTATCTCTTTCTTCCTTACTGTCTTCCCCCAGTTGATTTTTTTTTCAACTCACTGAATGTAACGGTAGAACAGATGTTGATCACTAAAGATAGTCGTTGACGTTCCTTTTTTAGGGATGGGCGTTTGTGTTCTTTCTAAGAAATGAAACAGTTCGTTTATTGTATGAAGCAGTTTCGGGAAAGCTGTTTAAAAATAAGAGCTTCTGCAACAATAACGCTTCAAAAAAATTCGGCTCACGGCCAAAACAACAGAAACGAACTGCTTCTTCGTTTTTCCGAAGCTGTATCTCGCAACAGACAAGGTTTCGTAGCGCCCGTTTTTTGGGGCTTTCCCCCCACAACGGTTTATTAGTTTTTTCCCGCTGCGAAGCCGTCGCCAATAGTGATGGGCGTTGAATAACGGAACTGCTTAGAATAACCGTTTATCGACCAAGAACCAGTTATTGCGATAACCAGTTACGAGAAAACCTACGTTATTGGAATAACTACTTCGCTTCTCCTAGCAAGGGAGGTGGTTGCCTTTACTATCCGCACACAGGTAACTGTCTCGCTCTCGCACCCTTTGATGATGGGATGGTATTGAGTAACTACCTGCCGCCGATAACGCTTTACCTCGCAACCGGTTACCAACTCCCTGACAGTTATCCATCAGCTTAGTGACCTTCTAAATATTAAGGGTTATTCCTCATTCCCTCAGTTCAAGTTATCGAGTTATAACGTTAAAAATTTTGAAGGGTTATAACTAGTCCTATAATGTTTCGCATTCCAGTTTTTGTGATGTAGGAAGTTCAAAAACGTATTGCCCATAATTAATTCAAGATGTTATCTACCTATCACATTAAACTGTAGATAGGTACCTACCCATAGTTACCGACCTACTAAACTCAATTTTATTGGATCACAGGGAGGACAGACGGATTTTTTTTTTGAGATTAGGAAATTCTAATATTTTTATTCCTCTATCAACAATTTATTTTTATTACATTTATGGTCAGAATTTGTATGTAAGCCCCATTAGTGTAAGTGACAGATTCACAAAATGAAGCAATAGGTAGGTATCATAAGACAAACTTTTTGTCATCCCTCTCATGTGAACATTCATGTTTGTCTCTCTACCCCATCCCTAAACTGGTAACCAGTTATCAGAATAACCGGTTATTGGAACCGGTTACTGACCGATAACTGTTAGCGAATAACGCGTTATCAGAAAATAACGCTTTCGCCCATCACTAGTCGCCAATGGAAACGGTTCCGAATCACCCTTCCTTTTTTTTCCTACAACAGAATTTTTGTTTTTTGGTTTATTATTTTCAATAGTGAACCTTTTGGAATAGACCATGAAAATTGGCCTATTGGCATCCTTGGAACCCGAAATCGACTGTAACACTTCGCTTCGTCTTTGGCCGTTTTTTTAAACAGTTGCTTCAGGTTTTGAGAAACTGTTTCGTCGTTTCCGTTCAAGAAATTGTTTCATCGAAACATTTTTACGTTTTTTCCCACCCCTATCCTTTTTGCGATAGGTACGCCTCCACAATTTTTGCATAATTCCACAGTTGGGCTGTCGAGCAGACTAAGGCCAAGGCCCACACCGGGCTTTAACTCCAAGAAAGAGGAAGACAGTTGTGTACATCAGGAAGGGAGCAATTTTATGTGCTGTGTTTGCATGTGTTACGTAAACAGAACTACTGCTCACTGTTTAATTTTAGGTCGGCAGGAGTTGACCCCCAAAGTCAGGAAGCTTATGAACTAGCTGTCAAAGGCCTAGTGCGCACTCAGGATAGTAAAACACCTATCATTTATGGAGCTAAATGTATAGATTATAATCCTCCGAATTTTACTATTGGTGAGTGGAACCACTTTCTGCTTTTTATTGCCCTGTTAGGCACAGTAGGATTGGTACTTTTCTGTTATTCCTTCCCGAAACCCCGACTCACGCCTTTCACCATAAATGGTTATGGATAGTGCTGCTTCGGTATCTACTGATATCGATAATTTGTATTCGATACTGGGGGATTGATGTTATCGACAAAAACTATGTAGTATAGAAACGATGTTGACGGTAAATTAAGTAAGGTTATAATATCTTGACCAACTCGTTTGTTTTTTGGGAGTTGAATTATTGTTTTGATTTTTCATGGCATTAGATTGATTCCAGTAGACATCCAGTGATTCCAAAATTGAAATGAGCGTGCTGGGCTTGTGGTGAGTGTGGGGATAACAGAAGAGAACATCATTATCATAGGTTTGTTCGCAGTGACCATCTCTCGGTTATGACCGTCAGAAAGGTTGCCTGTTTGCTGTGGCTGTCGGGCTCTTTTCTGAATGTTTAGTACCCATGACCGGCTGTGTCCCAGTTTTTGACTATCCAAAACCTAATTGTAATTCCAGTCCACAGAAAAACGGAACTAGCCATGCACTGCCCTAGTGCCCTCTTGATTCCCAACCATTATGAAGCCCTTGTCAAATGCTTATCAAGATGGTATTGGTTCATGGATGGGTTTCTTACGGTTTTCTAGGGCTAACCGTCAGAAAAAGCCCGAGCGAGCGAACCTCTTATTTCCTATTTCCATGTATATAAATTTATGTTGTTTGAATTTCAAAATTATTTTCCAGAACTAAGTTGCATCAACGAATATGAAGATTACTTATTGGCGCAAGTACACAATATGGGTTTGAGGTTGCATTCAGCCACAACTTGCACTTCCATACAATGTATTCACCATTCCTTCTTCAGGTTGGAAGACGCACTCCTGAAAAAACACTGGACCCTGCAGGATGTCATCGCCAATATGGCTAACAACAATAGGCTGATCAGAAAACAGGGACAGTTGAGTGAAAACATCAATAAATATGTCGCCCGAAGTGGGTAATGTAATAATTATAAAAGCGTTTGTTTGAAAGCCCCTGTCTTCTTGTGTAACCTTGGAGTTTGTGGAGCTCAGCTGTGATTAGGTCGTCAATAAGCTAAGAAACTGTCTACAGAGATATGCAGATGCTAACCTCATTCATATAATAGAGAGTTCCTACGAGATACGGTCATATGAATACCGCATCCACTGTTAGGGCAAACAACATGGATGCTAACGAGAAAAACGAGAGAAAACTGAGCACGATAGTCGGTACCTGAAAGTGACGTCAATTCTTAACTGATTGTTTAAGTACCGCGAATCCTACCCCATTCCATCTCGAAAGAGCTACACGCAAACATAAAAGAAACCACTATGCACCAGCTCTGTTAAAGCTGAAGTCAGGCAGCCTGTTAAATTTGAAGAACGTCAAATTAGTTATTGCAAAATCAAAGTTGGTTTTCTTCCGGAGTAGGTATTTGGCTTCGTTTGCAACTGGTATGAATGTGTGTGCGACTGCAAAACCAGCTATAAATTTGTCAAACTAGGTTTTATTATGAGGGAACAGTAGGTCTAAACTAAAAAAGCTTAAGCATTTGAAACCATTTCATTTTTAGGTTAAGAAAACGATGTACAGTACTACAGGTCAAGAAAACAGGGGTACAGAAATGTTTTACAGTACTCCAGTACAAAACACGAAAAATAGGCATAACTTGAGTTAGGATTATCAGAAAAGATCGTGAAGAAAGTTACTGAATTGCTTGCTGTTGCTAAATTTGGTTAATTGAAAGGTTAATCAATTCGTCACCGTCACTCCAAAAAAAAAAAAAAAAAATCCGTTTCTATGGGTTCTGATTCATATTATTTTCATGATCTTCTCCAATGATGTGTGTTCTCTTTCCTCTTGATTATCCTGAGCAGAAACGGCTTGAAAGGGAGGGCGTTTTTCAACATGTCAGGTTACTTTTACACACGGTCAAGTCATTACGTTTCACTGGATCAAGAGGCGGTGACGGATACACTGGATACACATGGATGACGTATCTGAGCTACAGTATCTCCTGGGAACTCACTAATATTAGGTAATCGCGTTTGAAGACTGACCAGCCCGATGGCCTTACCAGGTGAGAAACTCAGTATGGCAGGATGATCCGTGTCTGACGACCAAACGTGCACTTCATCATTGGCGATTTTGAGCCACAAAACGCTTTTACAGAAGTGCTAACTGGATGAAGTTAATAGATGATGAGCGTCTGTAGGTCTAGACAGTGTTCAGGAGCCAGCCAGATTTTCGGTGGGGGGGGGGGGGGGGGCTTCCCTCGTCACTGTATAGCCAGAGTACTTTGGAATTTGTACTTTGATTTTGTAACCCCCCCCCCCCCTTTATATGCCTGCTTAGTTTGTTAGTTCTTAGTTTCCCATGTAACAAACTAACTCAAGCATGCACTGGTTTCCTGTTCTCACTATCTAAGGTGGTTAAAGTCATTGAAAAAGCTGTCAGCTAGTTAGTTAACAATCCAAGACCTCTGTCTAGGGGCAAAACTTACAGATGCAAGCCTTAGCAAGGCTTCTCCTTCCCACTAACTCGTGGCTTTATGCCGCAGACAAGACTCTTGCTCAAAAAGTCGTTAATATCAACATTTTTTGATACTGACTTGATGAACAGTCCCTTGGTGTAAGATTAAAAACTTCCGAGATTTTATGGAGTGAAAATAATTTTTAAGCATGAAACGGACAACATCTACAACGCATAAGATGGGAAAAGGAAAAGATGAGAGAAGGCATAAGGAAAAAAGAAAAGATGAGAAAGCCACTTCGACTAGACCGCCACGTGAGATGATGAAAGCTTTACATTTAAAAATGAGGGCCTTTCAGTTTTGATATGACAGCTTCCTGTCATCTTCCCAAGCCGACTTCTTTATTTCAACGGCTGAATACGGTAGTTCAAACCATTGGCTGAATATGGGAGTTCAGATTTCGGATGTTACCTAATAAGTACGTGAACGGGCGATTGTTGCACAGTATCCTTGAACTAGCGGAATTTGACGTTGAGACATGTTTAAGATGACCTACAATTACCACAATACCTTCCCCATCTCATTTTAATTGTCATTTATACCCATACAGAATTTTTTACTGTCTTCCTCTCAATTTATTGATTTGTATTGAGTTTATTTGAAATTGTCTTTTGTAGTCCATTTTTTCTTCTATGTTTAAATTATTTTACTGTCGGTAACATTGCACGCGAGGTGGGATTTGTAAATCTTATGCGCAATAAAAATTATTATTATCCTACTATTATTAGGGGTGAAGAGTGAGTGTTAAAAATGAGATCAGAAAACTCAAGTGGAGCAGAATATGTTTGTGACAATTAACCGATTGACACCAGGATTACACAGGAACTAAAGAATCGTATATATATATATATAATTTTTGTTGTCTTTCGGCAGTGAATTCAGGATGGTCTGAAACGGATTTTGGTATAAAAATCTTTTGGAAATTCGAGTTTTAAAAATTTTGGACCGAGAACAATAGCTTCCTTTTCTTCGAAAATTCGCGTTATCCGAATTTCAGGTTGTTGAGGTTCGGTAGTAATAAAATGCGTCGTAAATAAACCACCATCACCATATATATATATATATATATATATATATATATATATATATATATATATATATATAAATTACCTAAAGTACTTATGCTGACGACATCCTCAATTGTATCGCGTCACTACGGGACGCCGATTCAGCAGTACGAATGTTATAAAGGGAGCCTGCGAGCCCCGACAGTTTAGTCTTCTGCCGTAGCTCATTCTGTCAGTACCTTTTCCCACTTGTGTTTAAAGTTGTGAATCATTGTAGTTCATTGAATAAAGCTTTTTTAAAACACGCTTTATCCAACATCCTAAGAAAATTGGCGCAGTCTCGTGAGAACGACGGAACAACCCAAAATTGAAGAGAGAATATCGACAATTTTGGACTCCTCGTCAACCTACGTACCCAGCAGAACGGCGAAGAACTCCTCCAGGACCCCCGTTGGCAGTATCCTCATGTCACGCCTGTGAGTAATTTAAAACAGACTAAAACCTGTACCCCGACAATTTAGAATTTGAGCGTTCTAAATTGGTCACCATATCCGAAAAACCAACCTCAGAATCTCGCCCACTCTGAGAAGTTTTGCACCGATTGACTCCAGCCCCGTTCAAACCCTGCACGAGGAAACAGTCCGTTTGACCCTGGAAAATCGCTTTATTTTGAACTTTCCCGAAAATTTCACCCAAGCTCGACCTTGCGAAGGCGAAATTCTAAGGAACCAACGTAACTTTGGGCAGCGAATTCACCGATTGGACCCCGTCTCTCCGAGCCTCCAACCGGGATTCGAATTATTTCTCATCGTATTTCTCAACGAGAAGGAAGTCCGAACTCACGACCTTCACGTTCGAGAAATATTCTTCTTCATCGCAGAAGCTCCGAGGACCTTCAATCCTTTGCAGCCGCGGCCCGCTATCTCAAGCCGGCCATCCGGACTATCTCGTCACCTGACGCCCACCGACCAGATAAGCTTAGCCTTAACCGACTAATAATCTTTTTATTTTTTTTTGTAGCCCTTTAACTTGTCTAGACGTAAGATTATTCCATTGCTTTTTGTTTCTCTAAACCATAATTTGCTGCTTACATTTTTCTCCTAAGGTTTAGCCTGAAATTTGTTTTGGTAATCTGCTAAGTACCCCCATCAAAATTCCCAAAGATAAAGAATCGAAAGACCTGAAAGGTCGACGACCCTCTTTTTTACCAAAGAATTTAACCAGATTATTCCCCATTTCCGAAATGGCAACTAACGACATATCTGAAAGCCCCATTTTCAACCAGACTCATATAGAGCAAAATTTCGACCCGATGATGGTGATCAACCAACAGTCCCAACAAATTCAACAGCTGCAACATATGATGCAAACCATGTTAAGTCGCCAAACGAGCAATACTAACCCCAACGTCGAAAGAGGTCCACGCAAAGAACATTTCGATTTGATTCCCCAGTTTGATGGATCCCCTCAAAGGCTTCAATTCTTTTTGGAAGTAACCCAACGCCTGTTCGACAAATTCTATAATGAAGCTGTTCCGGACTCTTTTGAAAATTTCACCCTGATCTCAGGGATCAAAAGTAAAATCCTTCCTCCCGCAGCCGACCATGTAGTCTCAGCAACCTCATTCGAAGAAATTAAAAACGCACTCTTGCACGCGTACACTGATAAGCGCGATCACCTCACGTTGGCAATAGAATTAGTCAACCTGCGTCAAACTGACGGAGAAACAGCCTTTAAATTCCACGAAAAGATCCTTAAAACCTCAAATTTGATAGCTGCTTACTTGGAAAATCATGACGTACCTCATGCCCACGTATTAGCCGAAAACTACAGAAAATTAGCTTTACGATGTTTTTTACTTCATCTAAAGGAACCCCTCGGTAGTTTGTTGCGTACCCGTCAACCGGTGGACCTTAGTACCGCTCTCTCTTGGCTGACAAACGATTATCAGCATTTGATGACTAACAGTCGCACTTACAACAACTCCCGAAACTTTGCTCCCAAAAATAGTCCAAACCCCCAAAATTCAAACTCCCACTATCAATACCAGAAAAACCAGACCCAAAATAACAGGCCCAACACCTCAAGTAATAATACTACGTACCGCCCACAGCAAACGCAGAGTAAATTCCCACAAAATCAGAGCCCTGCTCATCGAAATTCATCTAATACTTTTCAAACATCTAAACCACCTTTCCAAGGACAAAACCCCGAGAATCAAGGTTTCGCTCCCCGTGCTTCCAGCACGATGAAACCCACGCCGATGTCCTGGAAGACATCGAATACCAACTTCCATAACATGGAAAACGTAGGAGACCCGTCCGAAAATTTAAACTCCGAAACTGAACCGTGTGAACAACACGAGTCTCAGGAAACCCAATTCGAGGGAGAACCCCAGGAAACACAATTTGTAGTAGAGAATAATTTTTTAGGGGAACCAGGCCTCGAAACGTTGGTTTTAAATTAGAACCAACAGATATTGTAGATAATGTACCCCAATATCATTTAAGTAATCTAGATAGTAAGACCATTTCAGAGCTACCTTATATTCTTGTTCCTAGTTCTAAGTTGAGGATTTTGGTCGACACAGGCAGCACAAAATCCTACATCAACCCCGTCATTGCCGAGCAATTTTTCAAAGACAAATTTCTCCCAGAAAATTTTGAGGTGCGAACTGCTCACGGTTCGTCACGAGGAAAATTTACAACTCTTGTCCCATGCGGAGAATTTTTCAAGCAAAGGAACTTAAAACTAAAATTCAACGTTTTCCAATTTCACCAAAAATTTGATTTACTACTAGGACTGGATTGCCTTAAAACTTTAAAAGCGTCCATTGATCTGGAAAATAACGTATTGAAAACTCCCAAAGTCGAAATCCCGTTGAATTATTTAAGTACTAACGAAGCAGAAATCCATCTCATCAATAGCAGAACTGTCCAACAAGTAAAAATTCGGGTAGGGAATCTTGAAAACGGCGACGCTGTACTACCGTACACGAGGATTGGAAATCTAGAAATCCCCGAAAGTTTAATTAGGGTCAAAAACTCCGAAACATACGTAAAAATCCTCAATCCATCAGAAGTAGCAGCTAAATTCACTCAAGTTACTCCAGTGAATGTCGAAGAAATAGGAGAAATCCCAAATCCCGAACACTTCGAAACACTAAACAACTTTTATGAGGAAAATTTCGAATTTAAATTTGACACTTCCAAACTTCGCCTAGATCACATGAGTGAGGAAGAAAAATCGGGAATTCTAAAACTAGTGACTAAGTACTCAGATATCTTTCATCAGGAAAATGAACCCCTCTCGTTTACCCACCACGTGAAACATCAGATTCGGACCTCTGACGAAATACCGATTTATGCCCGGAACTACAGGTTCCCTGAAATCTACCGACAAGAAGTAGATCGGCAGATTGAACAAATGCTTGCCGAGGGCATCGTCAAACACTCCGAAAGCCCCTGGAACGCTCCGATTTGGATCGTTCCCAAAAAGGCTGATGCCAGTGGGAAGCCAAAGTTCCGAGTGGTCATAGACTACCGACGGCTGAACGAGAAAACTCTGGACGATCGGTACCCGCTACCACAGATCTCCGAGTTACTAGACAAGCTAGGCCGCTGTCAATACTTCAGTGTGATTGATTTGAAGTCGGGTTTCCACCAAATCGAGATGGACCCGGACAGTAGAGCCAAGACGGCATTCAGCACTCCCAATTACCACCTGGAGTTCACCCGTCTTCCGTTTGGTCTAAAGAATTCCCCTGCCACCTTTCAGCGGCTCATGGATAACATCCTGAGAGGAATATCCAATGAATTCTGTTGTGTCTACCTGGATGACATTATTATATTCAGTGTCTCCTTAGCTGAACACCTAGCAAGGCTCGAAGAGGTTTTCAGAAGGCTCAGAAAAGCCAACCTCAAGATTCAGCTAGACAAAACGGAGTTCCTTCGGACCGAAGTCGCATATTTGGGTCACGTAATCACCCCCGAAGGCGTAAAGCCAAACCCGGACAAAGTCAAAGCAATTCTGAATTACCCCATTCCTTCCACCACAACCGAAATTAAATCTTTCTTAGGCTTGCTGGGTTATTACCGAAAGTTCATAAAGGACTTCGCTAAAATCACAAAGCCAATGACCAGCTGCCTCCGTAAAGGAAGCAAAATCGATGTGAACTGCCCGTACTACAGGGAATGTTTTGCAAAATGTCAGACGCTCTTGACCAACGAGCCCATTTTGCAGTATCCTGACTTTCAAAAACCTTTTAGGCTCACTTGCGACGCGAGTAACATCGCGGTTGGCTGTGTATTGAGTCAGTTGACAAAAGGAGCCGACCTCCCTGTAGCCTATGCTAGCAGAACCCTAAACGACACCGAGAGGCGTCTGTCGACCATAGAAAGGGAACTCCTGGCAATAGTGTGGGGTGTGCAATACTTTCGGCCCTACTTGTTTGGGAGAAAATTCAAAATTCTGTCAGATCACAAACCCCTCCAGTGGCTTTGTTCAATCAGAGAGCCCAGCTCCAAATTATTTAAATGGCGCACTAAACTGTCAGCCTACGACTTCGACATCGAGTATAAGAAGGGCCAACTTAACACAAATGCCGATGCTCTGTCGAGAGTCGAACTTCTCAATAATTTGGAAGACGAAACAAACGACCAAACTGACCCCGACTATGAACCAACTAGTGTCGAAATAGACGCGGCTATAGACGAATATGTTAACGAACTGACTCCGAATTCACGTAAATTTCTAGACGAACTTGACCTAAACTCACTAGCAGTACAGCCTGATCAAGACACCTTGTCCAAAGTTGCAGATTTAGACTCCGATGACGAAGGATCGAACCCCACTAGTACTGTTCACTCGGACGTAATGGGTCACGCTATCGTAACAATCCCAATCAAAGAAGACCCGGTAAACATTTGCAAAAATCAAATAGTAATCGAAATTACCCAAACCCCCACCAATCAACCAGTAGAGACACAAAAATTATTCAACGACAAAACCCGAATAATCGTCCAACTCACAAAGCAAAATTTAGAAAAAGAAACTATAAAATTTGTCAGAGAGTATATTCAACCTAAAATCAAATATCGTAAGGTGGGGCGAATCGGGTCAGTGGGGTGAATAGGGTCAATTTTCGGGAAAATTACAAAAATCGAAAAATCTCGGCAACGGACAAAGATATCGAGACGATCCAAACAGCATTCGATTCCTTAGGTATCCATGCATCAAATTATCGATTAGCTAACGATCTGCTGTCCGCCATGGGTGCTACCCGGCTATGAAAACGGCGATGCCTAAATCAGCTGTTTTACAATAGCCCACAAACTTTGTTCACCCCGCCAACTGTGTGAATGTCGGCAGCCTGTCCTTGTGATAACACAACCCTGAACTTGTTTAGATAATTCCCTCCGAATTTGACAGCAGTGGCATTAACCTTTCGATTTGTTTTGATTTTTTTTTCGCCGGGAGGCAGTTTTGGGGCAAAAGTGGGGCGAATCGGGTCAGCAACTTTTTGTTTTTCTGAGGAGTGATTATAAGGTTGAAGAAGCTTCAACGAGGACACTACCACTTCATGGTTGATGCCACTCGAATTTGGAGTGATTTGGAGCTTCCCGATTGTGATGCATTGAGTCTCAATCAAGTTTTAACTTGGTTCTTCATTGTGATTTTTAATTGATTCAATCATTCTTGATTCTTCATTGTGATTTTTTTAAACTTGATTCTTCATTGTGATTTTTAATTCTAGTGCCTTCAGTCAGTTAATTTTATGAGTCAGTTTTTCTCTAATTCTTCTAGTTCCTTCCAAGTTTCGAGCTTAAACATTCCTCGATTGTGATAGGTAATTTATTTGGTTTAGAATAATGTTCAGTCATGGTTAATGTTTACCTACTCAATATATCAGTCATTTCACGTGATAAATAGCATTTAAAGACTGAATAAATATTTATTCCACTTTATATAAATAAACAAGTTATTGAGAAATTCGCTTTTTTGTTGTACAGCCCGAAAAAATGGTGAAAAAAAAAAAAAAAAATACTGGTGGTTTTGGAAAACATTTTTTTTTGAAGATTCGTGACCCATTTGGTCCACGCTAGTGTTGAATAGGAGATATTCAATTTTTTGCTTGAAAAACCTATGGGTGACCCCATTCACCTCACCCGGTGGACCAATCGGGTCAGGGCCCTTTTTGAACCATAGCACTTTCCCTGTGATAGTATTATATTATTTGACCATGGTAATGAAAACTAGAAGCAGGGAACTGTGTATTGCCGTTGGAATCAAATCTCTATCTCAAACAGGGAAAAAACTACACACCTTGAAAGTTGAAAAGTGACCCTATTCGCCCCACCTTACGGTATGGGATCTATTTCACTGAAGACATCTACCCCGAGTTCGTATCAATAATGACGAAAAACTTCACTTTTTCCGAAATTACAATGACTAAGTACACCAAACTGTTAAAGGACATCATTGAAGAAAACAAAAGGACGGACATAATCAAAAAACACCACGAAGGTATTACAAATCACCGAGGGATAGACGAGTGCCACCTCCGATTGAAGAGGGACTTTTATTGGCCTAACATGAGGGAATCAATTCAGAAGTTCATAAACAACTGTGAGCTCTGCGTAAGGTGCAAGTACGACCGAGCACCCCTAAAAGTCAAATACAATGTGACCCCTACGGCCTCTCGCCCACTAGAGACCCTTCACATAGACACCATGACTCTAGACGGATCAAAATTCCTAACACTCGTTGACTCATTTTCACGTTACGCCCAGGCCTACCCCCTCAAATCGGCTAACGCTATCGATGTAGTCGATGCCCTTCTCCAGTACTTCAAACACCATGGCACTCCCACCAATATCGTTACTGACAATGGTCCTGAATTCCAAAATTCCCTTTTCCGAGAGTTTATGCTGCTCCACAGAGTCACTATCCACTATACGGCCTCCCAACATCCAGAGTCCAACTCTATTGTAGAAAGGTTCCATTCCACTTTGATAGAACACTATCGTATTCTATCACTGAGACCTGAATACAAGAAAAGCTCCAGCAGAGTAAAAGTGGATTACGCGATCGTCGCGTATAACAACTCCATCCACTCAGCGTCCAAACTCACACCGTTTGAACTACTTTACGGACACATCAAACAGTCAACCCTACTAGAACTCGACACTGACCGAATTCTAACGAACAACTACCTAGATGCCCATCGCGAAAGAATGAAAGTGTTATATTCCCAAATGCAAGCAAAATTCCTTGAAGACAAAACTAAAATTATCGAAAAGTTGAATGAAAATCGGGAGGAAGCCCCTCCAATTCCTCCCGAAGTCTATGTGAAAACGGTCCAGAAACAAACTAAAACAAAGCCCAAATTTAACAAGGAAATTATCAAAACCGTAAATCCTGAGCTAAAAACCGCACAAATTGTTCCTCGCCACCACAACACTAAGGAAAAAATCCATCTAGTAAATGTACGCCGCCCCAAGAAATTCGCAGAAACCACTGCAAGCGCTTGGGACGAAAAGTTAAACAAAGCAGAGGTATTAGTACGAAAATTCGGACTTCGGCTCACCCGAGATGACTTGCTAACCCTCAAAGGCAAAAACTGGTTCGGTGACCAGGTAATCAACTTCTACATGGAGCTGATCGACCAGAGAAGCCGAGAAAATCAAAATTTTCCCAAAACCCATTCTTTCAGTATTTACCTTTACCAATCTTTTGAAAACCGCGGTTACGAAGCAGTTCGTAACTATACCAGGAAAACCGATATTTTTGCAATGGACCTGATTCTCTTTCCAATATTCGAGGAAGCCCACTGGCGACTAGTCGTCGCAAAAATCCCCTCAAAGGAGATAATTTACTTCGATTCCCTCAACAAGAATCACATCAAAATCCTAGACAATGTAAAATCCTACTTAGTTCAAGAGCACCAAACGAAAAAGGGTTCACCCTTAGAAGTTGATAGATGGAAAGTCTACGCGTATCCAGAAACTCCCCAACAAACAAACGGTTTTGACTGTGGGGCCTACATGTGCCAAATTGCCAATCTCATCAGTGTAAATGAACCAATAGAAATTAACCCTAAAGAAATACTCTCCCTACGAGAAAAGATCTGTTACGAGATCCTAAAGTCGGAATTAATCTGAATTTTTCAGAATCATCCCTTTGATTATCCTCCTGACTTCCGCATCAGGAACAGAAATCAAGAACATTACAACAAATCCCGGACTATTGACAAGCTCACTCGGACCCGCACGAATCGTCAACGGATACCATTCACTGACACATTACTACGAACTGACAGAACTTATCAAAAGGATAAAGAAACTAAAAAATACTTACCTAAGTACCTTAGTAGACCTAAGCGACGAAAAAACAGGATTCGAAAATACAGAACTGCTAAGAACCAACATTAACGCTACGATCGATTTAGTTGAGGGAAAATTAGATGACATTCACCTCCCAATCTCCAACCGATCTCCCACATCAAATAGATCGAAAAGAGGTCTAATAAATGGTCTAGGGTCAATAATCAAATTCGTTTCAGGAAATCTCGACTCACAAGATCAAGAGCGATATGACAAAATTATTAAACGTTTAAAAAACTCACAACAGGACCTACAAAGTCAAATTCACGCTCAGTACTCAATAAACGAAGCGATTCAGAAAAACTTCAACAGGACTATGGAAACGATCGCCCACAATAACAGAGAAATGAAAAATGAGCTAGCTTTTTGGAAAATCCGAAACCCTCAATACAGTCACCTCGACGAGATTCGATCCATCCTCGAACACCAACAAGTAGTATTCAACTTCCTCCTCGATGTAGTTCAGGATATCGAAAATTCGGTAGTAGCCTGCAAATCCGGAATTTTACACCCCAGTATAATTAGCTCTCACCTCTTGTACCAAGAACTATCAAAATTGTCAAAATTCTACGGGAACAGATTTCCCGAATTTGAGAACCAAAACCTCTTTGAAATTCAGTCGCACCTCCGCGTTAGATGCTATGTAGGCGTCGAAGAAATTATATACTTCATTGACATCCCTATCATGGACCCCGTCCAATACGTTCAAAATCATCTGGAACCTCTGCCGACCAAAGTCGACGACGAATTTGTGACTATTATACCAGAAACAAAATATTTCTTAAGTTCGAACCAACGAGTCCTCCCGCTTACGGAAAAGTGCCCACGAGTTGGCCATATGTACCTTTGTCCAAATTATTTACTATCCCCCTCACAACCAGAATGTGAAATTCAATTCTTGATTAACAGCGACACTTCCAAATGTAAATTTATTAAATTGGCTACAGAAACTAACCAAGTAAAATTACTACTAGAAATAAATAGGTACCTCCTGTATTTTCCTAAGGGTGATACAATAAGCATAGTACACAACGAAGGAACCGATACTAGAACATTATTTGGGATTTACCTAGCATCTCCAGGCAACCAGCATTTATTGTACAGAAATCAAACATTGTTTGCTCCCAAAAACGAGCTAGCTGGGAAGCCACTCATTATTGGAGACGTTTCTTTAAAGCTGAATAAAAACCAACTACCGGAACGAATATTGAATCTAAAAGAACTGAACTTGGACTCATTAAATGTACAAGATCTTAAGCCTATAGCTCAATTAGAAATTCTAAATTATGTTCGACCTAGTATTTGGACCATTTTATTGTACCTTGTTATATCAAGCCTAATACTGTATGCGGTATACCAATATGTTAAGCTAAATAAGAAGCAAACTATTTCAGGCCAAACTTAGATCAAAAAATGACTAAGGGGGGACGAATTACCTAAAGTACTTATGCTGACGACATCCTCAATTGTATCGCGTCACTACGGGACGCCGATTCAGCAGTACGAATGTTATAAAGGGAGCCTGCGAGCCCCGACAGTTTAGTCTTCTGCCGTAGCTCATTCTGTCAGTACCTTTTCCCACTTGTGTTTAAAGTTGTGAATCATTGTAGTTCATTGAATAAAGCTTTTTTAAAACACGCTTTATCCAACATCCTAAGAAAATTTATATATATATATATATATATATATATATATATATATATATATATATATATGTATGTGTCATTCCAGACGATAACATCTGTCTTGGCAATCGACAGGCTAAGTTCGTAGATGGGCAGAATCGGGTCACTCTAAGGGGGAGTTTTGGGGAGTTTTATGGGGGAAAAATTACCCATAAATTCCCAAAATGAAAAAGTCTGACAAGTGACACCTCATTTTAAAGGTTTTTGTACGCTAAACACGATGGTGAAATCAGAATTGCGATATCTCATTCCGTTCTGAAACTAGAGCACTTTGAAGATGAAGGAACGTGGTTATTTCTTGAGATGTTCTTCCTGGTTCGTCTGCTCTAATCTGATAACGGAATGGGATATCGCAATTCTGACTTCACCATCGTGTTCAGCGTTGGAAAATCTACAAACCGAGGTGTTACTCGGCAAAAAATGGAACAAAAAATTTGTTACGTAGGTATGCCCATATTTGATGCATACCGAATTAACCGAATAGCGTCATACTTGAATACCTATAATTACCCAATAAGTTTAAGATTGCCCATATTTGAATGGGATATCCCAAAGATCACATTTTATATAAAATCAGTTATTTCTTCGAAAATTCGCTCTTATAGCCATGCTGCATGACTGGTTTTTTTTTTAGTAATACAATGGTCACGTCTCTTCGGTGGAGAAATACCTACTGAGCTGGCTGTGTCGGCCACAATATTTTGCTTTCGAAAGCGACGAACTTTGAATGAGAATAAGACTGACGAAATACAACTATGGAGATTGAAGCTGAAGCCAAAACATTGCCCTTGAAGCATTTTCGGCAATTAAAGTCAAGCGTCCCCATAAGTAAATATGCAAATGGAGCAATACTAACCCGCAACGCCATGGTGCTTTGATGGTTTCGTATTCTGTTTACATGCACTCACTCTAAACTGAATGTACTATAGTACATTCAGTACACACAACTGGATAAAATTGGCTTATCAACACATCCATTTACTAGATGTCTTCTAGATTTTGAAGTTGATTCTAGAAAAGGTAATACGCATACAATGGAGAATGATTGGCGACATCTACCCATAAAGTCTGATTCTTGAGTAAAGGATGTCACAATATGTGTAGGTACCTACTGAATGAACATCACCTCTCAAACTTTGGAAGCATCTTTAAAAGTAGTAATATAGCTCAACATTTTCATCATAACATTTCGATCTTGAGCTATTTAACAGCTATTATAACTTGTCATCATAAGATTTCAAAGTACATAGGTACCTAATAGAAGTAAGTAGATGATGAAAGTGAACAACAGAAGGAAACAAAGCGAAGGCACAAGATGGTGTACAAACCGATTTAAAATTAATATTTCCCACAGAAATTGCCTACAAATTAGTATCATTGTGATTACATTATTATATTTTTGGATACCCACCAACTAAGCGGAATGGTGTCAACGTCGCCATGCTTATTGTACCTAATCACCAAGCATCTTTCGGCAGTTCACGCTTGTTTTAAGCCCCGAGATCTTGTGTGACAGAAAGCACAGTGTGCAATGTAATACTGACTGAACAGATACGTTAAACACTGGGTATTTTCAATGGCTGTCACTGTGACTGCAGTGGCCTATTTAAATCTTGGCACTAGAGTTATTTTGGGAATAAGGATATTTTGACAAAACGACAGGATTTTCAATGATCATCGATCATAGTCAATTTGTTGATTATGAGGATTTATTGAGGTTGGGAAAAAAATTAACTATATATAATATATTAAAAATATATATTCACAATTTTTCTTTCTAACCCCAATAAGTTCACAGAGAGTAGAGGGTTCGAAATACAAAGTGTTTAACCACAACTGACGTTCCGTAGAGTGGATATAACCACCGCCCACCACATAATTTTTAAACCAGGAAACCAAGTTTGACTGCAAGTAAACCTGACACCACATAATTTTTAAACCAGAAAACCAAGTTTGACTACAAGTAAGTATACATTAAGATAATTTATCACAGAGCCCCCATACCAACTAAGTATGAAAAATACGAATTACAATTTACTCATCATCGTCTGGTTATCAGTTAAAGCTCCATTAAAAGCGTATTCGATCACTTCGGACATACGATCGACGAGTATGATTTCTATTGAATCCTGTGGGCGAAAATATATAATACACACAATTAACGCGATGAACATTCATCAGAAAATAATTATTCGAGAGTGGGGCTTTGACTAAGAGCGTAAGAATTTTACAGGAGAAAAAAATAAACTTACAAGCAAATGTTGAGGGAGATCGTCCATACTACTTTCACACTTCTTAGGAAGAATAACTTTGGTTATCCCTGCCCTGTGAGCAGCAGTCAGTTTGTCCTTCAGTCCTCCAACCTAAATTTCAAAATTCATGATAATGAAATAAATATACCTCATTGTTTACTAAATATTTACCTACATTAGAGCAGTGGCGGCTCCTGTCCTGAAACTCAGGGGGTGCACATACATCAAGAGGGGCTATCGCGAAGTGGACGGGAGAGGTGCTTTTCTCAGCCAAATACAAATTTCAACCATATGGAAATGGGATAAATCCTGTAAGCTTTCTCATCTTCAAATTACAAACGCGACTAAATACATACTCGTAAATAGACATGAAAAATGTTCTCTAATGGAAGAGGAAATTCTGAAATAATCATTGAAGGAGTAAACCCAAGAAATGTATGTTATTGTTAAAGCTGAAATGTGTATTTGCCCAGCAAGAACCAACGCGGAGGTGAAAGCAACTCTTGCCAGGGAGGGGAAGGAAGGACGGTGGGAGATGAGAGGTTTATGGGGAAAGGGAGGGGTTAGATATCATTGAGGTAAATAACGGGGAATACAAAAATAAAATAAAATAAAATTATCGTACACAAACAGGCGATAACACCCCACGAACAAAAATATCACGAATAGGGTGTCTACCCTAGGAACAAAATATGTATCACCAACACCAATGGGTGTCTACCCCAGGAACGAAAATATCTCGAATTGGGTGTCTACCCCAGGAACAAAGATATTAACAATCAGGTGTCTACCCAGGAATAAAATATTCATCTGTCACAAAATGGTAACTAGGATGTCCAACAAAATGGTAACTTCAATGAATGGTCTTGTAAATAAAATCAGCACGCCTCTCCTTCTTACTTGCAAAAATATCAATAACGTTCTCATTAAAATCTTGAACGGATCTCACCAAATCTTTCTCAATTGACAGCATTGAAAGCGCCAGCCACCAATCTGTCCTCTGCCATGGAATTGCGTAATACTGTTTTGATTCTCTTCAAAGATGAAAACGTTCTCTCACTTTCTGATGTTGTCATAGGTATAGTAATCAGGAGCTTTAAAACTTTTGTCACTTCAGAAAAAACGGAACATAAATTATAGAGAAAACAACGGACGAAACCACGAAAACGAAGACCAATTGAGAATAACAGAAACAGATAATAATGCAGGAGGGAACCGAATTGAGATAACAGATATGATAATGCAGGAGTAAAGATACTGCCCTCGAGCGACTGCAGCGAACCTGACGAGGTGCAACAACAGTCTGTGCACCGAGCTAAACATTTTTGCTGCTTTTGATTGGTCAATCTCACAGGCCCGCCACATTCAAACCGAAAAATGTCAGGCAGAAACAATGAGGAAATACGAGTCAAGGGAGGGGACGAGAGCAACTGCTCCAAGTGTGTGTGTGTTTTTCTCAATATGATCGGTTCTTGGCTCAGATGCCCAGTGGGGCGGTGGGGCTCCGTTTCGCGCGTCGATTCAAATAGTAAAATCCTGTTATCTGTAAATAGCTGACTTACTCTTCAAATGGGATGGGGGAATTTGGTTATTATGTTTGGTTTATTGGCTGGGGGTGCACATGCTCCTATGCTCCTATCAGGAGCCGCCACTGCATTAGAGATTCCTTATATGAAGACGACCTGTAAGTAGGAGAATGAGAGGAGGATCAAGACCCTTTCCGGTATGTCCCGTGATAAGCTTCCTAGAGCTTATCTTGATGAACTACTTCTAATTCCATTGTTTCTGTTCCCACAGACTTAATGTTTCTTCCTTCTTTCATTATTTGAGGTTTTTGATCAATTGTGTATTCATCCCACGGCCTTTTCAAGAACTGGGTGACCTTGCAAACGAGATGAATATTGGTTCTGTTAGGAATGGTCATAATATATTATGATAGTTATCAACCGTGATAAGTTCTGTTAGGAACGGTTATATGAGGAATGGTTATATATTATGATGGTTATATTATGAACGGTTATGATAAGTTCTGTTAGGAACGGTTACATTAGGAATGGTTATGTATTATATGGTTGTATATTATGAATGGTTATATTAAGAACGGTTATATTAGACCTGGTTATATTATGAATGGTTATATTAGGAACGGTTATATTATGATAAGAGTCATCACTGGTTCTTTCATAAACTAGTTCTAATTCCATTGTTTCTGTTCCCGTGGTCTTACAATGTTTCTTACTTCTTTCATTATTCAAGTTTTTTGTTGTTGTCCATTTTGTTATTGTTGTTGTGTATTCATCCCGCGGCCTTTTCAAGAAGTGGGTGACCTTGCAAACGAGATGAATATTGTTCTGTTAGGAACGGCCATATTATGATAACTTATCAACGGTGACACTAGCGCTCCCCCCCCCCCCCCCCCCCCGGCGTGGAACATACCAGACGGGGTCCAGATCATCCTGAGAATGAGGCAGTGTACAGCATCAGTGCTTAGTCAAGAAATTCTGTTGTCCAGTTAAGGCTTCGCTTAAAATCGAAATTACAACTCCAAATCATTCCAAATTTGTCGGCCTTATGTACTAAACAATATGTACTCCCCATGTAATTAAGATAAGTTTTCTAGTCGGTGCTTAGATTAATTAAATATATGAGGAACAAGTCACCTCACACCTCTCACCTCTCACCTCAACCCCTGAACCAGTTTCACTGAGCAGCTATCGCCAACACTGTATGAACTCTAAATTAACCCAAGTTTGTCGGCCTTCATAACAGTGTTTTTAAAACAAAGTAAAGCGTAACTAAATTACTATAATCCGAACTTACTGGCAATACGTGGCCCTGCAAAGTTAGTTCGCCAGTCACAGCCAAGTTTGGGAGGGGGGCGAGGCCGGAAAACAAAGATACTAAAGAAGTAGCCAGGGCGATTCCTGCAGAGGGGCCATCCTTGCTAACTGCACCCGACGGCAAATGAATGTGCACGTCAGTTCCCCGCAAATCGTCGTAAATCTGGTACTGAACAAAAATTTGAAAAAATAAATATAAATCTGAATAAACGTAACCACTAAGACCGATATAACAGTGTCCCATTTTGCTCTTAAGAAAAAGACAACGTTTCAATTAACTCCGTTCTTACCGGAAATGGGTTTCCACAGTTTCATCGAGTTACTTACTTCTGACTGAGTTTAGATATATCGTTGGTGGTGACCTGTTTCGGTCCCTCTGGTCTTATACATAATATATGTACAAGGTGTCCCAGGATAAAAGTACATTCATGGACTGATTCTACAACTAATTTGCAACAAAATTTGTTCTTTAACTTTCCCTTATTAAGAGGATTTAATAAGTGAAAAGTCGGGACAAACTTCAAATTTGTAGAAAAGAAGCTGGGTCATGTGAACGAAATGTGAAATATGACAAATAATACGAGGAAAGCATGAAATTGGTTCTTATTAATAAACTATTTGGATAAATGACGAAAACGGCCACAGAACTTCTTACAAAAGCGTATTTTATTATAATTGAACGGAGACAGAAAGATTCACATCGGACGCCATCGACAAACTGAGATAACACTGAAAGCAGTGCTGCCAGCAAAGAGGGGAAAATCCCTGCACACAGCTACTAAAAATCCCGTTTGACACTCCCCCTCGATTACATATTTCTCATAAAAGAAGGAACAACAACAACACATATCTTATCAGTCACTTGCTACCAATTTGTAACAGAAATATGAAAATCGCAAACAACTGAATCAAATGCAAACAAACAAGAGAAAGTCCTACAAATTCGACGAGAAAAACAAACGTTTACATCTGATTTACAATAACATACCTATTCTAATTACCCACCGCTAGCAGACTCAATTTTTCAGAAAAATATTCAAATTTAACACGACTCAGGGGCTTAGTAAATACATCGGCAATGTTTTCATCCGTAGGAACTCTTAGCACATCAATTTCACCCTTTTGACATAGATCTTTAATGTAATGGAACTTCACGTCAATATGTTTTGCGCGTTTAGAGTTTTCAAAAGACTTTGACATTGAAACCGCCCCATTATTATCCACAAAAATGTTGGTTTTTCCTACTTTTTCACCATAATGAGAGAGTAGGCCTTTCATGTTGACCATCTCCATGGCGGCGGTAGCAGCTGCGATGTATTCCGCCTCCATAGTCGATTGGGAAACTCCAGACTGGCCTCTTGAATACCATGCCACTGGATTACTACCATGGAACGCCACGAATCCGCTTACGCTTTTCCTGCCAATTTCTTCTCCAGCATAGTCCGCGTCGCTGTAGGCATAGAGATCGTCCCCAGTTGGTCCATATCGAAGAGCATAGTCTTTTGTCTTCTGCAAATATCGTACGACTCTCTTGGCTGCCTTCCATGCGCCCACAGTTGGTTTGTCAAGAACTCTGCTGAGGGTAGAAACGCTGAAGGCTATGTCAGGACGAGAAATAGTCGATAGATACATCAACGAGCACACCAGACGGCGATATGGGACATCTTCATCAGCTGGTTCGTTTCCATACTGAAAACCGGGATCCATTGGAGTTGAAATTTTGTTGCATTCTTCCATCTTGAAGTTTTCCAAAATTTTATTAATCATTTTTGTTTGACGAACGTAGAGAAATCCGTTTTTCCGCTCTAGGTCCATTCCAAGAAATGTTTTTGCTTCTCCCATGTCCCGAGTGTTAAATTCCGTCTGGAGCTGTCTTATCACTTTCTTGATTGAATTAGGATCGCCTGTGATAAGTCCGTCGTCAACAAATAAAACGAAAAATACGTCCCTTCTATAATAAAAGCAAAAGTCGTAGTACGAACGTCGAAAACCCAACTTGATCATAACATCGTTGAATTTTGTGTTCCAATTTTTCGGCGAACACGCGAGACCGTACAATGATCGGTTTAATTTTAAATATCTCGATTCACAGTCCAATCCCTGAGGTTTCCTGATGTAGACAGGTGTATGAATTTCAGAATTTAAAAATGCGACAGGACAGTCTACTTGATACAACGGCCATGATTTTTTGACAGCTTGTGACAACATAAGTCTTACAGTGGGCATTCTGCACACTGGAGAATACAGAATTTCATCAGTTGGGGGCTGTTGAAAGCCTTTAGCCACCAACCTGGCCTTTCGTGTACCGTCGTCTTTAATCCGATAAACCCAGCGGGTGTCTATCGCTTTCTGTCCTGGGGGCAGCTCACTTGGTGACCACGTTCCAATTTCTTTGTGGGAAGCTAGCTCTTTATCCATGGCTGCCTGCCATTCTGGGAGTTTCGCTGCTTGATCATAGGTAACAGGTTCAACATCCTGACCCACTGTTAAGAGACAATATTCGGCGAAAACTTCGTAATTCTGTCGCAGATAGCTGGGGAGTTTAACATTTCGTCCGGACCTTGTTGATTTCTGGACGGCTTCTTCTGGCTTGGGGGAAGACGGAATGTTCTCTTGAGAATCGTAGAACTCGTCCCCTTTATTCTTCTCTGTGTCGTCACTTTCGTTCTCTCCTTCTTTTTTCTCGTTATCTTCGTGTTTTTCTTCTTTCCTCGTACCGTTTTTCTCTTTGGGCGATTCGGCGGGATCGGGATCCTCGGCTCTCTGCAAATCTTGGTCTACTTGATTTTGTTTTAGTATGACGGTATGGGGATCTTCTTTATCAGCATTTTCTTCTCTGCAGCCCATCACTCTCTCATCAAAGATGACATGTCGTGCTCGGATGATTTCCTCTTCTTGTGGAATCCAAATTCTGTAGCCACCACCACAGTACCCGACCATAACACCCTTTTTGGCGCGAGGGTCCAACTTGCTCTGTCTAGGTTGGGTAAGGCACCAGACACGACATCCAAAAGTTCTAAGCTTTTTTAGGTCAGTTGACCCATACCAAATTTGAGCTGGCGTTTGATCATTTTTCAAAGCAGAAGTGGGCTGACGGTTAATTTCATATCCGGAACAAAGAGCTGCCTGCCCCCACATTGATTTTGGGATCCCTGATTCAATCAGTTTTACTCGGATCAAATTTTCTACCACGCCGTTCATCCTTTCAGATTTTGAATTCATTTGAGGGTTATACGGAATAGTATACTCCAACTTTATTCCGCGATTCTTGGCAAAATTAATCAGCGCCCTTGACTTGAACTCACCGCCTGAATCCGTTCTAATCCTTTGTACATGAACAGAGTGCTGTGTCTCAACATCCCTGATATACTGCATAATGTTGTCTGCCGCTTCACTCTTTGCCTTGAGCAACTTAATAACGAGGAAATGAGAATAGTCATCCAAAATGACTTGGAAGAACCTCTCTCCTGATTCGGTGGAAGGATTAAATGGACCTGCGACATCGCTCCATATAAGTTCCCCGATTTTGCTTGTCGTCTTTTTTGTTGGTCTGAACGGTAGTTTTTTAGCTTTGCCCTCCATACAGGCCGAGCAAATTGATTTTGGACGGGGTAGACCCATTTTATAGAGTCCATCATAATGAAGATGACCCAACCTTCTATGCCAGAGCATACCTTCTGTCTCTGACTTGGCAAGCATACCACTTTCTTCTGCTTCCCGACCAACCTGAGTTGCTTTCATGACGTACAAGCCATATTCCTTGTTGCACGTCAAGGCGAAATTTTTGCCAAAAATCTTCAATTGCTGGCCTCTGATAATGATTTTAAAATTTTTGTCCGCCAATTTTGACACCGAAATGAGGTTGTGCTGGAGTTTAGGCACAAGTAGGGCCTCAATATTTATCCATCGTCCCTGGCTCTTCACTGGGAGGACACCTATTTTCTCAGCGACCATACATTCGCCGTTAGCGATATTTATTCTGACTGGATTACTTAGGCGTTTGACGTCAGTCATTTTGCTTTCAAATTCACTACTAACCATTGTCTGACTGCATCCGGAGTCGAATAGAAAGTCCATTTTTCCAAACCTCTTTGCGCATGAGTATGCATGGAAACTTACCATTTCGGCATTATGAGCGCTGTGCTCCCCATTTCGACCTCCGCGTCCTCCAATTCGGCCCCCTCGTCGAGCAAAACGCCTCCTGGATGATCCATTATTTCTATTCTTAGGGCAATGCCGTATGAAATGCTGGGGATCTCCGCACAAGTGGCACCCGAGAGCCTTAAAAGAATCTTCCTCATTAATGTCATTTTCAGGGTTTTGATTCTTGTCTCTACCCTTTAACTTCATCTCTTCATCAAGGAGTCTGCTTTTGACAAAATCGAGCGTAAATGACGGCTGTGAGTCAATCGCTGTGACAACTGAGCGATACTCGTCTGACAGGCTACATAGAATAAGGGAAGCTTTGTCCGAATCACTGAAAATCGGCTGACCTTGTTTTGTCTCATTAATGTCCCTAATGATGGACTCGAATCTGGTGAAAGCTTCTCCGAGATCGTCCGAGAATTTGACACGAAAGGTAATCAGCCTACGCCACCGAGCAACCCGGGAGAAGGAGCTATCCCTGTTAAAAACGTCCTTTAATGCCTGCATCATTGATTTTGCCGTTTTTGACTCTTTTATTACATCGAGGTGTTTGTCCGGGACACATTTAATTATAAGCCCTTTAGCCTTTGAGTCTTTAATTTTATACTCATTTAGAACCTTTTTGTAATCACCTAACTTGTCGGAGTCAGTCTCTTCCAGGTCGAGTTGTGGGATCCCTTCGCCCGTCACGCAACCGTGCAGCTGATCCTCCTCCAGAATCGCCATAACCCTAAACTTCCAGTTATCAAACGTTGCTGCTGACAATACTGGCAAATTAAGGGCAATGAGTTCCTTTTTTGAACCCATTTTAAGCTTGACGAATTTCCGACCCAACGAGCAACAGGTGGTCCGAGAAACTTCTCACCGAAATTTATCGTCATCCATCCACTACCGCACGAACCGAAACGAACTTCAACTCGCGTACTGGGCCCGATAACCTAATAAACTATTTGGATAAATGACGAAAACGGCCACAGAACTTCTTACAAAAGCGTATTTTATTATAATTGAACGGAGACAGAAAGATTCACATCGGACGCCATCGACAAACTGAGATAACACTGAAAGCAGTGCTGCCAGCAAAGAGGGGAAAATCCCTGCACACAGCTACTAAAAATCCCGTTTGACACTTATCACTGACAATTTATTTTTCATATAAAACCTGAAAGAGAACAAATAATAATAAACCAAAATGTACTTTTTCTAATTTTGTATGAAAAATAAATTGTTAGTGGGTAATATGCGACTTGATGTTCTCCTCGTATTTATCCTATTTCACATTTCTTTTCCAACATATCTTCTACTTCGCACATTGAGGGAGTTACAGTCATTTTAGTCACACAAAGTCAAAAAAGCAAAAACATTTAAAAAGTGATAAAAACTCGGAAAATAAGCAGACTAAAAAGATGTTATATAGGATAATTTTTGTTGTAGATTAGCTGCACAACCGATCTCTAAGGTGAATGTACTTTACCCTGGACACCCTGTTTATGATCATTATGTATTAAGTACTTTTTGAAATTGGTACTCACTTTAAACGCAGCATTTTTGAACCAGTCCAAAGCTATTTTCGCAGATTCCGAAATCACTTTTCCCAATTTCCCAGTGAGGATCAACTTTCCTGAACCAGGTACAAGTTTTGTCGTTTCAATCGGTAGGATTTCACCCCCCATGCCGGTGTAGGCCAGGCCTACCACGACGCCCGCAACGCCACCTTCAGTCCACTGCCGGTCGGTGCTCTTTTGATAACCAGGACCCTGTAAAAATAAACTTCATTTATTACTGCTACAATTACTCGTACACGTTCACTCAACCTTTCCTATTTTGTATACTCCACTCTACAATAGAAGGAGGAATTGACATAAGCAAAGGGTCAAATCTAAAACACTGGCCCTCCAGTCTTTGGTGTCATGGTATTTACCGATATGTCAAATGTCAATGGCATTAGGATATGTCAAACAGTTGCCATGATGAGAGGAGAGGTGACTAAGGTATAGCCAGTCAAGACTGTGGAGCAGCTGGTCGTTAATTCATTGCAGGAGAGTTAGCTGAACAAATATCATGGAGATGCCCATTCTCCTGGTTATACTGAATGGCATAGTATGGAAAGGGGTTGAAGAGTCCTGCCCTCCATCGAAGAGCTGTTGAATCAAATGCCGTTTCACATCTCATTCATTTGAATCTACAGAGCTAGATGCCTGAAACCGGATGATCTGCACACAGCTGACCAGGCACGGACAGCACCACCCTAAAGGTTCTCACACACTATGGGGGAACAGGACAGGAAACAGCCGCGGACACGAGTCATATTTTTCCGCTTCTGTGTATTTGAATGTTGATAAGCACACTAGGTGGGGCGTGGCGGTTACGGCATGGGGAAGGCACACGACAGGTTAGCGATCACTCTCAACGCGAAAAACGGTGGTGCCTGGCACGGGACGTTCCCCCTCCACCTTCCAATGTTTACATTCCTCACGTTAACGCACGCCTTCCCCACGTTTACACACGCCTTCCCCGCGTTCACCCTCACACCCCTGCAAGCGAGTGGAGCTAGAAACTTTTCTTATAATCGGAGACTGCCAATGGTCATGTTGCCCCTTCAAATGTGTTGTGTGTGTTCGTATCGATGTTACAAACTGAAATGTAAATAATACAAATCCTTCAAAAAACAAAAGCAGAAGAAGAAAAAAACACAGTCAAGCAGCATGGATGTAAGAGCGAATTTTCAAAGGAATATTCGTGCTATTGTGTGAAAAGATGATGTAGCAAGAAACCATACCAATTTTTTAAAAATTATATAATTGTTTTGTGTTTTTAGCCACTTTTACCGATTTTTGACCCCTATCAAATTTGACCCACTCTTTTTTGAGAAAACTATTTCTATAATCGAAATAGTTCCTCTTTCTGTTGTCAATCACCATCCCACACGTCATGTGAATTAATATTGACTTTAGCCCTTACTACCAATTTTTGACACCCAAAAATCCAAATTCGACCCCTATTTTGTACGAAAAACAACAGAAATGGTCATTTTCTGTCTACTCACCCTTCCATGCCACGTTCAATGATTTTATATAAATTATTCGCGTTTTCAGCAGTTTTTACCGATTTTTGACACCCCACCCCCTAAAAACACAAAGTTGACCCCCTTAGCATTTTTGACAACTTCTCATTTAACTCCTTTTGTTTGGCGATACGAACATTTTGGAGAAATATGGAATTTTCATCATACGCCCAAGGTCAGATGATATCGTCTGGAGTGACACATAAATATATGACACACACACACACACACACACACATATATATATGTTTTGTTAAAATCAAGGGACAAATTCAGGATCCTCTGAAATTATTTGCCTCTAAAACAATTTCAAACATTTGTGTTCTGAAAATTTTGGACTCATTGCAATAGCTTCATTTTCTTTGAAATTAATTTTTGAAAATTTTCTATAAAAAAAATCAGGAAAAAAACAGAAAATCTGTCAAAATTTTCCAAATCACTCAGAATTTTCAAAACCCAATTTAAAGTTAAAATAATAGAGTAAATTAAGGCGAAAAAATGCATATGTTTCTTCTAAACCCACATATCTATTATCTAGGTAGGGGAAAAATAACAAACTGAACACAAATGATTCATTTTTGAAAAAAGTATTCAGAAAGTTCCTGAGGTAAGTACCTACATCTTTAAAAAAGGACAAGCTACCATAGATTTTACAGATTAACTGACAGGAAGCACTCTTTTTTCCTCCACCAGTTTTTAGCTATTAGTCAAGGATCCATAACATAAATAGTAGATAGAGATCCATAAACTGACGACGTGATAAAACGATCATTGAGGTAACTGACACTATACTGTCTCCAAATTTTAGCTATAGGGAGGTAAGTACTAGGGAATGGCGAGGCAGAGAACTATCGTCGATAAGTATCGATAGTAGTTAGGGACGATACTATCGGAACTACCGATAATTCCGATCACTAGTGAGGAGACAGGCGTTCAACTAGGCTATGGCTTTACAGCAGTTTTCGTTCAGGAGCAGAACCCTATCTGATTCACTGTGCGAAGTGTGCTTCAACGACCCCCTGTAAATTGCTACTGAGTTTGATCCACCAATACGAACATAATCCGATAAGGAGAAATAAGCGATGTGGGCTGGAAAACTGTGGAAATCTAAGGAAGGCAGACATACACATCCTGATACTCGAAACTCGATATCAACAGCACGATAATACAGCGGACATTTTCTCACTGCTCATTACACATCGAGTGAATCAGAAATATCTAATAATAATAAATAAACATTTAACGTACACCTAACACAGCTTTGACTGTTTCTTCATCAATGAGAAGCGGGATGGGCGTATTTTGGGATTTGGTATCTTGGGAACCGAACGCTGCAACTTTGAGGGCAGCATCACGTAACAGAGCGGCCAAGTTCCTCTCAAGTTTGCGCACTCCTGACTCCCGGGAATAAGATGTAACTGTAAAAATGCCACAGTGCTGAATAAATTTTGTGTACATCGTGGGTATTACATGTTGGCAACAAAGCCGCAGAGATCGGCAATCATTCTTATTAATTAGGAACAGTTTGGGCCAATTTGGCAACAAATAGGTCATGTTATAAAAATGATATTATGACATGAGCTTGGCCCCACACTAGCAGGAAAGTAGGTACTTGGGATTACTTTCCCTTCCCGTCATCCATTTTCAAATTGGACCATTTTCTGATTATTGCGTAGGTACATTTTTTGCACTCCTATGTTCAACTTACCAACAAAGCGTAATGTTTCTTCAGGTATGACAACCTGTTCAGAGCCCAAACCATGATCAACCAACAGTTTTGGAATGATGAAATTCTTAGCAATATGATATTTTTCCTCCTGAAAAACAGGGTTTTACAGAGCTTGTTATTATATATGAGAAATTACAATAAAATCAAACGTATGAACAACAAAAAGTGTGCCTGTGGATTCTACCCTTCAAAATAAGGACAATGGAAGTTAGAGAAAGCATCAAACCGTAGCAGAACGGATTCAAAGGAGTACATCTATCTTACCAGTACGCTTAATCAGTTGATCAGTTTAATAAGTTGACATTAATCAATATCTTACCTCAGTGTATCCAGAGAGCATCAAAATCTCCATTCTGTCTAGGAGAGGAAGAGGAATTGTTTTCATGTCATTGGCCGTGGCTACAAATATCACTTGGGACAGGTCAAAGGGCAGGCCAATATAATGATCTGTGAATTCTGAGTTTTGTTCAGGATCCAGAACTTCTAACAAAGCTGCGATGGGGTTGCCATGCAACCTTCCATCACTCTAGAAAATTTGATAAGCAATTAGAAATTTACAAAATTTTACTTTACTCATCACTTTCATTTAAAAAATATAGCTTATTTCTGAAAACAGGCTTCGAACTACCACTTTTCCAGGAGTTCTGAATATTTAAAAAAAATTTTTTTTTACTATATGATATTGTACAAACCGTGTTTCCGTTGTGAAAAACATACAACGGAAAAATGGTAAACCTCATTTTGATATTTAGCGAATGAATAATCATTTGAACAGTTAAAGATGACGCTTTTTTCTATTTCCAGATTTCTATTTTCTATAGCATTTCCAGATTCAACATTTTCCATTTTAAATTCAAAATGGGATATTCCATGAGTCTAAAAAATAAGATGATTTTTGGAATATTTTAGTTCAAGTAACTGTGAAAAGGACGTAGGGTGAAGGAGATAATAATTGTGTAATATAAGGAAAGATATCGGATGTTGAAAAACGCTGCAAAGTCCTTGTCACATGGGTTTATTATTCTATTATTTTATTGGTCTACAGAAATGCTGGCTGTTTATTTATAGTTTCTTTCATGTAAAATAATTGAAATATTTATTTCTGGTGGTTTCCACAAATTTTGGCCCCCAAAACTTGAATTAATAGGTACTACGCTCCTTTTTTTTCAAATTACCTTTGATCATTGATTGTACCATTTAATCGTCTTGATCCACGTGTTGACACTTTTTCTAGTGTTATTATACCAATTGATGGTGATTTCAGACGATTTCGCAAGTTTTTGACTCATAAAAAATCAATTTTGGGAGCTGAACATCTGGTACAACCTCAATTATCCACTCCTTGGTCAAAATCGACTTCATATTCGGTCTTCTCGTCCCCAAAAACATGGAAAACGATACCTCAAAAGCTCATTTTACTACTATGTTACTAAAACACAAAAAGTACCTATTTTTATACACATTTTCACTCATAACTCCCCTGGATATATTCCGATCGGGCTGAAAAGTTTCGGGACACAACTAGGGCCCAAATGGAGCATGTGTGCGAAAGAACGATTTTTTTAGACCGAAAATGAAGCCTGTACACGTGATACGGCGTACGGCGGACGGACATTGCATTTTAGGAATCTACGCACCTTGAAACGGAAAAGAAAAAATTTTGAGGGGGTGTTATAAAAATTTTTTGCTGAGCGAATACATAGGTGTATTATTCACGGAATAATAAACCAAAAGCGCGGGTCCTACGTCTACAACACAGCCGGGCTATGTGTGTGCATGCATGAAAGTGATAAGGTATTGTAGTATGCATAGGGATCTTGGCGATCAAGGTCTCAAGAATGGTCAAGTTACGTTAGAGGAAACTCCCGCTATTATTTCCATCTCGACCTTGTTTATTCCGTTTTAATTTGTTCCCAATACTAGAGGCAGTGAATTATCTCTACGTCACAGCCCGCCTTTTTACCACCTCCCAATTTCTATTTGCTTCTCTAATTTTATGTTAACATTTTCTCGACGAACAGATCCCAAGCAATATACTACCGGGGGGGGGGGGGGGGGATACCTCATTATTAGACGGCGACAGGAAACTTCACACTCACATAAGTATGTACCTTTATTGAGTTACAACGTTTTGAAGAGACTGCCCAGCTCATTGAGGCCCAGTTGTCAAGTAGATATTCTGTATGAGGATAAAAAACAATGTGGGTAGAGCATACAGTGGAGATTATTAAACCAATTTCGGTAATAATAGTTTTCCCCTTCTTACTAATTATTTTCTCCTTCAGAATAGCGCTGTTGAATTCCATTTGGGAAATGTTGAATTCTATGTGAAAATGTTGAATTCTATTTGGAAATGCTGTATACAAGTTGTTGTATCATTTTGCGAATATAACAGCTGCAAGAGCTTCACATTCACTGCGGCAGTCTTGCGTGTACGTATTTCAACACTGAATGCCAAGTCAGTATTGAAGTACGCGTAGTTTGGGAAACAACAGCAGTTGTTTGGGAAGAGAAATCGGAGTTTACAATATAAAATACGTAGCATGAAAACTAACCATTTTGTCAATTTCATCTAACAAAATTACAGGGTTGTTAGTGCCGCACTGTTTGAGAGCAGAGATAATTCTGCCAGGCATGGAGGCAACATACGTCCTTCGACTTCCACGTATGTCAGATGCTTCCGCAACGCCACCAAGACAGATTCTACACACAGTAAAGTAACAATAAAAATATATGCAATTTAACATGACAAAAATAAAATAACAATATGATCATGCCAACACCAACAAAATTAGCATGATATCATAAACCGCCATAAAAACCGTAGGGGAATGTGGGGCACAGTGAAACAACAGCTCTAATTCAAATATGTGAAGGAGTTAATTCGAGGAGTTAACTAACACAAGACTGTGCCAAAGTACCCTGTGCTTCACCCAATGCATTTCTGTCTCAATGCCATTCTTCTTCAGGCAGCCATCATACAAAGTGTGTTTTTCGCCTAATGGCGTAAATCATTAAAGCAAACTTTTTCTTCATGTAAGACATAAGTAAAAACGATTTTCATTGCATACTATTGTTGTTTTGAATCAGTTTCCTGTGTAGAATAAGCTGCATGGTTTCCATTGTGTTCTATTGTTTACAATCCAACTGGGAATAAAAAATATGCAAAGACGGCGACTGGGGCAGATTGAAACATAGAAGATAAGGCTCACTGAAACGTTTCAAGATGCCCCAGTCAGATGTTTCATTGTGTCTCATCGCTATAAATAATCATCATCGTAACAGGAATTTCTTCATTCATCTTTCTAGGATGGTACGACACGGAGTGAGAAAACCTGGAAGAGGCCTTTTTTTTTGCTGAGAATATGAAGGAAGCTGTTCATTTGGGTCAAAACTGGTACCTACGTCTATTAGGAGAGGTGACTGAAAAATATTAGGCATGACACACTTAGGTACTAACTATCCTGGTCCTGTTTTTTTGGGTATCTCAAAATAGCTTTCTGAAAAAATGCAGCTGATTTTCTCATCCAACACTTTTTGCGTTTTTGTTTCACAGGGCTCCATGGGTCGCTTCAAAGCACTCCACATATAGGACACAATGGAACAAAATTCCGACAGCAATAAATTTTTGTTGTTGTAATGACTGAGAGATAAACAACTAACTGGAGACTAACGCAATATACTACCAATATGTTAGAAAGTATTTCTATACCTTTTACACTACAATAGATTTAATATTAAAGTCAGGCAAAATAAAAACAAAAAACGCTGCAAAGTCCTTGTCACTTGGGTTTATTATTCTACCGGATATACCTTTTTTCCTGGACATACCGCATTTCCTTCATGCGCAGTAATTTAAATAGTTATTATTCACCCGCTAATACTACGTCTAGTGTTATTATACAAATTTATGGTGATTTCAGACAATTTCCTAGGTTTAGGTTAGGTAGGAACCTCAATTCTTCACTCTTTGGTAAAAATCAAAATCAACTTCATATTCGGTCTTCTTGCCCTAAAAAACATGGAAAACGATACATCACAAGCTCGTGTTCACTAAAACCTCAAAAAAAACCTCGAAAATCCCTATTTTTACACTCATTTTTCTCTTATAACGCCCCTGGGTGTATTCCGATCGGGCTGCGAGCTTTGGACCCAAATGTGTTCCCACATGGGGACCCAAACTATGTGCGGAAGAACGACGATTTTATACCAACATTTAACGTAAATTCAAGGCTGAAACTTCGTTAAAACCTAAATTTTCCATTCAATGGTCAAAATCGACTTTATATTCGGTCTTCTCGTCGTAAAAAAATATGGAAAACGATACCTCAAACCCTCATGTTACTAAAAGACAAAAAATACCTATTTTATACCCATTTTTTTACTCATAAAACCCTTGGATACATTCCGATCGGGCTGAAAAGTTTTGGGACACAACTAGGGCCCAATTGGAGCATGTGCACGAAAGAACGAATTTTTTAGACCAAAAATGAAGCCGGTATGCATGACAGGCAGACGGACATTGCATTTTCTGAATCTACGCACCTTGAAACGTAAGAGAAAAATATTTTAGGGGGTGTTATAAAAATTGTTTGCTGAGCGAATACATAGGTGTATTCACAGAATAATAAACCAGAAGTGTTTCATTGTGCCCCTCGTTCCCCTACTCTTCTGCTGGGAGTTCCGAGTTTTGAAAATTTCAACTCCTACTTTTTCAGTGAGGCCGAGCTTCGAGGACCAACTGTACGGCGAATTTCATCAATTTTGGTTCGTGATAACTAAAGGAAATGCCAATACGGCGGATGGGCGGATCTTTTTTCATTCTATTTTCGGATTCTACAAAGGTACCTTAAAAACGCTGCAAAGTCCTTGTCACATGGGTTTATTATTCTATTGGACATACCTACAGAGATGTTGGCTGTTTATTTATTGTTTCTTTCATATAAAATAATTGAAATAGCTATTTCTGGTGGTTTCCACCAATTTTGGCCCCCAAAACACGAATAAGGTAGGTAGGTACGCTCTTTTTTTTATATTTTTTTTTATATTTTTTTTTAAATAAGTTATCTCTGATCATTGATAGTACCATTTAATCGTCTTGATCCACCTGTTGACACTTTTTCCAGTGTTATTCTACAAATTGATGGTGATTTCAGACGATTTCCCAGGTTTTTTACTCATAAAAAATCAATTTCGGGACCTGAACATCTGGTAGAACCTCAATTTTCTACTCTTTGGTCAAAATCGACTCCATATTTGGTCTTCTCGTCCCCCAAAACATGAAAAACGATACCTTAAAAGCTCATGTTACCAACATGTTGCTAAAACGCAAAAAGTACCTATTTTTACACACATTTTCACTCATAGCACCCCATGGTATATTCCGATCGGGCTGAAAAGTTTCGGGACACAACTAGGGCCCGAATGGAGCATGTGTGCGAAAGAACGATTTTTTTAGACCGAAAATGAAGCCTGTACACGTGATACGGCGGACGGACATTGCATTTTTGGAATCTACGCACCTTGAAACGGAAAAGAAAAATTTTTGAGGGGATGTTATAAAAATTTTTGCTGAGCGAATACATAGGTGTATTATTCACAGAATAATAAACCAAAAGCAAACAAAAAAATGTCGTGTGTGTGCTACATTTCAAGGAAATTTCGCAATGATGCTGTATAATAAACCCTACGTTAGTAAACCATGAGTAGCTAATCACATATCTACCTTGAAAAAAAGAAGAAAAAAAGGAATACATTTTTCCCCCCTTTTGCACCGAGAACAAGAAAAACGTTGACAAACGAATATTATCTACACTTCTACACAGACTTGAGAGCTCGAATTGGTCTCAATCGAGGCAGAATATTACTGTCTTCGTCGTTTCTTTCATTCAAAAACCACTTCGGACAGTGCACACGAATAATAAGGAAATCTTGAATGTATTCTGCAGGTTTAGGTAAGTGGTAGCAAGTGTTTCTCCTCTTCCACAACAGTGCTGTGCGCCACAGGGTTCTTTCGAGCCAATTGAAGTAGGTCCTAGTAGATAAGGTTGACTCGAGTTTATATTCATCGATTCTTTACCTGTGAAACTTCCTGCCGAGAATGCTGGCGATCGAGCGACCGAAGCTGGTCTTCCCAACACCTGGGGGCCCAACGAAACACAGTATTGGCCCTTTAAGTTGACTTTTCTTCAACTGCCTCACTGCCAAATATTCCAAGATCCGGCGTTTGATTTTAGATATACCATAATGGTCACGATCGAGTTCCTAGAACAAAATGGGTATGTACAAATGAATTCGAAGATTTCAGGTCGAAATTAGATTCCAATTTATTGTTTCTGGTGTCAAAGAGAATCATCACCCTTATCCTGGCAATGCTAAGTAATGTTTAACACCACTTCTACAGATTTTTTAAATAATCTGGACAAATTTTCTAGCTTTTGTCCGAACTTCCCTCGACCTACAATCTGTGAACAGGGTGGCAACACTTTGACCCTGTTCTTATCATAATTATCAACGTTATCAGAAGTCTGGCACTCGGGGATCCTTGTTGTCCTCTCCCAGCACTTCCTACCGTTTCTTTAATTAACCACACCCAATAACAGCACTGCCTAGTGCTTCCAGCAAGTCTAGGATGTTACACTATTCACTATGATCAGTCAGCAATGTTATTACTTTAGCTACACAATGATAACACTATCATTATATTTGTTAATGTTTAAGAATATATTATAGATACATGAATAAATTATAGTAAATTATATACATAGGTATTTATATATTATAAATCCAATGGGTGATGAGTATTGAAACCAGAGTTGAAATTCTCCAGTAACATGACAAACCTCTTTGGCCTTATTGACGTCTATTTCATCGAGCGAACTTTTACTCCAGGGCAGACTGACCAAGGTTTCAAGATAATTTTGTAAAACAGAATATTCACTGCTGTGACTGCTCATAGACTGAAGTCGGGCGAAATCGACCATTGCTGTTTTCTTCACAGCTGGCGGCATTTTAGCAGTCCTGAAACCAATGATAACAAAATCAGATCAGATCAGATAACAAAACTCTCAGATCAGATAACAGAATTTCAGATCAGATAACAAAACTGTATTTTTGAGCGAATTTAACAGGTTAAAGAGCTAAACTATTCATAATGACCCCCAAGAGTTTTATTGGTGAGCAGGAAGGGGTGTTGGTTACGCACAATGATAAATATGTAACTGGATACATAACTATGCGTTGATGAACTCAGAGAAATACAAATTATTATTTTAAAGTACCAATAAAAAAATTACTGACGACAAAAGTCATCAGCATATATATTTGGGTAAGAATCAGTTGAAATCTGGTGTCAAAACCGTAGAAATGTTTTCTTTGTTACCTACACTAATTATTAGTGTGAAAGGTGGCAACCGGAGAAAAAAAATTCTTTTTTAAATCGAAATTCATATATCTATATAGCAGAGGAGCAGGAGTCGGTCTCATTCAGCGCTAAATTTGATTCTTTACGGAAAACAGTGTGACTGACCCCGAAGCTGATAATATCAAACAGTAATTTTAATCTCTGCATCGCGAACTTTTTGGTTTATTATCTTCAGTTGCATGAAAACCAAATGTTTAGCCCCTCCTTCAACATTTGATGGTTTGCGTTTCAAGGTACACACGCAGAATCAGAAAATTGAAACAATTTTCCGTCCGTCCTCCATACTCGGCACTTTCCTTAGTTGCCATGAACCAAAATTAATGAAATTCGGTCTGTAGGACCTAGTTGGTCCTGGAAGTTCGGCGTCACTATCACATTTTCAAAACACCGTAGCTTGAAAACTTTTTAATAGAAATCTATGGTTTTTGTGAGATTTTTAAATTTATTCCGAATTTTAGGATTTTTGAGGCCACTCGGAGCACTGCACGTCCAACCTCCATTCACAGTAAGACATTTGGCTTCTTCAAAGTGAGCGTGAATCGCATGGTAGGGTATAATACGTAACTCCAGATCAGATATCATTGACAGTTGACGGAAAGACAAAATGTTAGAGGTTTTTTGAGGTTTTAGCGGTTAATAAACTATTTCAGGTAGGGATATTCGGGATCTGCAACACTTTTCATACGCATGGGGTGGAGAATGGTTTTTTGCTGTGGAAACAACAATATATCAAGTGCGAAGAGAGACCCCTCGACCAGGAAGTAGTGATGGGCGTTGAATAATGGAACCGCTTAGAATAACCAGTTACCGACCGAGAACCGTTACGAGAAGCCGTTAGTTATTGGAATAACTACTTCGCTTCTCCTGGGCACTGGGCTTGGGCAGTACTAAAGAGACAGTGCCTACCGGCTAGCCGCACATAGATAATTGTCTCGTTCTCCCACCCTTTGAGGTGGGGATGGTACTGAGTAACTACCAGCAACCGATAACGCTTTACCTCGTAACCGGTTATCGACTTCCTGACAGTTATCCATCAGCTTTAGACCTTTCACTTCCCTTTGACGTGAGATGGTATTACGCTATAGGACACAGCGTACCTGTAGCAATAACTCTGTACCTAACAGGTTATCAACAATTCATTTCTATTATATTTTTGGTTAGCAACTGTATGTAAGTCTCGCCTTATTCTATTTCACATTGTATTCTACTGATCTCTTCTCACTTTTTACTTCCTTATTCTCTTCCTAATCTTATGTTTTAAAATTGTATTGTACCTATTTATTGTAAGTTCAAAGGCCTTTAATTTAGTTCCCTTATTGCATATTACATTTCAATCCAAGGTGATTTAAATCCTATTTTGAAACGAATAAAGTTTACAAGCCCCATCAGTGTAAGTGACAGTTCGCAAGATGAATCAATAGGTGGATCGAACGAATGTTTGTCTCTCTACTCCGTGGGTGAACAGCATACCCATCCGTAAACTCGCAAACGGTTATCAGAATAACCGGTTATCGGAACCGGTTACTGAATGACGCGTTATCAGAAAATAAGGCTTTAACCACCACAACCAGAAAGGCTAAGGAAGTCTGCTACAGTGTCTCAAGCAATCACAAAAGGGCTATAACTCCCATTGTTTCTTCCCTTTCCCCTGCCTAGGTACCTACGCCTAAGTCTTCCAAAACGACCCTAACGACCTTGAAGTAGTTGAAACAGAGCAATGAAAGAAAATGACTTACTCGATTTTATCACCCAAGCCTGCATCTCTTTGCGTGTTATCACCAAAAGGGGACGATATGAACCTGACGGGCTTGGCGCGGTTTGATGAAAGTTGATTGGGTTTGAATACAGTCATGTGCATTAAGGCCCTGCGTGGTATCGGTAGCTTGGCTGCTGCAAAACGTCAGAAAACGTGAAAAAATAATAAAAACCGAGCTGTCGATAAAATTACAATGAAAGAAGAGAAAAGAATAAGGTTATCCACAATTATTATTCTCAGTTAGGTATATTCATATTATGAAGGACAAATAATCAAGTAGGTACATGCATAGTATGCATAATGTACAAGGTTACTGAAAGTCGCTACATTAATCCTGCCTAACGATAGGTTTGGCCCGTTGTTCAGTTGGTTGTCAAATTACATAAAAATATGATTCCGAGCCACAGCAGGTTTTTGTGTTACACTAATCATTATAATTTAGTAAATACCTCACGTGGCAATTTTCAAAAAATGTCGAACAGAAGTAGGTACTAACAGGCTATTTTTGTCAGTTACAAATTCTCTGTTTTTTGACCAAATTCTGTTCAATAACGGAAATTAACACTTTCTGACCACATAATGAATTGTTTATGTCGGGAAGTATAGGCAGAAAACGAGTGTAAAATTTTGATTACAGAGTTCCCACTAGAAACGACGTATTAGGTGGATGGATGGAACCACAAATGTATAAATAAATTAAAAAACATTTCGTCAAAATCAAACCGAGGGGAGGTTCAAATCACAGCAAAGGTTCTTGAAGGTTGCCATTTCTAATGTTGGTTTGTTGGCAGCAATGAAAACCTTCGCCTCCTTGGGCCAAACGCCAACCAGATGTCAACAGACCTCGTCATTTCTTGCCACAGTTTTACTTCAAATCACCCACACTTGAAAAATATCGCTCTGTTTTGAAAACGAGCTTCAAACTACCATTTTCCCAAGAGTTCTGAACTTTTTTCCAACACAAAGTTTGACGAAAATTCCCCATTTCCCTTAGTGCTTAGAATTCATGTCGGGACTATCCATTACTTGAATTAAACGTTGTATTAGTATAAAGAGACATAAACTAGATAATTTCAAGTATAAAATGTTTCTAATATACTTTACCAGCAACGTATTTGTCCAATAAATGAACGAATGTAAAAAGCCGTTCAGACAAAGACAGTGCTTCCAAAATCGCCAATTTATCTTCAAACGAAAACTCCAAATTGTCAGCCATTTGTTCAATAGTCACGTCGAAGTTGAGCCTTTTATTTAGATTGTGGTAGAGCTATGACAAGCACAATCAGAGACAAGACAATAAGCATTATTGCCGAATAATAATGAAATAATTGCCAACGCTAATTTCAAACACAATCAATTTATTTCACATACCATTTACCTCTGCAAAATTTGTTGAATTGTAGGGGGAAATGAAGATTCGTATGAAATAATTTTATAACTAACTACTCTCTACGCACTAAAATAACTACTAGGTACAACAGCTCCTTTCGGATTTACTCAGAGTTACTCACATAGTTTACTACAGCTGAACTCATGTTCCTTCTTTCCAACAGCTTCATGAGGTTGTCGAAAGACTCTGGAAAACAACCACAAATAACGCATCACGTTTTGAAAAATAGAAAGAAACAACGGCAAAGCGAGCTGCCCCGCTCCTCAGGTTGTCCTTTTGCACAGCCTAATGCTCCGCACATGGCGGTAATTGTAAGTCTGTGACCTTCTTCTTTGGTCTTATGCAAACAGGAAGTACGGATTACTCTCACTGCGCCTCGAAGTACGATTAGGAATAAGTTCAGGAGGTAGACCTTGCGAATTTCTAACGTTGAAAGAAGTCTACCAGTAACTGCGATGCTGTCCGTCTTCCTACAAACCACAGCACTTTCGCCTTCTATGCCTGAACAGCGGATTGCCACACTAAATATGTACCCATTTTTTTCTGGAGGACCGCAGTGTCTTGGTTATCCTCGGTCGACACCAGAGTTAGGCAGTAATTAATTACATGAACAAAAGTGGACTATACTTTCAAAACACGAAAAGAAGTGGTTTCAAAGAACAATTACTCTGAAGTAATTGTAATATTCAATTACAATAACTGTAATCGTTCTAAGTAATTGCAATTAATTCTTTGAAGTACTGTTAACTGTAACTGAGGCTCTCAATTACAATTACTACTTGACGCAATTATTACAACTACCATTAATTCAAGTTATATGAATTAAAACTACATGTAATTGTAGTTGTAGTAATAGAATTACAAAAAAAAAAATGAACAAACGTAAACCCTGCCACATTTTCACTCAACAACCTCTCGGGTTAAATAAATTCGATCTCCTAATTTACTATCATTAACAATATTGGCAAACATTTCAAGAGAATTCGGTCTCTTTAACCTCAATTTTATAAATGAAAGTATGTCACAGTGGGCCCCCGGGTCCCGCCTAGACGACAGGAGTGCAAAGACGTCAGAACTTCCGGAATCTTTGAAAAATCATAGAAAAAGGACTACTCATCACAGGAAAGTGCGGTTAGTGTCGGTATTATCAGGATGGAATCTACTTTCATTTAAACAAATAAATAAAAACTTAGAACTTAGAAATTAGAACGACTGGCAGGATCCGAAACATGTCCCCGGGTTGATGGATCACCACAATGTCTACCCACCCGGTATGCACCTGCCCCTTATTCATTCACAGTCCTCATGAACTACGAAGGTTTTGCTCAAACATTTCGGTGAAACCAAAGACCCAGTGTTGAGTCTTTACGCTTGTGTCACGCCGTCCAAACGTGTTCATAAGTGGGCGGGAAGACTTCCAAAATAAATTCCGGTCTTAAAAATGAATGCTACCTAATAACAGTAACACAAGCTGGTACCTCAAGCCCAATCCTACCACATAACACTCGATACAGCTAACAATAAAAACCAGCTTGAGACTTCTTACCGATAGGGTCATCATGCAATCGGATATAAGCCATAGCGTAGGCACTTGATAATGAAGCCTTCCTCTCAACAATCATCCTTTTTTCGGCCTTGAATGACAATTCGTACTCATTTGTGTCTAGTTCTCTTGAGTAGCTGATGAACCTGGCGTATGTTCCAACCATTCCAGGTTTCAAAGCCTGTTGAAAACACCACGAGATTATTACTACAATTACCAAGACAGACTACTTGAGACCGGCAGCGAAGAGTGACCTATTAATATCCAAGTCAATAAAACTAGTCTTATAACATAACCTATTATAATCTGATTGTAAACACTCGAGGTGTAGACACACTTAATGTCAGTCAACTAATCGCAACTGTGTGAAGATGGGTGAAGTTTTTACCACCAGATGTTGTTGAAGATTATTACCAACCAACATAACTTATAAAGATAAATAATGATGACTATACGAACTAACTGATTATAATATAATGTGTTAGTCAATAATGGGGCTATCGCGATTTGCGCAAAGTATGCACTTATCTTCAATAAAAACGGCAAAAAAACTCAATTACCGCGGACTGCACGCATTTTGTACGGGGTGCATTGCGCATAAAAAGATGATTTTTTGAATTCTTGTACTATACTGCGGAAGGATTTACCCAAAATAACAGGAGGAACTCTTCACCGTTTCGCTCCTTTATTTCAACTAGTGATGGACGTTGAATAACGGAACTGCTTAGGATAACCGGTTATCGACCAAGAACCGGTTATTGCGATAACCGGTTACGAGAAAACGTACGTTAGTGGAATAACTACTTCGCTTCTCCTAGCAAGGGAGGTGGTTGCCTTTACTATCCGCACACAGGTAACTGTCTCGCTCTCGCACCCTTTGATGATGGGATGGTATTGAGTAACTACCTGCCGCCGATAGCGCTTTGCCTTGCAACCGGTTACCAACTTCCTGACAGTTATCCATCAGCTTAGGACCTTTTGCTTCCCTTTGACGTGTGTATTGTACGCTGTAGGACACAGCGTACCTATAGCGATCACTCTTTACCCTTCACTCCGTACGTAACAGTTACCTACCTATTTTAGGATGGTATCCTTCAGCTTACCTAGTGCCCTTCAAAATTAATAACGTTAAAAATGTTGAAGGGTTAAAGACTAGTCCCATAATGTTTCGCATTCCAGTTTTTGTGATGTAGGAAGTTCAAAAACGTAATTCAAGATTTTATCTACCTATCACATTAAACTGTAGATGGGTACCTACCCATAGTTACCGACCTACTAAACTCAATTTTATGGGATCCCAGGGAGGACAGACGGATTTTTTTTATTTTTGTTTTGTGAGATTAGGAAATTCTAATAATTTTATTCCTCTATCAACAATTTATTTCTATTACATTTATGGTCAGCATTTGTACGTAGCCCCATTAGTGTAAGTGACAGATTCACAGAATGAAGCAATGAGTAGGTATCATACGACGAACTTTTCGTCATCCTTCTCATGTGAACATTCATGTTTGTCTACCCCATCCCTAAACTGGTAACTGGTTATCAGAATAACTGGTTATTGGAACCGGTTACTGACCGATAACTGTTAGCGAATAACGCGTTATCAGAAAATAACGCTTTAGCCCATCACTAATTTCAACTCACCTATAGATTCATCAACCATCCCCTAATCGATACTCTCTCCATAGAATCGATACAGTACACCACTCTTTTTTCAAAGTAAAACAAAGTATTACAAAATCGAATGCTCAAAAATTATCTGAAAAAAATACAAAATCGAATGCTAAAAAAGGCATTACAAAATCTAGGCATTACAAACATTATAGAAAATCAGAATCCGGAAAACTGTACAAGAGACACTCCCGAGAACAAAATATATAAAAATGCTTTAATCATGAAAAGGATTCTAACCATTATTACCCACAGAACAACTATAAATTATGTAAGTATCCATACTTCCACAGCTTTTTTATTCTTCAACCCTCAGTCACGTCACGCCATCCCGTAATCGATACTCTCTCCATGCGATCGATAAAGTACAATATTGTGTGAGGAAAAAATTATGGGGGGAGGCCCCCCCCCCGGCTATTCGAGTGAGCTTTAAATTTTTTCTTCGTGAATCTATCGGTTATGGAATTTATTGGAATGAATGCCGAAATTCGTGGCAAAAGTAGTTAAGGTGTTCGTACTTGATCAACAAATCACAATCCCCACAGGTACGTACCAAGCTGCCAGAGAGTGATGGTATCAATCCAACATACAAGGGCAAGCCATCCTGTTTATTTTTTCGGTTTTTTACTAAATCTTGGATCAGCCCTTTTCTGAAACATACAACATACAATAAAACAATCTTTGAATTAACTATAAACGACAAACAAATCGCATGTTGCACCTGCAGTATTCGATAGATGCTTTGAGAACTCATAAAATGTCGTTTCAAATTAATAGAGTTCAGTTTCAGTTTTTCTAAGTACAATATTTTTCTGGTTCGAACCCTATAGCCCTGTAACCTAAAATCCTCTAGGTTCCACCTGAGATTTTTCCGTTTTTCGTTTATTCGGTCTTGAAAGCATAGGTAATGAAGAACACTGCAAATTCTTACACAACGGTTATTCTCCATAGATCTGTATAGGTCACTGTGCTGTTCGCAATACCTACCCTTGAAATGCACAAGGGTTTTCTTGGTTCACTGATCACCAAGCGCCGACCAACTCCGTTGTGAATTTTTTTCCTTCTTGTACCTATCAACATATAGAAGCTACCATATTTCGTTCAACTCAACGAGTAGGAGTAGGTATCTCACAACAAGAAACTCGACTTTATAAAACCGTGCGTGATTTGAATCAGCTGTTCCCTATCACTGATACGAGGCTGGAGTAAAGCTAGGTTCACATGGAGACGCAATTCCGGACGGCAATCCGGCACGGCAACGCATTTGCCGGAATTTTTGCCACAGAGGCGTTCACATGGCAGCGGAGTGAGTCATAACAAAATGCAATCGCGAAAAACAAACAGTTGCTCGAACTCGAAACCGCAGAATCAACCACATAATGTCGAATTTCAATATATGGCTGAACAACCAAACAAGAAAGGTGTGCGCAGTAACCTCCGCACAGATCCGGCAACTGATCCGACAGCGGAAAATATCTGGAGATTTTGATATAGTATCCAAGACACTGCGTTGCAATAATCCATTTTGCGTTGGCCAGTAGAATTGTAGAACGCATAGCCTTGCCGGACTGCCGTCCGGATTTGCGTCTCCGTGTGAACCTAGCTTATAGCTAGCAATTCCGGACGGCAATCCGGCACGGCAACGCCTTTGCCGGAATTTTTGCCGCAGAGGCGTTCACATGGCAGCGGAGTCATAACAAAATGCAATCGCAAAAAACAAACAATTGCTCGAACTCGAAACCGCAAAATCAGCCACATAATGTCGAATTTCAATATGGCTGAACAACCAAACAAGAAAGGTGTGCGCAGTAACCTCCGCACAGATCCGGCAACTGATCCGACAGCGGAAAATATCTGGAGATTTTGATATAGTATCCAAGACACTGCGTTGCAATAATCCATTTTGCGTTGGCCAGTAGAATTGTAGAACGCATAGCCTTGCTGGACTGTCGTCCGGATTTGCGTCTCCATGTGAACCTAGTTTATAGCTATAATATAAGCTAGGTTCACATGGAGACGCAAATCCGGACGGCAATCCGGCACGGCAACGCATTTGCCGGAATTTTTGCCGCAGAGGCGTTCACATGGCAGCGGAGTCATAACAAAATGCAATCGCAAAAAACAAACAATTGCTCGAACTCGAAACCGCAAAATCAACCACATAATGTCGAATTTCAATATGGCTGAACAACCAAACAAGAGAGGTGTGCGCAGTAACCTCCACGCAGATCCGGCAACTGATCCGACAGCGGAAAATATCTGGAGATTTTGATATAGTATCCAAGGCACTGCGTTGCAATAATCCATTTTGCGTTGGCCAATAGAATTGTAGAACGCATAGCCTTGCCGGACTGCCGTCCGGAATTGCGTCTCATGTGAACCTAGCTTTAAGCAGGGTTCACATCCATCCGGAGCCGTCCGGAAATACGGATAGGGGAAGCTAGTGAAAAGCAGTGGAAGGGATGGAGGGGAATCGCGGAAGTTGGGAAGGCGTTCATAACCATCCGGAATTTTGGCTGACAACTCGTTTCCCGCGCTTCCTCCCACAGCTGTTTCGGTTGCCGACGCCATTCTGTATACGCAGTAGTGAACTGCGCAGATGCGGAGCGGAAAATATCTGAAAAATCAGATGCGTACAGTTCGCTTCAAAAGACGTGCTTCTCCGGAAAGAATATTCCCCCCTCCCCAGCTGATGTCCAACCAATCAGCTGCTCGTACGCACTTTCCGGATGGATGTGAAGCAGGGTTCACATCCATCCGGAAAGCTATCCGGAAAGTGCGTACGAGCAGCTGATTGGTTGGACATCAGCTGGGGAGGGGGGAATATTCTTTCCGGAGAAGCACTTTTGAAGCGAACTGTACGCATCTGATTTTTCAGATATTTTCCGCTCCGCATCTGCGCAGTTCACTACTGCGCATACAGAATGGCGTCGGCAACCGAAACAGCTGTGGGAGGAAGCGCGGGAAACGAGTTGTCAGCCAAAATTCCGGATGGTTATGAACGCCTTCCCAACTTCCGCGATTCCCCTCCATCCCTTCCACTGCTTTTCACTAGCTTCCCCTATCCGTATTTCCGGACGGCTCCGGATGGATGTGAACCCTGCTTGAACCCTGCTTTATACAGTTTAATTCGCGTTCATGTTCTTGTTTTTGGTTAGCACTTGGGGCCTCACTGTGGACAACCGACTTGCCTCATGCGATGCAAAAATTTTTAACTATTTAGGTAATGATGTATCAAAAACACAACCCTTCAATAAAAGTTTTCGAGTAAGGGCGTTTTGATTAATTGCATCCCCTATTTTTCACACTTAGGACAGTAATGCCCAGCTTCGAGCCCAACTAAATTCCAGACTATGGGACCACCATACCAAATTTCATCATTCTGGTCTATGCGAAGTGCCGTGGATGGCGGACGGATTTTGGTTTATTATTTTCAATAATGAACCATTGGAATCGAGCATGAAAAAAAAAATTCTTACCCCACCTCAAAATTTGATGGTTTACGTTTCAAGGTATGTAGAATCCAAAACTGCAATAAAAAACGCTGCAAATCCCTGCACAACGGTTTATTATTTTGTATAGAATACCCTTCTGTTACAGATCACAGCTCTATGTATAGATAACCCGTCTATATAATATGATTTATGTACTATTCTATACATATAATGTAGATCGCAGACCCTCCGTAGGTTAGTACCTAACCCCGTACACGTTACTACGTACCTACCTAAATCACGAGTTAAATGTTGCTAAAATAATTCTGCCGATGACAAACAGTACCTAACAAAAAGAAACACACATAATGAAGTTCTGAAAAGAAATTGTTGATGGGGAGTGAAAAAAGTTGCAAAAGTACCTACCAACAAACTACACCCCCTTCTACGTAGATGGTATAATGAACCGTTGTGTAATAATTTACCGTTGAGTAATGATTTACCGTAGTAATAATTTACCCATCAATAATACTTCAACGTTTGTTCAAGTTTCACTACCTACCAACAAACTCCAAAAGAGCCATCATTTTTCAAGCGAAATAATATCACAGAACAACCAACTCGACTTCATACTCCGCCAATATAATCAGGTGATCCCTACCAATGATTGGCCGTATTCACAAATTCCTATTGTGGGCGCGTCTCTGGTTACGAGATTTGGTTTGAATTGTATACAATTTCATTCACACTGGAGTCGAAAATGCCTGTCGGTGCAAACTTCGGGGCCTTACTGTGAACGAACGGCTGGACGTACGATGCTCCGGATGGTCTTAAAAAACTCGCAAGTTCAAGAACTATTTAAAACCGTAAAAATATTTACGTAAAAAAAGGTATAGGCGTTTTGAAAATTTCAACCCCTATTTTGAACCCCTTAGAGATGACTGACAGTAACGTCGAGCTTCGAGGACCAACTAGACGCCGATCGGAACCTATAACCCGAATTTCATCAATTTTTTTTCATGGTAACTAAGAAAAGTGGCCCGTACGGCGTACAGCGTACGGCGTACGGCGGACAGACAGAAATATTTTTATTGCAGTTTTGGATTCTACATACCTTGAAACGTAAACCATCAAATTTTGAGGGGGGGTAAGAATTTTTTTTTTCATGCTCGATTCCAATGGTTCATTATTGAAAATAATAAACCAATATTTCTGTCTGTCCGCCGTACGCCGTACGGGCCACTTTTCTTAGTTACCATGAAAAAAAATTCGGGTTATAGGTTCCGTTCGGCGTCTAGTTGGTCCTCGAAGCTCGACGTTACTGTGAGTCATCTCTAAGGGGTTCAAAATAGGGGTTGAAATTTTCAAAACGCCTATACTATTTTTTTACGTAAATATTTTTACGGTTTTAAATAGTTCTTGAACTTGCGAGTTTTTTAAGACCATCCGGAGCATCGTACGTCCAGCCGTTCGTTCACAGTAAGGCCCCGAAGTTTGCACCGACAGGCATTTTCGACTCCAGTGTGAATGAAATTGTATACAATTCAAACCAAATCTCGTAACCAGAGACGCGCCCACAATAGGAATTTGTGAATACGGCCAATCATTGGTAGGGATCACCTGATTATATTGGCGGAGTATGAAGTCGAGTTGGTTGTTCTGTGATATTATTTCGCTTGAAAAATGATGGCTATTTTGGAGTTTGTTGGTAGGTAGTGAAACTTGAACAAACGTTGAAGTATTATTGATGGGTAAATTATTACTACGGTAAATCATTACTCAACGGTAAATTATTACACAACGGTTCAGTATACCATCTACGTAGAAGGGGCTGGAGTTTGTTGGTAGGTACTTTTGCAACTTTTTTCACTCCTCATCAACAATTTCTTTTCAGAACTTCATTATGTGCGTTTCTTTTTGTTAGGTACTGTTTGTCATCGGCAGAATTATTTTAGCAACATTTAACTCGTGATTTAGGTAGGTACCTAGTAACGAGTACGGGGTTAGGTACTAACCTACGGAGGGTCTGCGATCTACATAATATGTATATAATAGAATAGTACATATCATATTATATAGAAGGGTTATCTATACACAGAGCTGTGATCTGTAACAGGAGGGTATTCTATACAAAATAATAAACCGTTGTGCAGGGATTTGCAGCGTTTTGTATTACTTTTGTGTATAATATGCAGATTCTACGTTAGGTACTTACCTTGAAACGTAGCGGGTCAATTGCCCTGCTTGATTCCAAATGTTTATAATAAATTGAAATTGGTGTTATTATGTTCAAAAAACACAGTAGAATATTTGGAGTGAAGATCAAGTAATGAGCGATTAGGCACTTACTCAGCAGATGATGACTTCAACTTTCCAAGACGCCCAGGCAAAACGACGGACGGAATAAACAAGATAGGAACGGGATCGCGAAGGGACATTGTGATATGCGTTGGTCACAGCTCGCAGGATACACATACACCTATTGCAGATCTAGAAATCTAAACTTAACCAAAATATCTCAAGTTCACATGTATTGTATACTAGAGACGAACGGAAGATTTATGCATGTGCATGACAGAACCATGGAAGAAGCGAAGAAGAGAGCACAGAAAACAAAACACTACTATACTACGTATAGTATAGTCAGGGTTGCCAACCGTACCGTATTTTACGGGACAGTCCCTTATTTTGTCCATTTGTTCCATGTCCCGGCGAAACCCTTCCCGGGACGCTATTTGTCCCGTATTTCAGGGTATCGTGATTTATTATTTTCAAGTGATTTAATTTTAGAAGTGTGATGCGTTTAATATTTTGTTTGTAGAAAAACTTATTTTGGATTAGAAATACTAAAAACAGAACGTGATCTATTATTTTATATTAAACAAAGCCACTGTTGGAATAAGCGTTATATTTCCGATCAAAATATGGCCCTAACATAAAAAAAACCACAGTCATGCAGCATGGCTATAAGAGCGAATTTTCGAAGTTTTCGGCATCTTCCTCCTCCGCCTAAAATTTTCTGAATATTAATTTTCGGCCAATGTTTTCCCAACTTGATACCATACAAAATTAAAACAGGAGTAGTTTTACGCAAAGTAAAATTTGGGGTGGAAGGAGGGGGAGGGGGAAATCAAAAATGTTTTGAATACCAGAAGAGTAGGTATTGGGTACCTACGTAACAAATTTTTTGTTCCATTTTTTGCCGAGTAACACCTCGGTTTGTAGATTTTCCAACGCTGAACACGATGGTGAAGTCAGAATTGCGATATCCCATTCCGTTATCAGATTAGAGCAGACGAACCAGGAAGAACATCTCAAGAAATAACCACGTTCCTTCATCTTCAAAGTGCTCCAGTTTGAGAATGGAATGAGATATCGCAATTCTGATTTCACCATCGTGTTCAGCGTACAAAAAACTTTAAAATGAGGTGTCACTTGTCAGACTGTTTCATTTTGGGAATTTATGGGTAATTTCCCCCCCCTAAAATTCCCCAAAACTCCCCCTTAGAGTGACCCGATTCTGCCCATCTTCGAACTTAGCCTGTCGATTGCCAAGACAGATTTTTCGTGCAAATTTGAACTTTTTATCTCAATTCTATCGAGAGTTATCGTCTGGAATGACACATACATATATAAATATATAAATATATAAATATATATATAAATATATATATAAATATATATATATATATACATATAATTTTTGGTGTCTTTCGGCAGTGAATTCAGGATGGTCTGAAACGGATTTTGGTATAAAAATCTTTCGGAAATTCGAGTTTTAAAAATTTTGGACCGAGAACAATAGCTTCCTTTTCTTCGAAAATTCGCTAAAAAGAAGTGCAGAATACACATTATTATGATGCCTTTTATATATTGTTTTGAAAAATTATTTGGAATTGACTGAGAACAGAAAGTTACCTGTTATTTTATAATTTGTTCCTGTCTAGGTATTTTGTTCATGCCATTTTCTCGGTAATTTACTTGTAGGTAGGTCCTTTCCTTACCTAAAATGTTTCCTTTCCTTTAAAAATATACTTAGGTACCTGAAAAATAAAACATTGAAACAAAGGTATTCCGTCTATTTTTTGTTTGTCTCGCCTATTTGACCTGAAGTGAGTAGTGTGCTGTTCAACATTATTTTAGGGCTAGGATTTTGCATGTTTTGCATATTTTTTTCAGAAGCCCCAAACATTCATAGAAGTTCGTTTTGATCGTTTTCAGACCATTTGCAACCAAAAAAATCAAAATTTATTTTGCATGTTTAGCATGTTTTGTTTTTTCCCAAATTTTTGCATGTTTTGTGCATGTTTCGTGTATTCTTAGCAATTTTATAGAAAAAATTGACCAAAAATGGATTTTTTAGCTAATTTTTAGGTACAAACCAAACTTTTTTTCAAAAAATAACTAACTAAAACGAGTGGTAGTTTGTTTTCTATAGCATTTTTCAAACTAAAATGGGGTGATTGGCCTCACTCAAGATTCAAAGGCAAAAGAATGCAGGAAACCAGGCTGTCTGGAAAGGCCCGATTCTTTTGTGGGGATTAAAATGGATGGGTTCGTAAGACTCTTACAACCCATCCCTTTGCTTGAGAGATTTTTAATGAAAAGCAATATTGATGATTGCAAATTTATTTATTCACGCATGATATAAAATTTTCAATTTTTTATTTTAAATTAATTTATTTATTATTACTTAGTTTCATAAACTTTTTTCATGATTTTTCAAATATTCTTAACATTTTACGTACTCATTCGTTAAAACGGGGTTCCACAAGCATTCATAGCCTAAAATTAATTTTTCTTTGAATTATTTTTAAAAAAAGATGCTTTTGCATGTTTTGGCATTTTTCAGTGCATGTTTCGCCTCAAATTTTTGCATGTTGATCCGAGCCCTAATTATAATATAAAGGTTGAGGTGTTCATTACTCACCTAGCAACCAGTACCAGGTGTGTGTATATGTATAGGTAGTGTCCCGTATTCTTCTGCCAGCGAGTTGGCAACCCTGAGTATAGTATAGTACGTTCTGGACCTGGAACACCATCGCAGATTGATAAAAGGCCGATAAGAAAGTCTCCTCTTCTTCTTCACTATTTGACTTCCTGACTTGGCCTCGGCTATCCTGTCACAGTTTGTTGGGGGAAACATGCTTATATTATTTTTTCCCTTCATTGGATGTTATTTTAATCTAATGAATTAATTTATTTTCCTAAGGGCGAAGGTAAATTTCATGAGTGCATGAGTTCTTGAACGTCGAGGGCGTTTAAGGGAAAGCAGCTAAAATAATTTTCGTCTTTGAATGTCAAAGCATGAAGCGCGTAAAAACAAACTGTTCATGGGCAACACTAGTTACTGAAGTAAACCGCAATCGTTGAGATAAAGCCTGTGTTCCAGCCTCCGCCAGTGCAGAATCCACGTGCAGATACTTAAAGTGTAGGTATCTGGATTTTTTGATCTTGGACACTCTGGTTTAAAAGTCGTCACGTGCGTAGAGTGTAAACCTGATGAGCCAATCAAATTAAATTCCACGTTTGAGTCTTGTGCGTTTAAAGCTGGGTTAGCGGGTTCACATAGAAGCTTAATCGACGTAAAGCACATCGAATGCGAAGGCCATAAAGGTTTGCAAGGTTCGCATAAAGCGAGTAAAAACGTCAAACTGTTCACATGGACAACACTAGATACGGACGTAAACCGCGTACCTAATCGTCGAGATAAAGCCTGTCCTCCAGCCTCCGCCTGCACAGAGCCCACGTGCAGATCTGTAGTCCCTAAATAAATTATCCTGATGTTTTTATCTTGGACACTCCGGTTCAAAAGTCGTTTCATGTAAAGAGCGTAAACCTCTGGTATTCGCGAAAATGGTGTCTATTTCTCATCAAAATATCCCTCCTATCTATCTCTTCTTCAGCCCCAACACGTTATTCATACCATTTTTTGGTGTATTACCATCACACAAACGGCAGAATTAAAAAAAATTAATAAAATCAGAACTCTGTGTGGACGGAACTTGCGGAAACTACCCAGTTTTTCCTATTTTCACTAACTTCAACCTTGGACAATAAATTCTAGTTTAAAAAAGTTCCAATCGATAAACGGCTATTGAATCACTGAAATTCTCACTTTCCGAAAACTTGACTTTTTTCCGCCCTTGCACTTGTACCACTGGTACGGTGGATGGACGGACATCACATTTTTGGAATGTAACGCACCTTCAAACGTAACAGAAAAAAATTTTGAGGGGACGTTCAATTTTTTTGCTGAGCAAATACACAGGTGTATTATTCACAGAATAATAAATCAATAGACAATGTGATGGGGGTAGGGTTGTTGATATACATGTGCAACCCAAGTAACGAAAGCAGGATGAAATGAGCCCCAAGGCTATATCAATAACTTTTCTGAAACAGGTTCCATAGCTGGTCCTACCACTCGTGGGAGTTGATTTTTGCTGAGTAAACACGCCATTTCTAAGGCAAGAACTTTTGTCCGTTCTGCGATCGTCGCGCGTAACTCGGGTAGTTACACGCACAATTAGCCTTGAGAGGACGTAGGTAGGAACTTCAGCAGAGTAGCATATTATTAACGCTTATTTTAAATGTGATTAAAAATTCCCATGCACTACTGAATCCCAGCGTTGAGTGTCTCAAGTCCTAGTACCCATCAAGTCTGCTCCCTACAAGAGCCCAGCGTTGCCTGGCCCCCAGTCCGGTGAAGGCTGACAGGCAAAAGAACCCAATATCGAGAATATCAGTGGCTCACAATGGTTTTGGTTTACCATTCTGTAAATAAAACACCTACGAATTCGCTCAGCAGAAAATTTTTGGAACATCCCCCTCAAAATTTCTCCTTTTACGTTTCAAGATGCGTAGATTCCAAAAATGCAATGTCCGTAAATACAAATTGACCCTCCTAAAATTCAGCCTTCAGTGATCTACGCAGACGGGGTATCTAAATAATAAAACTGTTGGGTAATAATTTCTTTTTTTTTCAACGTTGTTCAGATCGCTACTTTATTGACCGGAAACTAAGGTCCATAGTGATCGTCATAATAAAGTTACGAGGAAAAAGAACAGCTCCTAACCATTCAGCAGAATCCGAACACTTGAAGCAGAAGACAACAATTCCGAAGTTGAAATGCGCGAATTTGGTGAGGAGGAATTGAAACTAAGAGCACTGTACACAACAGCATCAAAACTAACCATATAATTGGGACCAAGAAGAAAACCAAATAGAGGTCATCAAAGTAATTTATTCAATAAATTTATAGGGCGAATCCTCAAAAATTATGTAAGTAATATTTACAAAGAAAAAGAACGTTTACAGAGTCAATATTTGTAAACTGAAGCCTAACTGCGTCCCACATGAGACAGAACAGAGAAACAACTCAGGATAGCTAAAATCTACGACAGAAATGTAAAAGTGACTCGGCTATTCTTAAATAATCAACGTCTACTTTCAAATTTAATCGCCTCCAATTTCATACGAGTCAAAGATTATAACGGAATAAATTCTTCCAAATCCATGTTTAAAGAAAACAAAATAGTATTTCATTAAAAACGCTATACCTACGTACACAAAACTTTTATAGATAATAATAAATAGCCGACCATTATGCTGGAAAAGTTGTACGAGAAGAAACGGACTCTCCGAAGGTGACGATCTCGTTTCCTGCAACAGATAAAACAATTCCGAATCAATAGAGATTCCATACCTAGAAGAAGATGAATGAATGAATAGGTCAGGATCAAGCAATCATGACTCCTCTGCTGAATTTATCCAATATGTTTATTTTATGCTGTTTATTTTACGCACGGAACGGATACCTGTTTCAGGCTGTTATCCCCCCCCCCCCCCCCCCCCCCCCAATCAGTCCTACGAAAAGAAGAACGAGAGGTGCTACAAAATAATAAAAACTATCTAGAGAACCTATTTATTTGAAACCATTATATTTGACAGAATAAAACAATATCCGATTAAGTTTAAAATTAAACTGAAAGACAATACTAATTGTCAAAAACAGAAATATACCTGTTGCAATGGGTCAAAAAACCGTTCTGGGACACCACAAATCGAAAAATGAAGTTGACATTTTCCATATAATATTATATATATACAGATGTATGAGTAATTCCTGGCTATATCTTACCTTGGTTACTATGTAAAGAAAATCCCCAGTTTCTCCGAAATATCGATAATTACATAATTATAAGGACGAGTTCGAAGACTGGCCATTTTGTCGCGTAAAAAAGGTTCAAATTCACGTTTTTCCATTCAAAAAATCGTCTAAAAACAATGGGATTAACTAATGGATGGGTTGAGAGGAGCCTTTCATTTTCTCCTTTTATCCTCCTCTCAAAGACCCCACCCTCCCTTAAAAGGCCGTTTTCCCTTGGAAAAAAAGAGGGGGGGGGGGGGGAAAGAAGCATCCTACCTTCAGACTCCCATGTCGTGAAAATGAGGACTCATGACTTCAGTTGTCTCTAAGACGGTTCAGCTATTCATGTCTCTAAGACGGTTCGTAGTACTCATGTTAGGTAATGAACCATTTATTTCCAAATTTGAACAGAATCATTCCAACCAATCCAAGGGTGGGATGGAAATTAAGTAGTCAGGGGCTCGTGACGATTATGTGAACGTTGGATGCATTGTGGGCAGTTCCATCCATCAACAGATCTTATGAGGAGTACTCATGACTCATGTTTATATTTTGATTTATTATTGGTTTTCTGTGGTATATTATATACCTATTGGTTTTCTGCGAATAATACACCTCCTATAATGTATTCGCTCAGCAACCGATTTTTCGAACACCTCCTCAAAATGTTTTCTTTCACGTTTCAAGGTGCGCAGATTCCAAAAACACTGCTAAGTCCTTGTCACATGGGTTTATTATTCTATTGGACATACAGAAATATTGGCTGTTCATTTATTGTTTCTTTCATGCGCAATAACTGGAATCGGTTTTTAGTAGTTTCCACCAATTTTGGCCCCCAAAAACGCGAATTAGGCTCCCATTTTTTTAAACAGATTATATCTGATCACTGATAGTGCCATTCAACTGATCTGTTGACACAACTTCTTAACCTTCATCCGCTCGCGTGGGCGGCAAATTGGCCGCCTTTTCGAATTTTCCCGTGTATGCTCGCTCAAAGTATCGTGATAGCCCCAAGAGCGCCATGTATTCTCTAGTTAATATCTTTCCTGCTAGACTACGTTGACTTCCGATCGTGGTGGACACGTCAGCCCAGTCAGTACTGCTCCAAAGTTGGGGACATCAGGTTCGAGCCAATTTGCCGCCTACGCGAGCGGTAACGTGGCAGTTTTCGCATCGCACGATTTTGAAAATGTAAGTAAATATTAATTTTCCTTTCGCATGTATTTTCAACTGTACTAGTTTCACAGTATTCTAGAATATGTGTAGGGCTTCTCATCGATATTTCTTGTCGTACTCTGCTGTATTTTGAACTGAAACATGAATGTTTTGCATCTCGATTTGGAAAGTTCTAATGTTTTGAACTATGGATATTCTAGTTTTGATCTAGCCAGCTTTCCAATGTGATTCAAGTATTTTGAGTTTTAACTCATCTTCCTGAGTAGGTATAATTTTTGTATTTTTGTAAAGTTTTTTTTTTTTTTACTAAAGTTCTAATGTTTTGAACTATGGATATTCTAGTTTTGTTCTAGCCAGCTTTCGTTTTATTTTATTGTCACGTTAGTTATTTGTCGAAATGAAGTAGGATGATTATATTCAAACTTTTGTTACCTCCTTTCAATAGAAAAAGTTGCGAACTGCAGAATATTATTTTAGTGCAGAAAACCTTCAAAGATTGAAAATGTGATTTTGATATATATCTACGTTCTTATTGTGATTGCCATTATCTGAATAAAGAATTTATGATAAAAATGTGCTTGTAATGTTGTGCTGGAGTTCCCTGGTCAAAACTAATTTGGAACAAACGAAGAAAAGTAGTGAAAATTATGAAAAATCAAGGGCGGCCAATTTGCCGCCCACGCGATCGGAAGTGTGACTTCAGGAGAGGCGAGCGGGTGAAGGTTAATTCACCTGTTGGCTTGATCCAACTTGTCTTGATTCACTACTATTGCATTGATTCATCGGCTGACAATACTTCTACTGTTACAAATTTATGGTGATTTGAGACAATTTTCCAGGTTTTTTAACATGGATATGTTTTTGCCCTGGGGGGTCATTCTAAAATTTGCGACCGAAAAAAATGCAACGCTGCAACCGATAAACAATTTGGAGATGTGCGTGTGTAGTTACCGACAATACCCAGCGAAACAATAATGAAATGAGCACAAACCATTTTATTGAACGAATTGGAAGGAATGAATGTGCCTTCTAATAATGAAATGATGATGATGATGTTGGAATTTGTTAGATCCGAATAGTGGTCGTCTACGTGAACGTTCTTACGAGAAGGTTCGTCAGGTGCACACTACTTGTGCAGCTACATAAAGTAAATACCTAGTGAATGTCAGTTAGAATGTCGTCCACTGAACGCTCAAGACGTGTGCGTCAGCGTCGACGAGAAGAACAGGAGCGCGAGGAATTTAATCAATTCAAAAATTTATATCATTTTTCCACTTCATGGAAAAACATTGAAAAGTGGATGTGAAAATACAGCGCCCAAAAACATATCCATGATTCAATGTTTTTCCATGAAGTGGAAAAATTTCGTTTCCTCATTCTTCAATTTAACTCGGTTTGCAATACTTTGAGAAGTAGCCATTTCGTTTTTTTTTAATTCTTAGTTTGTCCAACATTTCATACACTTTTCACATTAGATTTGGTCGATTTTTAGGGTCAAATGTACCGTGCATTAAATTTAGAAAGAATTGGAAATTGTGAAATTTTGTTGAAAATTTGCATGACTTGTTCACCTGACCAATTATTATAATGAGAACAATCAATTTATGCAAAGATTAGCAGATTCGTATTTAATCTCTCGTATTTAAAATTTAAAATAGCACATGAAACATAAAAACTTGAAAAATATTTGTGGTTTTGAGCCAGTTTTCAAAATGTTTAACGAATGAAAGAGTTGCCGTTCATAATTTGTTGGAGGTGGTGTTGGGGTTGGTGGTGGTTTGTTGTTGGAGGTGAATCCTCGTATTATTTACTCATAAAACATGAATTTTGGGAGCTGAACCTTCGTTAAGCCTCGATGACATTGAGCGACTTTACATTCTATTAGCCAGCGAATTCATTATCCGCTAGTAAACTCGCCCAGTGTAATCATGTTCACTAGTTACTAGCAGACTGTAAACAATCTACCGAGAAAAGTTCAAAGCCGGGCAACTTTGCTCGCTATTCGCTGGCGTGTGGGCTTGTTAGCTAGCTGCTAGTGAGATAGCTGCGAGCATCTCATTTGTCTACAAAATATCGACGGTTTCAACTCGCTAGCTAATTGGCTATTGAGCGAGTGGCAAGTTTTGTCATGATCACTATCGCATACGCTGATTCGCCCGTTTGTAAACTCGCTGGCTAGTCAAAATCAACTGCATACTCAGTAGGCTTCTCGTCCTAAAAGCCATTGAAAACGATACCTCACAAGCTCACGTTCACAAAAACCTCGAAAACCCTACCTTTACATCCACTTTCCCCCGTAACACCCCTGGGTGTATTTTGATCGGGCTGCCGAGCCTAGGAGCACAACTAGGACCCAAAAAAAGTGTTCGCAAATGGGGACCCCCAAACTGTGTGTGGGAGAACGATTTTCGACCAAAATTTTACGTACATTTATTTAAGGCTGGAACATCGTTAGAACCTCAATTTTCCATTCTTCGATAAAATCGACTTCATATTCGGTCTCCTCGTCCCGGAAAATATGGACAATTATACCTCACCATGTTTTTTATGGCGAGAAGACCGAATGTGAAGTCGATTTTGTCCGGAGTGAAAATTGTGGTTGTAACGAACACTCAGCTCCCGAAATTCATTTTTTATGGGTCGAAAACCTGTGAAATTGTCGCAACTAAAACTTGTATAACACTAGAAAACGCTGCAAAGTCCTTGTCACATGGGTTTATTATTCTATTGGAGTTCTAGAGATTTTTGTTGACTGTTAAATGTATTGTTTCTTTCATGTGGAACGATTGAAATAGCTATTTCTGATGATTTCCACCAATTTTGGCCCCCAAAACATGAAATAGGTAGGTACGCTTTTTTTTTAAGATCATATTTGATCATTGGTAGTGGCATTTAATGGTCTTGATTCACCTGTTTACACTTTTTCCAATGTTATTGTACACATTTATGGTGATTTCAGACAGTTTTCCAGGTTTTTGACTCATAAAAAACCAATTTTGGGAGCTGAACCTTTGGTAAAACCTCAATTTCCGCGTCTTTGGTCAAAATCGATTTCATATTCGGTCTTCTCGTCCTCAAAAACATGGAAAAAGATACCTCAAAAGCTCATGCTACTAACATGTTAAAACGCAAAAAGTACCTATTTTTATACACATTTTCACTCATAACTCCCCTGGATATATTCCGATCGGGCTGAAAAGTTTCGGGACACAACTAGGGCCCAAATGGAGCATGTGTGCGAAAGAACGACTTTTTTAGACCGAAAATGAAGCCTGTACACGTGATACGGCGTACGGCGGACGGCGTACGGACATTGCATTTTTGGAATCTACGCACCTTGAAACGGAAAAGAACAAATTTTGAGGGGGTGTTATAAAAATTTTTTGCTGAGCGAATACATAGGTGTATTATTCACAGAATAATAAACCAAAAGTGTCAATAGGTGAATCAAGACAATTAAATGGCACTATCAATGACCAAATTTTTAAAAAAAGGGCGTGATTTATGTTTTAGGGGGCCAAAATTGGTGGAAACCATCATAAATAGCCATCATATTTCAATTATTGCACATTAAAGAAACAATAAATGAACGGCCAAAATTTCTGTAGGTGTCTTGTAAAAGAAAATAATTTGAGGTTTTTTTTTTTTGCTGAGCGAAGACAGGTGTGTTATTCACATAATAGTAAACCAAAATGCTATTTCCGTCAGCCGCATCATACATATGTACTTTATTTTCGGTCTAAAAAATCCGGAATATACCCAAGAGTGTTATCGGTGAAAAATGGGTGTAAAAATAGGTTTTTTGGTGTTTCAGTAACGAGCTTGTGAGGTATCGTTTCCCACGTGTTTTAGGGCGAGGAGGCCGAATACGACGTTGATTTGACCAAAGAGTGAAGAATTGAGGTTGTAACGAAGGTTCAGCTCCCAAAATTCATTTTGTATGAGTTAGAAACCTGGGAAATTGTCTAAAATCATCATAAATTTGTATAGCAAACTAGAAGTAGTATTAACAGGTGAATCAAGACAAATTGCACTATTAATATCAACGCTAGGAGCCTAATTCGTGTTTTAGGAGGCGAAAATTGGTGGAAATCATCAGAAACAGCAATTTCAATTATTGCACATGAAAGAAAGTAAATGAACATCCAACATTTCTGTAGGCATGTCCAATAGAATAAGAAACTCACGTGACAAGGACTCTGCAGTGTCTTTAAATGCATGCACGTTCCATTTTAGGAATACTGAGACCATCGGCACTCTCCTACGAAGAATAGTTCTTTTAGAGCATTTTCAAAGAGAATGAAGCTATTTCTATGGGGGCTTTCAGTTTTGACAACAAGTGACGTCATACTGGGCTCCCAAGGGCCCAGGTGGGAGGGGTGCAATGACGTCACTTGTCAAAACGTTGATAACTCACAGAAAAAGAAGTGTGCACCGTATGGGAGCGCGTTGGTCTCAAAATTCTTAAAATGGAACCCATTTTCATTTAAAAATGGGAAAGTAATATAAACGCAAGTCACGGGTACTCCTCATTTGGCTTGATATTCCGGGCTACCATACGCTCTCTAACGACATTATTTATTAATAGCAAAATGACCATCATGGATTCTCATACACGTACATGCCAGGCCAACACCATGGTATTTCACACAGCTTGCTGGTAAATTGTAAAATTATAAATCATGTATTTCTTCTACACTTACCTCAAGTTCTTCAACGGCGTTCTCTGGAGTATGATCGGGAGCGACGCACGGGGATGCTGCGCGACCGAGAGCGGGTCCTGGACCGTGAAGAAGCCCTCCTTCTCCAAGGCGACCTTGACCTAAAATGGCGCAGCGGAAACGGCAAGATTCGATTAATAAATGGCAGTGATTAGCCAATAGTGACTAAGTGAAATAATAACTTAAGAGTGTATACCTACATAAGATGACAAAAAAGTTAGTAACATCTGACTTATTATAAAAGTTCCTTGAGAAAAGTATCAGATCCATGTCAGTGGGTACTGAAGATCGAAGAACTGTTCATTTTGATTGAATGCTGAAAGGCCTCAAGCAGAAGGAGGAGCCAAGGTTTTCACAACTGTTCAATACAAAAACTTATTATATATGGACACTGCACTATCGACCAGCTGAACTTGATCTTCATTCATTTTGGAAATTGATGAATGGGACTCGAAATCTTCAAGTCTGAAACGGGTGTGTAACTCAGATAGTCTTGATTCGCTAGATTCTATCTGTGCAAACCAATGAACAAAAGGGCCTCATGCAATCATTATGGGTAGAAGTATTTCCTTTGCAGTAAATAACAGATTATTACATGGAAATGAGCAATACCTAACAATGAATAAATTATATATAAGAACTGAAAAGGTATGGTGACGTTTTGAAAATCCGCAAAAAATGCAGTTGGTCACTTGAAAAACACTGGGTTTCAAAAGGAAAAGTGAGTAACAAATTTGATACAACACGGTTTTTCTTTCCCGTGGGAAGAACCCCCGTGGGATCACTTGGAGGGGAACAATGTATCCAAGAGGAATGAATGTACGAATGCACAAGACCTTTCTTTATAACATTATTTACATATTAGATTATGAGCTCCCATGGGACCATACATTTCTCAAGGAAAACTAGAGGTACTTAACACTACCACTGAAGAAAAAACAATTCCGAAGGCAAAATAAACCAGTTAACTATCAACGCACCACTCATCAACACTACCTTGCAGCCTCATGAGAAAGGTGTTTACTGTTATTAGTGAGAACTCTTCAGAAATCTTTTGAATAATTTCAAACTCGTCAATGGTTAAAGGTTAACTAAATCAACACCTTGTTTTGTGATAATCAGAACATTCTTTAACACCATGACGGGAGGGATGAGGGCTCGCACACAGGAAACATAATACGCGAAAGGGAAATCACTACAAGACGCAATCAACGTTAAAAACAAATTGTCGATACAGTTACCATCCTGAAAGTTCAATTCAATCAAGTCAAAGTAGTCCTCTTGTGTTTTCCCTTTAGCGGACGATAGAAGCGTCGTAAATGAATCAGGATAAGTTCAATATAACCACCACATTCTTTCCAAAAAGTTCATTTCAAGACTACCAACCAAAATGTCATCGGTTCCCAACACCACAAGGGCGTACGTCCAGCTCTTATTTTCAATTTAATTTCCAATCAATCATATTTTTGGAAAACAAACACTACCATAATAAATAACAAGAATCTTGCCGAATTGGAACGCACGCCCGTTTTGTGAGGTGACCAACTTCATCTTTTTGAGTACGGAAAACAATTTGGCCAACATCCTTATTGAGAAGAATATCCTAATCCTAGAGCCAGTAAACAATAGGTATAATAATTATTTGAAGTAGAAAATAGTAGTCTAGATCAGACTATAATTTTCATCAAGATTATACACAATGAATCGTCTTCCTACATAACAAATGAATTGATAGTTAAAACAGCAAAGAAGGTAAATACCTACTATTTTAAATATCCTTAGTATAAGACACATAATTCGTTGCACTGCACTCGATATTACTAAAACTATATAATAAATTATGTACTTCAATCGAGACTTTTTCTTCAGTTTTCTTTACCCTAGTTGGTAGTGATGGGCCGAAAACGCTCTTTGGAACCTTAAGGCATGCTCAAGTACCTAATTACAGCTGAGTGATGGTTGGTTGGTCAAGGGATGTTGGTTGTATTTTGTTTAATAGAAAGTTGGGAAGAGCCTTCGTGTTGTTAAGTGACGATGGATGGTGGTGGATGCAATAAAACGGATGTAACTGCTTGAAGAAGAACAGAGGTAAACTTGACGAGAGCCCTGCAAAGTTTGCATAATTTACTTTTACTCCAATTCAGAAATATAATCAATTCAGCTCTTCTCAAAATCTAACAATACCCAAACTCGAGGTAATGACACTGACAAAAAATTTAGAACAGCTTCTCAAAAAGAAAGAAAGCAAAGTGATGATAGACTGCACGAAGCACTAACAAGTGACAATGAGTTGAGAATAAAAGGAAAATACAACAAAAGTTCACCAAATAAAATATGAATGAATACAATTGTACAAAACAGAAATTCAACAATTATCAGGTAGGTAATATGGAGGAGTAGGGTAAGGGATTGCATAAAAATTGGGTTTTCTAGGCTTGGCGAGAAGAAAGCTACCAGCTAGACTTGCAATTACTTCTAACGTTTATGTTGAATGATTGGGAACGGAACTAGTTAAGTTTATTTATAATTATATCCAGAAGGATACCTGGGGCGGAATTCATAGTCCTCACTCAATCATTCAGGTGAATTTTTTTTGTTGAAGTTCAGGGTGTCCGCAAATGGTCACCTACTTGGAGGTAGCTATTCATAGAGGTTCACTTACATGAGTTGAAAGCGTCCTCAATTGCAGCGATAGCTCAATGAGTGGGAAGATTTCGTATTTTTCTGCTAAGCAACCATGACCAAAACCACTATGTGCACTGCGGTATGGACAATGAAAGTGTTCTGCAACCACCACTGAAGTAGGTAGGTAGGTAAATGAAATAATGCTTAAGCGTTTACTAAAGCATTCACTCACTTCAGGTCTATGAATATGAAAAACGTTTGAGGGACCCTCAGAAGCTCACTAAAGTAAAGGCTCAGCTGTGAGGACTATGATTTCCGCCCTTGAGGACATTTAACGGAGAGTAACTCCATGAGCAACACAACACCTCGATTTTATAGATTCTGCATTTGAAAAAATGTGGAAAATCATGCAAAATCTCCGGCTAAACTGGCTGACAACACTGAGCAGCCCTGAGCTAGCTTCGTGAGCGCCTGCATCAGTGATGGGCCCAAATAATCTACAAATTTACGATTGTGCTCACAATGAATGCTCTATTCTTCGTTAATTCTAACGAATACTAATTTATCGTATATTCGAGTTGTACAGAAAAAATATAGCAGTCAGTGTGAGTCCACCACCAAAATTTTTTAGGTTACTTGGGAAACTGTAACTGTGTAAGTAACTATTTATTTCACATAATAATTTACCCCTTAATTGAACCAGCGATTTCAGCTACGAACTAAATAGAGTTTTTGCAACACACTCACGACGAAACGAAAGCACACCGAAAAGTTTGACGAACCGTGACGACGAAAAATACCAGGATCTCACGGTGTCATTTTTCGTAGTGTTGAGATGACGAAACGTAATTTAACCTTACATCAGTATAACGCTACATACCTTCTTCTGTTTTCCTTGGAAAATAAAAATGTCGAGCATCGTATTCACAGCTGCTTCTTGGCGTCTTTCTATGTTAATGCAGACTTGAAGCCACGTGTGTACATAGATTTGTATTAACCACTGAGTAAAATTGATGGAAGAGAGGTTAACATGACGTTAGCGTGACATCACCAGCCGGTAGATGCCAAAGCTGAACGAAAACTGAACCAAAAAAGGTTAGCATCTGACTTCGGTCGCCCTATCCGCCATTTCCGTTTCGTTTCGGTGTGAAGGTGTTGCAAAAACTCTAATCACTCGCAATGAAATCGTGGAAACCCACTTCAAAGAATAGAAACGGGGTTACTAAAAGGTTGTCTATTTCCACTAAAACATGAAAAATACGCTGTTATACCGGTTTCAGTGATCAAACCAATAGTCAGAACAAACAATGCAACGGTGTGGCTGTTCTCGAGTCGTTTCTTTTTTCGGTGGTTGTCGGATCGTTTGGTGGAAGCCTAATCGATATCCCTTCTTAACCGGTAATAATCTCGCTGGTCTAGAGGGAGGACTCTCGAGGGTCCACCGTCACTCTGTCACATGGTAGCAGAGCATGGTTTGGTAGTATGCAGTGAGTAACTCACCATACTCCATCCACTTTTTGTGGGCTGTCCAGAAGGATAAGCCCAAAGGTTTCCAGAAGGATTCCTTCACAATCATCCTGTCCCTTTGATAATACACACATCTACTGGCTTCCCCGCCCCCTTTCCCCCCTTTAGAGTCAACATAATTAAAATATATTGAGCTCATTTGAAGGTGAGTAATGCAATATCTGTTTCATCCTAACAACGGAGGTTGATCACCTAGAGGTTGCCCAGATGAGCACAATTCACTGGACAACAACCTCTAACAATTTTTTCTCTGCCAATACTCGTAGGTATGTAGGAGCTTTGTTCTCCACCAGTAAATATTATTAGGTAGTACCATTACGATGGAGGTTAGTCACCTTGAAGTTGTTCAGATGCCCTTTCCTGAACCAGAACTTCTTACTACTATTCATTCCGCCTTTTCTCTCTCTCACACTTCCGCTACCCAGAAGTATGTCATGTGGGAAGGAGTGTGACAGTGTGACTGTTCTCGACTCGTTTCTTTTTCCGGTGGAGATGGGGTCATCTGGTGGAATCCTAATTGCTATCCCTTCTTAACCGGTGATAATCTCACTGGTATTGCGGGGGTGGGGGGGGGGGGACTCTCGAGGGTCCACCATCACTCTCCTCACTCTGTCACAACAGTAACTCAAGTTATTTGTGGAAATGGACAACTTTTCAATAACTCATTTTTTTTAAATTGTTTTAAAGCAATTTGAGAATTCACTCGTCAGGGCCGGCGATTTGAAGGTTGGTACTCAGGATTATTAAGGGGGGGGGGGGGGGGACCCCGAAACGTCGGGCTGGTTCAACAAACAAGTGAAGTCAGCACACAGAGCCAGCGCATGAGTTCAGTGTAGCCCGCGAGTTTCTGCTTTTGCACGACTCCTCCGTATTATTCAAACGATTAATGTATAAAACCGAGGAGTTAGGTAGGCCAAGGGCTCAAACATGTCCTCAAGGGCTTGAAGGGTATAGTTTTAGTTGATGTTGGCTATAAAATGACATTTTTCCAAGGCGAAGTTAGCAATTCAAAATTTCAAGAACGGTACATAAAAACAATGATTTTAGATTTATATTCGTACAAGTAGCAAGCTTCGCCGTGCCAAAAGTGAGATGGAAGGTTCTACAGAGGTAACTCAACACACTACAGGTATGTGCGAACTATAAGTATGACCAGATAAGTACTTATTTGGGTCATTTCACTTTAAATGTCCACTTTCGATTCCCCGGGGTTATTTCTGGGTTTTCAAGAGCTATTTTTGAAGATTTAAAAAAAAAAAAAAATCAGGGCTATACAGTTTGTTGTTCTGAACACCTTGGCCTCCATTTCTGACCTTTTTTGAGATATGGGATGAAGTAAAAAAAATAAAAAAGTTGAAAAAACTCAGGAGTGTTACTGTCCCCACACATATGTGAGAAAATTCAGAATCAAGTATCTATTAGAAAAATGCAGGTAAACGTTTGGATAAAATATGAATTGATTTTGTAGGTTCTTTCTTTGAATTTTGTATAAGGATATGAATTTTTGGAGACCTTACAGTCTTTAGTATCCATGTTGAAAGTCTCGTCCCCAACATCTGTTGTTTTTGGTCCTCCATGAGTGTTACCAACCTTATGATCTAGAAGGCAGCGTTTTTTAAGGCGGGAAGAGGCTCATGTGAACCCTTGGAATGTCAGTAGTTACAGTTTAAAGTTTGAGGAGAGTGCATAAATGATGAGCTGAGTTCCAGATTTTTTTTCTCAAAATCATGGTGAGTAGGTTTATTATTTTCCTTGAGTGTTACCATCAACTTATCAGTACACAATATCATAAATGCCTTGATATTAACTCTGATTGTTCGGCTAAGATACACAGTTACAGTAGACACAACCCCTTGATTTTCTCATGTTTTTAAACTTACTGACGCCATATTGAACCTTAAAATCCAGGAGTGTTACCATCCAGGAGTGTTACAAAAGTAAAGTAACACTCATGAAGCCAAGGTAGCACTCCTGGAAGAATTGGTCTTTATCATGGTTTTGTGTCTGAAATTATCACAAATGTGTGTATGTGAACCCCATGGTACACCATATGAATTTCATCATCGTCCATGCCAGTGTGCATGAGCTCAAATAATGTTCATTGATACCTATTTAGTAGTTACTTAGTGTCAATTCGTTATAATTCAGAATTCGTTATAATTCAGGAAGCCCTCTTTGCAAATCGTAAAAAAAATTGTTTACAGAAGACCCTACAGTCTCTTCACATTTTCAGACTGAATTTTAGTTTTATTCTTGTGGTGGTTTGAAGGTTTGAGGTGAGGCTTGGATAGGTGAGGTTTTAAAATGGAGATGAAGTCGTGACGGTAGCTAGCGTATAAAAGTTTAACACCTATGGCGAAGCCAGGAAGTTTACCACCATTAAAAACGCTACAGGGTATGCCCGGAAGGTTCCACCTGGTCGGTAAGGAAGTGTGAGAGAGGTCAGGGACTGGAGTTTGAGCGTAGAATGGAGAATCTAGCGAAAACAGCGGGTTTTATAGAAACCCTTCACCCACCCCCAGTCCATCGACGGTCGATACGAGCCATTGAGGGACTGCTGGAGGGAAGAGAGGTCTACCCTACATTTGTCACGTAGACCCTCCACTCGTTCGGTTTATTAAAGCAATCTAAAATAGGTATAAGGAGTGATGTTTCTGGGAGGATATCACTGAATTTTAGTTTTATTTTACCGACTGAATTTAATTAATTTTAGGATTGTAGCTGTGATTTTTATAGGAGTATTCTCATTATTCAACTCGTTAATTTACCCAGAAGTTTTTGTTAAGTTCACAATTTTAAATGATGAAGACAGAAATATTCAGGGTATTAAAATAATTTTATTATATTAAGAAAAACAGTTCCTACTGAATTCTATTGCCTTGATTGTTGACACAAATTTAATAAAGAGTGAATTTTTTTATCTGATCGAACTTTTTGTCTTTCGAGCTAGGTACCTGTCCTGAAACTGCCTTGTTTTCAAAATGAACCTCATGAGTGTTACTGTTCAAAAGAAATTCCCAAATCATAATGGTGGACTATTTTCTTATGTGAAGTAATACCTATCAAACCAGGAATCATCAGATATTGAGGACAGTATCCTACTGGCTGCAACTGGTGGAATTGGAGTGACAATTGCTTAATATAGAGAAATTATAGAGAATTTTTGATGCACTCGTTATAAAAATGGTAACACTCCTGATTTGAAACCGCCATATAAACAACAATATTAATAAGAACGAGGAATTAATTACGGGGAATTATTAACCACCCAGGTAGTTAACATTTACACTAGGAACCGCTTCCCCAACAAGAACAAAAGTCACAGAAATTAATTTTTGACTTTTGGTAACACTCATGAGAACCTATGTAGTACTACTGACAATAAAAAATTCTTTAAAAATGTTAAACAAGAGAAAACTCGCTGCACACTACTTGGACCTTCAAAAAGAGGGTATAAGCTACCAATCTGTCCACCTGACAGAATTTCCTGAGCATCTTGAATTTTGGAAAAACAGTCAGTTGCGAGAACCCCAAAATGGACATTTAAAGTGAAATGACCCATTTATGTGCATTTAGGTAGGCGCCTGTTGAGTAACCTAGAAACACTTTCCCCCAAGGGCCACTAAAAGCAATGCAACATAAATCATCTCAATAACCGGGGAACAAAACCCCAGAAATGAACACTTCCCACCTTGAATCACAAGATCTCAACAACTCTGATGGGGACAAAAGAGGAGAATCTATTCAGATGTCGCCTGTCTGATAGCATTGCACTCGACCGTCACACATTTTCACCATTCATCTCTTGGATGATCGTAATCCAGCAAAAACCGAGAGAAGGAAAGGCCAACTTGTCGTAAACGCCCCTTGGAAAATGGGGCTTAAGACAAGGAACCAAGACACATTATGACAGAGCTTTGGAAGGAACTCGACAGTGCGAAACACTTTTCGTGTAACCACAACAGGGCACCACAGACCCAACCCAGACAGGGCATTTAGGCGACCTAATTTCAGGCTTAGGGGTACCAGCAAGGGCCGTATAAGGGACCTTCAATCAGATGGAAATCCCACGCTGCCACACTACCTGGAGCCCAACTCTGGACCAGAGCTTGCAAAAGCCAAGCGGGTTTCAGAGGAAGAAAACGTCTCCTCGACATAGGGCGACCACCTCAAGTCATGGAAAAGGTCCCTTCGACACCTACTCGTGTTGAAATTTCGAAGAAAACTCCATGAAAATTAAAAAAACACGGTAAAGACCTGTGAGGGCTTGGAAGCTTCCCCTCAAAGTTCTTATTCCACCTCCTCATACCTCTGAACAGCGGTAACAAGAACAAAACGGGAATGAATGCAATGCGGAACATTTGGCTTTGAAAATCCCTTATTGTAAACAAGTCCTTTTTAACATGATGGTTAATTTTAACAAATTTTTGATCGAGTTGTATTCATGAGGCAACGGGTTCCACACCCTGGATGAATCAGCAACGCACCTCTGATTCTCCACGCAAAATCTGCGCATCTCAGAAACCAGACCTTGGTGCAGACAATATTTATGTTTTTCTAACTGATGGTGATTCGGGGACTATATTAAGGGGAAAAAAAATAATCTTTTCCTATCTTGGGGAACGTAAGTAATATAAACCATGAGATTTTGAGCGAAAATTTGCAGTAGTTTTCAAGGGCAGGGAAACCCATTTTGATTTTTAGATACTGAAAAAACGAAATTCTGACCCATCACATCATCGAAATTCTGACGCATCCTTTATTTCCAAGTCCCATACTGAACCGGTAGGTCCCATACTGAACCCCCTCAGAGTTACTATGTAATTTCACATAGAAACCAAGAAAAGAAAAATAGTGAAAATGTGTCGATTTCATTCAATTCTGAGGAAGATCCTATTCTAATTTTGTTTCATCAATGTGAATCATTCCATCTAACAAGGAAGGAGTTTGGGTACAGGATCTGAGGTAGCAACATATTAAAAATTGAATAACCAAGATAAATATCAGTAGATTATAGAATGCAAATTATACAATGGGATAGTCTAGAAGTATCATACCTGGAGCGCCTGACTGGAGACCGTCTCCTTCCACCTCCTCGCCCAGATCGTGTTTTTCCATTGGACATCTCAACAATAATGTGAGTGCCACAGCAGCGTCTGTAATTCGACATGCAGGTAATTATTACAGGAAAGCAGCACAATCTACTGTAATTGAACAGGCAGCCATCTACAAGTATGATGACGATTCCTAAGGAGTAGGTACCTACCAAGGTATTCCGTTAGACCTCTCCGGCCAAGGTGAAGTGGTAGGTAAAACGAGGTACTTGAGTAGGTACTTTTAAATTATCGCACTATACTTACGTTCCGTCAAGGGCTCTAACTGCATCTTCAGCGTCTCTAGGATCCTCAAACTCAATGAAAGCAAATCCAGGTGGGTTTCTGGCTACCCATACGTTTCTCAAGGGTCCATACTTTGAGAAAATGTCTTCCAACTCATTTTTCGACGCATTATTTCCAAGGTTCCCAACATAGACTTTGCAGGACAAATCCCATTCACGGTATCGGCTCATGATGTTGCACTTGAACTGAAACGAAGTGAAGAACAACACACGAATGATGATTCAAAGGGAAAACTCTTTTCAAACAGAGCGACAGTACAACTCGCAATGAATATGGGTGAGGCGAAAGCAGCGAGCGAAGCACCAATGGCGTCGAATGCGGCGATTCCCTCGAAATCTACTTGAAACTATTAAACAGACGGAAATCTGGAGAAAGGTCGAGCCAACTGACAGCTGAATAGATGGTAACAGACTCACCAAAACGTTCACAGACAATTACTGAAACTGCTGTTCTGCTATAAAAGCTGAGAAAAATATATCAACCACACCAGACGCCACGCAAACAGCAAGAACGAAAATCGAGAGACAAGGAAATGTGAAACTGCAAAAACGACCAGCAGAGCGCAGCAAAGAGCGCAGAAGCGGATGGAAAAAAATTGGTCGATTCCACATTCGAAGATCGATTGGGTGAAGTAATCAATGCAGTATGTCGAAATCAATGTTGAACAAATTTCATGAGAATGATGAAAGAATGGAAAATAATTATTTTATTTAATATTTAATACAAGAAAATGAAATTTGAATCATGAATACGTAAGCAAACAAAAAGCAAAAAAAAAACAAGCATAAGCAAACAAATAAAACCATACAAACATAATCATGAGTAAACAAATAAAAGCATACAAACATAAGCATAAGCAAACAAAGAAAGGCATGGAAACATAAGCATATGGAAACAAATAAAATAATATTACACCCAAGAAAAAGAGTAAGTACTGAAGTACTTACTACTTACTTACTAGTAGAGTACTCGTACTAAAATAGTAAAAGTGCACTACTCTTAAGTAGTAAAGAAAGTAGAAAAAGTGTACTTTTTTGTGCGAGTCAAAAAAATAGATTTTATGTTTACTTACCTCCAACAAAAACGGGTACCTAAATATACCTTTTCATTTTATACATGGGTATTAGGAGGGTGCTACCTACTTACGTACCTATGTAATGCTATGAAGTATATTATACACTGTGCGGAAGAAAGAGTTTTGTTGATTTGAAAACAAAGTAGGTAGGTGCTTATTTCATTATTTGGCTTTTGTTTTTAGTGAATTTTGAAGAACGAATACCTAGTATAGCAATGAGGCCTAAAACAGTTCTTTCTTCTTTAGTATGAAATGGTTTTTCAGTTGTATCGATACCATTGCTTTTCAGCGATATCCATCTGTGTAATCGATAATTGTTTTTCCGGACCAGAGAAGCTGGATGGATACTATGAAAATTAATCCATCTTAAAGCTGAATTGATGTCTGTCACATACTCATAACAGCAATACAATCGAAGAAAACCACCCAGGCGCCAGACGAGGTAGGAACCTGTTTGAAACTGGGTTGAGCATCGATGGTTACCATCGATGTTGATAGCGGTAAACGATGGATGTGATATCGACCTGAAAACATCGTCTATTTTAACAGAAAACATGGACGTTCGATGATTACTAAAAATGCTGGTAATTTCACACAACGGTTTATATTTACCTGCATAGATGCCCCTTCTGCATAGATCACTGTTTTCTGTGGTCAATAGCTGCCCTCGAACGGACAGAAATTTGTTTATTCGATTTTCGGATTTTAGTTACCTACCTTGAAACGAAATCCATCAAATTTTGTGGGTGGGGGGAGGGGGTTAAAAATTTGTCCATGCTCGATTCCAAAGCTTCATTATTGAAAATAATAAACCAAAAGAAAATTACTCGGAATTTATAAATAAACCGAAATATTTCCATGAAAACCGTTGATCTAAAAAAATCGAAATTTTGAGAAACTATGCTGCTGTAAATAAAATTATATCTTAGAACCAAGGAATAGGCATATTAAACCTTCTTATTTCAGTCAAAAGAAGGTTTATGTTCATGGCTCCTAGTTTTGGTCTAGTGATAAAACATAGGATACCAACAGAAATACTGGCTAACTCTGCTAGGAACTACTGAAAAAATGAGTTGCAGGTTAAAATGTACCTACCTATGTAATATGAATCAACTATTTCGCTCGATGAGAGTGCCAAAGGTAGTGCAACACCAACCCCACCAATAAACAGCTCACCAAACACTGAAATGGTAGAACCTTTTCACACTCATCATCCGTAATCCTACCAAATGATCAGTATGATTCCGAAGACCAATCAAGGAGCTGGGGATGATCAGAATTCATCAGGTCGGGAAGTCGGGTTATAAGCTCGATGGCGGGTTGGCGCTTGGCGGTCTCTTTTCGTTGGAAACGTAGCTAACATCGATAATCGACATGAAAACATCGATGTTTTGATAACATCGATTAATAAACCGTCCATTGAGCATTAGATAGATATCGATTACAATTTTGCAATATTGCATTACAGCTTTGGCCACTAATTTCCGCGTCGCGGGCGCTGTATGCTGGCAACCACCCCCACCCTGAGTGTCCCTTCTGTACGTAGTATAGTAGTGTTTTCTGTGGAGTTAGCTCTGTTTGAGACTATGTAAAAGGGCGTATTTCATGTTTTATAATCAAGATTTTACTTATGCTTACACATTATATCATAAAACATTTCAAAATAAAATTGGTATTCAAGCATTGTAGGTACAAACGTTTTTCCTGCTCATTGTAGAACAATTCAAGTTGATCTAAAGCTGGAGCCTGGAGGTAAGTACCTACCTACCGGTAAAAAAGAAATTAACGTGACGCACAAACACGCAAAGTAAATAATAGTAGAGAACAGTTGAGAACGGTTCTGGTGAAATGTGAGTAAAGCAACACACCTACTTTTTTCAAATCCTTAGGTTTGAGGCGGTAGCACCATGAAATGGCTGATCATAGGTGTCTGTATTCTCGGCACGGCATTTACTTCTTGGATGAGTGACTCGCTTTATTCCGTTCGGAGCTATTTTGGAGAAGTTTGTCATTCGCCATCGATATCGTTCGATGCAACAGGTATGATTCTTGGAACATTGAACTAGATCTTTCAACATAATCTACCTAGATAATTTTGATACTCTGCATATTAGGTATCATATATGCACAAATCTATGGTTTGACTGTTCGTTTTATTATATCTAGTTCTCGAGAGAAACATAGAAGGAAAAGTGTTTGGACAGCCTTTTGTGAGGAAGGTGATAATGCCGCTGCTTAAGCTTCATTTGAGTGGAGTGCCAGGGAGTCGAAAAGCTCTAGTGCTTAGTTTCCACGGGACTCCAGGAAGCGGGAAAAACTACGTTGCCCAAATCATTGCTGAGAGCATTTACAAAGAAGGGATGGACAGTAAATTTGTACATCTGTTCAAGCCAGTTCTTCACTTTTCTGGCAGATCCCCGGATATTTTGAAGGTAAACGTCCGAAATTTTAATTCATTTTCAAGGTAAGCTCACACTAGTGACGGAACGGAGCGGAGAAACTTCGGTAAGCTCATTGGCGGTGCAGACCGGGAATGCATCGGAAACTGCAACACTGTCCGGTTTGTTGGCATCGGACCCATCTATTCGTCTTCCTCGTATCCCTATCCGCCCTGGATGCACACTACTACAGGTGCCAACCAAACTGGAGGCAGTCGTGGCGGAGGGCGGTAAATTTCCCCTTGGGGCGATCTCTTGGTCAGCTCTTTCCCAGCTCTCCCCGCTCTGGCTGTTGTGTACACCTCTCCGTGAGAAAGTCGCAGATCCGAACCAGGGGCATTTCTTCTCTGGCATGCCCCTTTCAGTAACTTGTGTGCACTTACCTTAGTACTAGTATAGTAATAGATATGTAGTAGGTTGCCTTTTGTTCTTCCACTGTCATTTTGCTGGGTCGCTTCTAAAAGCGGCAGCCTTGCCACACTGGATGTAAAGATTTTTGACACTGTAGGCCACATCACCTTGATCGACTATATTGGGGCATCTGCTTACTTTGTCGAGTATGTGTCCACCCTCTGTTGGTAAGGGAAGGGAGACGTCTGGAGGCATTGTGGTTAGGCGTGGGATTCACCCTGGGTACCCACTGTCACCACTCCTGTTCAACCTAGTTCTGGATATGGCTTTGGGCAAGCTGCCAAGTGAAGTAGGTTTTGATTTTGCCTCTGGTGTGCAGGTGTGTGAATTTCCTGTGCTTAAATGAAAGCCAATTGAATGTATTAAAACTTCAATCCCCATGGCTTTTTTCGTAGAATGAGCGGTTTTGCCAATATTTGGCTCGAAACGAGAAAAAACTTGAAATTCTAATTTTGGGAAATATTGCCAATTTTTGAAGTGTCATATCTCAGGAACTATTGGAAATAAAGCGTTTGGGCTTCAGTTGCAAGGCAAAAACTGAAGAAACCCTAACTGGTCCTAAACAGCACCAAAAAACCAGAACTGCGACAACTTTGCGATTTTTTTTGTACGTTGTGACTGGCCTAAGACAAGATCTGTAGACTATCAGGATCACAGACAAGACCTTGTTTTGGCGCGGAGTGTGGTTCCGTAAAAGCGCCACAGAGCTGGCTGCAGGAGTACTATGTGGCTTTCGAACACAATATTGGTCCACAGCCAAATTAATTCTATATATAATTCATAATCATAAAGAATTCATGTACGATTCATCATCATAATCGTTCATAATAATTAATTCTGGTATCTTAGGGAGTAGAAAAATATAATGGCTTGAGTTTAGGAAACTTGGGATCAAATTGTTAAAGTAGTAGAAATCACTTTGCTCAGGTCATGTAAATTTTACTTTTCGTCGTGAATTTTTCCAGCTGAGACTTCAAGAGTGGATCATTAGTAATGTTACACTATGTGAGAAGCAGTTATTCATATTCGATGAGATAAACGATATGCCTGAAGGGATTTTAGAAGCCGTGAAAGGTTTTATTGACTACCATCCCCGCTTCGGAGGCATCGACTACAGGTAGCTGTATGCATGTGAATATATTATAAGCTTGATAAATTGAGTAGGTACCTTCGGGGAAGTGGGGAGGTGTGGGAAAACGAGCACATAATATTGACTCTACAGCTAGGTACTTATTATTGGTATTTTGCTCTTTTAGCTACATAAATCTAGCGTTTTTTTTTTCAGAATATAATGTTGATGGTGGTGTCAGCCAATTTGTATTAAGACTTGGAGGATGAGAATGAAGAATCAAGACGGCTCTCTTCGTTTGAATATTTCTGTTATGTCCAACTAGTTTCGCCTAGCCTCTTCAGGGACATTTTTGGCTATTATGGTGGTAACACATAAAATCGCCGGTTTCGTTTTGTGCTCTCTGTCGTCATTTAATTTTCCTTATCTTATTTTTAAAAAGTGTAATTATTTTTTTATTCAAAAATTGTCGAAAAATTAGCGGATGAAGAGAGCACAAAATTAGGGATTACAAAACATGGACATTTTTAAAGCAAAAATGATCACACTTTTTACCAATCACGACCTGTCGACCTAAGCTAAGTAACACGACGAGAGAGCGCACAAAATGAAACGATAATTTCATGTATTACCACAAAAGCCACAGGGCCCTGAAGAGGCGAAACTATTAGGACATAGTATTCAAACAAAGAGAACCGAGTGAGGGTGAAGCCCTCACTCCCAAACTTAAATTATTGATGGTTTAATGGGCAATTTTCATGGGTTGCAGTTCTCCTTTTTTTGGCCAAATTATGTTAAATAACGGAAATCAACTCTTATTTACCACATAATGAGGTGTTTATGTCGGAAAGTATAGGCAGAAAACGAGTGTGAAATTTTAATATCTGAGTTCCTGCTAGAAATGACGTAGCAGGTAAATTGCAAAGTATTTCAACTCAGATACCGCTTGGAGAGCTAGTGCATCACTTTAAACAATAAACAGAACTGCAGTGGGTGGATGGATGGAACCACAAATTTATAAATAAATTTAAATAACATGTCTAAATCAAACCGAGGAAAAGGTCACGGCAAAGGTTCTTGAAGTTACCACGAAGATTTGTCATTTCTAATGTTGGGTTGTTGGCAGCATTGTGAACCTTCGCCTCCAAGACTTGTCTGCCTCCTTGGGCCATCAGCCAATAACATGTATGTAGACCTGATACGTCATTTTTCTCCGCATTATTGCTTTAAATCTCCTTCATTTGAAAAATAACGTTTATTTTTGAAAATGGGTTCAAATTACCATTTTTCCAGGAGTTCTGAATACTTTTTTCAGCAAAAATTTCCCATTATTGCCAAAAGGACAAAAATTTAAGACAAGATTTCCGTCCCAAACCTCCCCTTCAATGGGAGGTCAGGGACTTGTGATGAAGTGTACAAAAAACGCAAAGAACAATGCAAAAACCCAGTTGAATAGATTTAAACCTCCACCAAAACATCATTTCTGCACATTCTGCACATCGACCGAATTTTTTCATGAAATTGGGAAATACTCTAGTTATTCAAGAATCTTCCAAAACCTCCCCCATCGACAGCATGCTGTGTTTAGGATAACCTCGTTGATTGGTGCTCTCTCCATTTACTTCCATGTTATACAGGAATGGAAATATGCTGATACCCTCAAAAATCTGTGTTCACAAAAACCATGGAATCTTGTTCAGAAGTGCTAAAAACGAGTTTCTAAACATTTTTCGCTTGATGTCGCTTCATACATATGTACTTACGTTTCTCAAATGATCATAACTTCCTCAAAATACGGTATTTTTCAGAATTTTAGGTTTTGTTCAGCTTGTTTAACTCTTCAATTTGAGATGGATACGAGCTTTCTAGGTGGAAAAATAAGGGAATTATGACGGGTTTTCTAATTTTTCGATTTACAACGATAACTGCCGTTAAAATAGACCAAAATTGGCGCGATTGTACCAAATGTCCGCTAGGATGTCAAGATCATGCCTATTGATTTAGAGCTCGATCGCATTTGATTAGGCTAATTGACAGCAAAAAATATGCCAATGGGTCCAACATTTTCTAGGTTTACTAGCTAAAGGACGTTGGTGTGGTATCAGAAAGTGGTTGAAAGTGAGATTTCTATGCAAGTTTGCGGATTTTGACCGCAATGGGCGGCCAGTCAGGCCGCAATGGTCGGCCTGTCAGGCTGAAATGGCGCCCAACTATTATGAAGAACATGGAAATATTGTGTGACAGTCTCCACACCGGAACTTTCTTCTTGTACTTCTGGAGTGATTGATGCAAAAGCTTTGCCTCAAATTTGCAAACAACGCGTGTCACAAATTTGTTCTTTCACACGCCGTCTGATGTCAATATGTGTTCCAGACCTAAAATTGTGGAAAATTTAATTTTTTTTACACATTTATATTATATTACATCACTATTCCATGTCTTCTGTATACCTAAGTTTAACAGTTTTTCATTTTATTTTCATTTCATTACTATTTTGTTTTTACTCCTCTACATACCTTTTGTTTGAAATTTTCGTATAGTGAAAGACTATGGAAAATTAAATTATTCTTATCCTTAAACCTTTTGATATAGCCCACTTACAGTATATTAAGGTCGTTGGTTGGCGAGATGCGACCCCCCCTCCGTGATACGGATGTATAGTGTATGTTATTTGTCATCATTGAGTGAGATATTATATATATATGTATATCTGTATATATTAAAATAAATATTTATAATGTTTCAGCAAATCTATCTTCATTTTTCTCTCTAATATAGCCATGGTACCAATAAACCAAAGGGTTCTTGAGTTGTGGCATAGCGGTATAACGCAGAGACAAGAGTTTGAATACGAAGATTTCGCCAAAATCATCATCGATCATTCGTTCAATGCAGATGGTAGGTAATTTATAAATTTGTTTACAATAATTCATTTCCATTCGGTCAATGAAAAACTCCGACTGAAGACATTCTGAAACATCGTGTACTAACGGATTACAAAACTAAACTGAAACAAGGCCCGTGTAAACTCATCAGAAATATGTCAGCGGCGTGATTAGATTAGCATAACCTGGTTGGGTGCCGACTGGAGAGCGATTAAGAAAAATTTTGATTCTACACCCCCTTATGGCAGAGTTAATCCCTCTGCCATGCGAGGGTGTTGAGCGAATAAATTCGATGTAGAAAAGATAAAAAGGGCAAACAATAAAGACAGATTTTGTAAAAGAATGGTAGAGTGTGATGAGCAGTAAGATGAAAAATCCCGTTCTGTGCGATATCTAGGAGCGTTCGACCCCATTTTGTGTGTCAAATCTGGATTCATGGAGAAATGGTCGATCTATTGACTTCTAAAAAAAGATGTGCACAGCTTGTCAGTAGCTCTTTCACGTCAGATCATGTGCGTGGTTGTCAAAAAATTCTACCTCTGAACCCCTAAACCAAAAGCATCATGTTTCACCCACATAAATGAAAACAATGATGACTTTATTGTTGACCTATTGAGTTAGTGTTCTTATGTCACGAGTCATTATCCTGTATCGGTTTTGATGAATTAATATTGTTGATGTGTGCTACACTTATTAACTTCGTTTTTAGCGTATTTTCTAAGAAAATGCCACCTAGGTATAAACATTCTCACTCTGTATTATAGGCAGTAATATACAATGAAATTTGAGTGTGAGTATAAATTTATTCATAATTAATTTTCTGTAGCGCCCATGCTGCCTATGTTTCCTAACTATTATGCAAGAACATATCCGAAAGAATCTAGTTACCGAATGTCCGGAGAATTCGTGTTTCCGTCGCAGATTTGTTTTCAATGTGGTTAAAAATGAGGCAAACATGGTTGATGGTTACAAGATGCCTGTGGAAAGAAAGAACTTTTACTTCATTTTCAATTTATTTCTGCGTTATTGTTGTCAGAACAGATAGATAGTTAGGACAGCAATATAACCTCATTGAAATAATGAGTAATTTTAAAATCATTCGTAATAGCTCTTCAACAGGTAGTTGATACGTTTCACAAGTAGTTTTATAAGCATAAATGACCCTGTTCGGCTTTACTGAATGTTTGGTGTATTAAATTTTACAGGAGGGTTCAGAAAGTGTCAGCTCATATCCAGTCGATTGATGGATGCGTTTGTTCCATTTCTCCCTCTTGAACGTCCGCATGTTGAAAACTGCGTAAGAGCAATCGCGTCCGAGTATTCCCATCAAGGAATCAGTCAACGATTTATCAAGTAAGCTACTTCTTATGAACAAGAGGAATTTAAAATCTTCTTCTTTCTTTTAAAATAAGAATTGGCTGTTTGTTGGTTGTGTCATGTTGAATTATTTTGAAGCGAAGGAGACAAGAACTGTAAAACCCCTTGCTTTCCTTAATGCATCTTTTCTCGGGCATGATCATGTTTATTATATGTGAATTAAGTATCATACAAAACTATCTTTTCTTGGAAGTTCATAATAATGGGAACGAAACATTATCTAGATCTTTCCCATCTATGGAAAGGGGTTTCTTCTAAAGGAAACTCCACCTTATTTTTGATTTAGAAACAGTTTTGAATGCTAAATAAAGTGATACAGCTAATACGCATCCATTCACTTTACTAAGGTTTTCCTTGGTTTTTTTGGAGCATGGGGACTTGTGCCACTATTAGCATAGTGACGTCACTGCATCTTTCCAGGTTGGAAAAAAAAGAACTACACCTGTCTCACCTTCCGCACCTCATTCATTATGGGTCATGTTTTTCTGACACCTCTTCTTACCTACCTAACATTTTGATTTTCGTGCATATTTACAAAGAGTAATGCAGTTAGAAACCTGCTTTCTACAAGCGTAGACGGTCATTATGGATGGACACATTTAAATGAAATCATGAAGTATCCATACTGGTTCAGTGTTGCCACAAAAAGCTTCTCTCTTTGTCCCTCTGATCTATATTTATTTTTATCTAGAAGGAGTGATGTTTTTGAGGAGGAGGGATGTTATTTTTAATTATGATTTGGATGAGAATGCTAGAATTCAGACCACTTTTCTACTTGAAAGTGGTGATAATAAACTCCATAGAATAGACATGTCAGCGGTCCTTGAAATTTGTTACCTATATAAAGTCAATAAGTACAATAACAGTTCTTACAATTTCCAAAAGATACCGCTACCATCGTTTCAAGAATTTATGGCTGGAGGGTGGAAGGAACTGTGGCTTTTGAACCACAAATTTTACCAAAAGTAAATATTCACTTTCCAATATTCTGATCCTACAATTTTAATTTCTCTCTCTGTTCAAGTTCTGTAATGGAAAAGGTCGAATTTGTTCCGGAAGGTTTGGACATCTACTCCAGTCATGGGTGCAAAAATCTGGATACTCCTGTCAAGCTGGCTTTGACGAAGCACAATTACAAGATTAAAGGTGAACTGTAATGTGCCCAGACTAGGTACGTTCCTTTTTTTTAAATAGTGTTGTTATTGCATTGAAGGACTTTTTTAAATCTGTTAGTTACAAGGTACACCGTTTTACATCGTTATTTGTTTTATGATTTGACCGTTCAAAGCGCATTACAGTATTATAATACATCTGTCATTCAGTGTTATCTTAAATCAGTTAGTTACAAGGTACACCATTTTTTGTTTTATTATTTGACCATTCGAAGCGCATTACAGTAAATGAATTATCATGGTTAGATAGGTACCGGTTTACTCACTCATCAACCTAGTGATGATCGATTGTAACATTAATGATAAAATGACCCCCTCCTTCTGTGATTATTATTGTTAAGTTTCAAACACGAATGAACGTAACCAGGAATTATTTGTTGGCATGTTGTAATAAAATACTTGTTGACAATGTTGTATTTTTTCTTGTAAAGGATTCACTCGTAAAATAATGGTGTGGGTAATTATTGGCTTTTTCCATAATAGCGATTTCGTTCGAAAGGTTCCTATTTAGTGAAGATGTTGACCACAGCTCTACTTGATAATTTCGTGGAAGTAGGTGATCAGTCGAGTTGCATGTAGGTTTGCCTCGCCATGTCTGAAGCATATGTACACATTTTACGATAAGTAGATGAGTTGATGGAAATAGTAGTGTAATTTTCTTGGTTGAATTGATTCGGTACTTTTACATATCGGCATTTACATGTTGATATATGTGACGCTAACTCTAATATCATAATAGCAGTTGTGTTCATCATGTTGCGTAAATAATAAGTACAGTAGAAGTCCTCTTAGCCGCCTCGGGCCCTCACATTAACCGGTCAATCCCATGGAACAGAGTTTTTTCTATTTTGTTTTTCTGGAAAATAAAGCGGGGTGACGCCTCGTTAGATGAGGAGCAACAAGATTCAACAGCATTGGACGTGATGGACGTACGAAAATGGAGAGACTTTGCTTTCTGAAAATCTTTGGGAGGTGAAAAACACACAAAAATAACTAATTTTTAAAACTACCATATGTACATACATTATGTTTTCAAAGTTTATGTACGTTCATAAAGTTGAATTTTTCGTGTTATGTAAGTATATATATGTACATACAATATGAGTTGCAATAACGTCTTATTTGCTTGTTTATTCATGACATGATGAAGCATGTAGGTTCTTTTTTAACGAAAATCGATTTTTCGTGGAACCTCGGATTAATCGGTCTAATGGGTAACCGGCCAGGGTCTTAGTCCCGATCAGGCCAGTTAAGAGGGGTTCTACTGTATTTATTATTTAAGCATTTTAAGTTAAAAATCGATTGTATAATTGTTAGATCAGACGGAACCGCCTTGGCCCTTCCACGACCATATGAATTATGGGGATGGTTATGGAGTTTAGACCAGCATAATGTCAGCTGAGCTCCTGTGAACTTGCTACATGCTGTCCTGGTCGGACGGCTCCCATGCCAGGATGGTGTTCATGTTCGCTATCCCCCGGGTGCTCCACGGCTCCAGAGGGTCTGGTGGGGACTCTGGTTTCTTTTCCATTTCCCCAAGAACGGCGGAACTTCCTGGTCTCACAGGGACATCTGGAGCAGGAGCGACCCTGTAATGGAATGATCATATTACACAATATGAAGGCTGTACAAGTTTAGTTATTCGTTCCTTTGAATCCACAAGAATTCCTCAGGAAATTCGACTTATTTGTGTAAACCTTGGTACATACCTAATATAAGTTTGAAGGAATGTAAATGTATATATTTGAAATAATTTGTTAAATTTAGCAATTCTTATTGGTTTTTAAAAACAATGGGGAATTTTTGTAAAATTAAAATATATTCAAAACTCCTGGAAAAAGTAGTGGTTTGAAGCCCGTTTTCAAAAGTAACCCGTAGTTTTTAAATGAGGATGATTAAAAGTAAAAACGCGGCAAAAAATGACGTATCAGGTTTATTAACATCAGATTGGCAGGCCCAAGGAGGGGGAGTGAAACTTGGTTGGATGGTTCTCAATGCTGCCAACAACCCAACATTAGAAATGGCAAACCTTCGTGGCAACCTTCTAGAACCTTTGCCATGACTTTGTGAACCTCCCCTTGGTTTGATTTTGAGAACATTTTTCTTCTAATTTACTTCTTTATAAATTCGCAGTTCCAACCATCCATCCATTGTGGTTCATCATTTAACATGATGCACTAGCGCTATAAGTGGGGTTTGGATTGAACTATACGGGATTTATCTTATACGCCATTCCTAGTGGGAACTCGGAAATTAAATTTCAAAACTCGTTTTCTGCCTAGACTTATCGACGTCAACCCCTCATTATGTGGTCAATAAAAGTGTCAATTTCCGTTATTGAACAGAATTTAGCTAAGAAAAGGAGTTAACCCTCGAAAATTGCCCATTGGGCTCTCCAGTTATTCAAGATTGATTCTTATGTTGCTGTTGCATTTGTCAGTTTAGTCAGAAAAACTCAACTCTACAATTATTATTATTTGTTCATTGCAGTGAAAAAGCATGTTAATATAGTACCTGTAGTCTTGTATTAAGGCATTTATATAGTTAAACCAGATTCGCCTGGAATAGTCGTGATTACTAATGTCACGTGGTTCTGTACCTGTTGGGCTTTGCTGTCTTGGCTCTTTTTGTCGATTTTCTCTTCAGAAGAGGTGGAGGAGCAGGCACGGGTGTGTAAGGTGGTGGAGGGTCCAGGTCCACCGATGAGGCGCTCGTTGTATCCTGTCCATAGATCCACCCAATAAGCGGCAAATGGTCGTTTCCTCCATTTTCAGCCTTATGGCGTTGCTGTGCCGACTTGACTTTCCTGGCTCTCGATCCCTGACCGAGTGGTGGTTCCTCTGGTAAGTAGATAGTAGTGAGTCCAAAGTGAGCACGTAAAATAAGGACTTGAAGCTGGATTGATTTCCCCAAATCGAATTTGGTTTGTTATTTTCAGTTCCTCATAATAAACCTTTGTGCATATGCTAAAGTAAAGTTAGCCAATCTGGGAAGTGGTGAATGACTTACCAGCCAGAACATCGCTATCGCTTGCCAGGAAGTTGATGTTTTCTTCAACGCTGAGTTGTTTTGCTATTGCCATTTTCTTTTTCTCGGTTTCTTCAGCTTCTTTCCTAATCTGATTATGAGGCAGGTGTGTCAGTTTTGACATACATCGGTAACTATCCAGTTAATCATTGAAAGGCACCTCAAATTCAATAATGATTTAGGTATGTAGACAAAAACACTATTCTTTCTTATACGTTTCAAAGTTGTAGGAGGCAATTTTTGGAAGTTCTACTGCTCACCCTACTCGGCAAACCTTCTCCTTCGTCAGGGATCTAATACCTAGTAAAGTTTTGACAGTGTCAGGGCACCTGTCGTGAGCTGTCACGGCCAATGACATGATTTTATTTCTATTTCAATCTAGTTTCAATCAGGTAATCACCTCTGCGGCAGATTGAGCAGCCGCTTCTGCCAGTGTGGCAAGTTCTTCTTCTGCTGCGTCGATTTCTGCGCTCAACACCAGATCCCTGAATGGATCGCTTACAATTAATTCTTTTTGTCCTGAAACAGTAATTTTTTTAAATTCGTAAAATAAATTTGTGGAAACATACCGAGTCTTATGTCTGACAAATCACCCCGCTAGTCAAATTCAATACATTACATTACATTACATTATTAATTATTTCCAACAAAATGTAGGAAATATATATTTTTTGACCCAAAATGGACTCATAAACGGGTAGACACGTACAAGTGAATCATCTGAGTTTTGGCTGGTAGGTAGCTTCAATTAAGAATAGAGGATTGCTTGCTCGGTCATTAGGTAAACCTTTTCATCAAACCTTTTTCGAAACGTTCCTGAAAACCCGAACAGTTGGACACCAAAAAGTGCACCCATTGATTTCATAGGTGTGGTTTTTCTTCAGGTTTAATTTTTCTGGAGAAAAGGTACAGCGATTATTACTAACCAACCGTCCCACTTCCTCCTGTAAGGTCCAAGTCGTGTGTGAATGCTATCGTGTCTATTGCGGCAGTGAGAGCGCCACCGAACGGTCCTGGGGCAGGAGCCGTGTTTTGTGTATCAGCTGCGGTTTCCAGTAGAACGTCAACTGCGGCACTTGAAAATAATGATTCGTTGAAAAAAAAAGTTCCAACTCTTACGCTGGTACTTCAGTCAAAATGACGATTTATTCGTAAGAATATTGTACTCTTTACTTAATTATATTATCCCTAATTATTATAGCCAACAGTTGCCTCCGAGGCTTTCTTCTCCGATTGGTATTGTTTTGAACGTGTGAGGCTTACCTTTTTGGAATTTTAATCGGCGTTGAAATTGATGCTCTGTCCCACATTATTCGTCTGAGTTGTTCTCCAGTCATGCCACGTTTCCTCAACTCATTGATAGTAACTTTCCCCACTCTCTGTGTAAAATTTCACATTCGGTTCAGGGAGGAAATTTGTTGGATACCACTCCCTGTTTTAACTCGATTATACGTCATAAATATGTTTTAACTCGATACCTGCCGTTTTATACTAGATTAATGCGATACTGTTTTAGCTCGTTACAAGCGCTACTGTTTAAGCTCGACTACATGATATATGTTTCACCTATTATTGAAGATACTATTCTCCGTCGAGTATGAAGAATATTGAAATCTTAGGTAGGTGCTGATCATAACCATCAGATCATGCTACCATCAAATGGTTCACACCTAGTACCAGTTAATCATACTTACTCTGAGGGCGAGTTATGTTAACTTGGAGTTACTGAAAATAGGCATACAAAACGCAGTAGTTTTTTCTGTAACTCCTACTTCTGTAACTACCTATATATATATATAATATATATATTTAATGTTACAGTGCAATTAATTATTTATATTCACAATGGAATGACTCTCACTCAGAAGTTTTGACTAGGGGGTCACTCACTTTCCAATTGGCAACTGCTCCTTTCCTTTGTTTCGCCCGCGTCTTGCTCTTACTTTTTATAACCATAACACCTCTCTGCTCTGTAGATGGGTCATCGCCGGGTCCCAATTTTATGCTGTACTCTTGTAAATAGTGTTTTGCGTCCTCTTGATTCACTGCTCTCTCGAGGGACACAACGATTTTCGCCCACTGTGGATTTCAACTCAATTCAGTCGGTAACACCCATTCATTTGATTGTTAGTCTTCTGAATATAAGTAATATAAGTATGTACATAACCTAGCATCTAAATATCATAAATGTGAATTGTGTTTGCCTGGGGATTATTCTGCTACATATTATGAGATTATATTAAATTTTTTTTAAAGTTCCACTCATGCAGCATAGCTATAGGAGCGAATTTTCAAAGAAATATGATATAGCGAGAAACGATACCACTTTTCGTAAAATTATATAATTTTTTCTTGATTTTAGCCGTTTTTACTGATTTTTGACCCAATTACAAAGTCAAATTTGACCCACTCTTTTTTGAGAAAAATATTTTTATCATCGAAATAATCCCTCCGTCGTGAATCACCATCCCACACAACGTCAGATGAATTAATATTGATTTAAGCCCTTAATACCAATTGTTGACTCCCAGAAATCCAAATTTGACCCCTATTCTGTATGAAAAACAACTGTATTTTTCTGTCTTTACTAGCCCTTCCATACCACTTCCTGTGATTTTATACAAGTTGTTCGCAATTTAAGCCGTTTTTACCGATTTTTGACTCCTAAAAACGCAAATTTGACCCCCCTGGAATTTTTGAAAATTGCTCATCGTCGAACTCATCTTTTTGTTTGGCAATACGAACATTTTGGCAAAATTTGGAATTTCATCATATGCACAAGGGCACATATCGCCTGGAGTGACACATAAATAAATAAATAAATATATACATATACACATAAATTTTGTTGAAATCGGGATGAATTCAGGATGCTCTGAAACGCATTTGGCTATTAAAAAATTGGAAAAATTCATGTTCTGAAAATGTTGGACCCATTGCAAGAGGCTTGAAAATCCGCTAACACGTAAGGTCTGTGGATTCTGCATGAAAAATTGTGAGATATCCGCTCTCGACATTTTATTTCATGAAACTCACTTGTTTCATCCATTCTTTCTCGCTTTGTTCAATCACATGCGCGTATGTGTTACCCATCATGGCGATCAGCATGTTCAAGAGAAGGATCGGCACGAGGATCATGAAAATCGTGAAGACGGTCTTCGCTATTGTCGGGTATGTTGTGTGCGAGAGCTCTGCATACTAAAATATGCAATTATTACTCCAGTGCAATATTCATTGAGAATAATAATTAACAATACGGGAAGAAATTATGGTAGGTAGGTACTTGAATACTTACATTGTAATCACCCAGAGTGATTTGAAAAAGTGCCATCCAAGTTGTTGGGTACGAGCTGTACAGCGTTTTTTCGACTCCTGGAAGCCCTTTGTATAGGAAATAGAACGATTGGGAAAATCCGAAAAGGACAATGGTATATATGATTCCAAATGTGAACATGTCTCCTACGATCATGCTGTACACCATTGTTACAAACGGTCCTGTCAGTCTCACAGCTCTGAAAATATACGGTAGAGTAGGTAGTAGGTAGCTATTTAATATGAGTCCCTACTTACATAGGTACTAGAAGGCAGGTGCTAGAAAATCATGTCATACACATAGGGCCTAGGTACCTACCTACCAACTTCGAAGAAACCAGTCGTAGTCAAACAAATTGTTCCTTATTCTGTGCGTAGGTAGTCCCCCTTTATTCCACCAGAAACTAGTTTTTTCCACCGCCAAAATGGTGGCCAAAATGGGTTATTAGAAGGGTACATGCATGTATCAACGGTTAAGAAGCGTTACATACCCAGCAAAGAACATGAGCAAAAACCACGATCCTGGCACCGCGAAAACCAAAATTGCCTCTTCCGTCCGTTTATCTCCAGCGAGTCGAAAAGGTATGCACGCGAGGATAAGAATGTTGGACAAAAGGAAAATTGCTTTCGCCGGATCCTAGAAAATTTGATATACATTATAGTTGAATCTAGATAACATAAGTATCTGGTTCCTCCTAAGAAAAAATTGCCAAACATTTTCAACCTAATGTAGACGTGGGAAAGCTGAATCGTTGGACCTTGAAAACAGGCACGTTTAAGGCTAAATACAACGAGTTTAGTTGCAAAATCCACCACCACGTGGCAGCACAAAAATGAATCAATTCTACTTCTCATTAGAAAATGGAGCGAGATATTTCAATTCGGAAAACGGATTCCGGGTAGTTGAAAAAGTGTGCAATTTTTTGCTCACTGTTCCAAAAAAAGTTCAAATTTTGAACATTTTCAAAAAGTGGCTTAATAGGCACTTGCGATGGACTCTAGAGAATATAACTCCGTTTTTAGAATTTTTCTAAATTGACTAGACTCATTTCCAGGATTTTGGGGACAAGGGTCAAGATCGGGAGCTTCTGACTGGGGGGATGGGGGGTAGAGTTCTTGGTCCTCCCCCCCCCCCACCACCTTTTTTCTACTTCTCTGCCCTGACACTGAATGAATTGGACATATTCCATTACATAACCCCCCTCACACTGTTATAATTTTTGCACAGTTTGACCGTCTTGAGGGCAAATTTTGTACTAAAGAGTAGTCAATTCAAAATGTTGTACAGAAAGGCTTGAAAAATTGTGCGTCTGGATGGTCTTGAACGCTTGTCAAGAATTAGAAGGGTCGTCAGACGTTTGAGAGCATTGTGGGGCAAATTAAGTTTTTCGAGCTGAAACTTTCCACGTGTTCTAGCGGAATCTAGTTGTGGGAGCCATCGAGACAAGAGTAGTATCTCGATGTTGGTGACCGGAACGCTCATAATCTCTCTCGCTGTTATTCAGATTTTGCATGCTTACATTGTTTGTGTGTTTGTGCCCTTTATTTCCTTGGAGAAAATTACGGTGTCCCCAGGCAACTGAATTTTTGTGCAAAAATGTGGTAAGTAGATGGACCCAGAGATGCTAAGATTTTTGCGCAAAAAACCCAAGCAGAGCTGAGTTCAATATTTTTGACGTTTTTTTTTGCACGAAAACTGGAGAAAACTTTTAGTAAAAAATTATGTCAGTTTGAGGTCCCCTTCAGTTAATTATGCGTTCGTACATGTGCACGATCTGTACATGGCTTACTGACCCAGAGGTAGATGACGAGTGGGAATTTTGCTGGTACCTACGTGAGAGATTTGGTCCTAGCTTTCGATTTCGATAGAAGCTCTTTGTTTATGTGAGCGTGTCCATAGCTGAACATAATTACTGTAATCGTAAGTTGTTTTCAAGTATTTGTATACTTCAACAAGTATTTTTTAATTACCACACCTGCTGCTTTAGAAAAGACACCAATCCTTGATTTTTTATCTCTTCGCCTTGTTGAATAATGACGTACGACAGGACCCCTAGGATGGTGCACAATTCGAAACCCTGTCGCAAGTAGTCGGTGAAATCCTCCAGCTCCATCAGTGATTTGTTTCTGTCAGTTGGTCTGAGGTAGACGGCTCCGCTCAAGGAAATTAGGTGGAGCATCAGGATGATCAATCGCTTCAGAAACTGCATCTGAAATATTTTTTTGTTTCAAATGGAGGTGGACGGAGGGGGACGAGAATTTATCGTAGCTGTATATGAATGGGTATGCTCCGTTGCCCTCTGCATCGCAGTGATTAGAATTCGTAATAATTTATTCTTAAGTATACATCAATTTCATTGCTTCTTTAGCATCATATAGCATCATTTAGCAATTGAATTCCTTATTGGGTTGAGGTACAGCGATGCACAATGGTTCTGAATTGCCGGTTTTGCAAGGGAAAAAAAAAATTGTTCCACCCATCCTTCTAATTGCGCTGATTTTAAATATGTTTTCAGTAAGTACACTGCAGTACAAGTGTAAAATAGCTACCGACCTAAATAGTGGCGAAAACTTGACGTTTCAAGCGATTGGAACAGAAAATAAGCTGTCAGCAATCTGAACCTGCATCGCATGGTACCTATCTCTATACATTATACATAAATAGGTAATATATATATATTTTTGTGTGCCTGTGATTTTTTACAAGTGCTCTTAAAGTTACCTACCTCACTTTTCAGATATTGCTGGGAACAGCGAATTGGAGGGAAAACCTAGTTGGTACCTACATAGTTCGGGTAGGAGACTAGGGCTCAAGTACCTGCCTATGTATAGGAACATCGGAAATATTCAAAATCAGCATTACGCCGTCGTGTTTAGTGTACGACAACGGTAATGGGTAGGTGCAAGAATAGAGTACGTGCAGTAGGTAGGTACGCCTACTTTTCCATACCTACCCTGGCAAATGTTTTCCATTTCTCTTCTAGCAATCTCTGTATTATTCCGCCGTCAAGCATGTCCAGATGCTCTTCTTTTGTTCCATTCAAAATTATGAACAAAGCCGAATTCCAGTCTGAAATCGTTGTATTTCAGTTGGCATGAAAAAATTAAATCCTTTCTTACAACTAAGTCTTAATTATTACAGATTGTACTTGCTGGCATGAGAAGATTGTTTAGGTAGGTACCTACTCAACCAAGTCTCTATTATTACAGTAGGTAGATACCCACTTTTATTATAAAAACCTATGGTTGCTGCGACGATTCACGAACATCGCTACCTACGACGCACCTGTTTATTCACGAATACGTAATATATTATTATTTTTGTTTCATCCAAAAAGGATTGTGGACATTTGCACATACTATAGTGGATGCTCCAGCAGAGATAAAGCTTGACTGAAGTTGTTCACACCCCGGTTGTGATATCGATACACCTGTTACGAAATGAGTAGGTTCTTACCAAACCACCCTACTAGTGTTGTTGCGTTTTAAACTGAATGTTAGATTTGTTGCTGATTCATATGTTTTTGTGATTTTTACTATAAATATGTGGTAACTTTGCATATCTAATTTGTGCGTCAGAACCATTAAAATTGGTCGAATGGTGACGGTAAGTTGGCAAGAAAGATCTAGACTAGGTCTTATTACCTGATGAGTATATGTACCTACCTGCTTTATGCTATCTACATTCCAATCAACCAGATTTGGTGGCCAGAGTCATTCAGTTTTATTTCATATTAATAAATTTTAATTTTCTCTCGGAGCCAAATGTTTCTTCCCAAATTGGCATAGAAATACTGTACTTCTATATCACAGAATATTTCCTACACTCAACACACCACAGTAATATTGCGCTTCATATTATCAGCATCAAGTAGTAATTGGTTCGAATCTTACTTGTTCTACCATCAGGAAGCAGAGTGTCCAGGGCATTAAGGGGATACGCTGAGCACGTAATGTTGCTATATCTCCAGAATTCTCTTGCACTGAGCTCCAACATCTCTTTGAAAACGTCAGCACGTCCGAGTTGGCAGGCCAAAGTCAAAGGGGTGAGACCCGCCTTGTTGGTGATCCCGTTGCTAGCTGGTTGTTTTGGGTGGCGTAACGCGTAACCGAACATGTCCTGAACAGTTTTGGATATTTGTAGTAGGATTTTCAGTAGGTGGCATTTGTCAGAAGGATTTTAAGAAGTGAAACTATTATGGATATTATTATCGATATTTGTGGTGACTGTTTTTATGTGCTGTGGTAGTAGAAAAGGAGTCATACCGTAATCTTATCATAAGTGGTATGATCGTAAATTCGACAATGATTTGGATCCATGGAATGAACAGTTTTCTGCTAATTGGAGAATTGAGATAGTGAATTGGAGTTCAAATAAGAGGTTCATTCTCGAACCCAATAAAGTGGCTTCATGGAAATTATGTAGATAAGTACCACCTACCTACGTACCTATATTCGATATTGAACTCGCGATGAAACCGATTTCAGAAATAAAAAGAGTTATTGATCACGGATGTACAAAAAGTACTACCTAATATCCCGGTTTCGGTGATCGTATGTAGGTAACAAGCAATAACTATTGCTCAGTAATAGGTAGTAATAATGTAATAGTTATTGCTTGTTACTGACGATGGTTCGATAACCCAAACCGGTATACCTAACAGTACGTTCTGTGTTGAGTGGAGATAGACAACCTTTTGATAACTCCGTTTTAGCGAATTTTCGAAGAAAAGGAAGCTATTGTTCTCGGTCCAAAATTTTTAAAACTCGAATTTCCGAAAGATTTTTATACCAAAATCCGTTTCAGACCATCCTGAATTCACTGCCGAAAGACACCAAAAATTATATGTATATATATATATATATATATATATATATATATATATATATATATATATATATATATATATATATATATATATATATATTTATATATTTATATATGTATGTGTCATTCCAGACGATAACTCTCGAAAGAATTGAGATAAAAAGTTCAAATTTGCACGAAAAATCTGTCTTGGCAATCGACAGGCTAAGTTCGAAGATGGGCAGAATCGGGTCACTCTAAGGGGGAGTTTTGGGGAGTTTTAGGGGGGGAAAATTACCCATAAATTCCCAAAATGAAAAAGTTTGACAAGTGACACCTCATTTTAAAGATTTTTGTACGCTGAACACGATGGTGAAATCAGAATTGCGATATCTCATTCCATTCTCAAACTGGAGCACTTTGAAGATGAAGGAACGTGGTTATTTCTTGAGATGTTCTTCCTGGTTCGTCTGCTCTAATCTGATAACGGAATGGGATATCGCAATTCTGACTTCACCATCGTGTTCAGCGTTGGAAAATCTACAAACCGAGGTGTTACTCGGCAAAAAATGGAACAAAAAATTTGTTACGTAGGTATCCAATACCTACTCTTCTGGTATTCAAAACATTTTTGATTTCCCCCTCCCCCTCCTTCCACCCCAAATTTTACTTTGCGTAAAACTACTCCTGTTTTAATTTTGTATGGTATCAAGTCGGGAAAACAATGGCCGAAAATTAATTTTCAGAAAATTTTAGGCGGAGGAGGAAGATGCCGAAAACTTCGAAAATTCGCTCTTATAGCCATGCTGCATGACTGTGGTTTTTTTATTTTTCTATGATACTGACTCAGGTTTGTGCGAAAGTTATATTTGAAGGCTGATAAGCCCTCGTATGTGAGTAGTAAAGTAAAGTAGACTGCAATCTTTACGTGTATATAACACTAGCTAAAGGTTTTGGGACCAACGTTTCGATTTCTCCGTGAGCAAAGGTATGAAAGGTGAATGTTTTGTACTGTTCTAGTAAATTCTATTCTCCAGCGGTTTAAGGATTTTCGGTAATGCAAAGATTAGGTTCGGACTCGAGTTTCTTTGTAAATGCACATTGGGTAGATGATTTGACGGTGCTCAAGGAGCATCTAGTGAATATCGGAATATTTTGGAATGCAAATTTATTGTTAATGGAAGTTAACGTTACTAGTTTGTCGCAGACGACGACCATATGGAGGATCATGTTTCCAAAGGTGTCTTGGCGATCCGGATTTGCGTTATTCTCCAGGAGAAGGTTGTAAACGCTTTCATTGGCGCAGCAAGCGGCCCACGCCAAAGGGAATTCGCCTAAATACGCCAGCCCCTCGTAGTCAGTATTCTTCTTCGGTTTCGGTCCTTGCTGGTCTCTTGGGAGGAAAAAGCTGCCTGCAGAGATGGAAACAAGAGATATTGAAGTAGATTGTATGGCATCCAACAAGTCACATCAATGATCCGGGTGCCGGTACGTATGAACTTCTAGACGATACGCACAGAGGCAATCATCTACACTGCCGTCAGAAGCAGAAAGTCGTATCTGAATTTTTGGCCAAAATGAGTTAACAGTTTCGCTCCATTTGGTGGGGAGGTCTACAGAATTTTAGACTCTCAGAGCCGTATCTGCACGAGAAATGCCTCAAAACGGGCTTACAAATAATGGGGTAATGTACTTTCGGGTGGATTCCCAGCGAAAACTCATAAATGTCTTTTTCAGAGGAAAAGTCGTAATATGACAGCAGATACGATCTTTTTCCCACGTGTTTTGCACATACGGACTAGTAGTGCAGATATAAGCGTTTAGAACTTCGATAAATAACAATAATATCCATTTATTGAGCTCTAGACAAGTTCATCCGTAAGTGCTCACTCGAATAACTCTAAATAGCTCCAGTTTGTATCGAAAATACTAGAGTAAAATTAGTATGCCGTTTTTACATTTTATGTCTTTACTTTGGCACATGGACCCGAAAAGCGTTATACGAAACCGTTATACGATACCGGTAAACAAAAGCGTTACAGTGAGTAGTAATGGAGACTAAACAAGGAAAGGACGGCGGGATGCCGGTTTCTCACCGACCACAATGTTTATTAGCACTGCGTTCTTTCGAAGTGGTTGACCTGTATTGCTTCCGAGTCTGCGAAGCAGCGGAAGCCTTGTGTTCACTTTCGTGAGCCAAAAAATTTTTGTCTTCAGAAATCAAAATTTCCACTTGCATTTTGCGTTTCAAAGCCTACTGAACAAATTTGGTTCCGTGTCTGTGGGTCTGTCTGTCCGTATTTCCTTGTTACAGCCATAACTTCCACGATTTTGAATTGAATCAGCTCAAATTTTGAGGGATGGTGCGGATAAGGCCCCTTGAGGTCCCATACAAATCTCAACATGATTGATCCAGCGGTACGCCCTGCGCATGCGCTAACGTTAAGTTCAACAAACTCGCATAACTTTCACAATTTTGATTCAATTTCGCTCAAATTTTCAAGGGTTGTTTGGACAAGGCCTAGTGAGTTCCAGTATGAATTTCAGCATGATCGGACCCTCGGTGCGCTCTGCGCATGCGCTGGCGTGAAATAGATTCAATTTCCTTGTTACAGCCGTAGTAACCAAAGATTTCACCCAATTTCAATGTAATTCTCAGGGATTAAGCGGGTAGGGCCCATTGAGGTCCCATATAAATTTCAACATGATAGAGCCAGCGGTTCGCCCTGCGCATGCGCTAACGTGAAATTCTTCAAACACGCATAACTTTCGCAATTATGTATAATGGACGTGTATTATGGACGTAATATTATGTAATATGTATATTTCACGTTATGTAATGTTATGTAATGTAATGTAATGTATAATGGGTCACTCTGATTGTGACGAGGAAGCTCCTGTGCCATCACCTTGGCAGTGTATTAGCGAATTTTCGAAGAAAAGGAAGCTATTGTTCTCGGTCCAAAATTTTTAAAACTCGAATTTCCGAAAGATTTTTATACCAAAATCCGTTTCAGACCATCCTGAATTCCCTGCCGAAAGACACCAAAAATTATATGTATAGATATATATATATATATATTTATATATGTATGTGTCATTCCAGACGATAACTCTCGAAAGAATTGAGATAAAAAGTTCAAATTTGCACGAAAAATCTGTCTTGGCAATCGACAGGCTAAGTTCGAAGTTGGGCAGAATCGGGTCACCCTAAGGGGGAGTTTTGGGGAGTTTTAGGGGGGGGAAATTACCCATAAATTCCCAAAATGAAAAAGTCTGACAAGTGACACCTCATTTTAAAGGTTTTTGTACGCTGAACACGATGGTGAAATCAGAATTGCGATATCTCATTCCATTCTCAAACTGGAGCACTTTGAAGATGAAGGAACGTGGTTATTTCTTGAGATGTTCTTCCTGGTTCGTCTGCTCTAATCTGATAACGGAATGGGATATCGCAATTCTGACTTCACCATCGTGTTCAGCGTTGGAAAATCTACAAACCGAGGTGTTACTCGGCAAAAAATGGAACAAAAAATTTGTTACGTACCCAATACCTACTCTTCTGGTATTCAAAACATTTTTGATTTCCCCCTCCCCCTCCTTCCACCCCAAATTTTACTTTGCGTAAAACTACTCCTGTTTTAATTTTGTATGGTATCAAGTCGGGAAAACATTGGCCGAAAATTAATTTTCAGAAAATTTTAGGCGGAGGAGGAAGATGCCGAAAACTTCGAAAATTCGCTCTTATAGCCATGCTGCATGACCGTGGTTTTTTTTTTAATTTCGTTTTGTGATCGGTGATCGAGTTCAGTACGGGTTCGAACAGCGGGGGGGGGGGGGGGGGGGGGGGTGTCGTATGAGTACCTCGTAACCTTCAGTCGTCGCGTGGGCGTCGTTATGTCATCAATTAATTCAGAAGACTTTCATGAGTTTTGTATCCATACTCCTTCTTCGTTTCCGGTTTACAGCTTGTCAACTCGTTACTTGTCACCTCAACAATTTCTCATTTGGAGGCACAACACCAAAATGCAATAAAAATGATTTCCCTGCACCAGGCCAACATTGCCCGAGCCTGCGAACATCTTAGCAGGGAAAGAAGAGCGGAAGAGCCTACTCATTGGACCTTCCATTATGGCCAAATGGAAGGCTCATTTTTGAAACTAAAGGCTCATTTTTAGTTTCCACCTTCCAATTTTGACATTTTCATGTCTTTCCTTTTTCCTCGTTCTTACCAATCGTTACATAAACTGGTAAAGCCGTTAACAATATTTCAATAAACGTGTTGATACCATAATGTTCATCCTCAAATCAAATTCGTAGGTACACTGTATTGACTCTAAAGACATAAAATGTCCCAATGCGTTGCAGACTCGTCTGCAAGCGTTTTTTTTTTCGGTATCTTCCGACCAAAAAAAAAAAATCGTTTTTTGACTTCACCAATCAATTCAGCGGGAAATTTCCTTGAAAATGAGTATCTACAAGTTCAAGAAAATTCCGAAAACTAAGGCTCTTATTGGCAGTTTTAACTCGAAACGTAAAGGTCCATTTTCCAAAAGTCATGATTAGTTGGATACAATTTTGCTTCCGAGTCTGCGAAGCAGCGGAAGCCTTGTGTTCACTTTCGTGAGCCAAAAAATTTTTGTCATCAGAAATCAAAATTTCCACTTGCATTTTGCGTTTCAAAGCCTACTGAACTAATTTGGTTCCGTGTCTGTCGGTCTGTGGGTCTGTGAGTCTGTGAGTCTGTCCGCATTTCCTTGTTACAACCATAACTTCCACGATTTTGAATTGATTCAGCTCAAATTTTGAGGGATGGTGCGGATAAAGCCCCTTGAGGTCCCATACAAATTTCAACATGATTGATCCAGCGGTACGCCCTGCGCATGCGCTAACGTTAAGTTCAACAAACTCGCATAACTTTCACAATTTTGATTCAATTTCGCTCAAATTTTCAAGGGTTGTTTGGACAAGGCCTAGTGAGTTCCAGTATGAATTTCAGCATGATCGGACCCTCGGTGCGCTCTGCGCATGCGCTGGCGTGAAATAGATTCAATTTCCTTGTTACAGCCGTAGTAACCAAAGATTTCACCCAATTTCAATGCAATTCTCAGGGATTAAGCGGGTAGGGCCCATTGAGGTCCCATATAAATTTCAACATGATAGAGCCAGCGGTTCGCCCTGCGCATGCGCTAACGTGAAATTCTTCAAACACGCATAACTTTCGCAATTATGTATAATGGACGTAATGTATTATGGACGTAATGTTATGTAATATGTATATTTCATGTAATGTAATGTAATGTAATGTTTTGTTATGTAATGTAATGTTATGTTGTAATATGTATATTTCACATTATGTAATGTTATGTAATGTAATGTTATGTTATGTAATGTTATGTTATTTTGCTTCCGAGTCTGTTCTGTTTTATAATGGGTCACTCTGATTGTGACGAGGAAGCTCCTGTGCCATCACCTTGGCAGTGTATTTCTGCTTCTGACGGCATTACTAATGACTGAAGCCCCCTTTTTAGTGCAACGCGCGAGCTGTATTAAAAACAATAAACTTACCGATAGCTCTCTGTTCTACGTAGGCTCCAGCTTCTACCAAGTCTTGCACCAATTCGTTGTTGAAATATGCAATCGCAAGATGTAGGGCACTGGCACCTAGTAAAGGAATGTCGGGAAAAAGCATTTTATACTAATATTTTTACGTTGTTCTTTAATTTTCTTTGGATGCCAAGGTTAATTAGGTATATCTTAGAAGTCATAATGAAGGAATGCACCATTCATGGTTTTATTTTTATTGGTTAAATATTTGGTTCTAAAAAAAGATAAGGAATATAGTCCTAAGTAAGTGTTTACCCTCTTTAATCCTATAAATCCTAAATAGCATCCATTAGGTATAATGTTTCTAGCTACCACAGAATAGTTTCATGATGTTCAAGCTGGTATACGTACCCAAATACTCTTCGCCTTCCACAACGTCGATAGCTAAGTTGGGGAAACACTTCAACAACGTTCTGGCCAACCTAGTATGAATTTTCATATCGCATAGAATTAGAACGTGTAATAAGGTTTCCCCTAGCGATCCCCTGTACTGCATTTGCCAGCACGCCTGGTGGTCTTCCCACTTCGAAAGAGGGTCCTGTGTGCTCAGTGATGCCTCAATCGGTATTTGCACCTGGCGGAAGTTAGGTATTGAGTAGTTTGTGTCGTGAATTGCATGATCGATCCGTATATAGCGTAACACCGGGTATCACGATTTCGGAAGAAGTTTTAATAATATCAGTTATTGTGACTTACAATGTAACTTACGTAGGTAACGAAAAAGTAGGTTTGCCCATGAAAATAGTGATTGTTGAAATACTAGATCGACCAATAATATTTTATACTAATTAGGTGAGTGCCTAATAATTTTGACTACTGACCTGACCATTGCTATATTATATATATTTCAAATACTGCTCACTTGTTGCTGGTCTCTGAATTTCCATCGTAAATATTCCGCCCTGTTGATGATGGTCCCTTTACCGTCGTTGTACATCAAAACTCCAAATTGTTCTTTTATGAGTTTTTCCACTTCTGCTTGCCCACCCGTGTTGTAAGCATCTATCAGCTCACCTCCTTTCTTGTAGTTAGCCAACCTAGACAACGGTCCAATTCGTCGTGGTTTAGATGAAAATGTGATTCATAGATTCCAAGTAAAAAACGAGGTCCTAATCTTCATGGTTTTAACGTCAACTTTTCGTGGTTTACATCTACCAACTCGCAAGGAATGAATTTATATTGATATATTGATTTAATTGATATATTGATATATTGATTCATCATACTGGTAATATGTAAAGGTCAAAGGTTCACCTGTAAAGAAGACAATCATCCTTGTTTGAAGCTTGGGAAATGACGCGGTCCAGGACGGTACCGGTTTCCACAGTACCTCCTCCACAAATGTTTCCCATCGCTGTAAGCTATACAGAGAACAAAGAACAGAAATACAGCACGGAAATAGGTACAATGCTCTATTTACAGCCAAATTATACGAATTGTAAGCGATAGGTAATGGAAAGTGAAGCTCCTATCAAGTAAGCATGTACCTTCTCTAAATTTGAAAAATGTGCATTTCATCCCACCCCTCCTTACAAGAAAAACCTGTCTCGTCCAATCGAATCCCATAATGTGGCAACTTTGGTAAATTTAAATAGTTAGGTCCCTCCCTGCAGTCTTCAAAATACTTGAATTTATTGCTGTATTAAGGTCTACTACCTAGATACCTAATGAACATTAGGTCTTGAGAAATTTTGAACACGAGGTAACAAAATAATAGACCCAAAAAATATAAATTTCGTTACTTTGCTTTTGATGTGGTAGAAACTTGAGTGTGAAACTCATCATACTTTGGTACATATTGATAACTATGAAATGAATACCTACATGTGCGCGTTATTGACATGTGTGCTGACCTATGTGATTTTGTTGACTGTAACTTGAATGCTATCGGCTCAGCTTAGAGGTGTAAAATTGTAAAAAAGAGGTATAAAATGTAAAAAAATCTATTTCTTCCTATGAATGTATATTCCTAGTTGCGTAATGCAAACATACTACCTATGTACCTTTCTAGTTCACATATATCTTTTCCTGCGTTGGAATTCGGACACTGATTTTGTGTGGCACAACCACTTGCGCTAGAGACGTACTTTGTTTTCGTTAGTATCGATTCCCTTGGAATCTCGCATCGTGCCTGGCACTGAGGGTCGGCTACTAAGGAAAACAGTTCACGAGCTGATAACAGTGGAATGTTCCAGTTACTTCACAGCTTCACACCTCAACGATTTCTCTCTTCAGCTGGTCAATGAGGTCCCTGGACCATCTGATAATTATCAGCGTTCCCACAACATCATGTGTATAAGCAGAAGATTATGTATATAACCAGTCGTGAATTACCAATTAAAATCCCTGCACAACGGTTTATTATTTTGTACAGAATGTCCTTCTTTTACAGATCACAACTCTCTGTATAGATAACCCGTCTATATAATATTTACCAGTCTATACATATTATGTACTGGTACAAGGTTTGAAAACCCCAAGTTATTTATTACAAACCAAGTTCACTTATTATTAGGAAACGTCAGGTGATTACCTATTCTTCTGTCTGGGCATGAGCAAACTCGAATTTCTTCCCGCATGCAAAAACTCGGTTCCTACGTCGCTATCATGTTATGGTTAAGAGGAAGCCAGTATGTCCCGTCTTGGCAGACATTTTTCCAGTTCTATTCCCCCAGATTAATTTATAATTTTGTTCCATTGTACCTATGTATTTCATTTAATTTCATGTTTTTATCGGTACCTTGATGTCAAAATTATCATATAGGTAATTACAGGTAAGTATGTTATTTTATTACTCTTACACGGTTGCTAACTACTGATGTCGACCTTATCTGAATAAATCGGGTATTTTCCTCGCCCGACTGGTATGAATTGCGTCAGAGCAGTTGAGACATAATTTTCTTTTTTTGCTCCAAGTACCTTTAGGAGTAGCTCTGTCAGAGAGGCGTTTCGCATATGCAGTTGATGGTTCTGAGAAACGGGAGCCTCGACACTCTGCGGAAGTTTACAGGCGGAACTTAAATTACCGCGGACGTTTTGGCAGTACAGGTGAGTAAAATTTAGCAGCAACATTATTTTTCATAATCTTCAACCCAACCGTTCCGGAGAGGTGGAAGTCATTGGAATGTTTCGGTGAAAAATTAATATTTTTACTTACATCAGCCAAACAAACTTGAAATCACCATGCAACCAGCCCTCGCGAGTGAAGCTTCGTTGAACCAAAACCTTCTAGGCCATACACAAAAGGCCTTTCTTTTTTAACCACAAAGGTACTGAAGAGGGCAGAATGAACATCAATCAACCTCACCCTCCTCCTTTTCTGGATCAACTTACCTACAAACACTGGCCATTTATTTCAAGGGTGACAAGGTATTTGGTTTAAAAGACAAACAAGTTTTGTACAATAAGATTGGTGTATCTCAATCTCAGAAATCGCGTTGTTTTTAGCAACGACCTATTAGGGCTCAAATTTCGGCGGGAAAAGGACATTAACAGAATTGCGACTATTTTATAGGTTGTACGTACATATTTATATTGTATTAATTTTTGAAGCTCATCTTCGTAATTGATATGACATGCCTACCTTTAATCCAGGTCTTCCTAATTTCACATTGTAGGTAGGTACCTACTCGAAGTATTATAAATGTGCGTCACTACACGCATAGTGTCACTTGGCTGACAAGTGGACGTTTCAGCCAAATGTTTTCTGCAGGTTCTTCTACCCAAAATATTAACTCAAAAAACGCGTTTTTTAAAAGCTGCCATAGATAGGTTAATTGAAAAGGTAGAAGATAAAACCCAAACCCCACACGCATTTTTAATTAATGCGAGGCTATTAAAATTAAAAATAAATAAATCAAAAAATCAATAGTAGTTACCTACTTCAACATAATTCAGTAGGTGTCTACTCAACTGGTAGTAAATTTGCATTCGCAGCTCTGTTTCACGCCTGATAAAATGTCATGTCACTCCTGATATCTCGTCGACGTATGTCGCTCGTATGATTATGTCATTCCTGATGACTAACTCAAAGAACGGTTAAAAAACCCAGAATTGTTGCCAAAATTTCAAGAATATCAATAGATAGGACGCCAGTTGTCCAGCATTTTTGGAGCATTTGTAGGGGTAAAATTTCAAAATTCATGGGTAAAAAATCCTTTAAAGAAAACGCAGGTTGTGCGGTTTTTATTGAAACTGCATCTTCTTAAGACTTAAGATAATTAATTAATGCTTAGTATGGGAAAAGTGGTATATTCGGAATCAGCGCAACATTTCCTATAAGAATGGCCCAGCAAACATTAAATATTTTTGTACGTATAAAACTCGCTAAAATTGATTCAAATTCTGAAAAATTTTGTTTTAGGGGTCTCCGGGCCTATTCTGATACACTTACCTAATATTTTGGGTAGTAGAACCTACAGAAGAAAAATTGGTTGAAAAGGGCGCTGCACTGACTGTAATGTCCCCTTGTGAGGTAAAACGGATTATACAATTTTATTTCTACTCCATAAATAAATAAAGTAGGTAGACGTATTATAGTGTACAGCATTTTGATCATACGTGTGTTGATGGGACGATGGTTCATAGAATAATAAAATCTTACTAGCAAAACAAGCAATTAGTCTCAGGAATGGGATTCTTCAGAAACGAAAAATAAATTAAGACAAATAAATAACTAACAAAAACAAAATGCCCTGGTAGAAATTAGATTCATTAAAACTAGTTTATCAGAAAGAGTGGCATCTTTTGACTGGTTCCATTCTCTTTCTGACGGATGATATCATAGATACGTAGGTAGTGGAGGTAGTGGAGAGGCAAACATTCACCTCATCAAGCGCCAACATCCTGCATTTTGAATACATTGAAGAAAGAACAATTAGATCAACAAAATGGGTAATCATAAACACATAAACATGAATCTACCATAATATCTACAACTACTTAGAGGGTGTTGTAAGTTATGCCTCCTGCCCTTTTGGCTAGTAAAGATAGAATGTAAACGACGCGTAGAATCCCTTAACATTTATGGAAGTGCTAACGATAGTGCTTCAGAGCTAGATATAAAATGAAACACATCCACTCTTATAATCTACCTTCATAGATCGTTGCTCCAATCTTCCTTGATCATGTCTGCCGCGTTTTCAGCAATCGCGTATGTGACAGCCATGGTGTGAGCACCTGGAATCTTCGGCATGACCGATGCGTCCACGACGCGCAGACCGTTGACTCCGTGAACACGCAGGCGCGGGCTGACGACCGATTCCTGAGAGTTGGGCCCCATTCGAGCTGTGCAGCACTGATGATGGAACTGGAGCGTAACTGTTCGTACTGAACATTCAAAGTATTCGTCCGAGCCAAACTCGAACTGTTCGCACCCTAGGACTGGCCGATCGTAAAGACGGGCGCCAATCTTCTTCATTGATTCTGTCTCCAGGAGTTTCCATACGAGCTTTTGAGCCTCCACCATTTTCTGGATGTAAACAAAAAATACTTGACTGCACTCGCTATGAGTAACTTATAATTACAAGACTAGATTTGAGGTACGAAACTAAATTTTTTATGCCATTTCTTATTTTTATTATTCGATGCTGCTGTCATTATATCCTAGTTATAATTATATTGAGCCATCTGATGTTTAGTAAATCAGCAATCAATTGAGGGTAGATTACAAATTTGATATTAGTGAAACGGTTTACCTTTACATCTTCAGGATCTTTAAGGAAGTTGGTAATGATGACTGGAGGGTCACGCGGATGCAAACTTCTCAATAGTATTTCGCCGGTGCTTTTTGGATACATTCCCATTGGACAAATTACGAATGATTCCCTTCAGAAAACACAAAACAGAACCTTTTTCAGTTTCTACTAGAGGACTTGAAACCACTGTTATATAATTTGGTCACTCCGAAAAATAAATGTTTACATGATACGCAATACGTCAATGATACCTCTGGTTTATGGGGGCATAGGTAGCCTCATAAGTTTCGTCAGAAATTCCAAAATACTTTCTCAAGAAGATACCGTCGTCTGCTGTGATGCTCAAAGGCGTGAAGATCAGCTCGATATCTGGTTTCGTTAAAGCAGGGTCAGTTTTGACGTACCCTAAAACCTTCATAGAATGAAAAGTTATTTTAGCCAATGACTTACGGATTATTGAAAGAAAAAGCTTGAACCAGATTTAGTTAAGAACTGTTCTAGATTAACTTGATTAAAACCACTTGATTAAAATAATTCGAAGTGCAGGACCAAAAAAAATTATGGCGTTAATGTATCAAAAAAATAAAAACTGAGTTGTTAAACGTTAGCCTTAAACGTTATTATTAAGTGTTATACTATTTCCACAAGTCCTTGAAATCCTTCAAGTCATCCAGTGAATTCTGTTTTGATATTAAGGAATACAACATTATGCAATGAATTATAAAGCCAGCATCCCAGATTATAATGAATTAACCTCCGCTATGTTGCTGCTTAAGAGGCCATCGCCGGTCGCCATCCACTCGTTGAAGGCAGGAATAATGAGAGGTGCCAGTTTCCGAACTGTATAGCTGATTGTGGAGTTGATAAGAACAATAGTAAGAGGCGCTATGTGTTCTTGTAGGTTCTTTCCTACTGCAGGCAAGTCCTGAATTACTTTGATTCCCTTCGATGTCAGGTGCTCGGCTGGACCTGAAAACGGGCGCATGGCAAGCAAATCATCATTGGTTGGAATTACTAGATACTGTTTATGGGAAAGTATATCTTCCACGTAAATACTTGATTTCAATTGAGATTGACGTGAATTTCGTTGCAATTCCCATTTCCTGCTTTTGAAGAATCCCATTTTCTCCTACTTACCTACCCCCGAAAGCATGAGTATTTTAGGAGTGTTGAAGGCCCCCGCTGAAACGATCACTTCCTTAGTGGCCTTGACGATCCGCTTCTTCGCATTTTTCACGAACTCCACACCGGTAGCTGTTTTTGTTTCTTCGTCAATTATCACTCTGAAAGGAGATCATGACCTAAGATTTAACATACCTGCGCTATAAATGCGCTCTCTTATTAACCTATCAATATCGAAGGGATACTTTAAAAAAATGAAATCATTCATCAAAACGCTAAAGTGAGATCGTTGCACAGTTTTCATAGCACTCCGTCCGGCTTATAAGGATTGTTCACCTGTTCACAAATGCATTCTTCAAGACGTGTAGATTCGGTCTGCCTCTCACCGGCAGCAAGTAGGCAGTTGCCGCATCCACTCGGTGTCCCTTTCTAGCGTTAATTTGCGTCCTGGAAAACCCTGTAGGAGTTCGAGGGTCATTGTAATCGACCCATTCATAGCCAAATTCACGCCCAGCGTTCATGAAGATGTCTGAGAGTTTCGTTCTGAATGGGTATTGTAGGCCTACGGGAAAATAACCAATGCGTGAACAATATACCTACGTTAGGTTGGGAGTTACATACCTACAGAAACCCTGTACGAACAATCGGCCACGGCGAAAAGCACAAACGAATGTTTGCAATGGCAATTAGAACTGATTTGTGAAATCGTGCAAGCAAGAGCTATCGCATTAAGGAACTTGAAAGAGAAGCGGATTGATGGTCTGGCGGGAAAACCTTACTGTGGTGAGTGGTGGCGTTGAGGTGAGTTTGGGAAGGTGAGGTTAAAGAGGTGAGGTTGGATGAAGAGGGGAGTATGAGAGCGTATCCTCACGGATCTCACCACCTTGGATACGCCTCGAGGATAGGAAAATATCCTACCGGTTCTCACCACGTTGGGTATTGGGATAAGGAAATATCCTTCAGGTTCTCACCACGTTGGATATTGGAAATGAAAAGAGGAAAGTATCCTTCTGGTCCTCATCACGATGGATACTTGGGAAAGCACTCGTCCGGTTCTCACCACGTTGAGTGCTGGGAATGAAATTCTTGTGCGGTTCTCACCACGTTGAGAATGTAGAGTTAAAGAGAAGGGTGAGTTGAAAGAGGTGTGAGGTAAGGTAAGAGAGAGAGAAGGCTCTGGTTCGAGAGAGATGGGTAGAATGACGAGCTGGGCAATCTGTGTGCCTTATAAAGGTGCCTGTACCCTCCCTTGGTCCACCGACGGCCGTTGAAAGCCGTTGGGGGATTGTTGGAGGGAGAGATACCTGGCTGTGCTCCTTGCAGCTCGCCTCATACTCATTTCATAAGTTCACAATATTTTTGTTCATTTTCTTGAGATTTACTCTATCAAAGTCTCCGAGTAGTCGCTACGATTTCAGGTTACTGCATTTTATTAATATGGGGCACTTCTTAGTAAAGTCGACGACCTTCGTTTTCTCGTAGAATCTCCCAAAGCCGCGTTCATAACAAATACTGAGACGTGGTTTCTACAATACCGAGCAATGCAGTTTCATTGGCCGACTATTCTTTCATTCGCAACGATCGATTCAAAGCACGTGGTGTTTTGGTGGCCCTTTGTCCCGTAATAAGACCAAAGTTATTCTCTCTAGTGAAAAGGGTTCATTTTTTGAATACTTTTGATGAGGTTAAAATGTGCAAAGACTCGATTTGGTTAGAATAATATATTATGTCCCAAGGTCTCTCTCAAGTTTTGATGCACTTAAAGACCAAGTAATTGGTACCTCCTCTGTAACTGGTACATACTCCCATATTTTGTGTCTTGGGGACGAAAGTACGAAACAAACAAACAAACTCCTTCGATCGTCTTTTTGTCATTGCTCAGTTCCGTGAACTCAAGTATCCTACCTTCAATCTCCCACCGATATTACTAATACAGAAACTTGATCGATGTTTGTTTTGACAGTAATCCCAACATGATAATAAGTTTGAGCAGTATCTTACATCTTCATTTTGACAACACAAGTTTCTTGTTTGTAGGTACAAATCCCTCCCCTTTTCATTACAAAAGAATACGATCAAGTGTCGCAATATTCAAAATTCCCTACTTGAGAATGCTAATTCGCGTGACTATACTCCTCAACTGATGTCATTCTATGAAGGAGTTTTTTAATTCCCGGGTATTGGAACTTTTGGACTCTCATGCTCCGTTACATACTTCTGAATAGAAGAAGTTCTCCTATCCTTGGTATAATCGCGAGATAAAACTCGCGATGGCTAAACGTGAGCGGCGCCAGCTTTTCGTGAGTGGCGTGATTCTCAACTAGCCGCAGATGAGGAGATACATAAATGACTTCATTCATGGGTGAAGAGACTGGTTCGCCAGGCTAAAACCAAGTACCACTCTTCAGAGTTGTCGAAGGATCTCCCCACCCGACTGTTATGGAACAGTATTAAACTCCTGGACTGTCTGAGTCCAAGAATGATTCCACTCCCCCCCTCATTGATCCTAGCACACTGAACTCCCATTTTACGGATTCCACCAAAATCCCTCCTGGTTATCCTTTCATTCCTGATGCCAACATTCCAACCAGCAGTTCTGAATTTGCTTTTCATAATACTGACGACGTGTTAGCAGCAATCACTACTGTTTCTTCTAATGCTGTGTGATTCTGACTTCATTCCGACATCCTCTTCTGTACCCTCCTTGCCTGTATCCTCTAAAAAGTCTGTACCGTCTTGCATTGATTTCCCCTCATTTCCAGTATTGTGACATGATTTTCTCTTACGCTGTCAGGTATAGAAAGCTGGTTGTTGCCCATAACGCATTTACTCGTTAAATTTATAGCATCAAACCTAGATTTTCTCTCTCTGATCTCTGCTTCTGGGGATGAATTTAACCAGTTACTTTGAATATCGGCTTTTATTGATAGTACATAAAATTATTTCTGTCTCCTTCCCCCATATTTATCCACCCTTCTCGTCCGTTCGTTATCCCCGAGGTCCAGTACAAATGATCATCCGCCACTACACTAATTTCTTTAATAATCTCTTAGCGTAAATGGTGCAAGGCTGTGGAATTCCCTACCTTAGGTCAGTCCCCGCAGCCGGCCTCAAGGACTCACTTTTTAAATAACTGAAAACCCGCAGTTAGTTTAATAGCTAGTACATTTTGAATATTGAATATCTTCTTACATTTTTCTTTCCGTTGTAAATAGAATTTAAGTACTTCTTTTAGCGAATTTTCAAAGAAAATGAAGCTATTGCAATGGCTTCGAAATTTAAATAATATAAATTTTTGGAAATTTTCTTCATAGAAATCCGTTTCAGACCATTCTAAAACGATTCCTGAAATTTAACACTTTTTTATATGTATATATATATATATATTTATTTATATATGTGTCACTCCAGACGATAACTCTCGATAGAATTGAGATAAACAGCTCAAATTTGCACAAAAAATCTATCTTGGCAATCGAAAGGCTAAGTTCGAAGATGGGCGAAATTGGCCTACTCTAAGGAGGGTTTTGGCGCATTTAAAGTGCGCAAAAATTACCCAAAAATCCCCAAAATGTTATTTTCCAACAAGTGACCCCTCATTTTAAAGGTTTTTGCACGCTGAACACGATGGTGGAATCGGATTTTAGATATCTTGATCCGTTCTCAAATTAGAGCATTTAAAGTGCGCAAAAATTACCTAAAAATCCCCAAAATGTTATTTTCTAACAAGTGACCCCTCATTTTAAAGGTTTTTGCACGCTGAACACGATGGTGGAATCGGATTTTAGATATCTTGATCCGTTCTCAAATTAGAGCATTTAAAGTGCGCAAAAATTACCCAAAAATCCCCAAAATGTTATTTTCCAACAAGTGACCCCTCATTTTAAAGGTTTTTGCACGCTGAACACGATGGTGGAATCGGATTTTAGATATCTTGATCCGTTCTCAAATTAGAGCATTTAAAGTGCGCAAAAATTACCCAAAAATCCCCAAAATGTTATTTTCTAACAAGTGACCCCTCATTTTAAAGGTTTTTGCACGCTGAACACGATAGTGAAATCGGATTTTAGATATCTAAATCCGTTCTTAAATTAGAGCATTTAAAGTGCGCAAAAATTACCCAAAACTAGGATAATCTTTAAACTCTTACCCCCACCCCCTTAGAGTGGTCAGATTGAAAAATGTGAGAAGTATTAATTGAAGACGAGAGTTCGAAGCAAAAAAGGGGGAGGCAAACGATTAGTACAACTCCTTGAATTTACCCACAGCGATCAAATAAATAAGCACTTAGTACAATTACGTAATAAACAAACGGTAGAATCAGGATGGACAAAACGTACAAATTAAAATAAATACGAAGAGAATATACATAGAAAACCAAATTTTAGACCGAAGTTTTCCTTTATTCAAAACCATAGCCATTAATTCGAATATTTCTTTGAAAATTCGCTCATTAAGTCATGCTGCATGACTGATTTTTTTTGTAGTTGTGCTACTGATGTTTTGTTGCTACTTTGTCATTGTCTTATTGTAAATTTACACAATGCTGCAATTTATACGTAGGCTGTCCACTTAAATATATTTATGCGTCTTGCTGTACTTTTCTGCCTTTATAGATTTGCTGAACACTAAAATGCTAAGCCAAGGTACCCACGATAGTCTGTAAAGAGGCCGTGCAACACTAACCTATGGGACCCGAAGTTGCGTGATAAGGCGAGTCCTTCAGCTCTGGGATAGACATGTTCTCAACTTTGAGGAAGTTCTTGAGCATGCTGTCGTACCCCCAGCCCGGGTTGCCCATCGCTTGCCACTCGTCGAAATCGCTTGCGGGGCACCTCGTCCATATGAGTCCGTTCCAAATCGAAGTTCCTCCAACGCCCTTGCCAGATGGCCAAGAACACCTGCAATAACATAAGTTAAGTGGTGTTTTAAAGATATAAAATGAATAAAACGAAATACGGTGAAAGTACTTTCAGTCTCTGGTATACCCTCTAGACGGATTATTGAGGAAAAAATGAATGGTATGTTCATTCCTCTATGTTATCAGTTTCACGCAGCTTTGCAATACAGTCAATTACATCAACGCGGATATTTATTCAGCTCTTAGGCCACAAAGACGAACTTTCAGCTGAAATAAGTGAGATTCGCTTTCCATTCGTAACAGATTTACTTACCTTCCGTTGAACATTCCTCTGCACATGAGCTCAGGCTGTGGCTCCGTCACGTACTTCCAGTTGTAGTTGGTAAATGCGAATACCGGGTTTAATGCGGGCATATCAGTGTAGGTGTTCCCTTCTATCCCAGCCTCCAGAAGGAGAACGGTCCAATTCGGATTTTCTGAGAGTCTGCTGGCCGTGGTGGCACCGCCAGGACCAGCGCCAACAACAATAAAATCATACCAATCCGATATTGGCAAATTGTCTAAAAAGTATTCTTCCCTGTAAGGGATGCCCATTCGAGCGTAGGCCCTGAGTATTGAATCGACCACGACCGTATGTGGTTGAACAGTGCTTGACAGCAGCAGGAGAAGCCCCATCCCTCGAAGAATCATCATTCGTCGGTTCAATAAACTGAAACATACATTAAACGTATATTAATGGATAGCCGGAACTATAATAACAAGCGGCTAATTTCCTGTGGAAGGAATTTAAAAAAGTTCCCCTAATGTAAATAAGTAGGATCATTGTACACTGCTCATGATTGCTAATGGCCCATCCATTTTATTACCTTAAACACTGTCATATTTCCTCTCCGTTGAAATGTCAAATTGCTCGATATTTTTGACAGATAAAATCCCCAATCCCACCATTTCATTCCTACCTCGAAATTTTTGATATGTGAACCATCAAGGTTAGCTTGGGGGGGGGGGGGGGGGTGAGGTTAGGGCATTTTATCTTATGTTATGGAGATATAATTGTGAAGGATAGGTAGTAACCTATCTCTGTAACTCTCAGAGCTATAAAAAGAATGACATTTCGTCTGGAGGAGAGTAATAATATCACAATTCAGATAAGTGGCCCGTACGGCGTACGGCGGGCAGACAGAAATATTTTTATTGCATTCTCGGATTCTACATAGGTATCTTGAAACGTAAACCATAAAATTTTGAGGGGGGGTTAGAATTTTTTTTCTTGCTCGATTCCAATGGTTCATTATTGAAAATAATAAACCAATACTGAGGGAGATCCTTGCATGATGGAAATTGGATAATAAATGCCAAATCTGATTACTAATCCCCGCGAGATTGAACGACCTTGTCAAAAATGCCGGAAAATGAAATAAGTGCGACTCACGAAGAGACCCTATATGAAGACTTCTGAGTTTTTGAATGCGTTTTCTGCCCTTACGGTGCTACTCAACAAGTTGTTTTATGATCTCCAATACAAATGAAAATGGTGGCAAACAATATAAATGGTATTCCCAAATCAAGATCAACGTAAATAAGTTATTGGCTGATGCATAATGGAAAATTGTCGTTTGCGTTAACTGCAGCATATTCATTAACTGCGTGAAATGTTTCTGTTCAAACTGTATAAATCTGCTTCCAGTACAATCAGGACTGGCAAAAAGACTGAAACTTCGGTTGTGTATAAACTGTTGGAGCGAATTCTTGCGGATCAGCTCTATTACTTATTTGATTAATAGAGCCGTATTAACCCTATTAGCGAATTTTCGAAGAAAAGGAAGCTATTGTTCTCGGTCCAAAATTTTTAAAACTCGAATTTCCGAAAGATTTTTATACCAAAATCCGTTTCAGACCATCCTGAATTCACTGCCGAAAGACACCAAAAATTATATGTATATATATATATATATTTATTTATTTATATATTTATATATATATATTTATATATTTATATATGTATGTGTCATTCCAGACGATAACTCTCGAAAGAATTGAGATAAAAAGTTCAAATTTGCACGAAAAATCTGTCTTGGCAATCGACAGGCTAAGTTCGAAGATGGGCAGAATCGGGTCACTCTAAGGGGGAGTTTTGGGGCATTTTAGGGGGGGGAAATTACCCATAAATTCCCAAAATGAAAAAGTCTGACAAGTGACACCTCATTTTAAAGGTTTTTGTACGCTGAACACGATGGTGAAATCAGAATTGCGATATCTCATTCCATTCTCAAACTGGAGCACTTTGAAGATGAAGGAACGTGGTTATTTCTTGAGATGCTCTTCCTGGTTCGTCTGCTCTAATCTGATAACGGAATGGGATATCGCAATTCTGACTTCACCATCGTGTTCAGCGTTGGAAAATCTACAAACCGAGGTGTTACTCGGCAAAAAATGGAACAAAAAATTTGTTACGTATCCAATACCTACTCTTCTGGTATTCAAAACATTTTTGATTTCCCCTCCCCCTCCTTCCACCCCAAATTTTACTTTGCGTAAAACTACTCCTGTTTTAATTTTGTATGGTATCAAGTTGGGAAAACATTGGCCGAAAATTAATTTTCAGAAAATTTTAGGCGGAGGAGGAAGATGCCGAAAACTTCGAAAATTCGCTCTTGTAGCCATGCTGCATGACTTTGGTTTTTTTTTTAAAATATGGAAACGTCTCAATGAAGTAATCGATAACGGAAAAATGTGATGGGTGTGGTGGGAGGGGATAATGACGGCGCGGCGGGCGACAGAATTTTTTTAATTCCATTTTCGGATACTAGGTACGTACCTTGAAACGGAAACCACCAAATTTTGAGCGGGGGGGGGGGGGGGGATTTCTTGTATCTTCTTTTTTTCATCCTCGATTCCAAACTTTCATTATTGAAAATAATAAACCAATAATTCCTTATGGGGGTTCAGCAGAATATGTTAACCTTCTAGATCACACTTGATTGTCAAAAAAAAAATTGAATTATTGAAATGGATGTGGGCTCTGGGGTTTTCGGTTGAACCTGAAGGTATAATATTAACTTATTAACTAATAGTAACTTATAGTAATAGGATACAAATAATTAAAAGATCAGTAAAAGATCATTAAAAGATCAGTAGGATAAAAGTAAAAGTAATAGGATAAAATAGGATTAAAAAATTTGATATTATTTCATTTGAAGAATGATTGTTATTTTGGATTTCGTTGATAGGTACTTTTGTAACTTCAGCAAACTTTATGCTTCATGAATAATTATTATTAATGGAATTCTTGTATTATCATTCATACAAATAATTATTGATGATAGAACTCTTGAATCCACCGCATATTTATGAAACTGCAATCCGGCACAGCTTGCTATATAGGGAAAGGTCAGAAATAAACTACATATTTAGGCCAAGGAGGAAGAACAAGGACAGTCTTCGATCACCGGTTTTTAACAAAACTTTTTAGCGAATTAGGGGTCAAAAACCGGTATATAATATCCCAGTCATCGAATTCGATTGTCCCAATGACGATCCCGCTTCTAGAATAGGTACCGGTTCATTTGAAACCGAACCCTCGGCTCTGTCGTACATTACCTTCGGCAAACCCATCATTCCGTACACCGTAGCTCAATCACACATCAATCTGGAACAGAATTCGATATTCTAATCAACAACTGTGGCCACAAATGGACTAATGTCATATCGCATCTTCGGCCCTGATTTCCGTACTTCTCGTTGAGGTCGTTGACAGGCACAGGCATCATCTCTACTTATCATTTAAGTGCCCACTTTCTTCGAAACAATGAGGCATTTTACTGAGGTGCAACTCCAGATCTAGTTCACTTCAGCCGATCTCGAACGGCTCTAATTTCTCCATCTATCTTCCTTCAGGTCTCTAACTACAGACTACAACAACTGTCTCTATCATAGTTGAAAACAGCCAATGATGAGGTTGAATGCTGTTATTGATGGTTTAGCAGGTACCGGCTTCTAATAATTTATTTTTGAGATAAAGTGTGTTTAGTCTAATTTTTCAAGCATGATTTGATGAAGCATTTTTGCTCGTTGTCCATTTCTCCAGACGAGAAGCTGGGAAACAAAAAACCTGAAAGACGGAAAAAAACGCTAATCTTCGTGTGACTTTGAAAATCAGATTCCATCATAGGTAGATACCTACACCAAGCAAAATTACTGATCAATGGTTTTTCAACGTTCCCAGTTTTAAACCACAAACCCTATTATATAAGTAAAACCTCACAATAACTTTTTTTGGATTTTTTCTTCAATTTGAGATGAGAACGAGCATTCTAGGTGGAAAAATAAGGGAGTTATGGTGGGTTTTCTAATTTTTGGATTTTCAACGATAACTGCCGTAAAACTGGATTAAAACTAGCGCGGTTGGTGCCAAAATGTTCGTTATAGGATGTCTAAACATGCCGTTACTGGTGAATGTTGAGCTCGACCGCACTCGATTTGAAAAATGTGTAAGGCCAAAACATTTTCTAGGTTTACTAGCTAAATGACATAATATGTGTGCTGTCAGAAAGTGAGGTTTCTATGCAATTATATTATATTTCCATGCTCAGTATAGCATATTCTCATGATCGGCCAACGTGAGCAGCCTGTCGGGCCTCAATAGTCGGCTTGTCACATAGTACTTTCAGTACCTACCTATGTGAAAAAAGTCGAAAATCCTATCATTTGATATTCATGAAATGAGGGCATACCTGTCGCTACATACCTCTTGAGGGGCGTCGTACGTTTGATCCCCGCAGAAGTGAAAGTCCACTTCGCGTTCCTATCCTTCGTCCCCGCTAGTCGAGTGCGGTGCCCTACGGACTATTACATTTCATCCCCGAAGAAGATAATGACGATAAACTCGAATAGTAGTGACCACAACGCTTAGACGTTTAGACTCGCTAGCGCTCGCATCTCAAAAAAGATAAACAATCCCAGAAACTATCCCGTGAATGAGCAGGTTGTTTGGGACTTCTGAATAGATTAGTGGAATGCATTGTCAAGCGATCTGGATGCTCGCTAGCGCTCACATCTCAAAACATACAAACAATCCCAGAAACTATCCCGTGAATGAGCAGGTTGTTTGGGACTTCTGAATAGATTAGTGGAATGCATGTAACATCGGGGAAGAATGATAACATCGGGGACGAAAGGTACTTCTTGCTGAGGGGACGAACCGTAACAGCGGGGACAAACGCTAACATTTCCTACGGGGACGAAACGTAGTAATTTCGCCGCCCCTGGGACGAAACGTAAAGCGGGCCATTCACGACCGCTCCAACACGCCAAAATGAGGGGACCGCTCCAAAAACCGATCGTGAATGGGGAAACCCGAATGGCTTGGCGCGGCGCGGTCGGCCCAGTCGAATATTCAACCCGCCTGAAATCCATCGCGCCGCTCCATTTGGAGCAGTGGAGCACTTGGCGTGGCGCGATCGTGAATGGGGAAATTCGGAACGGCACAGGCACTCGTGGCGCGCGGAGCGCTCGTGAATGGGGTAACCCATCACTCCATTTGGCTCAGTGTGCGTCGGTGAGTTGCCGAGGGAAGTACCAATCATGGCGAGCGGTCGGGAATTTGTTATAGAAGTAATGGAATTTACAAAGAGCTGCCCTGCCTTTGGAAGGTAATTCATTCAGATTACCATGGGAGGGTAAAAAGAAATCTTGTCTTAGAACAATAATTGTTCAAAACGCAAAGATGAAAACGCAACAAAGGAAACAGTGAACAAAAAAATTGGATCGATGGATCAGATAGGATTTTCTTCATAGATAGATACCTACCAGTTTTGGGGAATTGAACACTGACGCTTTAACAACGCGTGTATGCAAAAATCACAACATGTGTGTGCGTGCAAACATCACAACTTGTGTGGGTGTGTGTGTGATTCCAGACAACATCCGACCTAAATGGCGAGAAAACAATAAATTGCTTCTATTGGCAAAAAATCAATAATCCCCACAGAATTGTTGCGCAACACAAAAACAGGATTGTTGGTGCGCAGAAAAGCGTTCAAAATAAAAAAATAAGTAATTTGGGGTACATAAACGTTTAGCGTATACGTGTAGACAAAAGGGAGAAGTGAAGACAACCTTGTCCGGGGTGGGGGGGGGGGGGGTGAAAGTGGAAAGAGGAGTTAATCATGATCAAAGTTCAAGCGGTCGGCTCAGTCTTTGAAGTCCTGTGAAATCAAAGGCATGGACGATGCACTAGTAGTAGTTTGATAACAAGAAACAATACCAACCAAGGGGAGGGTTGGGAAGGCCTAGTACCTCTCTACCAGGTCATCTCAACATCAAAAAGTTTAGCGAACTTTCAAGTCGCAATGAACATAGATCTCTACCTTATTTATTTAGCTGCTAAATGTACTATTGTCGTGAGTCCCTCCCGGGAACACTCCTATCATATTAAGTTCTCACCAATATCCAAACGCCAAACTAAAGCTCCGTAAATAAAGATATGAGTGGGGACAGGCGACAGAACCCAGGGTTACTCAACCTGGGGCCCCACTACCAGCTCCCAGCAAGGAGCTGGAGGGAGAGGCCCCCAAGTACTATAAAACCCCGGATCCTGGCGCTCAAGCTTCATTCGACACTTCCTCTAACCAGCTCTCTCTTCTCTCTCTTACCTTACCTCCCAGATGATCGGTTGAATACAGCCGCCTGGGAATTTCACCTCCTCTCTCCTCTCTCCTCCTCCTTGTCTAGATGATCGGTTGAATACAGCCGCCTAGACAAGGGACCTCTCCTTTCCTCTCCTTCACCTAGATGAACGGTTGACTACAGCCGCCTAGGTGAAATTCCTTCATCCACCTCTCTCTCCTCCAAAGTCGTAGATGTTCGGTTGATTACAGCCGCCTGCGACTTTTCCTCACCTTCCTTCCACACCACCTCTCTCTCCTCCTAAAGTCGTAGATGTTCGGTTGACTACAGCCGCCTGCGACTTTTCCTCCTTCTCTCTCCTTTACCTAAAATTCACTCACTCACCTTCCACGCCACCGTGATGAGAATTTTAAATTCATCACAGTGGTGAACCCGACGTTCACTCAACCTTCTTCCTTCCCACCTTCCCACCTCATGTGTCGCCCCAGTCAAGTAGTTCGGTGTCCCAATTTTTAAATTCAAAATTTTAACCAGTCAGTTTAAATTCGCAATTCTTGGCCCAACCCTCAACACTCACCTCTCAACTCAACGCACCACCGCTCCCGCCGATTGCGAATTTCGAAATTCAAAACCACGTCAAATTTTTGAATTTTAGTTACAGAAATGGACCCGAACTCACCGACGCCGCCGCTCCTGCGACCAGCCACCCTGCAGCCGCCCGCCGCTGCGACATCCGACGCATTGGCCGACAACCCTTTCTCCACGCTCTCCCCGCCGACCTCTGCGACGTCGGACACCGCCGCCGCCGCCGCCGCTACGGCCGCAGCCGCCGCCAACGTCATGACGGCGTCCGCTGCGTTCCCTCTGTCGCTGCCCCCCTTCTACACGCACGACCCGGCGCTTTGGTTCTTCCAAGTGGACGCAGCATTTTCGGCCGCCAACATCCGCAGCCAGAAAACCCGATATTCCCGGATCATTTCGCTACTACCCTACGAGATCCTGCTGCAGACCTCTGATATCTCCCCCGACGCCGCCGCTGCGTACGACGACCTCCGCAGCCGCCTCATCAACACCTACCAGCCGTCGAAGATCGCCCGAGTCGCCGCCCTCTCCCAACCTCAACACCTCGGCGACCAGAAGCCCAATGGGGATATCCGCCCCTGCGGGGACTACCGGCGGCTCAACTCGAAAACCACACCAGACCTCTATAATGTCCCCCACCTGCGTGACTTTTCGTCACATCTCCATGGCGCCACTATCTTTTCCACCCTTGATATTTCGCGAGCGTTCCATCACATCAACATCCACCCCCCCGACGTCCCGAAAACCGCTATAATTACCCCGTTCGGGTTGTTTGAATATGTGAAGATGGGCTTCGGATTAAGGAACGCGGCGCAAACTTGGCAGCGGTATATGGACAGTATCTTGCGAGGCCTGCCTTTCGTATTTTGTTTTCTCGACGATATACTGATCGCCTCCAAGACCCAGGAAGAACACCTCGCCCACCTACAGCAAGTCCTCAACATCTTTTCCTCCGAAGGCCTCCTAGTCAACACAGACAAATGTGTCCTCGGCCAACCCTCCGTCCGCTGCCTCGGCCACCAAGTATCCTCGGACGGCATCACACCCCTCCCGGACAAGGTCCACGCGATTATTGACTTCCCGCAACCCCGCACGGTCACCGAGCTCCGCCGCTTCCTGGGTATGCTCAATTTTTACCGTAGACACATAAAACACGCCGCTCAACATCAACAACCACTCATACACGCCATCCCCCAACCCTCCAAAAAAAATGATAACCGCCCCATCACCTGGACCCCCCAACTCTCCGCCGCCTTCAAAATTTGCAAACAGGACCTAGTAGACGCCGCTCTATTAGCCCACCCCGACCCTCACGCTCCCCTTTCCATCACTACCGATGCGTCCGATTGGGCCATCGGGGCAGTGCTCCAACAGCACACCGGCGCCACCCCCCAACCCATTGGCTTCTTTTCTAAAACCTTATCCCCCACCCAGAAAAACTACTCTACCTTCGACAGGGAACTCCTCGCCATCCACGAAGCCATAAAGCACTTTCGTGACTTCGTGGAAGGCAGGCAGTTCTCTGTCATTACAGACCACAAGCCCCTGACCCACGCCCTCCTTCAAAATCGCAAGTCCGCCTCCCCGCGTCGCCTCCGGCAGCTCGAGTTTATCGGACAGTTCACGTCCGATATACGATATCTGCCGGGGGCCGACAACTGCGTGGCGGACGCACTCTCCCGACCCACCCCTATCCCGGCGCCGGTGGCGGAGTTGCTGCCATTCCCTTCCCCTCAATCCATCAAATCCCACCAAGATCCAACCTCTGACCCCGCCCTCTCCAACCTTATTTCCGCATCCAAGTTGGAACAGCTGCCTCCCCTCGACCTCTGGTGCGACGTAACGGCCGACTCACCGCGCCCTTACGTCCCACCGGGGTTGAGGAGGCAGTTGTTCCTCCACTATCACTCCCTTCACCATCCTGGCATTCGGGCTAGCCGGGACCTTATCAAGACGCGGTACTTCTGGCCCCATATGAATACAGATATTCGTAACTGGGTTCTAGGGTGCCAGAAGTGCCAGCGCTTCAAAGTCTCGGCCCACCCGCATGTCCCTCCTCAACCAATCCCCGACTCCCTCCCGTGGGAGCATGTGCATTTGGATCTAGTGGGCCCCCTTCCCCCGTCCGAGGGGAAGAAATACTGCCTCACGATGATCGATCGTGCCACCAACTGGGTGGAGTGCATTCCCCTCTCCACCATCACCGCGGACGCCGTCGCAACGGCTTTCCTCTCTCAATGGGTTAGCCGTTACGGTTGTCCGCGGACAGTCACGGTCGATCAAGGGAGGCAGTTTGAATCGGCCCACTTCTCCGAATTGTTACGCTCCCTCGGGATCCAAAGAATCCACACTACCCCTTACCATCCCCAATCCAACGGGAAAATAGAGCGGTGGCACTCGGTCCTGAAACAAGCCATTTCTACATCAGCAAATTCCCCTTCCTGGACAAAATCTCTCCCCTATATTTTACTCAGCCTTCGAACATCCGCCCGTCCTTCAGACCAAACTAGCCCCGCACAAAACGCCTTTAAGGACCCACTACGTTTACCGCCCGACATATTCATCCCAAACCACACCCCGTCAATTAACAGGGAGCCTCTACACTCCACGACACCCACAAACGACACCACATATCCCAAACGCTTTTTCACCACCACACACATGTACCTGAAAGAGCCCGGCATCCATAAAACTTTCCGACCCCTGTATGCCGGGCCCTTTCAGGTCATCCGCACAACACACTCCACCGCTACCCTGTTAATTGACGGGAAGCCCCACACCGTGCCATTGGCACGGTGCAAACCAGCCCCAGTCCTCCCCGACCACTCTCACTGCACCAATCCCACACCCAGCCCTACACCACCAACGCCACACATCGCCTCCATTTCACCCGCCGGACCCCGGCGTCGCCGCCTCTCTCCGCGACGCCCCGGGTACCGGCTCCCACCGGCTCTTCCCCTTCACCGCCACCCTGGCAGTGAAGGGACCCCTCTATCAGACTTCACTAACGTGAAGACTGTTAGAGGGGGTCGCCTCCCTCACTCACACACACACACACACAACCACTCGCCACACCGCACCCAGGAACCGGCGGATCCTCGCAACCGCCTCCCACAGCGTGACCAAATGTTTGTACATACCTCTGTATTTTCTGTATATACTACTTCATCTTTTGTACATACTCACCCGTCATCTGTAAATACTCATCCGCCAACTGTAAATACTCATTCATCCTCTGTACATACTCCATCTCATTGTAAATATTGTTCATCTTCCTCATCTCGCCCTTGCCGATCACTTCCCTAAATGCAACATGTTTAGGGATCCTGACCACTGCACTGTACATACTCCCGCCATCTCATCCTACTTATTCTACCTTATATTGCCTACCTTATCATCTACCTTATATTCTACCTTATGTTACCTACCTTATGTTCAACCTACTTACTTATAATCTACCATGTTCAACCTACTTACTTATAGTCTACCATGTTACTACTAGTTTTTAAGGACCGCCTTCAGCTCCTCCTCTAGTTTGCCGTAGCCCTCAGCTCCTGTCATCTTGCGCCTTCAGCACCAATATTGGTTCAAACTGGGGGGACCTCTGTCGTGAGTCCCTCCCGGGAACACTCCTATCATATTAAGTTCTCACCAATATCCAAACGCCAAACTAAAGCTCCGTAAATAAAGATATGAGTGGGGACAGGCGACAGAACCCAGGGTTACTCAACCTGGGGCCCCACTACCAGCTCCCAGCAAGGAGCTGGAGGGAGAGGCCCCCAAGTACTATAAAACCCCGGATCCTGGCGCTCAAGCTTCATTCGACACTTCCTCTAACCAGCTCTCTCTTCTCTCTCTTACCTTACCTCCCAGATGATCGGTTGAATACAGCCGCCTGGGAATTTCACCTCCTCTCTCCTCTCTCCTCCTCCTTGTCTAGATGATCGGTTGAATACAGCCGCCTAGACAAGGGACCTCTCCTTTCCTCTCCTTCACCTAGATGAACGGTTGACTACAGCCGCCTAGGTGAAATTCCTTCATCCACCTCTCTCTCCTCCAAAGTCGTAGATGTTCGGTTGATTACAGCCGCCTGCGACTTTTCCTCACCTTCCTTCCACACCACCTCTCTCTCCTCCTAAAGTCGTAGATGTTCGGTTGACTACAGCCGCCTGCGACTTTTCCTCCTTCTCTCTCCTTTACCTAAAATTCACTCACTCACCTTCCACGCCACCGTGATGAGAATTTTAAATTCATCACAACTATTATTTATTTTTCTTTGTCTGTCCTTTTCAAACTTGGGATCCTAATTAGAAGAAGTTGCGACTCCTATTCATGAGCCGCTGCTTGCACCACTTCTTCTTGGACTTCCTTCCCTTAATAAACAAACAAATAGCCGCGTACGTAATTAGTTCGTCGTCCATGGTGGTACGGTGCTGACAGCGACGCGTTCACTGCGGAAGACTTGGAATGACGGGACTGGCGCGGCGCGGTCGTCAATGTCCTACCAAAATGGAGCGGCTGAAAAATGGAGCGGTTGGCGCGGCGCGGCGCGAGGGAGTTTGGAGCGGTCGTGAATGGCCCGCTTAATACTCCCCTCTTGAGTACGGTTTGAATGGTTTCCCAACTCAACATGTTGTTTTCGGGTCAATGTCAACGCAAGACGAAGATCGTCTTTATCACCCAGGAACGTTATCCTCCAATTTTTTATGGCGTGCTCTGGCACTGGTAAGTGAATAATTCGTAATGTCTAGTCATTTTTTATAGCAAATTTCCACGATTCTGTAATAGAACTTAAGCACGAGAAATTCTCAAAATTCTTCTTCCTTCGTCAACTTTCAGAGTGAATTTCTCAAAAAGGTCCGAAATGGTCTTTTAGATCGTTTCAGATCAGTTTTCTGATACAATTCCCCATGCCATTCCCACAGCATTTTGCCGCGACTAGCCGCGATTTAATTTTTTATAATTTTTTGAATCTTTTCAGTCCGAATTCCAACAAATCGGACCTTGTAAGAGAAATGGAGTTCGGGGACAGATACCGACAGAAAAAGAGGAAAATCCTGGATTATTTATTGGGCGAGCTAAAACTCAGTGATGAAGAAGTTAATAAAAATTTCAGATTTTTAATATTAATTTATGCCAAAAATGGAGGGAGTGCAGTAAAAAACAATATTTTTGAAAAACGTCACCGCAAGTGGCTCTACCTGCACTCTTCGCGCCCTTATTTTCATCTGGCTTGAGGAATGAAGAGTCAAAACGTAGGATGGGAAGACCAATGAAGCCGTTCGCGGAGTGTGCATTGTTGGTCAGTATTTAATGAGGGACGCATCACCTACGTCAATGATGGTGGTGATTTAAATGCAGTGCAACTGAGTTGTGAGGGCATGAGCCTTGAGCACAGCAGCGAATCCGATTGATTTTTATTCTTCTCAATACTTACCTAATCAGTCAATCATCAAACCAATACATCATCATCATCATCTTAATCAATACATGATAATTACTTTTTATTCTATAAAAAAAGTCATCCGATTGAATTGATTTCGAAGTACGAATATATTTTTATTTTTTGTACCTTCTCTATATTATATTATTTGCGTTATATATCTCATTCCACAGTACCTATGTGATACCTACCTAGTTGTATTGTCAGCTGTGATTTCAAAAGTAAGATTTTCTATACTTTTTACTGGTGATGATGAAAACAGTACATTATTTTTAGTCTGGAGATGTACTTCTAATGTTTATTAAACCCAAAGTCATTCAGTGACTCCAAGTTCGAGTCTTACGAGGAGAAAAAATTATGATAACCTTCCAATACGACTTTTTTCCATGATTCCCGTACAGTCGAAGTACTGTGTGTCAGGCCGAAATGGGGTCTTGTCTTGCATACTAGCCTTGCTTTCCTCCAAACTTTTATCCATACCATTATGAAGAACATGGAAGTATTGTGTGGCCATCTCCACGCCGGAACTTTTGTTTTCCATTACAATCATTTCTACTTAATTTGAAATAATTTAATCTCTTAGCAAAGGTCTGGCATCAAAGGTTGATACCCACGGGTGAATGTAGAATGGTAGGCAACGGAAAAGAGACGACCAATTTTTCGAAAATCCACTTGGGTTACTTTAAAAATTAACAATAGGGTAGGTATTCTCTCCTAAAATTTGCCAAAACGAATAGCCTGTGTCATTCGTAACCTTAAATTTCTATCATATTTTAAAGGGAAGGGAACATGATTACCTACCTTGAAGGAATATATGTTGGTAACGTTACTGGTGGAGGTGCATTGCGTTCAGCAGGGTTGATGTTAGTTACCTTTATGAAATTCGTGATGCCCGTAAACTTCAGGGAGTGCCGGTTTTTGACCCTACCGACTCGGATATGTCATAATTCACACAACGAAATTGTCTTCTGCTCTCGTGCGAGCCGCGAGGGATTCTGGATGGCATCTCTGAAAGCTCGGCTGAAAGCCGGTAGGTACCCAAAGTGGGGCGTTCCTACTCGTTCAAGGACGGGTTTTGGGTGAGAGGTTCATGACTCCGTTATCCTCTGAGCATCTCCGGGATGAGAATAAGATAAGGGATTGGCCATTCAATCTAATTCGCACATTTGAATTCCTCAATCGAACGGTCAAGAACGGATAAGAACCTATTGAGTGAACAGCAGTTTCCATGGAACACAGTACCTACGAGCTTTTGTGAAAGAAAATAAGTCTGCCAAGATACCTATACTATACGGCCAAAAGCTTTCTTGCCACTCACCAACAAAACGGTAAATTTTAAAAGAAATACGGCGGCAACAACTGCGAGGGTACTATGCCAGTGTGAGATAGAATACACCCGATACCGATCGTATCGTGCATGATTAAGCAATAAATTTCATCACTGATATATTGAAGATATAAGGGCCACTTATACTTTGACGCTTAAAAATGTAAAAATTATGAATGGTTAAAAGCAGCATCTTGATATTCTAAAATCGATATGAAATTATTGCTGATAACAAGTTCTTCTGTTATTTCTGATGACTTACAGACGTGCGCCGAAGTGGTGATCTACTTCTTGTTGCTATATCATACACACTCTAATTAATTTATTGTAGATTGATAATTCTAATGGTTGTTAGTCAACGAATAATTTCGTTATTAAAATGTTGCTCCTTCTTCTGAAAGTTACATTAATGATGTTTTCTGATTAGAATATAATTATTATTATCTAATCCTCGTCATCTCACGGCCAGTGAAGTCAAAAATCATAATAAAATACTGCAGTAAAAAACTAGGACTTAAACTCGAGAATAGTAGAAAGAGTTGTTGCAGAGAGGGGTTTGAGTAATAATGTAATGCAGTGTAATGACAGAATTTATCATACAGATTAGTCAATACAGCCTTACATTTCTTAATTGAAATTTGTGTTGTAGAACACAAATTACTACATAAAACTAATAAAAAAATAAAAAATAATCTAAAACATAAACATAAGGAAAATAAAACTAGTCTAATTACTCATCATTACGTATTTCGAACCTGATAATAATACCAGTTTCTACAGGTCTTTGTGCAAAAATTGTGCAGTATAATATGACAGTATCAACTGGTAACAGTTCTTAAATAAAGACTTATGAACATCTACATTTTTAAAGCTTTCGTGAACTAATGTAACATTAATATAGTAAAACTATCCAAGTCTTATTATTTTGTTCATAACTAATTTGGTTTTGAGAACCAGCATCAATTGTGAAGTATCAACAGAAACGTCTAGATTACCTGTTATTCTATAAAAACGATGGAAAATTGATATGCTCAATATATTATAGGCTATTTAGTAAAAAGTTTTCTTGTCATAGTTTCAGAGAAGGATGCAAATCTAAATTCTGCCAAATAACTGACATTTTACAGTTTGAATACTACATACTAAGTACTTGTTTTGCGATATGTTTTAGAGATCGCTGTGTAAATAATTTCCTTTAAAAAAAAAAGTAGTTTTCCCAACCTGAGAAATTGTGTGGAAAAGATAGTACCTATGCAAAAGATAGAACCTATGCAAAACATAGTACATCTATGATCGATCGTCATCATGCCTTAGATTGTCATTACAATCATGAGTTCGGGAGTATTAGGTATGTACATACCCAACAACGCTTGTTATAACACAAGTTATTAATTTAAAATTTTAGCTTTACTCCGTTTCCCCTAGTTTAATTGAACTTATCCTGATTTCCAGTCTTCCTTGATAATGTCAGCGGCTTTCTCGCCGATAGCGTACGATACCGCCATAGTGTGTGCTCCCGGGATCTTGGGCATGACGGATGCATCGACCACACGCAGCTTTGTTATTCCGTGAACCCTCAAACGAGGATCGACGACGGAGTCCTTGGAGTTGGGTCCCATCCTGGCCGTGCAGCACTGATGGTGGAGCTGCCCTGTCGCTTGCCGGACGGCGCACTCGTAGTAGGCGTCGGTCCCGAATTTGTGGCTCTCACACCCGAAAGTCTGTTTCTTGTAAAGTGTCGCTCCAATCTCCCTCATCGTCTTCGTTTTAGCGAGAGCCTCGACGAATCTTTGTCCGGCTATGATCGTCTGTAACATTAAAACAATTTTAATTACACTGATTTCGAAGCTGGGATCTTGAATAGCCTAAAACCTTTGGGACTCCAGTCAGTCAAGAGCGTCCAGTTTTGCAGTATGTAGGTATCTACTAAGTCAAAAAAAGGTCTGTCAGTATTTACCAACCTTCGAGTTGGAAATCAAAATATACAGAAGGCCGTTGTATACCTGTTCTACTATTTTATGGGTCTGTGGAGCCACAAGGTGTTTTATTTTAGTTTTAGTTCAATTTCTGTGGTTTCACATTAGTTTTTTTTTAAGAATACGTTTGTAGCCATTTTCTATTAGCTGTCATCCTGAGGTATTATGAAGGCACACAGTTTTGTCAAACCGGAATCATCAATAGGATGAAGCTGACGCGAGACAACTATAGAGGAGGTCGGTTAATAGGGGCCCGCCTTGAAAGTTGGCTCAAATAACGCGCCATATTTTCTATTTAGATAGGTACTTTTCAGGTTCAAATCGCTGTAGGGAAGCAGGTGCTATGAATGCAGGAATGATAGGAAACAATGGGATATCGCGCACCATGTGTGTACATACCTACTTATTATCATGTTAGTAGATCCTTGGAACATGAATAAGATTGTTGTGAATTGTGAGAGTCCCTCAACTCCAATTTTATAGTTGAACGATGCGTTGAACACAGAGTTCTATTTGTTTTTGTGAGTGAATCAGTTATTTTTCCATAAATATAATTTTTCTTCATGAGTTTAAAAAAAACCTTTTTTAAAGCCTTTATTTACAAGAAAATAAAACATAGTTAAATACAATAATAAGTTATACGTATACTTGATACTAGATATGCGCAATAGGAGTCATTGGCAGTTTCTGATCTCCAACGTTTAGAAAATTGACCGGAAATCAGGAGTTGCTAATTAAAATGCTTGGTTACGGAAGTATTTTCATCACAATATATATATAATAACTTACCTATATATTACTGTAAGAGATGAACAGCATTAAAGGCTTCGATTAACGCGAGTGATGAAAGACAATGAAAGACCGGGACGGAACTTACGAGTATACAATTAGTTAGTAAAGCAGCTAAGTATGGATATATTATCATTTTCCGCGTATTCCTTAGTGAGGAAGTCATTCAAGCCTCTTAAATGTATAAAATGATTTAATGATCCTAAGGTGCGGTAGTAGTTCCATGAACAATGGAGGAGCCAAGTAGCTACACTACATTTTGAAAAAATCATTTCTTGGGACCGGGACATACGTACGACTATACCAGAGTAAAGACGAGTAACGCCATCGCAACGGGGGACATTTGGAAGATGGTTTTTAAAGTAATTTGAAGTATCTTTGCAACAAATGTATGCCAATATTTAAAACGCTGCAAATTATTACACCAAGGTTTATTATTTACCTGTGTAGATGCCCCTTCTGCGTAGATCACTGTTTTCTGTGGTCAATGCCCTCGAGCTCCCCCCAGGAAAGCCCTAAATCGAGTACAGGAGCCGGCTCCGGAATTAAAGTTTCCTACAAATGCGCGGGATTCAATAATCCAATCGTTAATTATTTTGTAAGCATAAGGCAAATAATAAACCTTTGTGTAACAATTTACCTTTATAGGTGCCACTTCTACGTAGATAGTTTAACGAACGGTTATGTAATAATTTAACTTTGAATGATAATTTACCGTTGTTTAATAATTTGGCCATCAATAATACTTCAACAGTTGTTCAAGATGCAAAATTACCTATCAACAAACTCCAGCCCCTTCTACGTAGATGGTATAATGAACCGTTCTGTAATAATTTACCCATAAGTAATACTTCAACGTTGTTTGTGCAAGTTTCACTACTTATCAACAAAATCCAAAAGAGCCGTCATTTTTCAAATTAAATAATATAATATCACAGAACAACCAACTCGACTTCATACTCCGTGATTATAATCAGGTGCTCCCTAGCAATGATTATCTCAGGCCAATTCCCGATTGTTGCCGCGTCCCTACCAATGATATCTGGGCTGAATGTATACAATTTCATTCACCCTCCTGTTGAAGAAGCCTGTCGATGCAAACTTCTGGTGCTTACTGTGAACTAACGGCTGGACGTACAATGCTCCGGGTGGTCTCAAAAAACTCCCAAGTTCGAGAAATGTTTAAAAATAAAAAAAAGTCTAGATAACGGCGTCCTGGAGATTTCAGTCCCTATTTTTTTCACCCCTTAGTGGGGTCGTCCACTGGCAGCGTACTCGAGCGGCGCGGCGCTTTGCGCTACACAAGCGGCAACGAGCGACACGCGCTACAGATCCAACTACATTGAGTTATATGTGGTATCGTCCACTGGAAGCGTGTTCGAGCGGGCGGCTACGGGCGTACACGAGCGGCAACGAGCTACAAGTGGCCGATCCAAAAAAAGTTGGATCTGCCGCTCGTAGCAGCTCGTGCAGCTCGTTCAATTCTATTGCTTTGGTAGGAATCCCTACGAGTTTTGCTACGAATTCCACGTAAATATACATAGCAAACGGACGGTTCATCGGAACACCTACCTACCTTTGTACCATATCCCTGGTCATTTCGAGTCAGTTCACGCGAAAGCCCCGTTCTGAGTAGGTGAAAATTCCCCTCTACGCAGAAAATGGACCATAACACCGACAAATTAATTAGGGTCATCTCATACGCCTCTCTCGGATATGAGAGACAAGAGGTACATACCATTCAAGCCAACCAAATTTTCAAACTCAACTTTTCAACTTCAATTTCAACCAACATGTTCTTTCGTTTTCGCAAATGGTTGCTACTTTCAAGGAAATAAAATTCCTCTGGGTCCATGACGAATAAAAAGGAAGTCCCCACTTTCCTTGAATACACTTGAAAACAAGCTGAAGCCCGACGCGCGAAGGCGCTTGCAGTGGACGACCCCTGTCGCTCGTAGCCGCTTGTTAGGTTGCCGCTTGTGTCGCGTGTAGCGCCTCGCCGCGTGAATACGCTTCCAGTGGACGACCTCATGTCAGCGGATGACTGACATTAACGCCGAGCTTCGAGGACCAACTAGACCCCAACTAGACCTCAATTTTGGTTCATGTAACTAAGAAACGTAACTAAGGCATACGGCGGACGGACAGACTTTTTTGTTGCATTTTCGGATTCTACATACCTTGAAACGGAAACCATCAAACTTTGAGGGGGGGTAAACAATTTTTTTTTTTCATGCTAGATTCCAAAGGTTTATTATTGGAAATAATAAACCAAAATAGAGGTTTCTTATGGCTAAGATAGCCTGATCCAAAAATCAGTCGGATAACAGTGTGATATAGTAAACGATGTATGATAACTACAAGTTGAAAGCATATATTCGTGGATATCAAAATCGCTATCTGTTATGAATTAATATAAAGTCAAAAGTTAAGTATCAATTACGTACCTTTACATCACGCTCATCTGAAAGAAAATTCGTGATTATAACTGGGGGATCAGTCGGGTTGTTGCTCCTCAGCGACACACTTCCTTTACTCTCTGGGTGCGTGAGCATTGTGCCAATCGTGAAACCTTCCTTCTGTTCTACGTCGCCAAATGTCCCCCTGTACACCTCTTCAGAAACTCCAAAATATCTGAAACAAGGACCCTATGAATTACGGTAAGAATCGCTTATCAGTTTCAGCTACTTGGCGCCTAGGATGACGGAGTCAGTGGTCGAGATTGGATGAGGCTATTATGGCACATGTTCTGTATGGATACAGAAATTCATACGGACTGCCCGAATGTATTTTTTTAAATGAAAGGTCATAAAGACAACCAGTTTATAGAAACATTCGGGGGTTTTCCGATGTTTTCATCGTAAGCGGATTGGACAGTTTTATCTAGCCGATAAAATCCCTACGAATTACAATACAAGATCACAGACCAAGGCAAGATTTAAACATTGATGTAAAATGGAATGGGTTGTATGCATTACTTTGAAATGAGAACTCCATCGTCAGAAGCCATTGTAATTGGTGAAAATATCAGCTCTATATCAGGTCTAACTAGATCAGCTTTGGTCTTGATGTAACCTAAACCTTCTGCAACGTTGTTCCCCAAAATACCTGAAAGAAGAAAAATATATAAATTATATTTGTTTAACAATAATTCATTGATGGTCGTTTATTCGAATAACATTCATAACATAAATGTGGAAATGCTAAATACGCAATTTTTCAAGCAGGTCTGACGAAACTCATTTATTAATTTTAGAAATACGTTCATGATTATATTGACTGGGTTCTTTTTCTCAACATATATTCTGGATGATATGAACAATTTTTGAACAATCGACTGGAGACTTGTGGGGTTACTACTGTAAATATTATTTGAATGGAATGCGTGGAAATAGACTGGATGCTAGTTGTACCTATGTGGCCTGGCTGTCTAACAGGTGGTGGAACGTAGTTTGCATTACATCAGCTACCTACAATATCAAGTTCGGTTGTTGAATAAAATATATTTCTGTAAAATGTATTTCTATACCTTTTCCGTTCATCATCCAGTCGTAAACGGCAGGCATGAGCATTGGTCCAAGCTTTTTGGCAGTCAGGCTCTCGGTTGCGTTGATATGTACAGTTTGGAAGCTCGAGACGTGCTCCTGAAGGTGCTGCCCAACAGCAGGCAGATGGTGAATAACAGTCACATTTTTCGATTTCAAATGTTTCGAAGGCCCCACGCCGGACAACATCAGAATCACTGGCGTGTTGAAGGTCCCAGATGATAATATCACCTCTTTCTTCGCCGTGACCACTCTAACTTTGCCGTTTTTCACGAATTGAACTCCTTCAGCCACTTTGGTGCTTGGATTGATAATGACTTTATTAGCAAATGCATTTTTGACTATGTGCAGATTAGGCCTCGTCTTCACTGGGGCCAAATACGCCGTGGCTGCGCTCACTCGCTTTCCTTTATGCGCTGTGATTTGCGTTTTCGAGAATCCTAGTGGCGTTTTTGGGTTGTTGTAGTCGACTTCCTTATAACCCATTTCTATCCCTGCATTTATGAACCTGCAGTAGAGGATTTTATAGTGTTATCGTTTCGTCAGGTGCACAATCGTCTTGAAATAAATAATTCATTTATAGTCAAATGCATATCGACTGTCTATTACAGTTAAATCCAAGGGTAATATCAAATAACCTACTTACTATAACCATGTAGGCATATGTTATGTACCCGAATTCCTAATATTCAACGACGCTAATACACAAGATAAAATTATATTTAATAGAAAAACAACAACCCTCCAAAGCAACACAGCCATTAGTCTAGCGCTGCGGGGTAGTTGACACATATAATTATTATTAATATTGTCATTATTGCTGCAATTTATTATTCATGAACCCCTCCCCCCTTACTGAATGCTTATATGTGCGAAGAGATTCATGAACGGTTCATATTTGTACGGAACTTGTTTGTCTTTCCTCATTTTTCTTTTTACATAGCAAGTTGTATATAAATTTGTTGTAACAACAAAAACCGAGAATAAAATCCAAATCAGAAAGAATATCCCTCAAGATTCATTAATACGAGTATATGTCGAATATTCATTAATAATTTTCATCAAAACAGGAGAAAAATTATACACTGTTTGATGTTCAATAAGATGTCGAGGTATACTTCAGTCTGTCTGGGATTTTTATCAATTGATTTTTACAGCTGCATTATGATGAAAATGTAGAATAAAAGCTTTATTAAATGTGTTTGGCTGGTGAATCATTTCTCATGTAATGCCACACTACAGAATTAGTAAAGCTGTAGAGGCAAGAATAGAAAATAAATTAATACATGTACTGATACAACATAGAACGGCATGTGACGCAACAGGACAGAGTGTAACAATGGGGGTGGACCCTCGAGAGTCCCCCTCCTAGACCAGTGAGATTATCACCGGTTAAGAAGGGATATCGATTAGGCTTCCCCAAACATCCACCGTCTCCACCGGAAGAAAAAATGTATCGAGAACAGCCCGCACTGTTACACTCCTCCCCACATGACATACCTACTTCTGGGTAGCACAAGTATGAGAGGGAAAAGGGAGAATGAAAAGTAGTATGAAGTTCTGGTTCAGGAAAATACATCTGAACAACTTCAAGGTAACTAACCTCCATCGTAATGGTACTACCTTAATAATATTTTACTGGTGGAGAACAAAGCTCCTATACATACGAGTATTGGTGGATTGGTGGGTATTGGTGGGATTGGTTGTCAGAGCTTGTTGTCCAGTGAATTGTGCTCATCTGGGCAACCTCTAGACTCTAGATGATCAACCTCCATCGTTGGGATGGAACAACTTGTCAATTGGGACATGGCATCAATCGCCTTCTAATATGAGCTCAGTATATTTTAATTATACTGACACTCTAAAGGGGGGAAAGGGGGTGGGGCATTATCAAAGGGACAGGTTGTTAGTAAAGGAATCCTTCTGGGAAACCTTTGGGCTTATCCTTCTGGTAAGCCCACAAGAAGTGGATGGAGTATGGTGAGTTGCTCAGCTCATACTACCGAACCACACTCTGCTACCATGTGACAGAGTGTAACAGTGGGGGTGGACCCTGAGAGTCCCCCTCCTAGACCAGTGAGATTATCACCGGTTAAAAAGGGATATCGATTAGGCTTCCCCAAACCGATCCCGTCTCCACCGGAAGAAAAAATGTATCGAGAACAGCCCACACTTTTACAGCTTTCACACTGGCGACACACATGTTGCTGACGCAGAACTGCCATTTATTATAAGAAAGGAAATAAGCCTCCTTCATATCTGTACATACCTTCTCACGAGTTTGGTGGTGTTGGGATAATCGATGGCGACCTTTCCTTTGGTAGAGTGGTAAGGTGACGACGCCAGATCTGGAATTGTCATTTTCTCCGCTTTGAGGAAATAAGGCAGTATCCCCGAATAGTTCCACCCAGGGTTACCGAGGGATTCCCACTCATCGAAGTCTTTAGGGTGACATCTAGAACATCACAAAAACCAAGTACTGTGGTGAACCCCATAAAGCGTCAGGTGTTTTATTGAGCTACGAGCTGAGTTGATCTAACCGAAGTCGTTGAGTTTGGAAATAGAACGGACGACTGTTGACGGTTATTGTGGTGCTTACAGTACGAAAATTCACCTTTATCATGAGTTGAGTGGATGAAATAGGTTAATCAAATTTTAATGTTGTTCATTCTGATCAGTGGTTTCCTCTTGTCATTTAGCTTCCTCATGTAAAACACAAATAAGCAAGATTACAAGGTATAATCATCAATCAAAGCTCAGGCTCGAGACTGAACCGAACTTTAAGACCCACAATACTTGATAATATAATATAATATAATAATAAAAGTTCTGGCTGCATCTTCATTTCATTTTTCAGCGATTTTCAGATGAAAAGGCGCTATTTTTCTATCTCTGGTTATTATTTGCGATTATTATCATCGAGCCATCAAGAATGAACCTTAATACCTACTGCATTCAGATGTAGAAGAATGGACCTGGAAGTTACCCAACAAGACAAGTGGTCTATCTGTTCGCTCCTGATGAGTGTGACTATTCAGTCGTTCTCACAAAACGTAAATTTGGTTCATGGTATAACCAAGAAAAGTGTGGAGTACGGCGAACTTACGGAATTGTTTTTTCATTTCATTTTCGGATTCTAATAGGTACCTTGAAACGCAAACCATCAAATTTGAGGGGGTTTAACTTTTTTCATGCCTGATTCCAAAGGATCATTACTGAAAATAATGAACCAAACTGAGGCTTGCCTAGTTATAAGACGGAGACAACGGCAATTTTTGATCAATGCATTACCTACAGGAAAAATGGTATCATGTACATCGTTAGTTCACAATTTAGAGGAACAAAATGAGTTATTTGGGTAAATAACTGTAATAGAAACTTTCCTTATGATGATTGGGATACACTGGAAATTCTTCCAGACCGGTTTATTATTTTTTGTATGAATAAACTTTTTGCGTAGACCGGTAGGCCACTGTTCTGGACTGGGCGTAATAGTCTTTAAATGCCTACAATTATTTCTTTTACGAAAAAAGGTGTTGATGGGAATAATTGTTGAGGGTAAATATGGGTACTGGTCCCACATAAAATTAATTGAAATCCGTGGTTTACAGCGATGTATTACAGATTGATTTACTGCCGTCAGTAACTGGGACCTGCATTAGGTAGACTGATGATTAAGGGCACGGATAATAATGATTGTTGAGGTTTCTCACCTTGTCCACATTAGTCCATTCCAAATGGTGGCACCGCCTACGCCTTTGCCGGACGGCCAAGAGCACGCGCCGCCCTCAGACCCTCGGCACATGAATGGCTGAGGTTCCGCTTTGTACTTCCAGTTATAGTTGGTGAAGAAAAACAAAGGGTTCATAGCAGGGATGTCAGAGTAGATGTTCCCTTCCATGCCGGCTTCCAAAAGGAGGACTTTCCAGCCCGGGTTTTCCGACAGCCTGTTGGCCAGTGCGGATCCGGAAGGGCTCGCGCCGACTATGATGAAATCGTAGTTCTCCTCCATCGGTAGATTGTCGAGGAAAACCTCTTCTCGGAACGGAATGCCATTCTGTGCGTACATTCTCAGCAGTAGGCCACCGAAAGGACCTTGTCCGAACACTGGTTGAACCAGAAGTGCAACCAGTACTCCGAGAAACATAATTTATGCTGGTTCTGTAACGTAGAAATAATTCGTCAGTGTTAGTAGTGTACAGCATATTGTTTGGGTAGTGGTAGTTTCAGGTGGTCACGCTGCGAAAAGGAAAAACGCAGCAAAGTCCTCGTCACATGGGCTTTATGTCCTATAGTATAAGCCTGTTGAACGGGACAATCCTATAAGCCTTTTGAATGGGAACGAAAATGTATAGACCGGGAGCCGTGTGTAAACGGTCGCCTACACGAAGGTCGGAGCCGAAGTTGACGAACGGGAGCCGAAACGAATACATACATCGTAGATCCTGATTAGCCTGGAACATTCCCGAACGGGTTTTCCCTTCTTAATTGAAAACTTGTCGCATTTATTACGCTCACGTATCTATCTTTCTTCAGTGATTTGGTTTTCCACTAAATCTGGTGCGATAAATCTCAAAGAAAAACGGAGTTATTGAAAAAATAGTCTATTTCCATTCCACTAATACACGAAAAACGCAAAAAACACTGTTATACCGGTTTCGGTGATCAAACCATCGTCAGTAACACACAATAACTGTTTCGACTTCATTTTTCATTGAAATGGGTTTCTACGATTTCTTCGCGAGTGATTTAGTTCGATAAATCTCGTTGATCTAGGAAATGGATATTGCTCGCATTGCAGGTGATGTTTTTATATTTTCACAGTACAACTCGTACTTGCTTTAGACAGTCATTTCAGGTGGTAAAAACTCGTCCTCACCCTTTTCGCGACAGCAGTGAGATCTATACGAGAGCAGTGTTTGTCCAAAACCAGTAATGAATCCAATGTATGTACATACTTGGATCTTTTTAGAATGACTGCGAAGTAAGGAAAGTCGGACATATTTATTTGTTATGTTGAAAATATCCGAAAAACTTGGGTGCTTCGGACATTGTAAAGTGCCAATCGTATTGTACAAAACAGGACCGTGCTGGTTGATCTTGATTGAAAAATTATTTTAGTACCTGTACGGCAGTGAGGGTTGCATGGATCGCTTTTTCCCCAACCTAGATCTATTACGAGTATATTATGAGGTCACACCATTTGGTGCTTTCTTGAAAAATGGTGGAAGTTCGTTAATGATGTGTAAGAAGGTTTTCCGATAATTTCACCATGAAACAGTCCCAACCCGCCTGGTTCTGTTTTGTAAAACATGAGTCTTCTCACGATGTATCCAGTGATACCAAAAACTAAATAACTACTCAAACATTGTGGGCAGGGTCCAAATTGCATATATACGTCTAAGTAATCCTTTATTGAGAATCAGCTGTTCCCATTATATGAAAAGTTTCAGTCATGCAGCATCGCTATAAGAGTGAATTTTCAAAGAAATATTGCGAGGTCTTGTGTATAAAGATGATATAGCGCGAAACCACGTAGTAACGTTTCGTAAAATTATATCATTTTCCCATTATTTTTAGCAATTTTTACCGATTTTTGACCCTTATAACCCATTCTTTCCCTCGTCAATCCCTCTTTCTGTCGTCAATCACCGTACCGCTTGACGTTAGGTGAATTAATATTGATTTTAGTCCTTATACAAATTTCTACCCCCTAAAATTCAAATGTTACCCCTATTCATATGAAAAACAACTAAAAGTCATTTTATGTCTTAGCTCACCCTTCCATTCCAATTTTAGCAATTGTATATACATTGTTCGCAATTTTAGCCATTTTTACCGGTTTTTGACCTCTAAAAACTCAAATTTCGCCCCCTTAGAATTTTTGAAAATGGCTCATCTTCGAATTCTTCCTTATGTTTGGCAATACGAACGTTTCTCGGAGAAATTGGGAATTTTTAACATGTACCCAATGTCAGATATTGTCTGAGTGACAATAAATAAATAAATAATTTTATATATATATATATTTTGTGTGTGTTTTGTTAAGCTCTAGGGATGAATTCAGGATGCTCTGAAACAGATTCACTCGTATGACCATAGTACCATAATCGATAGGTACTTGGACAGTAGACTGTCTTAGCAAATAAGAGTGGTAGATCCTAATAGTTGAGCTAATTTTTTGCACTTGGTTACTTAGGGAAGTTCATAAAGCTAAGTCTATTTATCCTAATGGGATGGGTTAGGGAGGTGGTCGAATTTCATGTTATTGGGATAGCGTTCTAAAAGCTGAAAACTCATCCGGGTCAAGTCGTGGAAAATTCAAGACAAATGTTTAAAAATTTTAAATGAATTCAAAATGAACATACCGAGGTATCACTCGTTCAGAATCAATCCAATTCAATTCTGTGGGCACAGTGAATCGAAATTTCTCAGGTATTTTCCTAAACTGACGTCCGCGACACGTTCTAGTTGATAACTGTGAGCCGATCCGTTTAGCTCTGTTGAACTTCTTGACACCCTCTGGGAGGGGCTGATGGTGTCTGGTGGGGTGCCTCAACCCAAACTATGATCCCATCTCTAATGGCTTTAGAGATGCCTATGATCTCTTGTTTTTCCTCCAAGGTCGGTTCCTTTGAAGATACAGACTTTTAAATAGTCATGTCTATTATAAAAGTGTATGCAAAATATTTGGACTGGGGCACAGTAAAAGCGGCCAATAACATTACAAAGGACCCCAACGTGACGTTTTAGAATGACAGTAACCGACAAATTTCTATAATATGCACTTACTAATTTTCATGAACTATCTATTAAAATAATGCACTGCCTACTCCACTAGATAGCCGATAAGCTTTGCACTTCGATAGTTTCTAGACAGCACTAAAAAGATTCATTCATGGCTCAGGTCTAGTAGTGTTGATGTTTTTAGAACCGATGGTTTTTCAAAGATGCTCATTGCTCATCACTCTGGAAATTACTAACTTCAACTTTGAAATGTCATTTTTTAATACTTTCATAACCTCAAGTGAAGCCGGAAAGCCACTACACTTAGCCTGTGGCTACAATTCCAGATTCTACCTATACAGAGCAGGATAAAGACCAGTGGGATAACAAGATAAAAATATATGAACTGTGACGGGAGTTGGGAATCTCCCTAGTAACGGTACAGTTCATTGGGATAAGTTACATACTTTCGGGATAAGTGGGGTACTTTTTTCCAGTTACTTTTAAGAATGTTCTAAACCTCTAAAATTTCTCTATTTTCTTTTTTCTTTTTCAAGTTTTCCAAATAATTGTTCTTGGTATTTGAATATTTGTACTTACCTACAGCTTTTTAAATGTAAGTAGTCATCCCTTCTGTCTTTAGTTCGTACTGTATCAGCTCCGGACCTGGGGCCCGTTCCTAAAGACTTTCACTCTTCACTCTGCACTCTTCAAATCCACACACTGCACTTTGCGAACGAATTTCCGTTCCTAAAGAACGCTCTTGATTTGAAGAGGAAGAGTGAAATGCAAAGTGTAGAATTGCAGAGTTTTACCCTGTTTTGAACAGTTCCGTTCCTAAAGGATGTCTTTCGCATAGTGCAAAGTGAAGAGTCTGCGTTTCAGGTGAAGTGTTTACAACATTTTTTCAGAGTCCCAAATGACTTGCTTTTCAAATAGGTTTTTAGATATTATTTCTTCGTCAAATTCAATGCCAACAAAAAGAAGAGAATTCAATCTTTCGATTAGGACTAAAGGTGGTCCAGTTACTGTGAGGGCAAGCATATTATAAAATGCCACCGAAGTTAGCTCCACTGAGGCAATCAAAATACTCTACATTTGGGACGAAGGAAAGGTTAGGAAGCGACAGGATGTTATTATTAATGGATAAAAAGTGACAAACTACCTAATTGTTTTTAATAGAAATTCTTCTATACTTCTCATCAGAGGATGATGATGCTCGACTCTCCGTCGGCCGCATTCATTCGGCGCGAATGAATTCCGTCGTCAGCGACCCAACATTCAGGGTGCGTTTCGCCTAACCAAATCCCAAGTAAGTTAACTTATAGAAACACGGAAGACTTGATGAAAGATGAAATCGGATACGGAATAAAACGGTCGGAACATCCAACGATGAACTGTAACAGTTGTTGGAGGTTAATCCACAAAACGAAGGTTACTGTTCAGAACACTTCGCTTTGAGTAGAACTGCAGAGTGGGAGCGTGAAGTCCTTAGGAACAGAAAGTTCCCCTACTTTTCATAATTCGCAGTGTGAAGAGTACAAAAATGAAGACTTGCAGAGTGAAAAGTTGAAGAGTCTTTGGGAATGGGCCCCTGGAGCAGTCCTTGAGGAGCCGTCTCCTCGGACCCGTTGCAGCTACAGCATGCAAGAGTCTTTCTCAATCATCTGAACCTGTTCCATCGTTTCCAGACACAGTCATCTTCTCCTCCAGAGATAATGCATTTATCTATTTAACGAAAGTCTGAGTGAGTCACAGGATATATAATAGTTGAATTGCATTTCAGAAATAAATTAGAACCTAACTAGGTACATATATTTAATTTTTTTTAAAACCTTATTTCCGTTTTAACTAAGAAAACTAAATAGTCAGAAAACTCTTGGAGCATTCCTCCAAACGAATGAATCTGTCTTAGTTCGACGCCCCATCTGTCATTATCATATTAATTTTCAATTATTTTTGAATTTCAGAAAGTACGTACGTACAGCTCCGGGCTGGATCCGCTCACTGAAAGGAACCGGCTCCCTGGATCCGGTCACTCCGGAGCTACACATCTCTAATAAGCACCTACTGCAATTACCAACTTCATTGCATGGTTGCCAAATTTAAATTAATTTGTAATTGCACCTTCGATTTTGATCTGACTGTTGGTGGATAGTGTTGTTTCTCATTCGTTGCTTCGTTTCACGAAATACATGTTTGCGCAATACTTTGGGTAGGTAACTACTATACTGACTCGAATGGAAAAGAAAAAAGAATCTACGGACGTGATTCTTTTTCAAGCCGACACGACATTTACCTCGAAATCGGCGTGAAGGTTCTGTTGAGTGCATGAGCCGCATGTCGAATCAACTAGGTTGTGCGTGGAACAACTAAACAAAACGAGAAGAATATTATTTTTGTTTTATCTTTTGATCCAAGGAAAACATAAGTACCTACCCAAAATTAATCCTACCACTTCGTCCTAGCTTCTCCATTGTTATATTGATACGATTGTGAAATGCTAGTGAAAGAAAGCATTTATTGGTTTATTATTCTGTGAATAATACACCTATGTATTCGCTCGGCAAAAAATTTTTATAACACCCCCTCAAAATTTTTTCTTTTCCGTTTCAAGGTGCGTAGATTCCAAAAACGCTGCAAAGTCCTTGTCACATGGGTTTATTATTCTATTGGACATACCTACAGAAACGTTGGCTGTTTATTTATTGTTTCTTTCATATAAAATGATTTAAATAGCTATTTCTGGTGGTTTCCACCAATTTTGGCCCCCAAAACACGAATTAGGTACGCTCCTTTTTTTTCAAATTATCTTTGATCATTGATAGTACCATTTAATCGTCTTGATCCACCTCTTGATACTTTTTCTAGTGTTATTCTACAAATTGATGGTTATTTCAGACGATTTTCCAGGTTTTTGACTTATAAAAAATCAATTTTGGGAGCTGAACATCTGGTACAACCTCTATTTTCCACTCTTTGCTCAAAATCGACTTCATATTCGGTCTTCTCGTCCCCAAAAACATGAAAAACGATACCTCAAAAGCTCATTTTACTAACATATTGCTAAAACGCAAAAAGTACCTATTTTTACACACATTTTCACTGATAACACCCCTGGGTATATTCCGATCGGGCTGAAAAGTTTCGGGACACAAATAGGGCCCAAATGGAGCATGTGTGCGAAAGAACGACTTTTTTAGACCGAAAATGAAGCCTGTACACGTACGGCGTACGGCGGACGGACATTGCATTTTTTGAATCTTCGCACCTTGAAAAAGAAAAGAAAAAATTTTGAGGGGGTGTTATAAAAATTTTTTGCTGAGCGAATACATAGGTGTATTATTCACAGAATAATAAACCAAAATGCAATGTCCGTCCGCCGTCCGCCGTATCACGTGCACAGGCTTCATTTTCGGTCTAAAAAAATCGTTCTTTCGGACACATGCTCCATTTGGGCCCTAGTTGTGTCCCGAAACACCCAGGGGTGTTATGAGTGAAAATGTGTGTAAAAATAGGTAGGTACTTTTTGCGTTGTAGCGACATATTGATAACATGAGCTTTTAAGGTATCGTTTTTCATGTTTTGGGGGTCGAGAAGACCGAATATGAAGTCGATTTTGACCAAAGAATAGAAAATTGAGGTTCTACCAGATGTTCAGCTCCCGAAATTGATTTTTTATGAGTCAAAAACCTGGGAAATCGTCTGAAATCACCATCAATTTGTAGAATAACACTGGAAAAAGTGTCAACAGGTGGATCAAGACGATTAAATGGTACTATCAATGATCAGAGATAATTTATTTTAAAAAAACGCTGCAAAGTCCTTGTCACATGGGTTTATTATTCTATTGGACATAGGTACCTACAGAGATGTTGGCTGTTTATTTACTGTTTCTTTCATATAAAATAATTGAAATAGCTATCTCTGGTGGTTTCCACCAATTGTGGCCCCCAAAACACGAATAAGGTAAGCTCCTCTTTTTTTTTTTTTTTTTAATAAATTATCTTCGATCATTGATAGTACCATTTAATCGTCTTGATCCACATGTTGACACCTTTTCCAGTGTTATTCTACAAATTGATGGTGATTTCGCAGGTATTTGACTCATAAAAAATCAATTTTGGGAGCTGAACATCTGGTACAACCTCAATTTTCCATTGGCCAAAATCGACTTCATATTCGATCTTCTCGTCCCCAAAAACATGGAAAACGATACCTCAAAAGCTCATGTTACCAACATGTTGCTAAAACGCAAGAAGTACCTATTTTTACACACATTTTCACTCATAACACCCCTGGGTATATTTTGATCAGGCTGAAAAGTTTTGGGACACAACTAGGGCCCAAATGGAGCATGTGTGCGAAAGTACGATTTTTTTAGTCCGAAAATGAAGCCTGTACACGTGATACGGCGGACGGCGGACGGCGTACGGCGTACGGCGTACGGCGTACGGCGTACGGCGGACGGCGGACGGTGGACGGCGGACGGACATTGCATTTTTGGAATCTACGCACCTTGAAACGGAAAAGAAAAAATTTTGAGGGGGTGTTATAAAAATTTTTTGCTGAGCGAATACATAGGTGTATTATTCACAGAATAATAAACCAAAAACGCTGCAAAGTCCTTGTCACATGGGTTTATTATTCTATTGGACATAAGTACCTACAGAGATGTTGGCTGTTTATTTATTGTTTCTTTCATATAAAATAATTGAAATAGCTATTTCTGGTGGTTTCCACCAATTTTGGCCCCCAATACACGAATAAGGTACGCTCCTTCTTTTTTTTTAAAATAAATTATCTCTGATCATTGATAGTACCATTTAATCGTCTTGACCCACCTGTTGACACTTTTTCCAGTGTTATTCTACAAATCGATGGTGATTTCAGACGATTTCGCAGGTTTTTGACTCATAAAAATTCAATTTCGGGAGCTGAACATCTGGTAGAACCTCAATTTTCTACTCTTTAGTCAAAACCGACTTCATATTCGGTCTTCTCGTCCCCAAAAACATGAAAAACGATACCTTAAGGGCTCATGTTACCAACATGTTACTAAAACGCAAAAAGTACCTATTTTTATACACATTTTCACTCATAACTCCCCTGGATATATTCCGATCGGGCTGAAAAGTTTTGGGACACAACTAGGGCCCAAATGGAGCATGTGTGCGAAAGAACGATTTTTTTAGACCGAAAATGAAGCCTGTACACGTGATACGGCGGACGGCGTACGGCGGACGGCGTACGGCGGACGGACATTGCATTTTTGGAATCTACGCCCCTTGAAACGGAAAAGAAAAAATTTTGAGGGGGTGTTATAAAAATTTTTTGCTGAGCGAATACATAGGTGTATTATTCACAGAATAATAAACCAAAAAAAAAAGGAGCGTAGTTTATTCGTGTTTTGGGGGCCAAAATTGGTGGAAACCACCAGAGATAGCTATTTCAATTATTCTATATGAAAGAAACAATAAATAAACAGCCAACATCTCTGTAGGTATGTCCAATGGAATAATAAAAATATGTGACAAGGACTGCAGCGTTTTTTTAAATGTTATAGGTATCATGATGAGAGACGACTCATTCGAATCACAGACACTAATCGGCTGCTTGAAGAAGCTGAATTCCAAGAAAAACAACGCCAGCTTTAATGATAGGCAGGTATTCACAGGAAATTGTTTCTCCTTTTGAAATAGTTTGTTAGTAGTCTAACGGAAGGTTTTCGATTTCGAACGGAAAATACTGGAGTGCCCAACAACATGTCATTCAGTGAAATCAAAGTTATGTCACAGTTCTTTTACCCTCGCTTGTTATTCTAAATTATCGGAACTTTCCAGAAAGACCCCGATTTCGAGAGGGATTTGTGACAGAGCTCTTGAGCGGTGACGAGATGGGGGAAAATCTAACATCTCGGTGCCAGATATTAGAGAGTTGTCGCAACCAAAAATTGACGATCGGGAGAGAGAACGTAAACGCAAGTGTTACGTTGGAGACGTAAGTTTTAGCGTTTTCAAGACTTGCGTTGTCCAAAACCACGTAACTATTGGAAAGATGCGTGTCACGCATCTCAAAGCTACGTTCTACGTAACTCGTAAGTAAACTTCTTCGCGGATAACCAAATTCGATCTCCATGGCTACGCTATCGCGTCACCCCGAATTTTGTAGAAAGACGGGAGGAACCGGCCTCGAAAAGGTTTTCCGCCGTTTGCCTTCTCTTTATTTTGCGTTTTCTTTAGGTATATTTGGAAGCCTGAACTTCATGTGGTTCGAGTACTTATTCATCTTGAGAATTACCATCCGAAAGCCATGAGCACGGTAAGAGAGTGCCTTATAATTCGCATTTATTGTGGGCATATAAAATATACAAAGAACCCAAGGTCTCACCGTGCCGTGCGTGTGGTTGTACAGTGAAAGGGCACGATTGCTCTTCTATAAATTGTTCATAACTCATAGAAAACCATCAAATGGAATAATTACTATTACTGAATAATTATGTTACGAGCAATTATGAGAATAAAGAGGTTAACTTGACAGACAAATTACATATCATTGACAAGTTATTACTTTAACGTCACTTCAACATATGTCCGGAGTTACGTGAACACGTAACTTTCTCATGGAACTTACGTTGGATAGTTAGCATCCGAGTTTGTCACCCTAGAACAGAGTTACGTTTTATAGTTGCGTTTTTCGGAAAATGGTTGCGACAACTCTCTATTTGTTTGAATAGATACGTAATACTAAATAATTATGGAGGTGTTTTTATATTATAGGCAGACGATGAAAATTTTATAGAAACACGATCAAGAATATGCGTTTTGGTATTTTTCATGAGTAAGTTTTTCTGCCTTCAAGCACTCTACTGTACCATTCGGTAATCATTGGTAATTACTGCCTTGCAATAATTAGGTACCTACTCTCTACAGGACCTGCGCAATGGGTGTACCCGATTGTTTTTTTACATTACATTATTTATGTGAAAGTGCATATGACATCACTTGTTGCCGTCGCGTAACTTCGGAAACAAAAATAATGAATCATTTGAACGGAATTTTCTTCCCTAGGTATAACACCCCTGTTACAGGTAAGGAGAGATTGACAGGATGCAAAATGGAATGAAGACGGAAATTAAATAGGAAAATGTAATAAACCCTTCTCGAATACAAAAGTAGCATACTCTTAAGGCACTTTACTATCATAACTGAACATAAGAGAGTTGAAAGTAGAATCACATTAAGGAACAGTACCTAAGTGATATAAATGTCTATCATTCTTACAATGTCGTTTCTAATAACAGGACTCAAAATATTGGTAATAATATCTTTTCAGATGGGTACTACTCACTGTGGCTTAGAACATGACGTAGAATGTAACACAAAGTAAATAGACCTCCTACAAAAATGAATGAATTCAAAACTTTCGTTTTTAGAAACAAAAATCACTCAAATCTGATTTAAAATGAAGTTGTATAAAACCTAAAAAGTATGCTAAAAATTATTATATTCATGGTGTTTTATGGCCTTTATGGATAGGGACGAATCGTTATACCTAGGAACAGCATTAGTTTCTGTCTCTACCTATAACAGGTCCCTAGCTATATCGGATCACCATTTTCCAAATGACTCGATTGATTGGGTACAAAGTGAGAAAAAACCTTCCAACAATACGAGTATGATTACGCTTCATGGGTAAGTTACTCTTCCAGGTCATTACAGGGGGATTTCCTGCAAGGAAAGTAAATTTCCTACAAGGGGGATTTCCTAAGGTACTTAATTAAAGATGGAAAAAACCACAAAATAGCCGGAAAAAATTACTTTTCACACCTAAAAATACGTAAATTGGAAATTCAACGTACCACGTGATCCTTCTGCTATGAAAACGTTGGTGACTAATAGCCATCAGTAAGGTGCTGCCACCTCGTGGAGGGAATTTTCCCTGCAATTCATCTACTCGTATTTGTCTCTGCGTTGGTCCCTAGGTATAACTGTACCTTACCTAGATAACAGTCTCCCCTATGGCGTAAGGACAGAAATATGGGGTGGGGGTTATTTTTTATTGTTTTTTCAATTTCGATGCCAAAGAAGCATAACTGAAAATATTAAAACAAAAGCCACCACGAGTTGAGGGCAAATTTATTTTATTGACCATTTTACTTGGCAGAGTTTTTGAAATCAGCCAAAATGAAGCTTATTTCGGTCAACTAAATTAGTGTCATCGATGACTAGATTTGGAGATGTAGTTTTAACATACCGCTTGATAAGGTTGCCGAATAATCAACGCTACAACTTGTAAAGAAATGTATTAAACAATTTAGACGATTTAAAAAATTAGTCGATTTATTAAGGTACAAAAATAAATAATGTATTATTAGTCTTGCCGATGGTTCATAGAGGTATAGGCGGAGTTATCTAGTGAACTTGTACCGTTGCCGACGGACCAGATCTCGTTCACTCTGGGTCGGCACCCGCGGCTTGAGTTCCGGTGTTATGGCCAGTCCGGTCACTTGAAGTTCACCTTCTTCGCTGAAAGCCTCGCTGCACTTGGACCTGCATGATGATTCCAAATAATTTTAATCTCAAACAGGTTTGATGTATAATAGTTTGAAATAAAAAGGCAGTTGGAATGTAGAAACCGTAAAAAATTGGTTCGTTGAATGCTCAACAACATTGATTTATTATACCCACGAATTGTTCGAAGCTGGTGCGCCACATCTTTGAGTGCGTACTACCATCGAAGATTATTTAAACCATCAAAGTTTATATTTAATACATCTTCACTCGGCTGTCGCATTATTTACTTTTCCTCGCCCAATCACATCATTCTCGCCTCATATTTTCTATATCACTGCTGGGCTACAAATCGAGATACCGGCACCCCAACCATCACGGTTTGCTCCAGCACTATGTAGGTACCTACTAGAAGTCAGTATGATTCAGTTTTGTCGCGTCAATCTCAGAAAAACGTATAGGTCAGATTCATAACGTACAGATCTTTCTCGAACATGTTGAGTGACACAAATTTATGTTATTGAAAAAATAAAGGTACGATATCATCATTATTGGACTTGGTTAGCCCAGCCTTGGTGGCGAGCATTGGAAACAAAGAAGAAACATAAATTTTCAAAGAATATTAGAATAGGACCATAGCCTACTGGACCCCAGAAAGGGTCAATTAGTAGGTGCGACGGTGAAATATCACTAAAATAGGTTCAGCCGTTTGGATGTGCAAATTTAAGTACGACATAAATTGATAATATGGATATTTGGAAGTAGCATACACCAGAAAGATGAGTATACCTGGGAGACATCCGGCCACTGTGATCGTCATCATGGTCCTTTTGACTGCCGTCCAGCCTCGCGCGTTCTTTCTGTTACGACAAAAATTAGTGTTAGATAGGTTCGTAATTAAAAATCTTAACTTGGATTTTTAATTACCTACAATTTTCGTAGGTAGGTGTCTAAGCAAGTCGATGCATTGAATTTATAAATGACTTGGCGTTTTGGTGAATGGTTGAAACGTAACTCATCTATAGGATAGATAAGGATAAACAAGTAGGTACTAGGCGTTGGATTATGGGTTGTCATTTCAAGTTCTGTAGGTAAGTAGATATCTCTGAAAGTGAGAAAAACCTGTTTACAAATGAGCATGATGATGTTTGCATATTGATCTACTTCCAGTACACTTCAGCAGTCTGGATACCAGCGGAAACTCGCATCTCGAAATAAAAAGAACCCTTGGTTTGTCATTCCTATGAGAAATTTACGAATACCTACCTTAGAGAATATACCACTCACCCGCGTCCTCAGTTGAAATACGAGTCCTACTCAAATATTAAGGAGTATCACCCTGTACCTGCTGTATTTTTTATGATGAGTTGGTTAAAGTTTATTTTTGTGACAATGAATTTTTAGTAAGTTTAAAATCGGTTAAGGCTTTATACTGTATTATAATACAGGCTCACGGCTAGTCCGACGTCTTGGTGGAACCAATCGCAGGACACCGCTGTAATGGGCTTTTGTTGAATTTCTACAGCCGCGTTTTTCAATATGGTTATGCAAATCAATAGTAATTGAAAGAAAGGTTGTTATCATACTTACCCTCGACGATCGGGGCTCAGGTACGTACTGCAGCGAGTGTCTCTCGTTCCGAAGCGAATGTTTGTATTCTTCGATCATTTTTCCTGCAAAACAGGAATCAGGTACCGTCATTAATTTATTACATATAGGTACCTGCCTATAGCAAATACAACAACATGCACATTAACATCCATAAATAACTAAGGACTGGGTTCGATATCTCACACACATTTACTTTCTGATCTGAGGTTCCGTAGCCAAGTTGAAGAGCTTTCGTCATTCGAACCTTGAGCCGCCACGTGAAGTCTATTTAAAGTTTATTTGATTGACCAGAACCATCAAGGTTCATCTTCTCATTCCTTTATTAGGTACCCATACGAACGATTGATGTTAACATTACAAATGAATTTCATACAAATATGACCTGTATAAAGTTTGTAAGGTCTGCTACGTGAGCAGCCAAGGACCGTGCGAGGATTCTAAAGGCCGTTTAGGATTGACTAACAGATACATGTAGAAATAGAACAACATAGTCGACTTTTCAACGATAGGTTGGTCCGAATATTTGGAGCTCAGCCACATGATTGTCTATGTATTCATATATGTCTATGTGAATATAGTAATATAAATATATACGTGAATATATATATTCTTATATTTATGATTGTATATTCTTATAAGTATACCTATTGCCATTTATGTTCATCATTATATACATGCTTTTTAGATTATATATATATATATATATATATGCATATATACACATATCATCATACCTATCATGTAGGTATCTAGGTATGCAGTTTTTTCTGAAGCGGCCCGCACACGATCAATATTATTGTCAATATCAGTATTGTCAATATAGCTATCAATACTCGAGTCAACCCTTTTCAATACTACCCCACCGCACACGATCAATAATATTGAAAATAATTTGGTCAATAAATGTTCTCAGTTCCTTTTTCTGCCGCGAACGAGCAGGGTGATAGCTGCGTGGATTTTCTGGTTTTTTGGTGTTTACTGGTTTTACTTGTAATGGACAACCGTAAAAAAGCATGCATTGCCAAATTATGGCAATGGGAATGGCAAACCATCGAACAACAAGAAAACGCTGGGTGAGGGAGGGGCTCAAGAAGAGAGAGGAGTACACTCATCTGGTTTTGTTACAACAAAACAGCTCCACCGATGAAGATGGCCACAAGAATTATTTCAGGATGGGCGAAGACAGTTTCCAGAAGTTGCTCGGGCTGGTTCTACCATTTGTAAAACGAAATGATACGAACATGAGAGATTGTATCTCTGCTGATGAGAGATTGGCATTGACTCTCCGATATCTGGCTACCGGAAGGACTTTTGAAGAGCTGAAGTTCTCAGTTATCATGTCGCCGAGAACCACAGGGGAATCGTCGTAAAAACTTGTGAAGCGCTGATATATGTATTACAAGGCTAAGTTTTTCATATGGTTATTTATTTATGTTTAAAATTAAAATAAGGAGATTTGTTAACTTTAGCGAATTTCCATGACCATAGGGAGTAAAGTAGGTGCCTACGCACTGAATGTAAAATGTGAAACCGAAAAACAACCTGTTGCTCAGACCACCTTCATCGCGTTTCGATTCGAGACGAACTGAGGGTTGATGAAAATATTGACGTTCACCCGCACACGGTCAATAATATTGACAATATCCCCTCCACTTTCCGATATTGACGACCGAAGAACAGAAAATCCGGATATCGTCAATATTCTCATCAATACCGACCTTCAATCCACTTTGCGCCCGCACACGGTCAATATTATTGACAATATCTTTTCATATTGACAATAATATTGATCGTGTGCGGGCCGCTTGACAAACTGAACTTTTTCAACTTTAATCCTTTGTATCTCCGTGAACTTCTTGACTCATCTGTATGAAGTTTCACTATTTACGTAGAAAGCATGTCACTTTAAGAGCTCCCTTCACTTTTCGTAAATAGGTACCTACCTACCGAATCATGTACCTACCTACATCCTACATGAAACCTAGGTACATGAAACAAATACTCAACCTCATATATTAAATTCCCAACACTGTCATGTTGTTGGGAATGTACAACGCGATCTCGCGTTTTAATAATTGGCCCAAGCGAAAATGCCCCAATCAACGAGCCAAGAAACGGTAAAATATCACTCATAACAGTAGCAATTAGGGAATCAGGGTGAATGGTCAAGAACTTTCAGCTCTCTCTATCTGGATATATTATAAAATACTTACCTATCTACATACGAGTACCTACTCTATCATTTGAAATAAATCAATCAGTTTCCGAGATTTGAATCCATCGATTTCCGTTCTTCATGTACCACACGTTATTAAAAAAGAATGATGCATTTTCAACGTTTTCAATTTTGTTCAACGTGGTAGACATCACTTTTTTTCTTGGAAGAATCAGTAGATAGGTATACGAACTAAATCGCTCGGGATGGAAACCCATTTCAAAGAATAAAAACGGAGTTATTGAAAGGTTGTCTATTTTCACTAATATACTCAAATCAGTTATTGTATATCCTGACCGAAACCGGTATAACATTTTATTTTGACTTGTATTAGGTAGTGGAAACAGGCAACCTTTCAGTAACTCCGTTTTTATCCTTTGGTAGGTGGGTACATCCGCAACAGTCTACCTCTCGAGAACGCTGGCTATAACTACAAAATTTTACTGCGTATAGGTAATCACTTTACGTGATATTATACCTACTTGATATTACTTCACATCAATATGTAAATTATGAAATCATACTTCAGGAGCACAATATCTCAAGTTAAAACCCTCTTGTGTAGGCATTTCAACCCTAATAAAGGTTAATAACAAACGATTGAGACGGAACTATGAGAGAAAAGAGGTTGCATTAACAAAATTCAATATCAACGAAATTTCATGAACTGGCGGTAAAAATGTTTTAAGCGAAACGGTAGACAAATGTTAATCATTTTAAATATTTTATTAATTATTCATAATTTATTCTGGAAATATGCTGTAAAATCAGCCGTTTCACGAAGTTATTTTTACTTCCAAGAGTATTTCTCTCTAAATAAGTGGAGTAGGTACGCATTTGACGTCAGTTGCCAGTTACTGTCATATTGAGTAGATCTGCTGATATTGGCGACTTCCTTCGTTTCTCGGGGTGTACCCGTCTGATTTTCGCTGGCTGTGTTTCTTAGACCAATGTTTCGAACTATTGAAATCCTTGTCCAGCGGGATGGGTTGGAATGTATCAACCTGATACTTTGTCACAGGTACCGTAAAGTATCAGGTTCTCATAATTGTGACAATCTGAAAGTATCAGGTACTCAGTCACATCTAGGAACACCTTGAGCAGGGTGGGTAAGGAGCAATCGACTTGTTACTGTTACCCTCGCTGTTCTATTCTGTCACATCTAAGTGAAGTGTTCCTGTTCCTGATAGGTAGGTACCAACCTAAATCCCTACCAACAGCCAGTCTCCCTATCATACTTGGGTCTCTTTTTAAAACCTAGTTTCTTCCTATAAAGATGAATCGGTGCCCTTTCTTAGAAAACTGAAATGGAAGTTGATTGAAATTTAAGTTGGTTGCAGCAAAGATAGGTTTTGAGGGTGAAGTAGAGATGAGAAACATATGCTCGAGGTGTGGAAAAGGAATGGAAAGGGAGTACCAAGAAACAGTCGCAACGTCCGAACCCGAAGGAAATGGGGTGGGAGGGGGGGGGGGGCAGATGATATTCCTTGATGCCTAGGAGCCTTGAGCCTAGGATTTTAGGTTCTTAGCTGGGGCAAATATCAGGTAAAAGTATGAGGTACTAAAAATGAACAGGAAAACTTATTCTTGTGACAGAAAAACACTGTCACAACCCATCTCTCCGTTTTTCCTTTGTAGTAGGTATACACGTGCCGTTCTACATAAGGACAAGTGTACATGCTCGAACATCAAGACTGTAACCACCTTGCCTCTTAGATCTGCTGATGTGATGCGTTTGCTGGGAATTGTACTGCATGAGACCCCTTTCCTGTCCGTCGGCTCCCGGACGGACGTTCGGTTTGGCGAACGTCAACCTCATCTCAACGTCTGGCGGCGTCTGGTTCGTCACCCCGCTAGACCCTGCGACTGTCACAGTCCAACTGGAACCTACAAACGTCTCTAGAATTAGTTACTTGTGCAGGAGTAGAATGTCTACCATATTTAATATAAATTCATATTATAGGCATATAATAGGTATGACATCTTACCTAATGGAAATAAAGGTCTGTGATAACCATTAATAAATTCATCACTTCAGCTTTGTAACTGAGGATGAAAACATAACTGACATTGCACGACCGTAGATCAAAAAATTGAGTTTCTTAATAAGTAGTTAGTAGGTATACAATATTTTTTAGTCATCCAAATATTCTAATCAACAAAAAATGTATCTGAGGAACAAAAAATCGCTAAAAAGGAAAGGAGGGCAAAGAAACATACAACCGAGTATTTCAGAAACCAACTGACACAACACACACCTTGAAGAAACTACCTCAAACCTTCAAGTATATAAAGGTACTGGGATTCTACAAGATGACTTTAATACATAAACTCCGAAAGTTACTAGTCGGTAGGCAGGTGTAATGGTCTACCCGATGATAGATAACCAGATAACCTAGTTTGTGGCTCTTGAAGAAAACTTTAAATAGAGGCATGCATAGAGGGGTTTGTGCTCTTGGGCAATAGGCGATTATTCAAGCCGTTTTCGGCCTCAACAACCGCGATAGAAGCACGCTGACAGTTACTTGTTATCGATTTAGAGGGATGCGTATTGGTAGCCAACGGACTTCCGTAGCTTGCTTCAGAAAGTTGTCCATTTGCCAAGGGCACACGGGTCTCACGTAAACAAGTTGGTTCTCGTCGCAGTTGACAGTTATTCAAGCTTTTATTCAGTGAATTGATGCGAAAGTAAATAATAAAAACCACAGTCATGCAGCATGGCTATAAGAGCGAATTTTCGAAGAAATAACCACGTTCCTTAATCTTCAAAGTGCTCCAGTTTGAGAACGGAATGAGATATCGCAATTCTGATTTCACCATCGTGTTCAGCGTACAAAAACCTTTAAAATGAGGGGTCACTTGTTAGAAAATAACATTTTGGGGATTTTTGGGTAATTTTTGCGCACTTTAAATGCTCTAATTTGAGAACGGATCAAGATATCTAAAATCCGATTCCACCATCGTGTTCAGCGTGCAAAAACCTTTAAAATGAGGGGTCACTTGTTGGAAAATAACATTTTGGGGATTTTTGGGTAATTTTTGCGCACTTTAAATGCGCCAAAACCCTCCTTAGAGTAGGCCAATTTCGCCCATCTTCGAACTTAGCCTTTCGATTGCCAAGATAGATTTTTTGTGCAAATTTGAGCTGTTTATCTCAATTCTATCGAGAGTTATCGTCTGGAGTGACACATATATATATATAAATATATATATACATATAAAAAAGTGTTAAATTTCAGGAATCGTTTTAGAATGGTCTGAAACGGATTTCTATGAAGAAAATTTCCAAAAATTTATATTATTTAAATTTCGAAGCCATTGCAATAGCTTCATTTTCTTTGAAAATTCGGTAAAAACCAAATAATTCCACTGTTCGAACTATTTTGCCAACATTTAAAATCCTCTGCCTACCCATATTTCTTCAAACCCTAAACAAAGTTTTATTACTTAAAAAAACGAAAATTTTGGAAAATGTGCATCCAATCATTCGGTAAATTATGTACATAAGCAATTCTCACCGACTCCATTAGTTTCAGAGTACATCGCCGATCTTTTCTGAACTTTACGATCCGAGAAATGCATTTGCTGGGGAGACGGACTCTCCGAGAGGATGACCGTGGAAGATGTGATGGAACTCACAGAGTGCTCTGATCGCGCAACTTCAACAGCCTCTGAAAATTTGAATTGATATGAGGCTCATTTACAATATTCTTGAGTCCATCATCATTAGCATGTTTCCACAAAATTCTTTTTCCATCATTATGCTACGGGAATTTCTTTCTAAAGGTGGTCAAGGATTTTTGGTTAACGGATCTCTGTTGTTTTGAAATGGAAATATTTGGAGACCGGTTTCGGGGCTATTCCCATAAAAATTCTAGAGATGTGCGACTAACCATTGGTAGCACAACTGCTACCGGTAAAATATTCTGTGTTGATGCTGAGAATAAGCTCTAAAACCCACTTCACGCCGAAACCTCGATTCGTTTGCATCTCTGCACCATCGGTGAACCATCAGCATTGGTTGTAAAGCTATTAAAGAATGAATTTTTAAACGGGTAACGACAAAAAACAGTTCTCCCGACCAATTAGGTTCCTCAAAGACTAATTCATTTATCGGCTGTGACCTTATCGTGAAGAGTCGGAACGGGAAAAGCAACGTCTCACATTCGTAAGGTACGTTTAAGTTTGTCATCATATTGTTCGCTTCGCTTCCAGCTGCTCTTAATATAATTTCTAATAGTTATACGAATGACTGCATTCTTCAATTTATAGATTCACTTATAATTACCGAACGTCAGTGAGGACTCGAGCGGCATTTGCGGGTGCATATATGTATGCGCACAAGCGTCTGTACCGCGGTACAAGCCGCAATTTTGGGTATATTTTGACTTGAAAATTTGACTCCTTAGGGCCGTAGAATTTGCTGTATAGTTTTCAATGTCACCGTCAGGGAACGGCGACACATAGGCACATAGGCAGAATATGAGCCAAGGGTAGACAAATAGGTAGATGCGTAGGTAATTGATTCAAATAATTTTATTTTAGACTCTGACGTTGGCTTATTTAGCCCTGTCTATCTATTACTTATGTGATAGATAGGAATTATGATAAATTTAATGTATCTGATCAAACCCCGTCAGCAAGTGGGTTAATGTCTCTAGATATGGTAACCCTATAAATTTATCATTAATGGTAATGACCTTACAAACTAACGAATATTTTTAACATCGCATCCTATATCCATCCACACCATCTCTCCCATAATGTTCTTTTAGCGTTTATCTAGTTCTTGCTCAGAATAGTGATGTAAAACTATCGATAGTTTGGGTTTTCGATAGTATTTATACTATCGACCCGAAAACTTTCGCTACTATCGGACTATCGATAGTTCGGAAAATTGTTCATCTTGAAGGATTTTTCTGGAAAATGTTTTTTGTGTTTGTTGTGTTTTTGCTATTATACCATCCTAGACATCAATCAGAAACCACTTGTCGTTACTTCGCAGTTACAGATTACTTCGTGTTGAAATTTGTTCAAATGTTGATTGATGTTTTTTCAATGGCTCATATAACACCCCCTCAAAATTTTTTGTTTTACGTTTCAAGGTGCAAAAATACCAAAAATGCAATGCCCGTCCGCCGTATCTACCTAATTTTCGGTCTAAAAAATTCGTCCTTTCGCACACAGGCTCTATTTGGGCCCTAGCTGTATCCCAAAACTTTGCAACCCGTTCGAAATATAACCAAGGGTGTTATGGAAAAATGGGAATAAAAATAGGGTTTTTGGTGTTTTAATAACATAAGCTTCTGAGAAATCATTTTCAGTTTTTTTAGGGGCGAGGAGACAGAATATCAAGTCGATTTTCACCGAACATTTTCACCGTAAATTTTATGAAATCGTCATACATTATTTGTATAATAACACTAGAATCAGTATCAGCAGGTGAATCTAGACAATTAAATGTCATTGTCAATGATCAAAGACAATTTGTTTAAAAAAAACCTAATTCGTGTTTTTGGAGGCCAAAACTGGTGGAAACCATTAAAAAAAAAAAAACGCTGGAAAGTCCTTGTCACATGGGTTTGTTATTCTGTTGGACATACGTGCAGAAATTTTGGCTGTTCATTTATTGTTTCTTTCATGTTCAATTACTGAAATGGGTATTTTTGATGGTTTCCACCAATTTTGGTCCCCAAAACACGAATTAGGCTCGGCTTTTTTTTTTACAGATTATCTTTTATCAGTGATAGTACCATTTTATTGTATTGATTTACCTGCTGATACTACGTCTAGTGTCATTATACAAATTTATGGTGATTTCAGACCATTTCCCAGGTTTTTGACTCACAAAAAATGAATTTCGGGAGCTTAATCTTCGTTACAACCTCAATTCTTCACTCTTCGGTCAAAATCAACTTATTATTCCGTCTTCTCGCCCTAAAAAACATGGGAAACGGTACCTCACAAGCTCATGTTCACTAAAACCTCGAAAATCCCTAGAAAAACCCTATTTTTACACCCAATTTTCTCCCATAACACCCCTCGGTGTATGCCGACCGAGCTGCCGAGCTTCGGAGCACAGCTAGGACTCAATGTCTTCCCAAATGGGGATCCAAACTGTGTGAGGAGGAACAACGATTTTAGACCAAAATGAACGTAAATTTAAGGCTGAAACTTCGTTAGACACTCAATTTTCCACTCTTAGGTCAAAATCTACTTTTATTCGGGTTCTCGTCCCAAAGAACATGGAAAACGGTACCTCAAAAGCTCGTGTCACTAAAACACAAAAAATACCTATTTTTATACCTATTTTCACTCATAACTCCTCTGGGTATATCCCGATCGGGCTGCAAAGATTCGGGACACAAGTAGGGCCCAAATGGTGCATGTGTGCGAAAGAACGAATTTTTTAGACCGAAAATGAAGCCGGTATGCATGATACGGCGTACGGCATACGGCGGACTTAATCTACGCACCTTGAAACGTAAAAGAAAAATTTTTGAGGGGGTGTTATAAATATTTTTTGCTGAGCGAATACATAGGTGTATTATTCACAGCATAATAAACCAAAACGTATCTATAAAACATTTTTTTAATTTTTCGTCCCTCACATTTTTACATGGTAGGTACCTATGTACGCTAAGTAGAGGCCTTTGGAGAAAAACAGCAGGTTTTCAGTTTTTCGCTAGAACTATCGATAGTTCTCAGTTTTTCGACAGTAGTGTCAGTTCGATAGTTTTACGTCACCACCAGCAGCATTCGTCACATTTCTAAAACAAAGCTAACCCCAACTCTTCCACGACTAGCCGTCCCATCGTCAGAAATGGGAAGGCAAGCCAAAAGATTAGTCAGTTGGTTTGAAAAACGGGTCATCCGAAAGCAACAAACAAGATGAGCTAAAGATTCCACACAATTTCATATAGGTAGGTACCTATTAATAACAACATAAGCGAAACGGGGCATTTGGAAGTCACCTGACGTGCCCATGTCAGAAGATGAAATTACCAGTACAACATTTGTACATTTTCTATTCGTAGTCCAACATTTCAGTGGTGTCTGTCGTGAGCTTGGGCAGATCCACAAAAGTGGTTGAGGGCACCGTGCGAGATGTGCATCCATTCTAGGCTAGATTGGAGCTAAACGCTCGAATAAATCCATCCGACTTAGCAAAAGATCGTGGAAGATATAAATGCCAACTAGAAAATATATAATGAGAACTGAAGCCACGTATAGAAAAATAAGCTTAATTTTCGCAGAACCCGTTCGATATACGTAAATGCGAAGAAAATACTTCGGTAGTTCCATTCTATTATTTTGTAAAGGATGCCAAGCTGATACCTATATGAATTATTTGAGGTGAACTCACTTGTTGAATGTGTGGTTTCTATGTTATGGTCCAATTCGGTGGGTAACATGAAAACGGGTTCAGTCTTTGAGATGGCGGTAACTCGCTCGCGTCTCTCACGGCGGGCTTTTATTTCGTGTCTTGAGCCCCTCGCGTCGTTAACGCCTGGAAGAGCCTGACGGTCGTGCTTCCTGCGGATTTAAATAGTTCACATATTGGGCGTGATAGATCGCAGACGTGGGATATAGATTTCCAAGAGAATGTCAGCACTCCAGTCTTCAGCTCTCCAGTGATGGTTCACGAAAGCTAAAGCACTTTTTCGACGGGAGCTATTCAACACATTAGCGCTAGGTACCTTGAAGAGCAGACACTTCTGTATTAATAGCCATTCACTCATTAGTTATCTAACAGGAATTTGATCGCGAGGTGAAGAAGATTTTTAAAAATATGCGTAGGTGTATACCCAAATGTCGTATCCATCACTCAAACCGCTTGGAAATCAGCAAAAAATATTACCTACCTACTCGTACTACAGGCACATTGTCTATTAAAAAATACACTCTCCTTCTATTTGCCTAAAACGTGTAAAGGATTAATTTGAAGGATTATTTTTTTTATTAAATGATAAAATAAATTTTTTCCCTACGCAGGCTAATACTGTAGAATAGGTACTGCATAATCGCCACTGTTATTGAAGAACCAGCCACCGTAACAATGAAATAGTATAACTATTCAATAGTTATTTCCAGTATAGGTCGTTCAATTTTTAGGCTCGGCCCCTCAGAAGTGGCCGAGGCCTTATATATATGTTTTTTTTCTTAATTTCCCCAATGGCCCGGATTGTTACGTAACTGAAAAAAATCCTCTCTTTCCCACTATCCTAGAAAATATTCTACAAAATACTACATATTGTGAACATGGACTACTAATTCCACCCATAGTACCAAGGCCGAGCCATGTAATCCGTCGATTACGCAACAGCATATATGTTTCCAAGATACTTATGGTTGTTTCCTTGTATAAAGCATTAACAAAAGAAAAGATATTGGTTAGTATTTGTTCAGTTTGAAATCCTAGTTTTTCTTGAATCCTAAATGGTATTTCTTCTTTGTGAAACTATCTTGAAAGAACTGTTTGACGAAATGTCGCCATTCTTCCAATCGATTTAGACAACGCTGCAAGTTGTATAGTAGCAAGTTGTAATTTTTCTATAATTTCCCTACTACCAGAATTCCTAAATTCCAATCAATGTTGATGGGATGAACAAGTCTGCGGTACTGTGGAAAGAGGAGGTTAGTGTGTGAACTTATATAGGGGTATCCATTCAAGATCGCACGGTGAACGTTATTGATCAACAGCTAAATCACCGTGAAAAGCAAAGTATACCCAATATATAATTAAATTAATTCGACGCTTCGTGCAACCTTTGATGGCTTTTCCACCGAAAGGTTAGTTTTCTAGTAAATCGTGCAGCCAATCAGAGATATGGAGTTAAGAACTCTACCTATTACCGCCGCCGAAAGAAGCAAAACTGAGGTCAAACGCAATTTTCGAGAAAGCTCATAAGATGGATTGGCCTCAATGACCGCGATCGCGACCTGACTCATAGCCACTAGAGGTCAACTAAGGTATGAGAAAGATAACTATCGATCGACCTGGTCGAGTGCGGGTGATGACCGTCTTGATTCTCAGGGGTGGAAGATGAGCTTGAGCTGTGGATGTCTGGTAGAGTAACTTGACCGGCTCCAGGTCTGTTTAGCTGTCCTTTTGTATGCCTCGACCTGCAATGTTCATAATCACCATCTTATTATCTTCGGAAGAATTCGTTTAAAGATTGGTACATAACTTTATCGAATGGTAAATAGCTTTCTCCAAACTGCCACAAGTTCATCCATTCCCTCAATACGTTGGTACTCTACTATTCCGGTATAACCTAAAACCTAAACCATCCCTCACTATCGACATTGTTATGTTCATACAAATAATATCAAAGGCACATAGCTGAGGTATTTAAAAATAGGTAGTTCATAATAATTATGGGACCACCTAGTGCCCAACCTAGTGCTCTTGTCCACCATTTAGCATATTTTCTAGGAAAAGGATTGATTCATTAGAATGAATTTCATATACCTATACTTATACCGCACACACATATATATACCATACATATAACTATATATTAAATATATATATGGTTAACGTATGAAGACATTTCTTACACTATGTCAGAAAATACCTACTAAAAATAAATATTTTTTCCTTCCTTAAGGCAACTGAGCCTTTAAAATCCGCAACTTTGGCAAACTCGGAAGCAATAACAACAACATTGGTAGGCAATAAATCGGAAGCAATAACCTCTTCATTTCCCTCTGAGGCAGATCGGGAAGAATGGTCGATCCCCTTCCGTTCCTTAAAGTATGTTCTGGCATGTAATCCTCAGGAGTCGCCTGTATTTCCAATGTGTACTCTTGGACGCTTTCATCAATGTTCGCCCCTTCAATTTGAAAACCTAGAGATGAGGTGATTTATCAGTAACATTAGCAGCTTTAGACGTAGTATAATTGAATATTTGATAGAGCGAAAGCAAACATCGATTTGTACCAGTGATATAAAATAGGTAAAATAATTGATCAGATACCTATTAGTAATACTCGAACTTCAGAGTAGCCTAGATAGGTGTACATATATCCCTATAGGACTTCGCGAATATTTTTCCATTGGCTTTGACTATATTTAACATACTTAAAGGTAGAGGGAGGAGCAGAGGAGTAGAGAGAGAACAGGAGTAGAGTAAAGAGAGAGATTAAGAGTAGGGAAGTTAAGGAAATGTCGCATGGTTGATGATTATAAGATGATTTGCAATGTTTGAAAAACGCGAAGCGCTTCGAGAGGTGAATTTAGTGTTTCGATAGTTCGGTATGCATTGGAAAGTTCGTTCATCTAAATCGGAGATACCATTTCAGTTTGCTCCAGCCCCAAATAACTTTCGAGTGAACGAATAGAAGACAACTTTCCCTTCAACATCTTCCGAGATTTGGTTTGAAGTTTGTGAAGGGATTATTTTCACCTTCTTCGTTATTGATGTCATCAAGGTCGTTGTTGTCTTTGAGAAGATAGAAGTTGATCCATCCCTTGGAGAGAGTGAGAAGCTCTTCCTGACCGCTCACGTTGCTCGCTGCGAGTGCTGCGCGACCCTTGTACTGCCTCACGACTTCCAGTCCATCAGGGAGGTTGCCCAAATCCGACGACGACCCTTCGTCCTCGAGGTCGTCCGGAATGGCCCTGAACCTACCTGAATGACAATTAAATGTATACTACCAAAGCCACAAGGCGTACTATTTTGGACCAAACTTCGGGGTGCAGGTACGCATGATAACTATTTCTTTTTGCTAACTAAATATTTTCCATAAAGGTGCAGTAATTATTATTGACATCTAATGAGCGGAAACGAGCGTTGAGCTTTGATGAATTTGATTGACTGACATTGCTATGCGCTGACTGCTTATTATAAAAATTTTTATGTCAATATAATACACAATAAACACAGAAATTGATGACAGTTGTTACTAACATTACTTTCAGAAAGTAATATGCTGACAGCAACATAATTCTCGTACAAGGCAAGGCAACCAAATGCGTTTGGAAAGACTTTTCAATAGAAAGTTGTAGCTGAAAAATCAACGCCGCATTTCTTGAAAAAAGCTACGAAAGACTTGCGGACGCCCACTAACGTCAATAGCCATCATATTATTTTATAGGTACCATTAAGCGGATGGAAACAATTTCTCTGTAATAAATAATCAGGTATGAAAAAGGAAAAACTCACCGATTACAACATTGGATTTCTTGTTCACTTGGATGACTTTCTTCTGCACTATCCCTTCATCATGCATGACGGTCTGCGTCGTGTCATCCACCTTCACCTCCATCAATGGTGGCTCCTGTATGCTCACGTGTCGCCCTGGATCTTTCGTCATAGTCCCTGTCGTCACCAAAGTTCTGGACCATTCGGTTGACGTCTGTTTGGACTCAGGTGTTTCATCAGATATGGACTCCATCGAACCTCCTTTTTCTTCAGGAATCACTTCAAACTTCCGCTGAAATTTACTAACGGACCGTCGCCCTGTCGGATATTTTTGAAGTTTTTTCGACTCTTTCCCGATGTCTGAAGTCTTTCTAAGTCCAATTTTACTACGAACTCCGCTCGCGTCTTTTTTATCGGCCGTGGCTTGGGATCTCTTATGAAAAGTGCACATATGACAAGCACACGGAGGAACATTCAGTTCCAACACCTGCAACGAATCGTCCGGGTTTGATCGCGTGCAATATGGAGTCGGAGTATCGCGTTTTTGTCTAGATATCCCAAATCCCTTCTTACTTTGTATAGAAGTATGTTGAAGCCCACTTTCCACAAACTGCACATCCTTCTTCCTGCCAGTACTTTTTGGCTGAGACACAACTAATGGTTTCACTTCGTTGACCGCGTTAAAATTTTCCGTTTGCACTGACGATGTCGTCAAAGGGTTGGACGTGTTGCACGATTTATCTGCGGACTTTGACTCCTCTTCTTCGGCAAATACATCCGTCCCTTTGTCCTTGGATAGTAATGAAATCACTGTCACTTCATCTTTTTCCGACTCTACAAACGATTTTTCGTCATCTTGAAATGTTTCTTTGGTTTGCACTACAGCTGACACGGAAAACGCATCGGTGTTGCACTCCTTATGCTCAGTTTGTAGGATTTCTGTTGAGACGTGATCAATACTTGCCTCATCACACTGCTCCGATTTATCAACGGTTATTCGGGGTATTTCTACGGGTTCAAAGTGCTGTTTATCAAGAAATGATTCCCTCGTTTGAATCGATTCTGACAAATATGGTTGATCCGTGTTACACGAACTCTCTACTCGACTTAACATTTCATCCTCGCTGTTTGAATGACTCTCTCCGGTTTGCTGACGCACGCTGACTTTTCCTGGAAGAGTTTCCTTATCCTCATTCATAGCTGAAAGTAAAACGTCTGCAACAGTTTGATCATCTGCTTTTGACTGGAACAAAGGACGAAACTGTTTGAACGAAAAAGGGGCATTAGCGGGTCGCGCTAATAATGACCTGTTCCCACACATGTGATGGGGAACCGTCTGCGTACCAATCTCTACTTCAGTGCGCTCTTCATACGTTTTGGGCTCTTCCACCACTGGTTGTTTCGTACTAACATCTGCCTGCTGCAAATCTATCATCGTATTGTTTTGAGCAATTTCGAAATTACCAACGTTCGTTCTCATTATTATTTTCTGCGAGTTATGAGCATCTTCATTATTGATGACTTCGGACGTTTGAATACTCTTTCCTTCTCGTGAAAACGCGTCGTGATTCAAACTGATTTGTTTTTCTTTGGTTATTACAGTCTTTAATTGATTCGACAACTCGATTTTGATCACTTCTGATATGTGCACATACTTGTTGTTATCCACGTTTTGAACAGCCTGTTGACTGCTTGAACGCCCGGATAGTTGTTCTTGATCCGTCATATCATCTTTTCCAGGCTTTTTAGGCGAAACTTGCAGGGAATGTTCGGGCGACTCTTGAACCACTCCAACTATGGTATGAGGCATCTCATGTCTCGTGTCATCCCATCTTATCGATTTGGCGGGTTTGCTCCGGGAGGCATGCGATGTATTAGTGCCGTGGTAATTCTCCATGTGACGCACCATCCTCTTCCTCCGGCGGTAGATGATGGTCTGGTGTTTGTTGAGTTTGACCTCGAACAACTTCTTGATCTCCTCTTCCCGCCGTTTCAGCCTTGCGCGTAGCCAGTCGGGCACGGGGCAACCTTTTATCATGTCTTGCTCCCCCGTCATAGACAGAAAGTACGCGTACGCATCGCCGCCTTTTGGGAAAAGTTTTTTATTTTTGGACTCATCCAAAGCTACTTCGCCTCTCACCAACCTAGTATCATGCTTACTCTGGGGGTAATCTTTAGTTCGGTTTTCGGTTCCGTCTTCCAAACTGTCGGTTAAACTCAAATCACTGTCACTTGTGTAGTCTATCGAAGATGTATTCACTAGCATAGAGTTCGAACGCGGTACTGCGGAATACCTCGCGATAACTGCTTCGGCTTCCTCCACGTCCTTGTAATTTCCGCCAGTAACAGCAACTTCCGCATCGACACTGCTTGGGTATGCTCTTTTGTCGAAATAACTCGGAGGGAATGATTTACTGCTTTTCAGTAATGAGTTGAATTGAGTTTTTTGATCGCGATGTTGGCACCTTTTGTCAAGCCGACCCCTTTCGAAATCGATGAATTCCGAGCCTATTCTTCTCATCTCTTCTTCTTTTGACTTCAATAGACCGGCGTCTGAATAACGCAGAAGAGGCACTCCGACCGATATTTCCGGCTGCTGTTGTGCGTATGGTGATGGCGATTCATTTTCACCGTTTTGAGTTTGGCTTCCCGTATCCATGGTCATTAATCCAAGACTTAATAGTTTTTTCGACGCTTGAATGGCTATACACTTCGATTTTTCTTCAGCTGTATTAGTTTCTGAGTCGACAAATTCCAAGGGTTGTGGGAAACCTTCAGCAGGTACGGGCCAATCCCCAATTGATGTACTTCTATCTTTTCTGCCTGATGTGATTGCTTCGATGTCGTCTTCTGTTATCGTGCCTACGCTTTGAGGAGCCATGGCCAATTGCGTCTCGATGTCGTCCGCTGAAAAACCATAATGCCAGTTATCCGATGAATCGATTATGTTTATAGGACGAATTAAAATGCTCTCTGTATGCACAGCTATGAAGTTACCAGCAGGCTGGAATATGCTGTTTTCGAGCATTAGAGCCTGCTCAGCAGTAAAAGGAACTGGCGTTGGCGTGCTTGGGGATGTACTCTGAATGCTTAAAGTGGAATCCTGCGTGGACGTCGTGCGATCGGAAACCGTTTGAGTGAGAGTGTAATCGGACGAAGTGATGGACCACGATTTGGAGCAGAGAGCGCAGGTGTGTCCCGGACCGCCGTAACACGAGACATGTGATGGTGAAGGGGTGCCGCAAAACCGCTCACTCGCGGATAGCGGCCTACTAAACCTGCTTGATGGTTCCTCTTCCGAAGATGAGAGGTCTGGCACTGAGCTAGCCCTACGGTTCAACAGAGAAGGCGAACTATCCAACAATAATTTCGATTCACTAAGGCACTTGTCTTGGCACTTTGGACTAGTTTGGCTTGATCTGTTGATTTTGCTCAGTTTCGTATTTTGTTTCCTCCTCGGAACGTGTCGCCTTTGTCTGGTAGAACTTCGACTTGAATCTGAACTGCTGGAACTCTGCCCCAAACGAAATTTTCTCATGATCGTTTCCGGCATTGAGTATCTTCTATGGGGCAGGTCCAGACCCCGCATCCTGGAACAACGAACACAACCCATATGATGCAAATTATGTTATTTTTCTGCCAGTAATTGAAAGAAATTTATATAAACCAAGTCCCAAGCTAATAGCCGATTGTTGTCAATCACCCTACGAATTTTCAACCTAAAATCGACTCCACCAAGCCTTCAAAATTTCCCAAAATTCTGTCGGAATAACTGGTTCACATGAACAGCGATACTACGCGTTGTGACAGGCTCACTCTAGGCTTTTGCCATCACGACTGACCCAGTAACCCTTCCAAGCCAACACCGCAGTTCGGGAGAGCACGAAAACGACGTTTTATAACTCGAAAAACGAGAGTCGAGTTTGATCAGTATTTCTCTCGATTTTCCTGTTTTCCTCGATCTAGGCCTACGCTACCTCGTGGAAGCGTCACGCAACCAAGATAACTTTGGGAATAGGCTCAGGAGGAAACGCCAACTTATACCGCAGCCATCAAACAACGGAAACACGGTGATGGCACCAGGTGCCACAGTGTTTACGAACTCCCGAACACAAATAGAGCACAAATTATCCTCGACCATTAAAATAAATTGTATTGGTCAAAATCACTCTGGTAAAATAGATTTTGATAGAATTTCCATATTTCTATAACTAAAGTACTCTCGTCAGTTTATAATTATATGCAGGTAGATGAATTTAAGGAAGGTATTCACGTTGAACCATACACAGGTGGTCCCTACCTGAAATCACCTTAAGGAGTTGTAAATATAATAATTCCATCCAACTGTTTCTACGATATTATATCTATGAGATATTGTACAGATTAACTTCGAATATAAATTTAGGAAACCATTAGAAGACGGACGACTAAATATTGTTGTATATGCATGTAAATTAGTACTCAGTAACTAATAAGTATTGTACTTAGCTGGTAGGTGCTAGTCGTACACGAAGTTATGTTGCTCTTGGAAGGTGCCTTATTTTATTGCTAACTGTCAACTGTTGTTATCATCCCGAATTTCATTACGCTTTATTCTAGCCGCGATTTAAAAAGTTTATACCAAATTCCTACAAGTTACGTGTCGGTGATTTTCAGGTTTAAACAACGGCGGGTTAAATGATTAATTGTGTTCTGAATTACTTATTCACTAATACTTACAAAATTGAGAACTAATTCTGAACCCATGATTCGAAGTTACTTATCGTTCTGAATTCACCGACACCGAAAGTCGGTTTGTGTGAGAGTTAGAGTATATTTTCTTGTGTACATAAATGTAAAACTTTCTTTGGTACAATTTTTTTAAATTGCAGAAACATGAACTAATTAATTCATTGTCGATCTGAACGTTGACTTGACAACCTAAAGGAAACTAGTAAGTTTTTTCACTTATCAAAATGAGTTAAGTAAGGTTCCAAGAGTTTAAGCAAATTTTGCGTTACAAAACTATTAATCGTAATTGCATAATTTAATTTAATGGTCTGTAATAAAACATGCTCACTGACCATGGCATCCATACCATTCACACACCACACACCATGCCATTCATCAATGTGAGAGGCTGAACAAAATTTGTTGAACTCTCGGTTGGAAGACACAGGATGGGAGTGTAGAATGAGTTACTAGGTACTATATGAGTTAATGTTTCGGGTGAGTTGGCAATACTTCGGAACACAGGTTCAGCATAGCATCGAAATTGATTCGAGGCAATCATGAACAACTTCCTAAGACCACAATCATGGGACATCAGCATATGAAGAATTCTATTTTGGTACAAACTCAAAGCAAAGGCTGCTAATAATGGTTCCATGCTGTAAGGGTTCCAATGAGAATCATATTTGATATACCTACCTAGCATGAGCTGAAAGTACCTAGTTTCTCAGATTCCCACCAAAATTCGGATCCTTCTCCAACTAATAACAATGAAAGCAGTATTGATATCACATTTTTTAATTTATTTATTTTAAACCAAGTGTTACGAAAGACCACTTGCTTGTCCTTTATATCACTGAAGTTAAAAGCATATGAATGAGTGAATAAGCATTAGTATATGGGTACCAATATTCCTTTATTATTGTTATACAATAACGTAGATACCTACCACACATCTCACTACTAAGTAATAATTATATTATTTTACCATTAACGGTCTGGGTTCATTGTGTAGCCTTAGGAAAAGAACACTACAACAATAATTATTGCATTCCAGCTAAGAGCATTTTTGTATACCTGATTGAATTATTCAAAGTCATTTTCTCGCCCTACACCCTATTGATTCTGAAAGCGGCTTCGCAGTAGTTGACAACGTGCCATGACAACACTCCTAATGATTCGCCTTCCCTTCACATCCTTTTTAAGAGTGATTACAACACCCTCCCACAGCCACAAACAACGAGCTTCTAACCAACTAACAGACTGCTGGTATCTCATAGGTTCGATTCCACCAGCCCCCATCCGAATTGACTGTGCTTTGGGATTAGAAAAATGGCAAGAAATAAAGGGGATACCTCGCTCCTTGTCTTGGTATGCCTTCAAATGAATAGTCCAGAGAGGGATCAAATCTCAATTAAATAACATGATTGTATACAAAAATCTGTGCAGTCCAGTTATTGTACTACCTCACGCAGGTTAAGGTAAACTGTTTTGTTAGTGAAAAACTATTTTTGATGATAAATTTCGCTTTGTGGTCGCATAACAAAGGAAGTAAAAGATAAGTGACACAGAGAAATCATGCGATGAACATAATTTCGACTGAATTATAATCAGACATTATCACCATGAAGTACCATGGGGCAGGTACTTGGAAAAGAAACCTCCGAAAAACCTATGTTTCTTCTATTATAGGTACCATTACAGATTACATAGATTTATGTAGGTACTTCGCCATGCTTGATTAAAAGACGCGCCCAATACCGAAAATGTAAAAGCGTCTGTAGGGCTAATCTTCTACAGCCACTTTGCAGTTTCACCCATATAATCTAACAATATCTAACAAACAACATCTAACCTTTTATCATCTGATGCTGATACACGCATACCCCACTTGTATACAAATCTGCTGATCACCTCATATATAGGTTACCTGCCACTTACCTACTTTCACAAGATTTTTTAATTGTCTCTAAATTTTGTTCAAAGTAATTATAAGCCTCTGTTTTTATTTATTTTTTTTTTTTAACGCTGGATTTGACCTTACTTGGTATATTCCGGGGGGTCCTTTGACTTGAAAGCTAGGCACTACTTCTTATTTCAACTAAAGTCCTTTAGGATTCACATGGTTCCATCAGAGGTGGAGAGTTCATCGCTGGTCGGGTAAGTACATGGAAGCTTTTCAAAGCTTGTAACGGTGCCCGCCCGAGACGAGAACTAGAGACGATTACCCATTATTGTGGTATTTTGCTTCATTATTTCAGGAAACTTAACAACTTTGCTAGTATCACATAATGTTTCTCATAACTTTGCTCATTCAAGCGTAGAATCAAAATCTTAAATGGGTCATTCGTCAGAAAGGCTTCTCCATTACATACAGCAGTGTAAATACTGAAGGTGCCTACTGTTTTTTTGGCTTGGATACTTACCACCAACCATGGACTTTGCACGAGCCTCTTACTGAAAATTGCAAACTATGGATCAAATGGATCAAGAATACCTTCATCATCAAGGTAGCCCAAGATATTTAATAATAATAATGTCGGAACAATAATCACCAAGGGCAAAAAGAAAACAATATTATTTTAGAAATCGATAAACCGTTGTATGCATGTATACAATGAAAACTTCCCGGATACTCGTAAAACACGCCAAGTTGCCAAGGGATGTCTCCTAACCCCTAATAGCTTTCTCAAGGATGAGGCCTAGTCCTGGTTGGTTTTGGAGACGAAGGTAATTGATGTTTATTAGAAATCTTTGAAGTTAGTTGAGATGAACCTTTCCATTCTTAGGTACAGGCACTTGAATAAACAAACAAACAAATTCGCTAAGTTGATTACCTTGATAATTGATTGATTAGAGGAGAAATCAATTGAACAATGAATAGTTACTTGGGTATGGCAGTTATTATCAAGCATGGCTAACCCCAGAATCGAAGGTGGAGTATCCTGACCCCATAATCAAGTTACTTAATAGCTAACATTGTAAATGAACATTTACTTCAGACGGCAGTAGACAAATCAATATTATCAATTAATTATGCAAGTTGTAGGTTTTACATATATAGGGGCTTCTTCTTCTTCGCAACACAATTTATTGTGCTCCTTTGCTTCTTTGTAAGAGGAATCAAACCAACATCCACACACTCTTTTCAGAAAGTGACATTATGTGTATTAAACTAGCCTCGAGAGAGTGTCTGAAACAAGCTTCTTGGTGGTTCGTGGAGTTTTCGGTGCTGCTTTTACTGGTGCTGTGCAATGAAGGTAATGTTTACCTCTGAACAAGTGCAGTAGAGCTCCGGTAGTGTACTAAAGAAACAAGAGAAGAGAACGAGTGACTCAATCGATAGCCCCCCTCTCGACTGAGCCGATCCGATGCTATGGAGTAGCGGACGATGCAGCTCGTATCGCGCCTGGCCCGAATTCCCTTCTCCATTGAAGATTTCTTGCTTTGACTGATAGAAAGTTTTCTTTACTTTGACGGCTTTCTTGTACAAGCTCAAGAGGGTTCAATCGCTCATTTGGATCTTGGTTGTAACCGTAATGTGATTCTATCTAATTGTCTCTATATGGATTTTCCTAATCAATTCGAAGCATATAAATAATAACATCACTTGAAACCACGAATTTAGTACCTATTAATACCTACTCATTTTTAAAAATTCAAACCTTTCATTCTGATCATATGTTTAATTCTGTCTTATTACCGTTTAGGTACAGAGTCCATTGTTCTATCTCGACACAACTATTAGGGAAAAACCATATCTCACAAAAGTTATTTGTTTTTGCCCAGCTATTTCAGGAAAATGGGTTGTTAATCGCAAAAGTAGTTAAGATACGTAAAACCCGGTTACGTACGAAATGAACACATAATGCGTTCTTCAAAAAATCTCTTGGTGACCTTCCTAATGGACGGTGGGCCAACATGGCAAAAAGTGGATCAACACCAGTTAGGGTTATCGTCTGGATGAGAGATGTAAACAGATTGGTTGATGAGATACTTATATATATACCTACTGTTGGCCATAATGATGCCAACGCATTTTCTCTTCAAGGTGGCTCCACTTTTAGTAGTCTGCAATGAGGGATTGATAAATTAGATCGAAGAAAGCCAAACAATATATTGCTTACCATAATATGAAAACAAAATCTTAAATCTTCACTTAAAAGAAAGTAATGATAGCATACGATTACTGTTCATCCATCTTCATTCATTGAAATCATCTCAACAGATGTTGCAGATGTTCAGCTGTGTATCGCGAGGTGCATGGACACAACATAAGGTGTAGGCACAGAGCTTAAGTGGAGAAATTAATTAGGTAAGTAATTATTTCATTATCCAGAAACTATAAATCGCTGCTGTTTCTTTCATCAACTTTTGTAGTTACAACACTATAGATGTTAAATACCGTTAGTATGGAAACATATTTTTTTACTAAGAAGATTGATAGTAACTACCTAATAAGGTATAGTCTAGTTGACGACGTGTAATAATGAAGGGTGATTTTAATAGCCATAATAGACCATGTTGTGACTCCTAATGGTAGGGTAGGCTTGGGTGAGGTGAAGGATGAGTGAAGTGAGAGATTGGATGAGGTTTGGATGAAGGATGTGCTCCGTAGGAGTCTTTTGCTAACACCCCGCGGTTTTCACCAAAGCAGGTGCCTGGAGGAGAAGGAGACGTCCCGCGGTTTTCACCACAGCAGACGCCAGGAAGGTGGAGGCTAACACCCAGCGGTTTTCACCACAGCGAGTATTCAAGAGGGAGCACCCCGCGATTTTCACCACAGCAGGCGTAAGGAAGGAGAGCGAGGAAGAGAAGAGGTGTAGGTCGAGTGAGAAAGAAGTCGTGGGTAAGAGCGAGATCGGTCGAATGAAGAGCTGGGTTAGTAGGGCTGCTTATAAAAGCCCCTTTCCACCCGTCCGCCGTCCACAATCGGCCGTTATGACCGTCGAGGGGCGACGGCGGTTGATGGAAGGGACCCATCTCCCTTGGCATCCTCCAGCTCGTCATTCCCTTCGTTTATCTGGTTAAATCATTCCGTATTACATAGGAGTGGTAAATTTAGAGATTTGGGGAGAACCACGACAGATCAGTTCATCTAGATGATAATTTGAATCAAACTACACAGACTATATTTCTAACCGGAAGGTGAACCAATGGCTCAAAAACAAACTAATATAATATTCCATTGCAAACGCCTGGTCTACACCTCTTCGAATTTTTGTTGAGATCACATAATTCGAGTGGAGAACAGTTTCTTGCTGATGGCAAAATAATGAAATCCAAATCATCTTAACAATCTGGTCTCATAATTTCGTTACAGTATGGAAATTTTCAGAAAACTTTTCATTCGCCAAGGCAGTAATCAGCGTTTCACGAAGTCATTAGTTATTATAACCCCACTAATTAGCGTGTTGGGTAAATACCCTCTAAAGTGATCTAGCTATCGCTGTTTACTTTTGTGCCACTTCCCACGAACTCGCGATAAGCTGTGTTTATGGAAGATTTTTCAGATGGTGGTTCTACCATTGCTCCGGACACCGATCAAAGTCGAGTCATGTCGTGACGATAATCCCAAGTATTGCAATACCTACTGCTTACTCACTCGAGCCTGCTTATGATTATTACAATAAAAGTTATTTTTTAAATGTCAACAAACGAAATTATTACAAAACGGTTTATTATTTACCTATATAGATGCCCCTTCTGCGTAGATTTCTGTGGTCAGTACCTACCCTCGTTCCCTAGCAATGATTTCTGGGGTGGATGTAAACACTCAGGACCTCAGGAGAGCTCTGAAACATTCACGAATCTTTCTATACTAGTACTAAAATTACACTATATAGCACTATGGGCGCGCGTAAAATACGTCTAGATAGGCAGGTAGGTACTTATTATACCCGTTCTTTCGTCTTCCGACCATTTTAATAGGTGATCATTAAAAATTTTAGAACCCGGTTATTTATCAAAGGCTAACCACTACTAGTTTTACCTAATCTCGCATCGAATAAATTGAAGAAAATTAATGAAAGAAATGAAGAATTGATTAATTGAAGATTGATTGATTGATTGAATAAATTAAGTTTTCAGACTGATAATGTTTCATAAGACTTTAGCAAGTATCTTAGTACTCCTTGTACGTTAGTAGGTACCTACCATGTCAGTATGTGAACATAAATGTACATCCTTACATCATCCACATTAGTGAGATTACAAGCATACCTACTAGGGTTATTATGTAGGATAATATAATCATATTGTAAGTTGAAAGAAAATAGAGAGCTGCCGCAACCCAAAATTGACGATCGGAAGAGAGTACGTAAACGCAAGTGTTACGTTCGAGACGTGAGTTTTTAGGGTTTTAGCGTTTTCAAGACTTGCGTTGCCCAGTACCACGTAACTATTGGAAAGATACGTGTCGCGCACCTAGTGCTACGTACTCGTTAAGTAAACTTCTTCGTGGATAACCAAATTCTATCTCCATACTCCATGGCTACGGTATCGCGACACTCCTACTTTTGTAAAAACACATGTGGAGCCGGCCTCACGAAGGTTTTTACACGTATGCGTTCTCTTTATTTTGCGTTTTCTTTAGGTATATTTGAAAACCTTAACTTGATTTGGTTCGAGTACCTATTCATCGTGAGCATTGCCATCCGAAAGCCATGAGCACGGTGGGTGGGTTGCCTTATATTTCGCAAGTATTGTGAGTATTTTTGAAATTATCCTCGTACAAAGGACCCAAGGTCTCACCGTGCCGTGCGTACGGTTGTACTGGAAAACGGCACGAATGCTCTTCTATAAATTGTTCAAAACTCATAGAAAACCGTCGAAATGGAATAACTACTTTTACTGAATAATTATGTTACGAGCTAGTATGAGAAAAAAGAGGTTAACTTGACAGAAAAATTATATATCATTGACAAATTATTATGTTAACGTCACTTCAACATATGTCCGGAGTTACATGAACACGTAACTTTCTCACGGAACTTGCGTTGAATCGTTAGCAACCGAGTTTGTTGCCCTAGAACGGAGTTACGTTTTAGAACGTCATAAACCTAGTCATACTTATGTGGTGGTGTGTTCTTGTTATTTTTGTAAGTTGAGTTTGTCATACCGAATTCCCATTTTTAGAATAAGTTGAACGATCAACGATGGGAAGGAAAAACCGCCTTTTTGTGAGCAACAGGAATTTTGACGATAACTGAATTGTTGCACCGGGAAATTCAATATGAGAGAAATAAATTAATAAAATTAAACTGTAGATGAAGCCGCTGTGATTGAGTGTAGGTAGCGATGCCGAATAACGTACCTATGCCCATCTGCCAGGTAATCACCGGTATCGTGCATAAGTCTCTATTTTAGAATGCCAAACTCTCGACCTCTCAATCTGGTAGCTATCTGAAGTAAAGACCCGGTAGCGGCGATGTGGATCGTCCTTGTTCAACAACAGCTCACTTTTCACTAAAATTACACTCTCCGAATGGTTTACCGTTTACGGAGCAAACTGTATCGAATTAATTAAGTAGGTAGTAATGGTAACAAAGTAAGAAAGCAACTGCATTGCTCCATAGTTATATAATAAAAATATATATTTTACCCTATAGACCAACAACGCAAGATTCCCGCCGTAGACCACAACACCAAAACAACAACAAAGACTCAAACCCCTGCTCACACCCTTGCTAGTAACTAAGAAAAGTGCCTATGGCGTATACGGACAGAAATTTTTTTATTCCATTTCCAGTTTCTATGTACCGACTACCTTGAAACGCAAACCATTAAAATTTGAGGGGGGAGGGAGGTTAACATTTCACGCTCGATTCCGAAAGTTAGTTATTGAAAATATTAAACCAGAAGTTACGTAGAAAACCTCTTGACCTCGTTTGTTTCAAGGGTGTTGTAAAGAGGAAATCTTCATGAAATTTCGAAACCTTGTTTGTGGTTTGACTAACCATTGACAAACCTCTATAACCATGCCTAGTTATTCTCTATGAACATAACTAAGTAATATATTAAAGATAACTTACCAATAATGAAGATTTAATAGAAGAGGAGGTACCTAAAGGAAAATCGGGAGTTGCGAGTTCAGAGTCAGGAAAAGGCAGGATGCAATGCATCTCTTCTACGTGTATTTCTAGTCTTTATGTATTTCCAGCTGAGTGTCATGGGTGAAAGGGTGGAGCATACCTTCTCCGTTCCGTATTCTTCTTTGACGATAACTTATTACGATCGTGTACCCCTTCCTTCATATTATTATGTTTCTGGGTTTTGACGCTAACGTCACTTCAACGAGCGAAGCAATGGCTTTTGGTGTACACTAATTACTGGTGTGCACCAAAAGTCACTGCATGTCACTTGTGATAGGAAATAACCTATTCCGAGATACGTGTGTAATGAAAATGTTTGTTGTGCTAACTCTCATTTCCTAAAATCCATTAAAATCAGACCGCAAGAGTTTTCCAAAAAGTTGCACTGCGTGGAGTGCAAAGAGCGGCAATGGGAATTGAAATCAACCCTCGTTGATAATGATGCCGCCGACCCATCTTGCAGGCTTGAAAGTCGAATTGGCTCAGAGATGTTCTGCGATTACTTGAATCTCATCAGATCAACGCAGGTAACCTAATGCACGTATCAAAGGTATAGGTAAGTACGCACTTCTTTCTAAGCAGATAATTATGGTTACCCAGATATGGTGAGGTGGATGGGATGAGATGATATGTTCCAATGTAGGTAGGTTGGTGGGGTGGGGGTTGTGGGGTTCATAACTCCAAATGTGTAGTCCAATGATTTTCACTCACCTTTTCTTGCTTCCATCAGCATTTGATAAGTTATATGTATAAAATAACATGGCAGGTCAGACCAAAATCCAAAATTGTGGCAGGACGCCCGACGTTCTGCTGAAATCCAAAACCGTAGCAAAACGAGCTCGAACCAACTGCGACTGACAGACGCGGATGATTATGACTGTAACGAAGTAAGTGGTGTGGCCCAGTTTCATTTCATTTGCGCGATCCCCGCCCTCATGTTTCTTATTATGATACCACCACATCTCTGTGTTGTGTGAGAACAGATGGATTCTCAGACCGAACAGCACGCGGTGGACGTTATGATCAGTCGACTGAAACGTACTCAGATTACCCACTACGTCCTTTAACATTTAATACAGATGCGGAGGCGAACAGAAGTTGGTGATAATGGATAGTTTCACATTACGGTTGTTATTTCCGCACAGACATTTATATTATGTTTTGAAAACAAGATTACCTAATATTATCGTAGTGACCATTTCCTACGTCTGAACAAAACAAAACGCTACTTCTTCGCAGTTTTCGCAAAAATGTGTCCCCCCCACTATTTTTTCTAGAACTTCAAACAATTTTGTTGCGCAATAACAGGTGACACTACGATCCACACCAGTTGTATTGCAGTTATTCGGAATAACGCTTAGGTACCTATTAAGGTGAATAGTTTCGCGTTACTCCCTGGATATTTGCCCTGACATTCTCAACATGGCATAAAACAGTAGGTACCTAGTCCACATGTATTATTATACTTTCATACTATCTAAAGAGGGTTGCTTACTTTCGAATGGATTTCCGAGATTCTAAACATAAGCATCTACATCGGGACGTTAGAATTATTTAATTATAAAACCCATCGGTAATTAATCTCAAATGATTGCCACTAATGAATTTTTGTTTAAACCGTTCAACGGTTCTGTGGAATTCATTTGGTCTCCGCGAATCTTGAGAATATCCCGGATTTACCTTGATTGTCGAACTTCATGCCATCAAACGAAATGAGATCTGCACACGGGCACTACCGCCACTCGACTGAACCTTCTAACTGCTGAGAGTTAATCAACGATCACTCCAGCAGCCCCTTGCACTATATTTAAACTCCGTGTTCACCAAACAGACCTACTCGGGGAGGGCCGTTCAAAACGCATCCTGACTCCAGGACGTATTTTTAGAGGTAAAAAAACAATAGCGTTGCTTCATTTTAATGTTCGACCCTCAGTACGGAAGAACAGACTCAAGACATAAACCACATTGTTGGGCGAAGAAGAGAAAAAAAGTCTGAGGTCTACCACAAGAGAACAGGAAAGAAAATACGAAGGCTTCTCGGCTGTGATCACTGCAAGACATTTGTCATTAAAGATATAGACAAGTAAAATTTATTTTATGAAGAAATTACTTTGATAATTATCATTTCATAATAATCTTCCCTATAAAGTTTTGTTGTTCATAATTATTCCAGGTATGTATGATAGCAAAATTTGAATGAGCACCTGTCATCACAGAGTACCTAAACAAACATGAACCTATAATCTCTCTATGATGAATCCGATGTACCTGCTGGTATCTCTCCGTCAGCCGCATGCCATTGCGCGCATTTCCTCTCCAAAATGCTGCTACGCAAAACAGTGCTAATTGAATCAAATGTTACAATTGGGTACCACCCTAACTACATTCGGAATGAAGAGCACTCAAATTTCAACAACCCATTTATTTACAATCAATGCGTACTGTGTCAAGGACTGGAAACCACAATTTGAAACATATCACTTGAAAGCTATTGTTGTTTTGTAGTGAGATAGACGGAATTTTTCTTTTCAAGTTGAATCGAAAACTTTCTATATTACGCCTAACATTTTTGTTGTCCACATTTATATCTTCGTAGCAACAACATTACGTCATTACCATGGCAGGCTCAGAAAGCCTTTTGTAAATAGGTAGGCATACTCTAAACAACTACTACAAACTGTTGGGTACCCGCCTAAATAATTATATTTTTGTTACTTTAGCACAGTGGTTCTCAGCGGGGACAATAACGGCACCTTTGGGGCGGTGGAGGAGTCGAACTTGTTTTTGGCGATGGGTGTATTTGTATCGGCTCTCCAAAGGCGCCTGCCTCAACAGGTTTGGAATCTTTTCGATTCTGTACTTGAAGAGAAAGAAGTGTACACCTGACTGTATATCTGATAGCTACAATTTAGAATCAATGTTGCTTACAGGACCGATAAATTCGCAAAATTCGCAAGGTGATGAATTCAATTTAATAAAAACAAAATCTGTAATTTCCGCCTTCCGAAAAAACCTCACTTTGTGCAAGCAGAATTTGGCTGCAATGAAGTTTGTAGCAATCCTCTCGGATCTGCATAAGAATAGCGAATCCCTTTGATGACACACAAGTTTACTGTGAATACCTGGAGCCTGCATAAGATCTTTTCCGGACGTTTTGAGAATATTTTGTCCCTGGAAGTTCATCAGTGGATCATGAATCCTTTGTGCACATTGAGAAAACAGAGGATTAGATTCAGGATGCAGCTTCCAGGATGGTGATAGGGAATTTTGGCTTCAAGCTATGAATATCATTCAGCTCTACTGTCATCAAAGAATTGTTTATTGCCTTCCCCTTCTCCTTCCTCTTCGATCGAGGATTCAGTACTGCTGTTCTAATATTAAAACAAACAAAAAGTCCGCCTCTTGATCCCGGATGATGCCTATTTACTTATATCGAATGAAGCATGTTGAAATGCTCTTGCTTAAAATGCCGATAATGCAACGATGCTGAGCAACGGCCAAACGGTCAATGCGCAACTTCGCCGCATGCGCATGCGGCGATGCGGTAAACGGTCAATTGTGCGCAACTTCTAAATGGCTGGACCTATTTTGATGGAAATTTTTGCATCGTGCTCTAGGAGGGCCCGATGTCAGAAACCATTTTTACCCGTGCATTTCCCTTAAAAATGACAGAAAACTTCACAGCCTGAACGGCTGAACCGAACTGGTTGAAAGCTGTGTAAGAGCCTCCCTTTCACCAAACATTTTAATACCTCTTTGAAATTTCCACGAAACGGCTGGTATCAACGGCGCAACGACGGTGGAAAGAAAAAACGTCGCGAGAGAAATTCGAAACAAAACAATTGATGAGTCCCTTCTGTAACGCTTTTTGTGTCTTTTTCGTGTCCTGACGTTTTTCGACCGGCGGTAGGTCATCGCAAGAGCATGTACCATGCTAAAAGAAATCGACTGGACATATGGAAAAGATGAGACTTGCGCCTTCATCTCACTAACATTAAACCTGATCCCAAGAAACTGTCTCTGAACCACCAAGCATAACAATCCTACTGATAGGTGTGTATTCATTCATAACCATAATATTATTTTGTGCAATCAAGTTCTGTTTTAGTCGTCTCAATCACATTATCAATCACAGCATTGAATTACATTATTCCTTTAATTCGAATTTTACTATTCGGAAACACACACCCCTCCTCTCTTTCTCATACCCTAACTTAAGGGTTTTAACATTAGGTGGGCGTTGATAAATGTTTAGCTCCTAAAGGGGGCGGCAGCTTTAAAAAGGTTGAGAACCACTGCTTTAGCATCTAATTTTTGGAACATCTAATAACAAACTGCTTTACTATCTACCTACCCTACTATCTATATGGGTATGAGGAAAGAAAAACTCGTCTAACTCTTGAAACTCATACCACCAGGACTGCTATAGAAATTGGCTACGCTGTGGGAAAACGGACTTTTTATAATTCTATGACTGGCTCAAAGTTAAAAACAGTATATCATTTAAACTGGCGGGTGACCCCAATTGTTTGAATGACCCAGATGTTTAGGTAAGTGGTCGTCATCATTAACCTACCACAACCTCGGTCGATAGAAGTACCCGCCCGCTGGGTGTCAGCGTAATCTGATCCTCGAACCCCGTGATAATTTTACAAGGTCCTACGGAGAGGCTGAGGGATGGAAATAGTATTGAATTATTTCTTCTACCAGTGGTCCTGTTTGAATTATTACTACTTGAAACGAGACGACAATAAACGCCCTAGCGATGGACTTGATGGATCTTTTGAATCAACGGTCCGAAATTGAAATCCACAATCGAAATTAGACGTTTACTGTAATAGGAGTAGATTTATTACACTTGCCAGCACGGATTATTGCCTGTAGGTGCACGCAGTACATGGTAACGAGAACTACTCATAACTGAGTGGTAGCACAGGTATTCCAACCGGTACCTGACTCTTTTTCCTTCTATCATAACATATACATCTATCAAATAGATATACTTATAGATACGTTGGTGTTACAGAAATTATGAATGACCTCTTTGGAAAACCATCTGTTTACCACGGATGATCGTGGTGCACGAGTAATCTGGCTTCACGAATTCGTTACCATTTCTCATGACGTGCAGTAATCATATCACGATTACCTATGTATTTCTAGCATTCGCTGGTCGCCACCGTTTAGGAAATACGTACCTACCTATACTTACACTTACCACATGATTGTTTGCTTATTATAGAATTGAAATTGTGGATTGAGTTGAGGTAATGGGTACGTAGTATTTAATTTTAACTTTTTCATTTCCTTTCAGCGGTGAGCGCTTTCGGTCGAAGCTGCGCGCCCTTCTTCATCGCTCTCGAAACATAATTTTAAATGAGATTAAGCGTAACACGTAACACCACAAAACCTATCTAACCTGTAATTTTCCCAAAACCTCATTTTAGAGGAAAACTTAGTTATTAGCGAATTTTCAAAGAAAATGAAGCTATTGCAATGGCTTCGAAATTTAAATAATATAAATTTTTGGAAATTTTCTTCATAGAAATCCGTTTCAGACCATTCTAAAACGATTCCTGAAATTTAACACTTTTTTATATGTATATATATATATATATATATATATATATATTTATTTATATATGTGTCACTCCAGACGATAACTCTCGATAGAATTGAGATAAACAGCTCAAATTTGCACAAAAAATCTATCTTGGCAATCGAAAGGCTAAGTTCGAAGATGGGCGAAATTGGCCTACTCTAAGGAGGGTTTTGGCGCATTTAAAGTGCACAAAAATTACCCAAAAATCCCCAAAATGTTATTTTCCAACAAGTGACCCCTCATTTTAAAGGTTTTTGCACGCTGAACACGATGGTGGAATCGGATTTTAGATATCTTGATCCGTTCTCAAATTAGAGCATTTAAAGTGCGCAAAAATTACCTAAAAATCCCCAAAATGTTATTTTCTAACAAGTGACCCCTCATTTTAAAGGTTTTTGCACGCTGAACACGATGGTGGAATCGGATTTTAGATATCTTGATCCGTTCTCAAATTAGAGCATTTAAAGTGCGCAAAAATTACCCAAAAATCCCCAAAATGTTATTTTCCAACAAGTGACCCCTCATTTTAAAGGTTTTTGCACGCTGAACACGATGGTGGAATCGGATTTTAGATATCTTGATCCGTTCTCAAATTAGAGCATTTAAAGTGCGCAAAAATTACCCAAAAATCCCCAAAATGTTATTTTCTAACAAGTGACCCCTCATTTTAAAGGTTTTTGCACGCTGAACACGATAGTGAAATCGGATTTTAGATATCTAAATCCGTTCTTAAATTAGAGCATTTAAAGTGCGCAAAAATTACCCAAAACTAGGATAATCTTTAAACTCTTACCCCCACCCCCTTAGAGTGGTCAGATTGAAAAATGTGAGAAGTATTAATTGAAGACGAGAGTTCGAAGCAAAAAAGGGGGAGGCAAACGATTAGTACAACTCCTTGAATTTACCCACAGCGATCAAATAAATAAGCACTTAGTACAATTACGTAATAAACAAACGGTAGAATCAGGATGGACAAAACGTACAAATTAAAATAAATACGAAGAGAATATACATAGAAAACCAAATTTTAGACCGAAGTTTTCCTTTATTCAAAACCATAGCCATTAATTCGAATATTTCTTTGAAAATTCGCTCATTAAGTCATGCTGCATGACTGATTTTTTTTACTGCCTTGACCAAACTCTACAATTCCAGTAGGAACTGTTATCAAAAGAAACTTATTCAGTAAGATGTAGGTAGAGAAATTACGAAGAGTTTTTCTTTGAACTGGTAGCTATATGTTGACATGTCTGAACCCTTAGCTGGGGGTTAACAACAACTGTGGTCAATTGATAAAAGTTCCAGCCACGCAGCATGACCATAATATTTATGAGCGAATTTTCGAACTAACGTTAACATCACAATGTATTGGCCTCAGCCTGAATGAATCGCGGTGCGTATTCTTCGAAAATTCGCTAAAACTACGTCAATTTTTTCAGGAATAGATACTTCAGTCATGATTACCGAAATACCTATGATAATCGTAATTCTTTAGGTACTTAATCACGAAGCTTATATTTCCATTGTTATCTATTAAATTTGAAGCAGGTTTGCACTGTCATTCCAACTTTTCTCCGTTGCCTGATGCATGCATGTTTGTTCGCTGCCAAACAAATCACCCGCATTAGGTTGTGAATCTTTATAATATGTTGAGTATAGTCCAACATCATGCAGCATGACCAAATGCACAAATCTTCGAAGTAATGTACCAACTATCCACCTTTTCAAAACCTACTACAATTTGAGTTTTATTCAACTCTCAATCAACTCAACCATTTCCTCTCACACCTACCCAACTCACTTGTTATACTTAGCTACCACACAGCTCAAGCACGGTAGTCATGAAAAATGAACCTTGAAGTAGAAACTTGAGGTCAGCCTTGTTTTTTTTCCAAAAGCAAAATTTTCCCTTACTGGGAAAAACCGAAGATCATGGATATGTCTATTCCATGATGATCAACCAATGAAACGCCTACGTAATGGCATAATTGTTTATGGGTCATTCTCAACTATGCGCATGGTAGGATCATACTCGTAAATCAGAAAAACGAGGTAAACGAATTCACTACTTCAGCTCTTCTACCTATAATAGTTGTTTATTGCTCCAGCGATCCTCAACAGGCTCAATATCAAATTTCAAATTCGCTCTAGGTAATAAATACACTTAGCTATTCCTACCTACTAAAACAAAAAAGGTTCTTTGTAAAAAAAAAGTGTTCTAGGTAATAAATACACTTACTCAGTCCTACCTACTAAAATAAAAAAGGTTCGACCGTCAAACAGTACAAACTTATTTCTACCTCGAGTTGAATTTCTTAGGCTTTTTCCTTAAACACGGAATTGTTTATCCAGACGATGTTTTTTAGGTAGTTTGTTTATTGGTATCGCGTTACATTTTTCTTAATGAAAAAAATGGGACACAAATTTGTGGTTGCAAATATTTGGTATTTGTTTTGGTTGTTTGGTTGATTTTGACATTTTATGTCTTTACTCTTATCTGGCACATAACTCGAAAAACGTTACACGAAATCGTCACGAAAATTTCTGATGATTTTCGCTTACAACCGTTTCGTTGCTACGGAACTTTATCTTCGCCAGTTATCATCGTACAAAAATCGTTCACCACTCGTTGGATAGCTCTCGATTTACCTAACCATACTACGTTAACCACTGCGGACTGCGTGGCCAACAAGCTGCGGTATGAGCGTGATTGTTTAAATGAATGTTTACGTACATAATACAGTGGAGTCCGGCTAATCCGAACTAATTGGGACTGAAGGCTGTTCGGACTAGGTACCATTCGTTGGAAATCTTGACCAAAACAATTAAGTACGATGTACTTGGTGTGGGTGCGGGAGGGGGCGCTAAGACATAAAATGTCCCTCGTGGTTGCGTACTTGTACGGAAGCTGTACCCACCGTTTGTGTTTTATAATGTTTCTCATGGTAACTAAGAAAAGTGGCCAGTACGTTTTGGCTAGTTAGTCCATGGCTAAAACACATTCTGTGTTAAATTTCTGATGTTTAAAGCAGATGTTCCTCTTGAATGAAAAACAGTTATTTAGCATGGAACATGCTTTAGCCTTGGACTAACTAGTCGAAAAATTTGGTTTGGTTTTTGGTTAGGTTTTTGGTATTTGGTTCTGGGGTCTTATCGAATCTATCCAGCTCAACTTTTGTGTATTACAACTTTGCACTGGAAACTCACTATCTCACGGACCCAGGGATGTAAAGAAATCCAGGTAAACTAGTGATATGAAGACCTGTTTATAAGTTTCAAATTTTTTGTTCTGCCTAGCACGATGTTTCCCAACTGATATAAATACATAATAACGATGAAAGATCCTGAATAACGGTGAACTGTCGATAATGATGTGCGATACACAAAATATGTGTAGTTTCATTGTACAATACAGCGCACAATATGGGTAACCGCTCATGTTCTGCGCCTGCTGGACAGAGTCCGAATAGCGTAGAGATGTTGTCAGTAGTCTAACCGCTTCATTGAAGGCGCCGTGTGGAAATCGTAACGCGCTCAGATACAGTCAATGAATAATATTGTGTTCATTGCTATCTGTAATCTAATCAGTTTTTATTTTTGTGACAACTATATTTATATGATAAAGCTATGTTAACAAAGGACTACTATTAATGAACTACTACTCTTGTATTAATAATGTGTATGCAGTGATCATGGTAGATTATCCACGGACGGAAATCAAACTCCGTTTTCAAAGCTGAATCATGGGCATTTATTTGATATCCGAAATCCTAACAATTAATTTCCAATGGAGTTAGTGTCGTTTGTGCAGCGTTAATGAAACTCGTTAAAATCGTAGTTACTGTTTGTCTGAACTATCTGTTTCGTATCAACATTGTACGTTTATTTTCTGCCGTATCGCTATTTGTCAGGTCCCATTGAATTCAGATAGTAACAATAACTGTGATTGTTTCAACAATTATATAAATATCATGATGATAATTACTCAAGACCGCTTATTACCCACCCGTACGTCATACTGTATTTATAATTGAGGATTGTTGCATCAAGTAATTCCTATATGGTGATCCGTAGAAGGTGTTTCTTATCATAATCAAGGGGCATATTTTCTCAGTAGGTGTATCCTGGTAAGATACCCCCGAGGCAGAGCAATGCAAGACTGACGGAGTGACGCAAACTTTCATGATACAGCAAATTGCTCAGCATCTCGATGGTCATTCGGGAAGGAGCGGCCGTGCGAGGGTTGGTCTTTGAGAGTGATGGAAGTGTTCCTGCCGAAATGGGCAGTGTTACACTGTAATGAACTCTCCTAAGAACAAAGAAATATTATGCGGGACACACTCATTCTTTTGAAAAGATGTAACATTAGGCAACATCATTCAGGCAAACGGCCATGCGCATACAATGCAAGACAAATTGGCATCGTTTACACTTATTTTTGGTAGTTGTCAACTCCAGACGTTTCTAAAGCAATTCGCTAACGTGCCTGTCTGTGCGCGAGGAGTAAACTGTTAGAAACAATTCTCGTACCTAGGTAATGACATGTGAAGTCTAAGTGCTGGTTGTGCCCACTGCCCAGTATGGTCCAATATCATCATGATTGGGCTATCTTTTTCTTCGACGCACAAAAGTCAAAACTCTCGCAACGTACAAAACTGGTTTATGGTAGCCCGATTATAATGATATTCAGAGCGGTTATTTGATTAGGAAGCTACATGCCCCCATATCATTACGATCGGTCTCACTGTAACCTCTGCGCTTGCGTACCCGAAGAAGGATCAAATCTGGAAAAACGTTCAAGTATATTTTAGTGATTATGTAAACAAGGTATGAGAAGATAGGCCGGCCGAGTATTTAGATAAAAGCTGGTGCAAGCGTGGCAAAAGTCTATTCTCCTACCTCTCGTGCCTACTCTTGATATTGATATCCGAGGCCAGGTCACCGGTCCTGGTAGCGGAAGTTGATACTGCGAGCGATGAGAGGTGAAGGGAGGCCATCACAAAACTCTGGTGAAGTAGATCTTTCCCCTCCGGTTTTATTAATGGCTCGTACAAGCAACCCCCTTCTTCTGGTGTTTCGTAGAAGTTATATTATCTCAGCTGCCCCATAATTCTTTTCTTCGTCCATCTCTAATCACGTTTATAAGGTGTTGGTTCAACACTTTTTCCGTCTTTCATTCAAAGAAAGATGTAAAAATCACGCAATAGGTCATGTTTCGGAACGCAACATGCTAAAGAGAGGAATTATGATTGTACGAATCTTTGCTACTAACTTTTTTATAGGGACGAATTCGAAAAATCGCTGGGATTTCTTCCACAAAGGTTCATAACTATGTGTAAGATTATAGATAACCGTTCAGTTTAAATCGCTGTTCTATGCGCAATGCCCTCGAATTGACCGCAACTACTCGTATAAGAAACAACGGCCTGGTGTAAAGAGAGCAGGTGCGGGTTGGTCCCGAGTTGCTCCCATATAATGTTTATAAACATCCTAAAGTTAAGCAGCTGCTTGTTTTTAAAATATATAATTTGTGAATTTTAATGGTTGTTGGGAACTGGATCACCGATGGGTTCATGAATTTTTCAAATAAATTCAGTCGAAAGACTGAATTTATATAATTGGACTGAATTTATATATTTTTATAATTGGAATTGAACATCGAGTTGACCCCCCACCCTACATCGGATCTTAACCATGGTATATCGCTATCGACAAAATCCGTAATAACCTTAGATTCGTGAACACTAATGCATCTCCCAACGAAATACCTACTCAACCGATGCTGACGATTTTCCGTCAGTTCAAGTTGTGGGCCCTAATTGTGAAGCATCCCAGAAACCCCCATTTGATGCAGAAGATTGAAATACAATTATTTAAATGCGTAAGTATCTACTCAAAGAGTAAATTATTGAGAATTTCGGAGCTACATATTTTTGGGAATTTCACCATGTTTCTCACCATCTACTGAAGGCTGAGGGATATGAAAAGGTTGTTCGGATATGTATAATAACCAGAGACAGGCACAATGTGGCACTTATTTTGCCCAAATGTGGCACTGAAACATGTGGCAATAAGGCACTTATCCTGGTCAAAATGTGGCACTTTTAGGGACATGTATGGCAAAATAGAAAACTTTTTCTAACCCCTCTCCACAACCCCCTCATGATAGGGAATGCAAATACTGCTCACACAAGCCTTCGGTATTTTACTTCATATTTTATTCATAAATAAAAATAAGATGCATACATTATATTTGTATTGTGTCTACAAAGTTATTGCAGCCTCAATGGAAGAATTTGCACTGTAAAAAATGAGGTGCGCCGCCAAGTTTTCCATCGTGAAGTTGAGTCTTCTGTCACTCAAGACGTAGTCGGTACTTCATCTTTGAAAATGTCCTGTCCACGTCTGACGAAGTTACAGGTGCGAACTTCATGGATAGGACGTCGTCTGTAGTCCATTCTTCTCTCAGGGTGGCCTCTTTCCATAAGGGAGTGTAGGCAATGGATTTCATCTCCTCCCAGCCGCAGTTTCTGAAGAGGACAGCCTTCACCTTGGCCTGTGTTTTTTCCCCAATCGGGCCAGGAAATTTCCGATTGCTGATGCCCTCCATTAAGGATATTCGTCGCATACCGAATTCAGGTCTTGACACTTCACCTTGCTCACCTTGAAGGGGGAAAAATTTGAAGAAGTATGGCAAAAATATGGCAGTGCTTATTTAAATTTTTTGGCCAAATGTAGCATTTTCCCCAGAACTCGGCCGAATGTGGCATTTTAGTGTGGCACCATGCAATATGGCATTTGCCTGGCTCTGGTGATAACTGTGGCTCGAGTGTTCTGTGGTTACAGGCGTTCGTGTTGCCGTGAGTCAGCTCGCTGCGTAGTTGCTTTGCGTATACTTCAATACCTTCGTTTCTTTCACGTCGCATGCTAAACTCAAATAATGGCCGCGTTTGTCATTACGGTTCCTTCGGCCGATCTAGGAGAAAAAACAACAGCCATTGATTTTTCCGAACGTGGATCGCAAAATATGGGAGGCAGTTTCAATCCCACCCACTTATCACGGTTGAATAAGGTCTGAAAACATGATCCTGCCAAGGACTTTCTTTCCAAGTACGTAGGTACCTTATATATTAAAAATACATTTAAAATAGTCAATAGGTGCCGACCAAATTTGGCTATCGATTTTTCTCTATCAGTTTTTAAAAAATAAGTTGAAAACAAAACAGAATTACGCTAAATTTAAATCGTGTACACGGCCCTATGACTTGCATAGTACATAGGTACCTAAGAATTCGCCAAGTATATGTAGTGCATGAAAACGCTACGTCCTATATGTATTTATTTATCACATGGTATTGGGGGCCCGTGTGAATTTTTCATTTCCACAAGATGGATCTTCCGTTAGATGGAACCAAGAGAGAAGCGAATAGGTGAGGAAAACGGAGCAAGATATGAAGATTGCGGGCTCACCAAATGAATACTTTAGAGGACTTTCTACTTCCCACGCCCCGGCCGGATCTGCAGCGCGAGATTTTTGTTTCCAGAACAACCCAGGCGAGTTTAAATTTGCAGGGTATGTGCAGGATGGTCAAATCTGAATTTCCTTCAAATCAGAGTGTAACTTTCGTCTGCGCATGCGTAAACATGAAATTCCTGACACTCCCGCAACTCCAGTTCTTTTTGTCCGATTTCGCCGACATTTTTATAGAACGTGGAAGTTGTGTGACTTATGGCCCCCAATGAATTTCATCGCTATCGGAATGATAGTAGCAGTTGCGCATGTGCGAAAAACGAAAACTTTGTGTCTGTTATGTCTGTCCCATTCAACCGATGTAGGGAACATTTTCAGGGGTCTCTGCAGGTTGCCTTATGGCTCCAAACAAATTCCACCATAACTGATGGTTTGGTGAAATAATAAAATAATCCCCTGGTATTTACATTAGAATTTGATGAAGTTTTCTGGAGCGAACCATTCGGATGTTTTGGCAGAGCCAGTTCAAAAAATGTATATGCGCTCCGAGTAACAGTATACCTATGCATGAGCAGACGTTTGTATCTTATTTCGAAACATTCTGCTTGTTGATAACTCGTCCGATTTCGGCCATGTTTGACGGATTATTTTGAGGTGAGCTTTACTGTGAATGTACAATGTGTTATGTTGGCCAAACTGTTTTTACAATATTACCTCCGGACTGTAACCTGTTGAGCTGTTCGATTTCAATTAATAATCTTCTATCACGCATCCCAGTCTTTTCTATATTCATCAAGCCCCTATATATTTAAAATACATGGTGTCAGGTTTTTACGAATCGACGTGTAAAGAAGAGGACTCAAGTTCTACGATCAACGATGGAAAATGCTTTGCCGACTCCGTTCAAGATAAGTTTTTCTCAGCCCGACATCGCCGAGAATTGGCCTAAATGGAAAAAATCCTTCATTTTATATCTCACGGCTCTCGGTAAGATTAAAAGTAAGGATGAAGACGTTAAAATTGCAATTCTGCTGACGCTACTTGGATCTGAAGGGATCGATATTTACAATACGTTCGAAGATCCGAATGACACTTTGGATAGAGTTCTCGAAGGCTTTGATAAACATTGCGTTCCGACCGTTAATCTGTCGGTCGAGAGCTTCAAATTCGGTAAAATGGTACAGGCGGAAGGCCAATCGTTTGATTCTTTTCTTACTTGTCTGAAAAATCAGGCAGCGGCATGTTATTTTAAGTGTTCTAATAATGATTGTCAGAAATCGTTTAGCGACAGGATGATACTTGACCGAGTGGTGCTTGGTGTTCGTGACCTTGGAACACAGCGATTGCTTCTCCGCGAGGATGAATTAACGCTCAAAAAGGCTGAAAGAATATGTAAGACGGCCGAATTAGGTATTTCATATCAAGGTCAAATAAATGCAGAACCGCAAATAAAATCCGAGCCCTCGGAGGAAGTCGACGCTGTTCGTACAAGTAAGTCAGCTGGTGCGCAATCCAAATCCATATATTTATGTAAAAAATGCGGATATAAGCACGCGAAAGCTGCCTGTCCTGCATTTGGTAAGTCTTGTAAAAAATGTGGAGGCTTAAATCATTTTGTGGTTGGATGCAAATCAGGCAAGAAGAATCAAAATAATACGTATGATAATAGGAAGAACCATAATAATAAAACCGTTAATGTTCTGTCGGATTCGGACGACGAAGAAACCGTTTTTGATTGTGATACCCTCGACGTGATAGACGTAGCAGCCGTTGGAGAGGATAAGAATATGCCTACTAAATATTGGTACGAGTGGGTTAAGGTTTGCAATAAGCCAATTCAATTTAAATTGGACACTCAAGCTTCTGCCAATATTTTGCCTACGAAGATCTACAAAACACTAAGGTGTGAAGCCCTGATTAAGAAATCAAAGTTAATTTTGAGGGCCTATGGAGGTTTTATAATCAAACCAATTGGTTCTGTCATTTTGCCATGCACTTACCGAGATAAACTCACGCATTTAGAGTTTGTTATAGTTGACCTTGACGCAGCCCCAATCTTAAGCGCTCAAGCATGCTTCAAATTCGGATTGGTTCGACGGACCATCGACGTAGATCAAGTAACAACAGGTGGACAAGGACTAATGATAAAAGACAGTGAAGGAACGACTAATCAGAAAGAGACGGCTAAACTCAGTAAGGCCGAATTCATAAAGAAGAACAAGGACTTATTTACGGGACTTGGTAAGCTACCTTTTGAATGTTCTCTAACTCTGAATGAAAATGCCGTACCAGTAGTTCGTCCAGCTCGAAGATTTCCTGAAAAAATCAAGATATTGCTCAAAAAAGAGCTTGACCGTTTAGAATCGCTGGGAATCATATCAAAAATAACAAAGCCAACTGATTGGGTCCACGATTTGGTTATTGTAGAGAAGAAGGACTCTGGAGCAATTCGCCTCTGCATTAACCCAATCCCATTAAACAAGTACCTCAAAAGAGAGTACTACTCACTACCTACTCATGAGGAATTAACCTTAAGTTTGAGTGGAAAAAGCTACTATACGGTTTGCGATTTACGTGAGGGTTTTCACCAAATTTGCCTTGATGAGTCATCTAGTCTCCTCTGTGTGTTCAATAGTCCGTACGGCCGCTATAAATATGAAAGGCTTCCGTTTGGGTTATCCCCAAGTCCAGAAATATTCCACAGGGAAAACGTAAGAATTTTTGGAGACTTGAAAGGAGTCAACGTCTTTTTTGACGATTTGATTGTGTCGGGAAGCACAGAGGAGGAACACGACGCTAATTTGGAAGCCCTAGTAAAAAGAGCCCGTGAAAATAACGTCAAGTTTAATAAAAATAAACTGCAATTCAAACAAAAGGAAGTGCAGTACCTTGGCCTAATTTTCTCGAAGGAAGGGGTTCGCCCAAGCGAAAGTAGGACCAACAGCATAAGTGAGATAAAAGAACCTCATGATAAAAAGTCTTTACAAAGGTTCCTTGGCGCAATTAATTTTTTAAGTAAATTTATACCCGCGTACTCGCAAGTAACCTACCACCTCAGAGAACTCCTAAAGAAAGACGTAGAATGGTACTGGGATCCAGTGCACCAGAAAGCATTTGATAATATTAAAAAACTGATTACGTCATCTCCGACATTGAAAATATTCGACCATAAAGATCCAGTCACGATTCAGTGTGATGCTTCTAATCAAGGATTAGGCTGTTGCTTATTACAGAATGGCCAAGCCGTGGCTTTTGGATCAAGAAGTCTCAAGGAGTGTGAAACCCGATATAGCGTCATAGAAAAGGAGATGCTATGTTTATGTTTTGCTGTGAATCGATTCCATCAGCTGATTTATGGGCACGATAATATAACACTCCAGACGGATCACCGCCCTCTCGTAACAGTGGTGAAAAAGGAGATCCATAAAAACACAGCCAGACTTCAGAGAATGCAACTTAAATTACTGAAATATCAGTTCAACCTTGAATACTTACCGGGACCAAAAATGTTGATCGCAGATATGCTTTCTCGTGCTTCAATTCCGGCTGAAAAGGGACAGGACGATGTGGATATGACCGACATTATCCACGTAATCACTCTGGAAGAATACTTACCAATCCCGACAGAGGACATCGAAAAACTCAAGAATGCTACTTCCCTAGACCCACTCCTTCAAGAAGTTGCAGGCTGGGTACACCAAGGATGGAAGAACGCCAACAAGAAGAAACTCCACCCGGAAATACGAGTATTCTACGGTCTTCGTGAAGAAATAGTGGAAAAGGAAGGCATTTTATTCCTTAACGATCGCATTGTCGTACCGAAGAGTCTCCAGCGTGCTGTGATCACGAAAATACATAATGAAGCCCACATGGGTGTTCAAAAAACCCTAGCCCGAGCCCGTAAAATTTTATTCTGGCCAGGAATGATTCATCAAATCACGAGCTTTGTCAATGAATGCCAAACATGCCAAACATTTCAATATTCAAACCCGAAGGAACCACTCATCCCGTCGAAAATTCCTCAATTCCCATTCCAGATAATAGGAATTGACATTGCAGAGCTTGGAGGCAAATACTTGTTGATTGCAGTAGATTACTATTCTCGATGGCTGGAGGTCATGCCCATTGCCTCGAAAACAGCGGCTGAATGTATTAAGAAACTCAAAATATTATTCAGTACCATGGGTATCCCGGAAATTCTGCGCTGCGATAATAATCCGTTCAACTGTAGAGAGTTCCAAGCCTTCGCTAAGGAATGGAAGTTCAAAATTGTAACGTCGAGCCCGAATTATCCCAGGTCGAATGGTCTTGCCGAAAAAGGAGTTGGGATCGCCAAACGGTTGATGAAAAAGAACAACGATCTCCAGAAAGCACTTTTGGAGTACCGAACCACCCCCATATCAGGACTTGAATATTCGCCAAGCCAGTTGCTCATGTGCCGAAATCTGCGTACTTCACTACCGGCTACAGTTGAAATCTTGAAGCCTAAAATACCAAAAGATACCCGAAAAAAGATGCAGTTGCTGAAAGACAAGGCAAAAGTTAATTACGATCGACAGGGGGTACAAGAAAAATCTCTCTTTGTTGAAGAGCAACCCGTCCTGATACAGTGGAAAGGAACTTGGAAACCTGGAGTTATCTCAAAGGTACTCGAAGAACCTCGATCATATCTCTGTCAGGATCTAGAAGGACAGATGTATCGCCGAAATTCCATCCACCTTCGCAAGCGCTCTGTCTATACAAATCCAATTGACTTACCACTGAGCCCTGGTTTTCCAAAGAAGACTCCATCCCCTACCAAGAAGACTCCGTCACCGTCCAGGAAGTCTCCGACCCCGGGACCCTTGAAGACCCCTGCCCCAGGAACATGGAAAAGCCCTGTAAGCACGAAATCTTCCCAAATGAAGACTCCCCCTAACAGTCAGCCCCCCGACCCAGTTTTGACATCGCCCATCCACTACAAATCCCGGTATGGACGTGAAATCAAGAAGCCCAACAGGTTCAAACTCTACGACATGGAAGACTGAACAGTAGGAAGATTTTGAAGTCCAATATTTGTTTTACATTCACAATTTATTTTATTTCAGGGACAATTTATTTTATTTCATTTGAGTATAATTATGTACTTGAGGGAAAGGTGTTATGTTGGCCAAACTGTTTTTACAATATTACCTCCGGACTGTAACCTGTTGAGCTGTTCGATTTCAATTAATAATCTTCTATCACGCATCCCAGTCTTTTCTATATTCATCAAGCCCCTATATATTTAAAATACACAATGCATCAACGAATTTGGTATATGAATCAAAGTGACGATGTGTGGGAGCTTTACTGCCCACCCACTTGGCAAACGTTTATTGAGATTCTCTTGAGGATGGCTGACGGTCCTCGACCTATAATGTAAGTTTTATAAATACAAACAAAAACTTTTCCCGTTGGGTGAATGACCTCACTGGGTTGGTATATCCCTTGGGGGACCTTTTCCTCGAACGATATGACACTACTCGTTATTTCTGTCTTTAGGTTCCCTGTAGGCCTGTAGGCTTCAATGATTATTATCAGAGTTGAAGAGCTAATCGCTGGTTGGGTAAAAGCACATGCAAGCTTTTCAAAGCTGTATTGGTGCCCGCCCGAGACTAACTTAACAAAATAAATTAGCCCCTCATCCATGAAATGTAGCTTTCCGCAAGAGAACTCTATTCGAAGAATACAACCAATAAGCTGTCAGGGAGAAAATAAGGAATTTGAAGGCGTCTGACCGTTCTCTTCTAACTTATCTCCAACTAATAAAAATGTTTTATTACATAAGATGTAGGCTATTGTCGATGTGATAATTCATAAATAGTGATGCACGTGTGAGTCATCAAGGTAATTTGGATATATAAATTTATGTAAGTTCTTTGGATGGTTACTAAGGATAATGAGCGATCGTGTGACAGTCAAAAAACGCTGCAAATCCCTGCACAACGGTTTATTATTTTGTATAGAATACCCTTCCGTTACAGATCACAGCTCTCTGTATATATAACCCGTCTATATAATATGATATGTACTATTCTATACATATTATGTAGATCGCAGACCCTCCGTAGGTTAGTACCTAACCCCGTACACGTTACTAGGTACCTACCTAAATCACGAGTTAAATGTTACTAAAATAATTCTGCCGATGACAAACAGTACCTAACAAAAAGAAACACACATATTGAAGTTCTGAAAAGAAATTGTTGATGAGGAGTGAAAAAAGTTGCGAAAGTACCTACCAACAAACTCCAGCCCCTTCTACGTAGATGGTATGATGAACCGTTGTGTAATAATTTACCGTTGAGTAATGATTTACCGTAGTAATAATTTACCCATCAATAATACTTCAACGTTTGTTCAAGTTTCACTACCTACCAACAAACTCCAAAAGAGCCATCATTTTTCAAATTAAATAATATCACAGAACAACCAACTCAACTTCATACTCCGCCAATATAATCAGGTGATCCCTACCAATGATTGGCCGTATTCACAAATTCCTATTGTGGGCGCGTCTCTGGTTACGAGATTTGGTTTGGATTGTATACAATTTCATTCACACTGGAGTCGAAAATGCCTGTCGGTGCAAACTTCGGGGCCTTACTGTGAACGAACGGCTGGACGTACGATGCTCCGGATGGTCTTAAAAAACTCGCAAGTTCAAGAATTATTTAAAACCGTAAAAATATTTACGTAAAAAAATGGTATAGGCGTTTTGAAAATTTCAACCCCTATTTTGAACCCCTTAGAGATGACTCACAGTAACGTCGAGCTTCGAGGACCAACTAGACGCCGAACGGAACCTATAACCCGAATTTCATCAATTTTTTTTCATGGTAACTAAGAAAAGTGGCCCGTACGGCGTACGGCGGACAGACAGAAATATTTTTATTGCAGTTTTGGATTCTACATACCTTGAAACGTAAACCATCAAATTTTGAGGGGGGGTAAGAATTTTTTGGTTTATTATTTTCAATAATGAACCATTGGAATCGAGCATGAAAAAAAAAATTCTTACCCCCCCTCAAAATTTGATGGTTTACGTTTCAAGATATGTAGAATCCAAAACTGCAATAAAAATATTTCTGTCTGTCCGCCGTACGCCGTACGCCGTACGCCGTACACCGTACGCCGTACGCCGTACGCCGTACGCCGTACGGGCCACTTTTCTTAGTTACCATGAAAAAAAATTGATGAAATTCGGGTTATAGGTTCCGTTCGGCGTCTAGTTGGTCCTCGAAGCTCGACGTTACTGTGAGTCATCTCTAAGGGGTTCAAAATAGGGGTTGAAATTTTCAAAACGCCTATACCATTTTTTTACGTAAATATTTTTACGGTTTTAAATAGTTCTTGAACTTGCGAGTTTTTTAAGACCATCCGGAGCATCGTACGTCCAGCCGTTCGTTCACAGTAAGGCCCCGAAGTTTGCACCGACAGGCATTTTCGACTCCAGTGTGAATGAAATTGTATACAATCCAAACCAAATCTCGTAACCAGAGACGCGCCCACAATAGGAATTTGTGAATACGGCCAATCATTGGTAGGGATCACCTGATTATATTGGCGGAGTATGAAGTCGAGTTGGTTGTTCTGTGATATTATTTAATTTGAAAAATGATGGCTCTTTTGGAGTTTGTTGGTAGGTAGTGAAACTTGAACAAACGTTGAAGTATTATTGATGGGTAAATTATCACTACGGTAAATCATTACTCAACGGTAAATTATACCATCTACGTAGAAGGGGCTGGAGTTTGTTGGTAGGTACTTTTGCAACTTTTTTCACTCCTCATCAACAATTTCTTTTCAGAACTTCATTATGTGTGTTTCTTTTTGTTAGGTACTGTTTGTCATCAGCAGAATTATTTTAGCAACATTTAACTCGTGATTTAGGTAGGTAACTAGTAACGAGTACGGAGTTAGGTACTAACCTACGGAGGGTCTGCGATCTACATAATATGCATATAATAGAATAGTACATATCATATTATATAGACGGGTTATCTATACATAGAGCTGTGATCTGTAACAGAAGGGTATTCTATACAAAATAATAAACCGTTGTGCAGGGATTTGCAGCGTTTTTTTTCATGCTCGATTCCAATGGTTCATTATTGAAAATAATAAACCAAAAGGTAATGTTTTCAAATGCAGCTATATTCAGATATCGTAAACAGAAAATAAACGTGATACTTATGAAGCCAAAAGCTACGATATAATTACGAAAACTATTAGAAGCTTTGAGAATTACGATTTTAAAATAATATCGACATTATATGCCAAATGGACAAGCAGGAAAAGCGCATGAAGATCAGTCATCTAACATGAGTATAATTCATCTCGATATGAAGATTTGCAATGGAAGGGTTATGAAAAAAGTGTCAAAAGATAGAGGTTGGTACGCCAAGTATATATTTAAGTAGAAATTTGTAGCTAAAAATATTTACGGAAATTCCAAATGTCAACAATCATCTGTATCGATCCTCTGCCGATTTTATTTTATTTTATTCACTCCAGGGTTAGTTAGTTGTTTAGGTTATGCAATTCATGGGCTGAGCTAGCTATACTTATAACACTATCGAATTTCCTGTCACTCCTCTTGGAGGCAATATCACTTAAACCTAAGATTACTAATCGATGAAAAATTAGAGTGTGACCAAAACATTGTGCCTCGACAGGGCGGTTTACTGAGTCATTTTGACAGTAAAGGACAGCCATTTTTTATAGTGTTCTTATATTATTTACTTATCAAAAGTTAGTGAGTTCAATTCATAAATGGTATACTTACCTACTGTATGATAAATTTCGTTGTAACGGATGTAATTCGTTCATCCCTACATTTAGGTTTACGCCAGTTAATAAGTATATATAGTCAGTCATAAGTAGTCCAAGAAGCCGTTTTTGAACGGGACAAAGTAGGATAGACGTACAGTGATGATTGGTTTTAGACCCTCGTTCTCCCCGTTCAAAAACGGCAGACAGCTACTAGTCGGGCGACAAACCGATATTTTGCAAACCGATCATGTGATCCCGCCTTTATAGGGAAAACCTCATAGCATGAGCTGTTACTGTAGCTGCTTTAAAACTGTACAGCTTCGGAGATTTCGGGTACAGGGACCCAGAACCTGCCAACTTGCATCCAACAAAGATAAGGCAAGATGTATGAAAAAAGATAGAGAAAAACTTTTAGTGTACTATGATAAGTTTGCTATGCCGGGCATACTGTAACCTTCATAATACAATAGGTAGATATTTGGATGTTTCACAGCTGATTTAAAAAGCGGCGGTTCCTAATTCTTCCTAATCATAAACGATTGATTTCAAACCCGGAAGTCTCTCGAATATGAGCCGTATAAAACTTGACCCGACAATCTGAAACAGTGCACCGACTGGCTGACAGGTTGTCCTCCACACCCAGTGTAGCTGCCGCTCCTTTTTCCGGACGCGATTCTTTCGAGTAGGTACTGCTGGAGAACGCGCTACAATGCTGTCAGGTACGTCCGTTTCGAGCTGTCCAGTGATCTTACTGATCCTACAAGTAAGATGACATTTACTTACTATTAGTGTAAGTAAATATATAGTGTGTAAGTGAATATTAGCATTCAGGGAAATGGAATTTAAAAATAATCACAATTTGGTCGACACAACTGTGAAAAAAAATTCGTAACAACGAAATGTCGTCCAACTCATCGGATAACATGGCACACATTGAAATGTTTAATAGTTCAACAACAACAAAATTTGTTAACCAAAATGTTGCATTTTGAAATGTTTCCCGAAAATACTTACCAGGCTGTTAAACATCACCAAATACCTAGCTCAAATATTTAGCACTGAAAAAAATAATGAAAACATACAAACATGTGGTTAATTTATGTACAACGAAAATGGTGTACATTTGGTTCAGTATTTTGGTTGGGGGTATTCTAAGTAAGCACATACCGTTTTATCAAATTCGTAACAACGAAATGTCGTCCAACTCATCGGATAACACGGCACACATTTAAATGTGTAATAGTTCAACAACAACAAAATTTGTTAACCAAAATGTTGCATTTTGAAATGTTCGCGAAAATACTTACCAGGCTGTTAAACATCGCCAAATACCTAGCTCAAACATTTAGCACTGAAAAAAATTATGAAAACACACATGTGGTTAATTTACGTAGGTACAACGAAAATGGTGTACATTTGTTTCACAGTGTTTTGGTTGGGGGAGTATGAGATACATTATATTATATCTCATATACTTACACAATTTCTATTTAAACCCCATGAACTTCGGAAAATCGCCATATTTTGAGCAAGCATCAATAATTTTTTTTGTGGAATACTCCGTTTGACGTGTCCTTCGAAGACTTGTTTATGAAAAAAGGACCTCCTAGTTTGAAAACCGTTTCCGTAACTAAATGATGCCGTGGTCCTTGAAAGTTATGAGTTGAAAGGGATTTTGGCGATGTTCAGTAAAATCAACGTTATTACAGACTGAACTCATTTATTTTCAAAATTAAACTTTAACATTGATGGAGGGCACTTGAGATGCATCAGCAGTGAAAGTCAAGTGGCCGATTAACACACCCGGAAACAGAAGCCCTCTGGTGATCCCAAGATCTCCTGCAAGGAGATGAACCTCGGCCTCACTAATAAATAGCGGACGGCACTATTATTAGGAAGTTATCTAAGCGTAGGTACGCATGATCAAAGGTATCGACGACCAATATGATTTAGAAATGTATCCATTAACACGCTATGAAGAACGAATCAAGAATGGGTTTGTAATCGAATGGAAATATCCTCCCATAACCTCGACAAATTCTATTTCATTACGAAATTGACGCTGTATTTTCAATGTACACATTTTGTTGCGAAATAGTATTTTTAAATCCGATAACTATGCAATTATGTCACGTTCTACCTTGTATCTAGAACTTTTGTCTATGTCCAACATTCTCAACTAAGATTGCGTTAAATTAGGTTCTCTACATAAAAGGTAGCCATATAGATACTTGGTTCAGCACTGACTCTTCCTGCTTGAAAAACCAACAAGACGCTTGAGCATGCACTTGTTAATTTTATCATTTTTCAGCATACTGCACCTATGCATAACTATATAGGTGATAGAAGCTGCTCATATGCGACAATTTCGAGAAATTGAAAAATGGGTTTATGGGAATTCTATATAAACCTTGGCTGTCCATTTATTTTTTCTTTCATGCACAATAATTGAAATATTATTTTTGGTGGTTTCAACCAATTTGGCCCCCAAAACACGAATTAGGCTCCTATTTTTACAAATTATCTTTTATCATTGATAGTACCATTTAATTATCTTGATTCACCTGTTAATACTACTTCTAGTGTTATTATACAAATTTATGTGATTTCAGACGATTTCCCAGGTTTTTGACTCATAAAAAATGAATTTGGGGAGCTGAACCTTCGATACAACCTCAATTCTTCACTCTTTGGTCAAAATCAACTTCATATTCGGTCTTCTCCCAAAAAAACTTGGAAAACGATACCTCACAAGCACATGTCCACTAAAAACTATTAAAAAACGCTGCAAAGTCCTCGTCACATGGTTTCATTATTTTCTACTGAATACGGCAGTGAAGAAACCCACAAAGCTAATTCGACAGTTTTAAACTCGAATATTAGGTTGCTATTTCTGGCAAATTATTTTCGATCAGTGACATTGTCATTGAATTGTCTTGATTCACGTGATACTACTACCTCCTGTGTTACTATACAAATTTCTGGTGATTACAGCTTTTTTCACAGGTTTTTGACCCATAAATATTGAATTTTGAGAGTTGAAAGTTCGGTAGAACCTCAATCCTTCACTCAGTGGTCAAAATTAACTTCATATTTGGTCTCCTGAGCCTTTAAAAAAAACATGGAAAACGATACCTCACAAGCCCAAGTTCACTAAAACCTCAAAAATACCTAATTTTGCACCCATTTTTCGCCCATAACACCCTTCCGATCGGGCTGCCGAGATAGGGTTCAAATAGAGCGATTTTTTTTAGACCAGAAAATAGGTAGGTATCGATGATACGGCGGGCGGTGGGCAATGGATGGCGGTCGGACATTGAATTTTTGGAACCTACATACCATGAAACGTAAAAGAAAAAATTTTGAAGTGGTGTTCCAAAAAAAGTTTGCTGACCTAATACATAGGTGTATTATTCACAGAATAATAAACCAAAACCTCTGCCAGGTTTAATTACACATAGCTTCCTCGTATCGATTAAATGATCGTACAGATCAAGTAAATGTATGATACATAATCCAATGTAAACATATGATTCCTGACCTGAGTAAGATCGAGCTACTGGTTCGCGAGAAATTGCGTACCTCGGATGTCGCGTTTCCGCATGCGTGTCCGTAATGGCCATGCCAATGATTCGGTCGTTTTGAAAAACGTAAGTGGCGATCTAGGGCCCAACTTTCATGATCCCTGAAAGGTTCAGCGAAATTGGTTTTGAACTGAGGAAGTTATGCGTGTGGCAAGGATTTAAAGACACACAGTCAAACACCCAACAAAATTTGTTTAGAAAGTTTTAAAACCTAAAACGCTAGTGGAAGTTTTGATTTCGGAGACAAAGAAGTGTGTTTTTCACAAATGGGAGAACAAATCTTCGGCTTCCTTGGTAGACTGGGAAGCAAAATTGCAATATAAAGACCCCCATTCTACCAATGCACCACCGCTGGTTTGAGTCAAGGTGTGTTATATACAGTTGTAGGTACCCAGGTAATTCACAAGTACAGTTAGGTACGTCGTGTGTACCGGTAGCATGAAGAATACAAAAAGTGAGTCATCAACAACTGAGAAAACCCGTGGAGCTCGTCTGGAACAAACAAAAGGCTATCAAAACGGGACGGCCTTTCTAGCCAATTCCTCCATCAAAGCCGGGGAAGATAAATGATTAATACCTACGTGATATTTATCAGAAAATCTCGCAGTCCTTTCCTAAAAATAAAAATAAAAGCCTTTCTCGGAAACTTCCGACCTCTGTGACTAATCCAAACGAGTGAAAGTGAGTCACGAGTGAAACCGTCTCAAAAGTCCAGCGGAGGATTAAAAGAGCGAATTATAGCTGACACGCCACCGCTCATCGAAATAGCAAGAAAGCTATCAAGTACGTACTTGCAATATACTTGAGCTTATTCAGTGTTAAATTTTCGAAACCACAAATGAGCCGTGTTTGTAACCAGCAATTCGTGTTACTTAGTGTGAGTACATAAAATTATCAACTGTTCACCCACGGCGGCGCATCACTCGCGCTCATTCACTGCACTCGCCTCTACAGTCATTCATGCAGGAACATAAAAGGATACTACAATGGAATCTTCTGAGAACTCATTTCGATTCATCCGCCAATATCCGGTCTTATTGCCACAACGAGTCTATTGTCATACCAATCTCGTTACTAATAATTTATTGCGTGACAGCAAGTTCGAAACTAGAAAATACTGAGGAACGAACTAGGCTAAAAGAACTAAAACGCGGATATTAAATTACTTTATTTTATTTTCAGTAATCGTTATCAACTATTGATGTTGAGTAATGTGCATGTGCAAGGTAAAGAACAACAAAGATAGGCCCCTATAAAATTATACCTCCTTCCTGTACAATATAACTTACTTAAGAACTTTTAGTGGGTAGGTACTTCCCGTTACTGAACGAATAGTGTAATTAGGTATACATACAACGTTAAAGAAAGATCCACACACTGCAAGTAAGTAGGTACCTATAATCGATAAGTACGTTGCTTGTTACCAAATTTTGAATGAAAATGAAGCGATTGCAATGGGCCCAAAATTTTGAGAACATGAATTTTTAAAATTGTTTCATAGGCAAATCCGTTTCAGAGCATCCTGAATTCATCCCTAAATTTAAAAAAAATGCAAACCTATGTAAATTTATTCATTTATACATTTATACACCTATTAGGTATACAAATGTATACCTATAGTTATTTATGTGCCTTCGGTACATGATAAAAATTCCTTATTTCGGTAGAATATTCATATTGCCAAACAAAAGGAGTTCGAAGATGAGCAATGTTCTGAAATTCTAAGGGGGTCAAATTTGAGTTTTTATGGATCGAAAATCTATAAAATCGACTAAAATTGCGAATAATTGATATAAAATCACTGAAAGTGGTACGGAAGGACGAGCAAAGACTCAGCTGTTTTTTAAAATACAGAATGGGTGTCAAATTTGGATTTTTGGGGGTCAAAGGTATTAAGGGCTAAAATCAATATTAATTTACCTGACGTTGTGTGGAATGGTGATTCACGACAAAAAAAGGGACTATTTCGATGATAAAATTATTTTTCCCTGAAGTGGGTCAAATTTGACTTGATAAGGATCAAAAATCGGTAAAAATGCCTAACATCACAAAAAAATTATATTATTTTACGAAAAACGGAAAATTCGCTGTTATAGCCATGCTACACGCTAGAACTTTTCTATGGGTAAAATTTGCCAACAGCCGTATACGGCGAATTGAGAATAATCGTTTTACCAAGAAGAGCTCACACGATTATGAAGTAATGTTAGAATGCTCCCTGGTAAAACTTCTTCTTCGGTATGATACCATTATGAGTTAACGTTAATCCCTATTAGTGTATTGCTTATCCTAATTCAGTTTCCAAGATGTTTTGGATTCAATTCAGGAGATCAGAACGAAATTGAACCACTGATTATTGTGATGACACTACCTTCATTAATAAAAGCTGTCATTGACTAAATTCTATTCTCCCACACCATGAATTGAATAAATGAATGAAATACATTTATTTATACTAGCAAGAAAACCAGTTGTACTAAATACACGGGCTCTAGAGCGATAGGTGTAGAAGAAAAGCCACGATGAAGGCAGTTTCCCAAATTTCTCATAGAGATAGTCTGACGATGAATCTCATCGCTACCCAGGAACCCGTCGTGAAATCTTCAACTCCGCTTCTAACAAAACACCACCACAGCCACTCCAATCTCGAGATGGGACGCACACTTTTACGTCTTATTATGAATCAAATGGGACAGTAAGAAACACGAAGACAACAAACTGTCAACTACGCGATTATTCCGACGATGAAATCACGATCGTCGACTAAATGCTGAACGGCATGTCCCACAAAAATCGTTTTGGTACCGTTGAAACCGTCGTGAAAACCTCTTCCCGACCGCACCCACCTTATTCTGGCTTGGGGTAGAAAAGTGATCGAAAGTGATCCGCGTCATGGGCACGACTGTAGCATCCAAAAGTGCGAACTCGGACGCTGTCGTTAGGGACAGCCAGGAATACAGTCAAAGAGAAGGACTGGATGATCGAGCGATAACTTGGCCCGGAACTCGCCGATCCCTTATGAAAATCTGTTCAGCAGTTTGGCCCTGATGCCGCCACACAGACTCATAGAATAAGCGTTAGGCGAATAGCCCTGTAATTTCAGTAGAACAGACCTTTTTTTGGTTTATTATTTTCAATAATGAACCATTGGAATCGAGCATGAAAAAAAAAATTCTAACCCCCCCTCAAAATTTGATGGTTTACGTTTCAAGGTATGTAGAATCCAAAACTGCAATAAAAATATTTCTGTCTGTCCGCCGTACGCCGTAGGCCGTACGGGCCACTTTTCTTAGTTACCATGAAACAAAATTGATGAAATTCGGGTTATAGGTTCCGTTCGGGGTCTAGTTGGTCCTCGAAGCTCGACGTTACTCTCAGTCATCTCTAAGGGGTTCAAAATAGGGGTTGAAATTTTCAGAACGCCGTAGCTCGAAAACTTCCGATTGAAGGGTATGGTTTTTTTTACGTTATTAAATTTGTCTTGAGGTAAACAATTTTTTGAGACCACCCGGTACGTCCAGCCGTTCGTTAGCACCAAAAAGCTTGGATTTTGTTGATAGGTAGGTACTTTTGCAACTTGAACAACCGTTGAAGTATTATTGATGGGCAAATTATTACACAACGGTTCACTATTCTATCTCCGTAGAAGGGGAACCTATACAGGTAAATTATTACACAACGGTTTAGGTAGGTACCTAGTAACGAGTACGGGGTTAGGTACTAACCTACGGAGGGTCCGCGATCTACATAATATGTGTAGAATAGTACATAATTATGTTATATAGACGGGTTATCTATACGGAGAGCTGTGATCTGTAACAAAAGGGTATTCTGTACAAAATAATAAACCGTTGTGCAGGGATTTGCAGCGTTTTTCTAACCACACTGCATAACTAGGTCGTCCCGATACACTTTTCAAAGGATTAACCTATTTAGCTTTTCTAATTCAAGAATGTGAGCAGTAAACGAGCAGTGGGAACTCTGTTATCACCTTCAAGAACCTCTCCGGGCCCTGTACGGGAGAAAAGTCTTATCCGCCTGATTGCTTGGGAACCAGCTTACATAAAAATTGATTATACATTTCGCCTCTTGTGGAATGGTTTAACCGTGTTAATGAGGCGACCTTGCCATCCCACTGGCGCAGTGATGAATATTCTGATTAGAACCGCCAAAGATGAAGGAACCTTCTTTAACTTCCACCAGTCTCTATAGGATAGGTACATAAACTACGCATTTACATTAATAGTTTTAAATCATGTGAATACTAATTCACATGTCAAATATTTTTATACATTGGAACCTACTAACTAGGTATCCCTTATTCGCGTTTATTTGTATTCCTTTCTGAATGGTTGGACTTGAATGCGGGCAAGTACCTACGACTTTACGATTATAACTTCCTTAGTGCCACCACTGTAAATAGGATACCTACATGTAACACAACATGTAAATGATCCATATGAACGTTACGTGACTGACGATAACAAAATTAGACCAATCTTGTATACAGTAAGTGCTCGAGGACTTGTTTATAAACTGATGTCTGCGTCTTACAAACAGCACTATTACGTCCCAATGAAGGATATCGACTTGGCGACATCCCGATGACGCGCACTGAGTTGACGTCTTTCGACATAATGGGTCAGGAATCCAAGGACTGTCTAGCATCAACCTATTTTCATATTTTTCAGTTTTGATTCGTCTACCTTGTGACAGGGTAAGAATGGAATTATTGGTAAGATAGAATAGGTATAAGGTGGTTGCATACTCAACTTATCAAGTTTGGTTCAAGATGGTCTGAAAATCCACGGGATCTGAAAATATCATTAATTATTTAGATTAGTTTATTTGACATGATTTTATAGTTATTCTGCTAAAATTATTCAAAATATATCTAGTTTTTTCACGAATTGTTAACAATTAGGGACTCAATTTTTTATCGTCTCAGTACGACTTTTCACAACGTGTAAATAATGTTGTTACTAAAATAAATTCGATGAAACCAAAAGCTACAACAGTTGGATATCATCATTTTTGAGACCTGGGTTTAAAAAAAAATGTCTGAACCAATATCCAACTACCAACTCAATTCAAAAGTAGATTCAACTTATTTGATCCAGCTCGGAACAGCCTGATGGTGATAGTATTTGTTTATCTTTCATTTTTGAACGATGACGACATCAAACAACCGCGATAAACCGCGTCTGCTTGTAGTTCTTTGTCAACGGCATTCAAGAGATAAGAAAACTGGAGGAAACGGAATTCATGTGGGATCTATTTCACCTTGTTCCACCCATGTAACTATTCTTGCAGTTAAATCACGCAAGTTGCAATCAGTGCCACATTTTCATTCTATGATAACATGGCCGTAGCATATTGTTTAGGTAGATATTCTATTGTAGATATTCCAGCTTCGTTGTTTACATTCTAACCTTCAAAATACTCTGATGATGAGATTGATGAATCATAAATTCGTTCTTCTGTTCATTTGTGACCACAAAGGAAACTTCCATGGAAGTAGTGAGGGAAAGTTAGTAATCAGCTGTTGCAACCTGTCAGACAATAATTGTCATTGGTTCTCCAAACCCTTCTTCTGTTCATAGAATATACGTAGGTGACGGGGTGACAATCATCTGACAAGTATTGATATTATCAATTTTAGTGTGAAGTGGGTTCGAACATGAAGCCTCCTTGTCGAGACGTTATGCTAGGTACAAGATATAGCGTTAACCGGTTCTCAAACGAGATAATATTGTGACCCCCTTCGCACCCACGCGTCAGGAATCACAGATACCCACGAATGAGAGGCTGACGCGTTTAACCTGTTAGCCCGGGTTCGGGTCGTTACAACACAAGACGTAAAGTTGATCAGTGAATCAACTTCTGCTGCCCTGGTTCCGGCCCCGAAACTTGTCCGTAGGAACTTCCTCTTCCTGTCAGCCTACTGAAGTTCGCTGCTTTTCAAATCGTATCAAACATCGTACCCTGGAACTTCATCTGCTCGTTATACTCTTATTTCGTATTCCATAGACTTGCTGAAAGTAGCTTCGAATTTTACGTTGTTCTTACAGAGTCCTGAAGAAAGGAGCTGATTGATTTGTGACCAACAAATTTCTTGCTGAAGCAGCATCCTGAAAACTAACCAACTTTTTTTCTCCTTGGTGGGGGTTGAGGGTGATGCTTCCTGTCACTGACCGCCGACTACCATCTAATATTAAATTCTTCATTTCCTCTTCCAACGTGGTATTGCATCGGTACCTACTGCATAACTATCGAATGTTGGAGTTGATTGCGGGCATGGTTTGTAAAAACCCATTAATATTGAATTTTTCACGTGAAATAGGAGACGTCTCTATTTGCTTTGTAGGTACTAGTTGGATTATTTCCAAAGATCTAGTGTTTGTACGATCCAAAGTTCAAAAATTTGTATTAATTCAAACAGCACCATTTATTTAGAGATCAGGCACCGTGTGGCTCACAAAACATGAAGAAAATACAAATTTAAAAAATAAATAAAATATACGAAATTTTGTGATGAGTAGGTTATTCTTTTGAAATCGTATCATACATCGTACCCTGGAACTTCATCTGCTCGTTATACTCTTATTTCGTATTCCATAGACTTGCTGAAAGTAGCTTCGAATTTTACGTTGTTCTTACAGAGTCCTGAAGAAAGGAGCTGAGTTGATTTGTGACCAACAAATTTCTTGCTGAAGCAGCATCCTGAAAACTAACCAACTTTTTTTTCTCCTTGGTGGGGGTTGAGGGTGATGCTTCCTGTCACTGACCGCCGACTACCATCTAATATTAAATTCTTCATTTCCTCTTCCAACGTGGTATTGCATCGGTACCTACTGCATAACTAACGAATGTTGGAGTTGATTGCGGGTATGGTTTGTAAAATTTATGGGGGGAGGAGGGAGGCCATGCTTGATTTCAGAGGTTCATTATTAAAAATTTTTCAAAGATGAAATGCAAAGTAAACTCAGTTCCGTCATTAATACCATTCAGTCTGTACTGTTTATCTGCCAAACACAACAACCATTACACTACAAACTATTGACACGAAATCACGGAAACTTGAGAAATTTTTTCACTTCATGGAAAAACATTGAATCATGGATATGTTTTTGGGCGCTGTATTTTCACATCCACTTTTCAATGTTTTTCCATGAGTTGAAAGGAGTGTGAATTAAAAATTGATTAAATTCCTCGCGCTCCTGTTCTTCTCGTCGACGCTGACGCAGACGTCTTGAGCATTCAGTGGACGACATTCTAACTGACATTCACTAGGTACTTACTTTATGTAGCTGCACAAGTAGTGTGCACCTGACGAACCTTCTCGTAAGAACGTTCACGTAGACGACCACTATTCGGATCTAACAAATTCCAACATCATCATCATCATTTCATTATTAGAAGGCACATTTTTAGGTGCTACCTTCCAATCGCTACCTTCCAATTCGTTAAATAAAATGGTTTGTGCTCATTTCATTATTGTTTCGCTGGGTATTGTCGGTAACTACACACGCACATCTCCAAATTGTTTATCGGTTGCAGCGTTGCATTTTTTTCGGTCGCAAATTTTAGAATGACCCCCCAGGGCAAAAACATATCCATGTTAAAACCCATTAATATTGAATCTTTCACGTGAAATAGGAGACGTCTCTATTTGCTTTGTAGGTACTAGTTGGGTTATTTCCAAAGATCTAGTGTTTGTACGATCCAAAGTTCAAAAATTTGTATTAATTCAAACAGCACCATTTATTTATAGATCAGGCACCGTGTGGCTCACAAAACATGAACAAAATACAAATTTACAAAATAAATTAAATATACGAAATGTTGTGATGAGTAGGTTATTGAGGAATTTCAAGGCCACTGGTACATATATATTATCAGAAGCTCTCAAAGAATAAGGAAGTAAAGTGTTATATTTATGTTTATCGTTACAAATGCGTCAAAACTGTGACTTAAGTGGAATGCAGAAAAATCATCCAGTGGATTTTTTTTCTTAATTAGCACTTCGATAAGTTAAGCTACCTACTTGTAGGTAACCTACGTTTGTCGTGTAGCTTGAGCATGTCATGTGAAATAAGCATTTAAGCATCTCATTTGTGAAAATGATTAGTATTATTGAGTAGGCACTCTCGTGTCATTCTATAGATCCCGATACTTTTTTTTCTGAAAGATAATCTCTTCCGGGTCTACACCCCAGACCGATATGTGGCCGGTCATTGCGACCTAATCGACCCTCCAATAACGGAAATCCCTTCATTCGGACTCACACGAAATGTAAAAGGGAAGATCGATGGAAACAATGACCTCTTCCTCCCTACAACGTTTATACAGCTGGTAACAACAAGGCCTTGCGTTCGTGACGCCCTTGCGCTGTCTATATTTAGTGGCGGTCGTGCCCGCTTGTCTTGGAGCCTCCCACCTTGTTTTTCGATCTTTCCAGAGACTCGTGGGCATCATCCAGCGAGAAGTGAAGCTCGAGATGGGGCAGTTTCAAGAAGTTTGACACTAATGCTTGCGGTGAAAAGGAAGGACTAAAAGAAAACAAACAGGAGTTGTCTTTGTTCCTTCTTCAAAAAACACCACTTTTTCAGCATAATGTATTCGTGAAGTAAACCAGTCAAACTCAAGTACTAAAAACATAATGGCTTCGCTTTACTTCATTGATCGTATCCCAATCACGTAGGTAGGAAATCAACAATTCAGACCACGGTAAGGTAGGTACAGCCTAGTTTTCCGCCCCTCGACAGAGAGATGCCTATATAATATTAATAATAAAAATGTATTATGTTCGAGACTTTGGTGGTTATCAACTCTCATTATCTATCGGACTGATTATTTCCTGTCCTCCAGTTTACGAGTTCTTCTTCGATTTCATTGTTTGTTTATCGAGCAACCACAAAAATCCCCCAAAAATAACGAATTTTATGGCGAATTCCGGGTCCCAACTTTTGACGCACTACTCTCAATTCACTGAACGATTTTATGCCCAATTTCAAATCTCAGCACTTTGTTCAACTCATTTGCCTTAACGAAGTACCTTACCGATAGGAGCGAAATCTTTGTCTTCTCACGATCAAGTTTCTTACTAAATCAGCGAGGAAAAGTAATAACATGCGAGTATTGTGATTTTTCCTATCGGAGACCAAGGCTCAAGGCATCGGACAATAATAATTTATTGTAGAAGTAGAGTATCCACCGACCTAGACTACCTGGTTATCGACTCCATCTGTCATCATGTCAGAGTCAGCAACTTGTTGATAAAAACAAATTTCATTCATATGTAGGTCTCCTTGATTTCTTAACATCAGTAGGTGCTTAGAAGCCACCTACTGAAAGATATTGTTCACAAAGCATAATTAAGTAATTGTATTTGAAATCGTTGAATTTTTTTATACCTAATAATTGTATTTGAAATCTTTTTTTTATAAATTGTATTTGATTGACTTTTTTTGATTGACTAAATTATATTTGATTAACTTTTTTATTGACTAAATTGTATTTGATTGACTTTTTTATTGACTAAATTGTACCTATTTGATTGAATTTTTTTTATTGACTAAATTGTATTTGATTGACTTTTTTGTAGGTATTTGAATTTTTTTAAATATAAATTGTATTTGATTGACTTTTATGAATTGCATTTGATTGAAATCTTTTTTTAATAAATTGTATTTGACGTAATAATTGTATTTGAAATCTTTTTTTTTTATACCTAAAGTTTTTCCAATATATACTAACTACATAATAAAATGCTGAATACAGACAGCCTACCTACCTAAAAGAGGTTTCACGTATCAACACCGGGTGTGTGTGTGTGTGTGTTTGGGTGAAGTGTGCTGTTGATTTTGAATAATAATAATTCATTAAAATCTCTACCTGTCTCTCACGATCATCGCGCTCTAGTAAACTAAATTAAATAGGTAGGTATACTACTTTAAGAAATGTACTTACGTTCACGCCTAGTTGTACTCAAGTTCAGATATTATGTCAATATTACACAGGACTGAACGAGTTGTGACGTTATTTGGTGAGTCTAAGTTCCAAACCTGATAACACAACTATCACAGCCTCTGCATTTAGTCTGAATAACTGGTTCGGGCTCAGCAGAAGGTGGCCTAGTTCCACCTGCAAGTTAATTAATTTCCGTGATTGTGTGGATTGTCGTTCTATGGCTACTGAGAGGAGAAGATCATTGCAATCATCCTGTAAGTTCATTTTCATGAATTTGCTATTCGTTTAGGTTTTCGCTTGTAGGCCTATAAAACGCGCGCAGTTGCAAAGCGAAATCCCATCAGTCATGCATTACATTCATGTGAACATGACACATACTACCTCGGCCCAAGATCGTATTGCTGGTTTTATGGTACGATCCTTCAGCCATTTATCCGAATCTACTCGTATCTACCGACCTACCTACCATCCGCATTTGGTCAGAATCGGGATGCGGGATATGAAAAATGAAGGTGATTTCAGAAAATCAAGTTTACAAATTCCGATAGGATTTCGATAAAACTCACGTATGTCCATCTATATAAGATATCTATATACCAACGTAATTTACGCTTTATTTCGTCCAATCAAAAGTGTAGTTTGTCGAAAATTCACCAAACGAAAGCTCACACGTGTGTATACTTGGGTAGATAAGAACAATACAACCGATTCCTTGGAGAATCCGAGCCTAAAAATCGAATAATTTTTATATGATATGATTAAATATGATTTTCTTTGTATTAAAAAAAATTAATTAATTAACATCCATGCCAACACCGGCAAAATATTTAAGGGTTGAGGTGGATTTGGAATTTCTTCAGTATGTAGGTACCTACCAGTCTATGTACCTAACGAGATTACTGTTCTACTCACGAGAGTCCATTAGTTTCAATTGATGGTGGCCTCAAGGGGCCAAATTTTAAAATTAAATTTACAATGGAAATTATGAGACGACTTCTACACACTACACAGCAGCGTCAGTGAGCATCGAGGGATAGTCTACTCAAAAGAAAACGATGGCCTTCGCCAGTCCGTATAGTTACATATTCCTCCCTTCTGTCCATCTACAGATTTTATTTGAAAACTGATGGAAAATGTAGGTATTGTACGTAGACTGCATCAAGAAGCTCGACATGTCTCTTGTACAGAAAGGACCCCGCACTTTTTCAATGTAGAAGTGGTTTCACTGGATCAAGCCAGAATTTGGCACGGGGCTTCCTTTCAGTCTCCTGAACAAAAGTCTCAATGGACACAAAAAAATCTACCGTCAGGATTTTGAGCTATGGCCAGATTAAGCGCTTCAAGTTCGACTTTTTAAACACCTTCAATTGCTTATATCTCTCTAGGGATGCATTTTAGAGAAAAAAGTGCAGGAGTAAAATCGTCTTAAAATCGTCTTAAAATCGTCCAAACAACTCGATGCCATACTTGTTTTAAGTCAAAATGTTTCTTAACGTTTCTTATACAGGGTGTTTGGTGAAAGATGTCAGAAAATTGGGGAGGTGTTTCTAGACCTCAAACCTAACAAAAAAAGCTATATGAACCCATGTCCGATTCTCAACCATAGTGACCTTATTTCAAATTTTGTGTTTTTCTCAGTGAAACGTGAATTGTCGCAGTAAAATCATCATATCTCCAGAACCATTTGAGTTTCAAAAAAACTGAAAAAACCACTGGAAAGCTCATTAAATTTCCTTTAAGAAACATCTTTTTTCAAGTTCGATCGATAATTTGTAGTTGCTTTTATAACCGCTCACAATTTAAAATTTCGCCAAATTTGATTTTTTGGAAAAATTCAAATTGCTCTCAAGATTTCAAATTTTGACCTACATGATCACTTGTTCTTTTAAAAACTTCGTCTTTCAATGAGCTTTCAAACGGTGTATTCAAATTTCTTCTTATCTGTTTTGAAAATACTCAGACTGCAATTCTAATGCTAAGAAATTAAGGCGTTGAGGTAGGGAGGGGGAGAGAGAAAGGTTGACATGAGCGCACTACTAACTGGACGGAAAGAATTTATGGAATAAAAATGTATTACACAACACTCAAATGAAATTTAAAACTGTAAATAGGTACTTGAGGATAAAATTATAGCAGCTGTTCAAAATGACCCCCGAGTTGTCTTCTACACGCACGAGCGCGTTGCCTCATCTCCCTTTCAGTTACATCGAACCTCATCGTGTGGTGCAAATCGATGGCTACTTCCTCAATCCTCTGCACGAGTTCTTGTGGGGTGTTCACTTCCCAACTGTATACTCGTTCTTTAAAGAAACCCCAAACAAAAAAGTCGAGCGGATTCAAATCTCGAGATCTTGGTGGCCATGGGACAGGACCACCTCGCCCTATCCAAACAGGATAATTTTCGTTTAGGTAGGCTCGTACTGCTCGAGAAAATCATGCTGGAAAATCATGCTTCTCCTTGTACGTAACGGGATATCTTCCAAAAGAGGAGGAAGATCATTCTGAAGAAATTCTAAATATGAAACTCCGTTCAAAGTTCTTGGAAGGTTGAGGAAAGGCCCTACAATTTGATTTCCGATAGCGCCAACCCACACATTGACGCTAAACCGCCTTTGGAAACGCTGCTGGCGAACTAAATTTGGGTTTTCATTTGCGTAATAATGCCTGTTGTGGACATTGAACACGCCTTCTCTTGTAAAATTGGACTCATCAGTCCACAAAATACTGCGCAAAAAGTTAGGATCGTCCACATCATTGAGAATTAACCACATACAAAATTCCAGCCTTTGTTGATGGTCTCCTCTTTCCAGTCCCTGTACTCTCTGAAAAGGTACGGGTGGAACCGATCCCGTTGGATGGTGCTCCAAACTCGCCAATGAGAAACACCAGTTGCCCTTACTATCTCCCTAATACTGATTTCTGGATTATCACGAACAATACGTACGACTTCTTCATCATCAGCATCTCTGCGGGCCCTCTCTCTTGTGGCTACATTAAAAGTTCCATGGTCCCTTAAATTCTGGTGAAGGCGCGTGAAGGTGCGTTCACTAGGTACACGCCGGGTTGGGAACCGCAATTGGTACTCCCTCCTGGCTGCAGCACTATTGCCGTCACAATATCCATACATCAAATGCATATCAGCTTGCTCCTCGTTTGAAAACATTTCTATGGTTCAATGGCACTAGCACTCCGCGAAGGCTACACGTTGTTGACTGAACGGAAATAAAATGTAACAACATTGTGTGCGAGACTCCAGACGGTTTTCCAGGAATTTATCCCTACGAAGACATCATGATACTTGGAGAAAAAGGAGGAACAAGAGAATAGGTATCCCAAAGACTACTTCTGTGAATACTCAACAAACAGTGTTCCTATTGCTACACCTCAGCCGATTTCCGGGAAGCAACCAGTAGTGCCGTCATGTCAACCTTTCTCTCTCCCCCTCCCTGCCTCAACGCCTTAATTTCTTAGCATTAGAATTGCAGTCTGAGTATTTTCAAAACAGATAAGAAGAAATTTGAATACACCGTTTGAAAGCTCATTGAAAGACGAAGTTTTTAAAAGAACAAGTGATCATGTAGGTCAAAATTTGAAATCTTGAGAGCAATTTGAATTTTTCCAAAAAATCAAATTTGGCGAAATTTTAAATTGTGAGCGGTTATAAAAGCAACTACAAATTATCGATCGAACTTGAAAAGAGATGTTTCTTAAAGGAAATTTAATGAGCTTTCCAGTGGTTTTTTCAGTTTTTTTGAAACTCAAATGGTTCTGGAGATATGATGATTTTACTGCGACAATTCACGTTTCACTGAGAAAAACACAAAATTTGAAATAAGGTCACTATGGTTGAGAATCGGACATGGGTTCATATAGCTTTTTTTGTTGGGTTTGAGGTCTAGAAACACCTCCCCAATTTTCTGACATCTTTCACCAAACACCCTGTATAAGAAACGTTAAGAAACATTTTGACTTAAAACAAGTATGGCATCGAGTTGTTTGGACGATTTTAAGACGATTTTAAGACGATTTTACTCCTGCACTTTTTTCTCTAAAATGCATCCCTAGAGAGATATAAGCAATTGAAGGTGTTTAAAATGTCGAACTTGAAGCGCTTAATCTGGCCATAGCTCAAAATCCTGACGGTAGATTTTTTTGTGTCCATTGAGACTTTTGTTCAGGAGACTGAAAGGAAGCCCCGTGCCAAATTCTGGATCGATCTAGTGAAACCACTTCTACATTGAAAAAGCGCGGGGTCCTTTATGAGTGGAAACTGAAACAGTTTTAAATCGACGAAACAGGACCGGAGATACCAGTGAACTTCTGTTGAAGAGGGCGGTCACCAGTTGTTTCCACTGGAAGGTATTGTCATTCAAGAGCTGAGAACGATTTGTTTTTGCAGACGGTCGACGTTCGTCGCAGTTCGCAACCCACTCGGCCTCCTACGGCCCGCGAAGGGTCCCTTGCGCAATGAACCGTCTTCTTTTGTGGACGAGTTCTTCGGTCGCTCTCGAAAAAGCTGTGATCCTGCCCACGCTACCTCGTTTTGCTACGTAGCCTGATCCTTTTTCCCAGGATCGACGTCCACCTTCTTACAAGTTGTTAGTTCCTATTGTTTCTGAAAGGCGTGGAAATACCACTCCAGCCTGTTGGTTTACCTACTCGTAAAAAAAGGCTGACCAACTGGCATGGCAGTAACTACCTATCTGTAACTACCTCGCAGTGGTATTAGAACATTTAAATAATCTTCTAACCCCCCTCGCTAACAACCTATAAAACATGCGCAAGGTTGGAAGAGACATTTGGTTTATTATTCTGTGAATACCTAATACACCTATGTAATCGCTCAGCAAAAAAATTTTATAACACCCCCTTAAATTTTTTCTTTTACGTTTCAAGGTGCGTAGATTCAGAAAATGCGATGTCCGTCCGCCGTATCAAGCATACCCGCTTCATTTTTTGTGTAAAAAATTCGATCTTTCGCACACAGGCTCCATTTGGGCCCTAGTTGTGTCACGAAACTTTTCAGCCCGATCGGAATATACCCCAGGGTGTTATGAGTGAAAAATGGGTACAAAAGTAGGTATTTTTTGTGTTTTAGTAACATGAGCTTTTGAGGGATCGTTTTCCATGTTTTTTAGGCGAAGACCGAATATGAAGTCAATTTTGACCACTGAGTGGAAAACTGAGGTTCTAACGAAGTTTCAGCCTCAAATTTACGTTAAATGTTGGTCTAAAATCGTCGTTTTTCCGCACACAGTTTGGGTCCCCATTTGGGAACACATTTGGTCCTAACTGTTAGGGACGAGAAGACCGAATATGAAGTCGATTTTGACCAAAGAGTGGAAAATTGAGTTCTACCAAATGTTCAGCTCCCAAAATTGATTTTTTATGAGTGAAAAACCTGGGAAATCGTTTGAAATCACCATCAATTTTTATAATAACACTGGGAAAAGTGTCAACACGTGGATCAAGACGATTAAATGGCACTACCAACGATCAAAGACAGTTTAAAAAAAATAAAAATTTAAAAAAAAGGAGCGTACCTACGTAATTTGTGGTTTAGGGGCCAAAATTGATAGAAACCTTCAGAAATAGCTAAAGAAAAACGGAGTTATTGAAAAAATATTATATTTCCACTAATACAGTATTCGTGGAAATAGACTATTTTTTCAATAACTCCGTTTTTCTTTGAAATGGGTTTCCACGATTTCTTCGCGAGTGATTTAGTTCGTAGAAATAGCTATTTCGATTATTACGCATGAAAGAAACAATAAATGAACAGCCAGCATTTCTGTAGGTATGTCCAATAGAATAATAAACCCATGTGACAAGTACTTTGCAGCGTTTTTCTCAGAGTAAACAACTGAGTTTGTAACAAAGGTTAAGCTCCCGAAATTCATTTTTTATGAATCACTGAAGTACCTACACAACCTGCATATAATACCTACCTACAATAACTACCTACACGTTGTCTGGCATATCTTCTTGTTGCAATGACATGACGGTTTTAGAGGTACTCGTATTAAAATAATACCTAGCTTATATTAAAGAAACCATTTTATGATGAACTTCCGCACATCATCACGGGTACCTGTCTTTCGAAATGGTATCTACCCATTAACCCGCTATAACAGTGATGACAGAGGACTCGTATAAATACCTAAACTTTTCTATTTCTACCTCTTTCGACCGAAAGGTTATCATTCGGAACGCTACAACATATCACGGCGATGGCCTGTGTCCACTGTCCAGGTTGCTGCTAATAATACAACCGCTGACTTCGGGATCACCGGTCGTCCAATAATAACCACCAAAACCCCAGATGGATTCCAGAATTCTTCGGGTTGGAATACGAAATATCAAGTCCAGGAATGTTGCATAGACAGATGCAATCTCACTCTCACTGGCGATATCTAACCTGGAATGGGATAAAATCTGATCATTTCCAGAAGTTGAATTTGTAGGTATTGAAATTGATACACTAGAACTTGACATCAGGCAATATTTTCGTATTGGTTATATGAATTTATTTACCGTCGCATAAAACTGAAATTTCTGTGTTGCTGAAAAATGAATCAGTAAGCGAAGTTTCAGAAATGGTGTGAGGAGGCAAATAGAGGTTATTAGGGGAGAGCTATGTCAGCCTTCAAAACCTTGAACACCATTGTTGGTAGTGTAATCAGTATATATCCACCCCTACGAGTTGTAGTTCCCCCTCTTCAACTGGCACCGCCACTAATCTGTAAGGTACCCTTGTTCGCGTGCCATATAAATTTAATATACTTGCTGTGGTGGATGCATTGGTGAAGGGCGAGGTAGGAAGAGTTAGCGGACCTAACGCCCCTGGTTACCACCTATATAAGGTGTCCACCGCTAAGGCGTCAGGAGGAATGTGCCCAGTGGTTACCACCTATAAGGTTAACACCACTCTGGGATCTTTTACGATAAGGAGAGAGGAGGAGTGAGGTGAGAGAGATAAGTCATCGACTTGAGGAGAGCGTAGAATGAATTGGAAGGCGAAGGAGCAGAGTTTTTATAGTCCTGAACTATGCTCCCTCCATCCTCCATACTAGGTGGAGGATGGTGGGGATCCCCTCCAGCTCTCTGGGGCCTCCTGGGTCTGCACTTCATTCCCTGGTTTATTTGTGAGATCTTAATAAATAATAAGGAGTGATGTTCTGGGAGGATATCACGACACTTGCTATAATAATACGCAGTACCTATATACTCCATTCATAGTTCATTCCCATATAGCAGTGGCGACTTGTCTTGTGAATTTTGACTCCCATGTTACCGCGCCGTGTTGTCGATAAAATAGAAACTCTGTAAGTCCTTGTCACATGGGTTTATTATTCTATTGGACATAACCACAGAAATGTTGGCTGTTCATTTATTGTTTCTTTCATGTGCAATAATTCAAATAGCTATTTTTGATGGTTTCCACAAATTTTGGCCCCCCAAAACACGAATTAGGCTCTTTTTTTTGCAAATTATCCCTGATTATAGATATACTATTTAGATGTCTTGATTCACCTATTTACTATTTATACTACTTCTACTGTTATTATACAAATTTATTGTAATTTCAGACAATTTCCCTGGTTTTTGACTCACAAGAAATGAATTTTGGGAGCTGAAATTTTCTAGGACCTTGGTTTTCCTCTCTTTGGTCAAAATCGTCTTCATATTCTGTCTCCTCGTCCCAAAAAACAGAATATTTTTCCATGTTTTTAGGAGCGAGAAGACCAAATATGAACAAACAAAATATGAAGTCGATTTTGACCGAAGGGTAGAAAATTGAGGTTCTAACGAAGTTTCAGCCTTAAATTTACGTTAATTTTGGTCTAAAATCGTTGTTCTTCCTCACACAGTTTGGATCCCCATTTGGGAAGACATTTGCGACCTAGCTGTGCTCCAAAGCTCGGCAGCTCGATCGGCATACACCGAGGGGTGTTATGGGAGAAAATTGGGTGTAAAAATGGGGGTTTTCGAGGGATTTTTGAGGTTTTAGTGAACATGAGCTTGTGAGGTACCGTTTTCCATGTTTTTTAGGGCGGGAAGAAGGAACATTAAGTTGATTTTGACCGAAGAGTGAAGAATTGAGGTTGTAACGAAGGTTCAGCTCCCAAAATTCATTTTTTATTATTAAAAAACCTAGGAAATCGTCTGAAATCACCATCAATTTGTATAATAACTCTAGAACTAGTATCAGAAGGTGAATCAAGACAATGAAATGGTACTATCAATGATCAAAGATAATTTTAAAAAAAATTAGGAGCCTTGGGCCGGGGGGGGAGGGGGGACATACTTTTCTGTGGTTATGTCCAATAGAATGATAAACCCATGTGAGAAGGACTTTGCAACGTTTTTGTGATCTTCGCACCTTGAACCGCAAAAGAAAACATTTTGAGGGGGTGTTCCAAAAATTGTTTGCTGAGCGAATACATAGGTACATTATTCACTGGATAATAAACCAAAAAAGAAGAAAAAAACACTCCAACCTCCTTACATGCCAGTCCACAAGCTGTTTTCAATATGATCTACTATGATCAATGTCAATATGATCAATATGATCTAGTCAATATGAGCTACTCTCATCTCGATGCTCAACTAGTTCTTGCAAAGTTCTCAATGCCGTGAAAATCATTGCAAATTGTGATCATCGACCTGTAATTATCGAGCCCATCATGCTCCTACGCCTAGTAATCGTACGCCGGTTAGCAAAACACCTCGGCTTTCCAAGCGACTTTAGTAGGTCACTATACGGGGGCGATCCGAGATAATATTCAAATCTCCACGAAGGTTGTCTTGGGCGAAGTTTTCCTCAAGGTGGAGTCCTCCTTAAATATCGATCTTTTCAACCTTGTCCGGGTTGAACTTTGTATATCCACATCCACTAATTAAGAAAACTGTAGGTAGGTAGGTTTTAAATGCTAATTTTTGTGACAACCCGTTTTGTACTCTCACCTCCTGAAAAGGATGTCATGGTGGGCTATGCGTTTGAGTTGAAGAACGAGATTTTATGAATTTTCCACAACGTAGCTTAAAGATGGGTGAATTGTTTTATCCTGTTTTAGACCTGCAGAAGGCTGCTTGGTTCTTTTCTCCATTCCTCAGTGTGGCTCAAAACCCCACACGTTCTTGTGGTAGTAGGCTACCTGCTGGATTTTCAAAGTTCAAAACCCTGGTTTTACCGAACAAGCCACTATGGTGGTTGCCTATAAATAGTTATATTCCATACTTTTTTGTGTCAATGACTGAAATCATAAAAATCGAGTACCTACTTACCTACCTACCTAGGATTCACTATGTACAGTAATAATTACATCATATTATACAAATGGAATTTTAATCTAGATTATAACGGATTAGCTTGTATGATCCTCAATTTTAAAAAAATTCATGGTTGGCTGGTATGGATGGACCATCTTTTTGTTTGAGAATAATATTTGTAGAGATTGTTTTTAACTTTTTATTTTCTGTAGGTACATGTTTCGACCCACGACGGGGTCTTCTTCAGCCTAATATTGCGGGTTGTTGTCCATACCTACTGAGTTCTTCAAATCTGAAAATCTGAAAATCTTCATATTGAAGACATGGAAATTACCGTTCAACAGAACTATTTGTTAATAATAATAATAATAATTATTATTATTATATTAATATTAATAACCCCCACCTGTGGAGACCAACGAAATAATAATAATAATAATAACAACAACAATAATAATAATAAACTCTTTCATTGTGTTAAATATGGTTGTCCATTAATACACAAGGAATTACAAAATAAATTTATATAAAATATCAATGGCAATGTTGGGAACAGACGGTTACATACTAGGTACCTAATTATTTTCAATACCTACGCGATAGGTATTTTAGAGAATTTATAAAAATATAGTACTTAATATTTACTTGAGTGTGGCATATTGTAAAAATAGATATTATGAACGTTGTGTGCACATGTCGAGTACACAATATTATTGTAATGAGCAAGCAGTGTGCACACACTAGAAACCCCAACCTGCTTCGGCGGGAAATGACCTCGGGGAGCAGTTGGCAGCACTGGCAAAGCCGCCAGGTTGGCCATTTCTTCAGTTCTAGCAGTTCTATGTCACTACTCGACAGGTGAGAACCGTTGCTCGGGTACGGGAACCCAACAGTACCTATCTCCAGAAATGGGATTTCCTCGGTTAATTCTGTTGTTTTCTTTGAAGTGATCAATTTTCTGCTAAAATAGACTCGGACGAATGATTTGTCCGTTTGTGTGTGATCTCGTGTGTGGCTCAATTTTTGGATGTATACATGGAAATACTAAAACCAGGTGAGTCCCAGCTTGTTTGTGAACGTCGTTGATGCTTATCCGCATTTACATCAAGTATCCGTTTGCCTGAACAATGAATTTCTCGAGTTTCTTTTCCTGAAGTTTTATCCTGCTGAAAGCCCTGTACTGTTCCTTTGTCGAGTATTCAAGGTACCTACCCATCTCGAACTTGGTAACTAACCTTGAATCATCTTCCTGCTTGACACTCACTTTTTGTATCAATTGAATCTCGATACAGCTTAGTTTGTTATTAGTGGTAGCAAGTCAGTCACCTTACTAGTTGCTGACAGGTTACCCTTCATCGGTATAATCCAGAAGAAAGGGACAGTTTTGACGTGATGGCTCCCGATAACTCACTCTTATGGTCGTATCGTTTCCGACAATTTATTTTACTTATATCTGTTTTCGACATCATCAAGGAGTTATGCTAGGTAATCGTCGAAATGATTATCGGTAAATTGCGGATTCAACGTAACTTTTAAAGACGAATCAGCTGGAGTGCTGATGCTGTGCTTTCTCTAGTCGTTTAGTAACGTGAAACAGAAAGTGCGCATCTTCGGTTTTTTTTATATCTCGTTACAGAAGCGGAAATATCAACCAAATAACGTCGTTACATATCTCGACCCGATACTGAAGTTTGCTGATATTCGTTATGCAACTACAACTTAAAGGGCCCTAGACATAACTCATAAGAAGGTGTGTAGTAGGTACCTAGGAAGTGTATGACCACTAGACAAAAATTAGGGTTCATACTATGAAGATACCCTTCATAGGGCGCTGTATTCTAGGGCTGCTTTCATGATCAGACTGAAGGCTTACCATGTTGAGTTGAAAAATGTGTAATTCGATTAAAATAGCAACGATTGGGGTACGTATATAACATTATAGGTACCTATCATGCTAATGCACACATTATAGAATCGTATGCTTTAGTACCCCACCCCCCTCCCGTTACCTGCCTAATTTTTAGAAGTTTACATGCCAGAAGAACGTGTCATCAACCCCAATTTTGGTATTTTCATATTCTTGCTTCATTTCTTTCTTGACAGCAACCAACCCCGTTCATCCAGATTTTTCTGATATACTCATATAGGATGAATTATTACCTACGTGCAGCCAAGAAGCTACTCAAGTGTCAAACCAATAAAACAATCAACAGATTTGTGGAAGGGGTAATGCGAGCCTACGGAGAATAGGGTTGCCTTTACCCATGTTAGCTGTATTCTACCAAATTCGTGATTACTACTCTTAATCGCTGTGTGAATTGTTATTGTGCAGCTCCTAAGTACTACTCCAGAATATCCTCAAGGTGTTTTTATTGCTTAATTAATTACTATTCATCATGAATGAGCAACTGTACATTTTAGTTTTTTCCCCTTCATTGCGTACGAAACTTCATTGCCAAACCAAGTTTCCTCGAAAATTGTCAAACCTGTTTATTTATATCCACCACGTAGGTACCCAAATTCAAGGTCGGTTGGGGTATTAAGTAGTGCGTACCTAGGCATTGTTACCAGGGCCCAAACTACAGTGCGGGTTATCGAACTTCAATCTGGTCAATTTTGCGGACGAATAGCTTTTACGATCCAACCATTAAACTGATCATTGGTCGTCCTTATTTCTGTTGTCACTGTTTCATGACGTTTTTCGGTTCTTCTGCTTCCAGTTGTGATGAAAGTTATGGCTGCATCTATAAGCGAAATATGGCAGAGTACGAAAACAGCAAGAGATGCAGCGTTGATGGGCAACTATGAATTTTCTAGTGTTCAGTACATGACCGCACTTACAGAAATCCAAAAGCTCCTCAGGTCGATTGCTGACGAAAGCCGTCAGACCAAATGGAGACAGGTTAGAGTGTCGTTTCTACATAGTTTTATTGGTAGTTCTTTACTGTTTTGTACTTTGTATGGTAGTACTGTACTTTAGTTTTACTGTACGAAGTTTTACTATGTATGGTAGTATTGGTACTGTTTTACGTAAGATACCATTCGATATCACTTTTCTATGTAGGTAAGTATCCATGTTGTCACTGCCTTACCTCTTTAAAGAGCCCGCGCATTATGGTCTCAGTGCCCAAAGGGTTCATGCGCATAGTTTAAGGAAAGTGAAAAAGAGCCCAAGCGTTAGGTAGGTACGTACCTAGTATACCTGCTCAAAATGGTCAGAAACCTGTAGTTTAGTGCATCTTCCTTCTCTGAAATGATGACAGTCTTTCTCAACTCGCTGGGATAGTTGTGATCGAATTTGTTTCATCGTTTAGACTTTACCTCCCCGAGTTGCAGCTCAAGTCGATCAATAATTTTCAAAATTCTGTTGACTGTGTATAATGAGACTCCCTGCGTACGTAGATACCTCTCATTTTTTTTAAATCTCGTATTGCAATCAGTCTACTTTTCCAAGCGAATTTAGAAAAATTCGAACATTTCGTTCTCACTTATTTGGTTTGGTAAACCAGTGGTTGATTACGTGTTGGCTGCCGTTCGTGTTGCTTCGAAATCTTATCAGATTATCCTTTCAAGATTCACGATTGCCATATAGTTTGCAATTCCTCTAACTTCACGTTTCACGATTACCTCACTCAGGTTTGAGTCATATGATTCACCACGGAAGACAATTTTTTTTTAAATTAGCCTCAAGTGCCAAGGAAGTCAACGATCGGTTATCTTGAGGTGGCTCTACCCAAAAGGATTAATATGAATGTGTTCCTCCTTATATCCTATTCCTTCTGTGTTGATAACCGCGTCCATTAGAAGGTTAACTGTGGCATTAGCGTGACCTTCAGATAACTAGTGGTAATTATGATAGCCCTTATGAAAATAACTGTTCACACATTCAGTGTTTATAGTTTTAGCGAATTTTCAAAGAAAATGAAGCTATTGCAATGGCTTCGAAATTTAAATAATATAAATTTTTGGAAATTTTCTTCATAGAAATCCGTTTCAGACCATTCTAAAACGATTCCTGAAATTTAACACTTTTTTATATGTATATATATATTTATATATATATGTGTCACTCCAGACGATAACTCTCGATAGAATTGAGATAAACAGCTCAAATTTGCACAAAAAATCTATCTTGGCAATCGAAAGGCTAAGTTCGAAGATGGGCGAAATTGGCCTACTCTAAGGAGGGTTTTGGCGCATTTAAAGTGCGCAAAAATTACCCAAAAATCCCCAAAATGTTATTTTCCAACAAGTGACCCCTCATTTTAAAGGTTTTTGCACGCTGAACACGATGGTGGAATCGGATTTTAGATATCTTGATCCGTTCTCAAATTAGAGCATTTAAAGTGCGCAAAAATTACCCAAAAATCCCCAAAATGTTATTTTCTAACAAGTGACCCATAATTTTAAAGGTTTTTGCACGCTGAACACGATGGTGAAATCGGATTTTAGATATCTAAATCCGTTCTTAAATTAGAGCATTTAAAGTGCGCAAAAATTACCCAAAACTAGGATAATCTTTAAACTCCGTATCCGTACAGGCAACTTTCGATTCCAATAATTCTCAAGCAGTTTCAGGTCCACTCAATGTTGAATACTAGAATAGAACAATATTTCAACGTAGCACCCACATGTTCTTCCAAGTGATCCCCTTCCAGAAACCACATCCTTCCTTCATAGTTTATTTCAAGATTGAGCCTGCATGAAAAACAACCTGCACTTGAAGCACTCATGATTTTCTATAACAACTCCTTTACCTACTGCACTCTCTTGAGTAGGTAAGTCAAAAGTCCTAACTACCCTATCCTACCTAATATGAACCCACAGCGATCAAATAAATAAGCACTTAGTACAATTACGTAATAAACAAACGGTAGAATCAGGATGGACAAAACGTACAAATTAAAATAAATACGAAGAGAATATACATAGAAAACCAAATTTTAGACCGAAGTTTTCCTTTATTCAAAACCATAGCCATTAATTCGAATATTTCTTTGAAAATTCGCTCATTAAGTCATGCTGCATGACTGGTTTTTTTTTTTAAATATTGGTTGAGTTGTGATGATCTATTATCATCATGTCATTTTATCCAAATATATTTCGAGGCAGTTATAGTTTTTTCTGTTTCCGTAGACACTTCAGAGTAGTCTGTGATAGGGTGTATTTCGGCTGAAAGGTGTAACGGAAATTCGCCTAGTTTTTCTAGTAGACAGCTCCTGCTAGATTCTACTACGCTACTGAATAGTCCCAACTCTGCTTGTCTGTCAATATTTATATGACACAGCACCTAATATGACAAATTGTAAAGGAGGGTAACTGATCCCCTAATCCTAACCTTTTTAATACATAATATTGTGGAAATATTGATGCGGATAAGCACCTACCTGTATTCTATATATACATTTCAATCTTGATAGGTGTAGTAGACATCTTCAAAGTGCTACATCTTTAAATTTATCTAGAAGCGTTCAGAATGTCCTAAACCAGCGAGTTATACAATAATTTTATTGTGTCGGGGGTTACTATAAATTTGTTTTTTTCTAAGTCCTTTTAGATGTCTTAATGTTGAATGTTTACAACGAGGATTTCGTTCATAGTCGTAAATTATATCATGCATGTATTTTGTGGTACAGTTCTGGCTCATGTTGGTGAACCCTTCCTGCTTTGTCGCCTACTTCCTCCGCGTGCTTTGTTAAGGGCATCAAAGCGTTCGAGGCATGGTTATTCAATAGGTTCATTGGTCTTCACGGGCCATTTCTTTTGTGATCGACGGTTGTCTACTTTACTTTTTTCTTTCCTGTCCCCCTCTCCTATACTTACTTGCTTTTGTGACCGACATCCTCTGTTTTTCCTTTCGCAGGTCCTATCGCAAATCGGCCAAGAACACGAAAAACTTCAAGACTGCATTAGAACCCTGCAAATGTTTAGGCACGGCGACCACAACAACAGGCCTCTCGGTGAGAAAACTTTGTCTTTCTCCGTGATTTTTCTTTGTTACCAAGAAAGAAAAATCCCTTTCTCTCGTTTATATCATTAGGCTGACTTACCAAAAAAGGCTGGCATTCAAGTAAATGAAAACTAGGACTTGGTGGAGAGGGGATGCGCGCGAGCGGCTTAACAGCCTTGGCGTGCCCTTATTTAGCACTAAGTCGCCGCTTGTTTCCATCCTTGCCGCGATGGTTCGCCTTCTATCTCCACAAACGACCTGATAACTTTTTTTCAAGTGCCTTCGGCTGGCCGTGGCCACCGCGGGTGAGAGTTCCGACGATTTCTGCTAAGGGCGGAACCAGCTCCGTTCATGCTCGATTACTGTTTTTGTTGAAAGAATAGTGGACTGATATCGGCCGCGATGTACCTAGCTTATTTTCCTTCCGTTGTAATCTTTTCTGATACAGTCATCCTTTAACATTGTAATGACTCTACTCAAAACGAAATTAATCAGTTCCCCTCTTTTGTTCTGGGTTCGTATTTAATTCACTTCGCTGTATATCAAGACGAGGAAAGTAACGACGACGAGTTTTAACTAGTGTCGCCTGTCAAACAAAACCGTGCATCAGTATTGTTAGGTTTGTTGGTAGGTTGTACAATAAAATACTATGAAAAATTATAATTTTTCTTTAGTATAGTTATGGGCGTTTTACGGATGTATTCCGTATGAAATGAGAATGGTCGTCAAGTCTCCGTATCGCAATACGGTACCGCTGATCCACGATTATGTTGTCAGTACGACAAGGGAAGATGGATAGGAAGACGACTGAGAGTCACTTCAAACAGAAATTTTCTTACATCTCAGGCCAGTTGTCTCACTTTGATCGCGTAGTACAATCCAATGGGGAATACCCTGGTATTTGTTGTATTTTGTTATTTGACCGTAGACACTGAGATGAGTTGGTACATGTTTCTCATTTGGACAGGACGTTGATTTTGGTTTATTATTTTCACTAATAAACCTCTGGAATCGAGCATGAAGCAAAAAAATTTAACCCCCCCTCAAAATTTGATGGTTTCCGTTTCAAGGTAGGTATGTAGAATCCGAAAATGGAATAAAAAATGTCTGTACGTACGACATACACTTTGCGCCGTACTTCGCAGTTTTCTCAGTTACCATGAACCAAAATTAATGAAATTTGGTTTTTAGGTCTTATTTGGGGTCTAGTTGGTCCTCGAAGCTCAGCGTTACTGTCAGTCGTCTCTAAGGGGTGAAAAATAGGGGTTGAGATTTTCAGAAAGCCGTAGCTGGAAAACTTTCAATAGAAGGCTACGGTTTTTTTCGTTGTTAAACTGATCTTGAACTAAAGAATTTTTTGAGACCACCGGGAGCATTGTACGTCCAACCGTTCGTTTGCACCGAAAAGCTTCGTCAACATGATCGTGAATCAAGCGGTACAAATCCGGCCCAGATATTGTTGCTAGGGATCACCTGATAATCACAGATGGCTGTATGACGTCGAGTTGGTTGTTCTGTGATATTATTTGGTTTGAAAAATGATGGCTCTTTTCGATTGCGTTGATAGGTACTTTTGCAACTAGAACAAACGTTGTGCTTCATGAATAATAACAAAATAATTATTAATGATTGAATTGCTGAATCCCCCGCATTTTTATCAAACTGTAATTCCCGGGCCGGCTCCATTACTCGATTTAGGGCTTTCCTGGGGGAAGCACGAGGGTAGGTATTGACCACAGAAAACAGTAAAGGGTCATATATACAGGTAAATTATTGCACAACGGTTCATTATTTACCTTATTCCTGGGGAGGAGCTCGAGAGTATTGAACACAGAAAACAGTGATCTACGCAGAAGGGGCATCTATACAGGTAAATAATAAACCGTTGTGTAATAATTTGCAAAGTTTGATGACGTCATTGCCGCCTTTCTATGGATACAACTTGTTTTATATAATCCACGACGTTGAGTTGAAAATTTCCTTGTTGGCCCACCCTGAGTGCTGGCCGAGAAGTTGCTGTGTCTGTTCTGCTATGCTGTAGGATGGGTGAAGAAGTAGCGGCAATGACGTCATTGCCACTTGCCACATAATCTTTGAAACTAAACAAATATATGCTATTCCGGCAAACCGATTCGATTTTTATAGTCAGCAAACAATACAAAAAGCAAATTTGCAATTTTGAAAAAAATAGTTCCAAAACCATGGGTATTCCCCATTGAATGATGCAAATCAAGTAGGTACATCCTTAATCCTAGAGCATGGATAATAATAATATCGAAACCTCCGGATATTTGCAGGTTATGCTTGAAGGGGGTGGGCTTGGAATAGGTCATATCCGGTTGATATGATCGTTTTCGGTAAATCTTGTCTATTCCTCACATATGAACAGGTTTTAGATTATTGAGATATTATTAAGGGAACCAGAGACTCTGCGTTTATTTTGATCCATTTTCTTCTAGGTCCTCTCGCTAGCAGGAGCCCACTGCCATTCGAAGAGCCAACGCGGGATCCGATCACTTGGCTGGGTACACCCAAAGACCCCGACGTGTGGGCGCCACCTCCGTCCAGAGATCCCGACGTCTGGCCAGCACCGACTCCTGTAGACCACAGGTAAGTCCTATCAAATCTAATGAAAAATAGGCACTTGCCTACCGTTGGCAAGATTGTGATTGACGAATTTGTTACTTATGCTATGTAGGTACTAAGTGCATCACGTCAGGGGCCATGTTTCCTTAAGCGACAAGTTACAAGTCAGTTATTAGTAGAAAACATGATGAATTGTGTTTCACGAAGCTACAATCTACAAGTTACAGGTGTTGCTCCATCTACAAGCTCTACAAGCTCCAGTTCTGCAATGGGAATTTTTGTCAGTTTAAAAAAAAAATTCCGAACTTTGGAAAAATTGTAGTTTGAAGCCCGTTTTCAAAAATAAGCGTTACCTACTTTTTAAATTAGGGTAATTAAAATTAAAAATGCGGCAAAAAATGTATCAGGTCTATTGACACATGACAGGCTGTTGGCTGAAGGAGACGGAGTGAAGCCTCGGAGGCGAAGAGTCTCAATGCTGCCAACAACCCAGCATTAGAAAAATGGCAAACCTTTGTTGCACCCTTCAAGAATCTTTGGTGTGACCTTTCCCTCGGTTTGATTTTGAAGATGTGTTTTTAAAATGTATGTCTAAATTTGCAGTTCAGATAATCATAACACATACTTGGTGTCTGTAGGCATCCAAAAGTCGTGGGATTTCATTTGTATCAAGTTGGTACAAATATGTTATGAACTGTATTACCTGCCTGCCCGTTTTATTTTCTTCAGTTGGCTCTCGTTTTCGGATATATCCATTAATGGCTTCTTCAAACCGACCTATTCCTCCATTGATGCGATATCATCTTGATTGCCTCAGCCTGGGAGTCTACTGCCAGCACCCGCTGTGCACCTTTAATGAATGGGAATCCATTCATATATCCCAGATATTCCAGTAGACTTATCTAAACCAGATGTTGAGAGTGGATATTAGTGGATGTCGGATTCTGACATCCTTCAAGTATCCGGTTCTTTCATGTCTAATTGGTCGCTCTTAAATTCATCGTACAACTTCGGCATAGATTAAATTATCAAGGATATTACGATTTTCAACGGCTCGGAGATGTTGAGCTTCGGATATAAGCTTTTGTCCGTAACTGACTTTATAAATAACATGCGTGGTAGAGCGCATCAATTTGTGTTGATTAAATTGCTGTCTCATCAGTTTGCCAACAGTCCGATCTATTTGCTTTCAGATTCCATTTCAAAAACTCCCGCATAATACGGTTGCTGTAGTATTTTTCTCGGTTATGCTCAGTGTTTACAGGGAGCAGTGATACTGTGAGTCAACTGATACTTATCTTTGACATCATTGTCTTCCATATCCGACTTTGCTCTTTTTTTGTTACCTGACACTTTGAAAATACATGTACGTCTTGAAAATAAGAGAACGTCTATTTCCACGTTGAATGACGATGATAACGTTTTGTGTTGAAATAGCATATTCCGAAGAAAAGGGATCGAGCATAACAAGTCACCTTTCCTTCGAATCTAATACGAATTTCTATAAATACAAGTAGGTTACCTACAAACGTATATTGTTATTCAGATTAGATTTTTATCGTTTCTTATCTATGGAGTGTAAGTGGGGCAACTCTGCAGGCGTTTAATTCGAGTTCAAGGTCTTTGACTTGGAATCAATAGTCCCCGAAATCATATTGAAGGAGGACGTAAGGAGTTTTGAATCGCGTAGTAAGTTGTATTGATTCAGCCTGCCTCGAGAACTTGACGACGATCTCATATGTTACATAAGTTGTTTAAACGTAGTTTTGGCCTCGGAAATACGTAGAGCAAAATGAAAACCATGAGTAGTACCCTTAGTAGTGGCTGAATGTTTAGTTTAAAAGCATACCTGCATATGTTTGTTAATTTTAATTAACAAAAATCTGTCGGAAAACCATTGAATCGTGGGTATGCTTTTGGTTCGTACATGTACTAACTATTCGTATCACGATTATTCAAATCTATAGAGGCACTATTATTGATGAAATGAACAAGTTTCTATTCTTAAAAGACGGGTGGGTATACATGACAATGTAAAACATTAGAAATCCCATTGTTTAATTACAGTGTGGAGCGTGCTAGTGTTCATTCTTGCCTGGGCTTCCGTGGTCTTGTAGGTTTGCTAACGGGATGTATGATGCTGCAGCGCATTGGAGATTTCTGGTGTTTTACATTATTCATGCTACTTTTACGTATACCTACAGGTACCATCAAAACTGAAATATATTACCTGCATACGTAATATATTTCAGTTTTGGAGGTAAAGAATAGAAGGTAGGTATACGTAAAAGTAACATGATATTGGTCTGAAATACCGTATTTTGTTTATCAATATCGTTTAACATAAAAACGTCGGTTGACATTGGTGATGTGTTTTATGTAGTAGTGACTAGGGGGTGGAGTTATTACGATAAATTGAGAGCTTTCCATCTAGTCGTTAACGATTTTTTGAGATGAAAATTAATTTACAAAGGGAGTCTAAGGCGGTGGGGTCGCCGATTTGGCCCATTTTTTTCTTGGTGATTCTACATCGAAAAATAGTCGACACGTGTCCGAGCTGAGTGGGGCTTCTGAAGGCCGGAATTTTTTTTTTTTTTTTTAGTTTTCATGTCAGCAGCATTTTTTTAGCGACATTTTCTGTTGTAACCCAAAATTCGGCCTGATCCCAAGAAGCAAATCGTATCCATTAATGACAACTATGATACTTCGTGTTGATATTCATCTAGTATGATAATGGATCATATTTATGAAATATATTTATTGCAATTTTATATTATTCATTTGAATGATTTTATAGTAATGATTCAGGTTGACTTGAAACTTGATTGTTCTCAAAAATCAAAATGTGTACCAAGAAGTTCGATTGTTGATCTCATCTTTCTTATTTTACCATTTAAATTTGTTATCTTCGTCGTGTTTCAGAACGACCACGAACAAGAGAGGTCCCTTGAAAAAGCCTGAGCCCTCGCGTCCGGGCGCCAAAAATGCTAAAACAAACACTCTGTCAAGGCGTGACGCGAAAACCGCCAGCAAGAGGACCGACGATAGATCTCGCCCGCCCTCCAAAAAGGAAGCCAACGGAAACGCAAGCCAGGTACGTTTATTAAAAAGTGGGTATTTTGGTTGGAGGTCAGAGAGATCTGGCACCAAATTATCTAACCAAAACCAAAATTATCAAACACCGGATAAGACTAAAGAATTGTTTTTATTGTTTGAACCCTAGAACGAAAAAGGCGATAAAGAGAAGGATAATAAAGAAGTTGATGGGCCAGTTGCTGAGGAGAAGAGATTTGACCCGATGAATAGTTACGATCATGAACTGGTGGAAATACTGGGTACGTGGCATATAATTTTCTGACGAATGCTCTTTGCCAAAAATTTGACGTATTTGATGTAATAATTATCCATAGTGACGCGTTTCGAATTTCAAATTTTCTTTGTACTTTATTCTTCATAGAACGCGACATTGTCCAGAAAAACCCTAATATCCGATGGGAAGACATTGCTGATTTACACGAAGCTAAGCGACTTCTTGAAGAAGCTGTTGTTCTGCCTATGTGGATGCCGGATTTTTTTAAGGTTGGTTGTTTTTTATTCGAGAGGAAACAGTAACCGTGGGATTATTAGAGTGCCCATGCAGACTTCCGAGTGGAGATTGGTGGTAGAGAAAGGAACCATGAGTACAAATGATGGACCGCGCATGCGTCAGGAAATGAATTTGTAATGCAGATCTTTAGTATTACAAATGGAATTGAGCAACTCGGTTAAGGAGGTGTCAACAAAGCGTTCAGCTTAGAGCAAAGGGCGGTTGGTGATTGGTTGGTGTTGTCGGGAAGTGCCATTCTATTCGTGTTCACCGTCACTACGGTTAGCATCTGCTGCGTTCGCTCTAGATGCTGTTACTCATTCGGAATGAATCAGATGGGCTGCACGAACTCAATTCAAACAAATGCTGATGGTTTATGGTCGACTGATTAGTGATGGGGAACTATCGATAGTTCCGATAGTATCCTCCCTGACTAGATACTGTCGAAATAGTTTCTGCCTCACCATTCCCTAGTAGCTACAATTTGGAGACAGTATAGTGTCATATCACCTCAATCTTTGTTTTGTCGCGTCTCATTCTTCATTGTCCTAATATTTTTACCCATTCGTATCTATTTTCAGAATTGCTTCAACAAAAATTGTAGTATAATTTTATTGAGTTACCAGATAGGTAATCTGAAAGTTCTTGAAATGATTCCTATCGTTTAATCTGTGAAATACGTGTTAGCTTGTCCTTTTCCAAGGATTTGTACCTACCTCAGGAATTTTCTGAGTACTTTTTCAAAAGTGAATAATTTGTATTTGTATATTTTTTAAAATTTGGACCCTTTGCCCAGCTAAGTGGGTTTTGAAGAGTAATATAGGAGTATTACCTAGCATTTTTTCCTCTTTATTTAATTTTTACTCTAGGTCATTTTAATTTTTTTTAATTGGTTCTGGAAATTCTGAATTTGATTTGAAAAGTTTTGTCAGATTCTGTTCCCTTCTGATTTTTTTAATGATGTTTAGTCTGTTTTGATAGTGATAGTATCGATTTCGTTAGTATCGATTAATGTGGAAAGTACCACATCAATTCCGTAATGGTTTTTCTAATCCTGTTGACAGATGAGAGGTTATTGGTGGTTGATTTTTGGACTTTGGAGAATGTTGTCAAGCCTTTAAATTATACTCGGATCGCATTAGCTTAATGAGGAGTACCTATGCTTTTTTTCCATCATTTATAAGTACAGGTTGAGATGAGTTAGTACCTATTTTGGATTTGTACAGACGTAGCTATTTTATTAAAAATTCTTAAAGATTTGATTAGAGCCCTAATGGAGGCGGCCACTGGTGGATACTCAACATATATTCCATGACTTGGTTGAGGCAGGTGTGTCGATGTGCTTGTGTCCACAATATTGGTTCAAGTTCCTTTTTAAGTATGGCTACTTTTGGATCGCTGTAAAAAGTGGATATATTATCAGTTAAAGGTGCGTAGTTTAAAAAGAAGTTTAATGAAGAAAAGGTCGTTAAAACAAGCTGAAATTCACGTTTTGGGCAACAGCAAACTGTGACGTGTTTACTGTGTGTAAGGTAACTGCGTGCCAGTTGGTAATTTTGGGAAATAGTAAATATACGTTATTTCTCTCGGCTATTGGAATTTCCTCATCAGTAGCGCAAAGAACAATTTGACGGAAAAATCAGCTAGTTTCAGACCAGTGTGTAGGTCTTCTAGTTATATGATTTGCCTTAGCATTTTGCTTTACCACGTAACCGCTCCAATAATTTATTAACAATGTTACAGGGAATTCGTAGACCATGGAAAGGGGTACTCATGGTCGGGCCACCCGGTACCGGCAAAACTATGCTGGCTAAAGCTGTGGCAACCGAATGCGGTACCACTTTCTTCAACGTTTCGTCATCAACTCTAACCTCAAAGTACCGCGGAGAGTCGGAAAAATTGGTCCGCCTCCTCTTTGAGATGGTTGGTATCTTTTATCTTAATTTGATAAGGAAAGGAAGGTGGTGGGCAAATTTTGAAGAAAATAATCTTGGTACCAAATATGATACTAATGCAACCAGTTCATTGAGATCATATTTAATCACAGTTAAAGTTGATTATCACCTATCTTATTTACTCTTGTGTTTAGGAAAGAATAAATTGTGTGTACTTGGAAATTCTTGTGCTTTTTAATTATGTTTTGAGGTTAACAGATGGCATCCACCCCCCATGGTGGACTTGTGTTTAGTGATACCCAGAACTAAAAATACGAATTGAATAAATGTATAGTTGCACGGTGAAGCAACTCATCCTATAGTTTTCATTTCCATGTATGAATACGCACTCACATTTAAGCCTTGGTGGGGTCGCATTTAATTCTGAAAATATTTTTGGGTTTCACTTGGTCAGTAAAACAGTTGAACACTAATGAATTAATTTCATTTTGATTGTGTTAGTTAATTGAAATTAATTCCAAATTTGAGATACATACCTACCTACTGCATGGCTCTCGAACAGTATACTTCTATTTTCTTCTGGGGTTCCTACAGCGCACTAGAACTTGATACAGCAAACAGGTGGCAGAGCTGTGAGTGTAACTGAGCAATAGCCATATCCTAGCGAGGCCTTTCATTACTTCGGAAGCTTCCTTTTTATATCTCCTCATTCCAGTAGAATTCATCATCAGAGTGATGGTTTCCCTAATCTAATGGCGCGTTTTCATGAGTAAGTCATAATGATGAACATAATATTTTTGGTTTGTCACACACAGGCTAGGTTTTACGCTCCTTCAACGATCTTCATCGATGAAATAGACTCGCTGTGCTCACGGAGAGGGTCGGAGTCGGAGCATGAGGCCTCGCGCAGAGTCAAGTCTGAGCTCCTCGTGCAGATGGATGGAATCAGCTCGAACACCGAAGACGGGCCGGGAAAGGTTGTCATGGTCTTAGCTGCCACTAATTTCCCCTGGGACATCGATGAAGCTTTGAGACGGAGACTCGAAAAGAGAATTTATATTCCCTTGCCCAATAGTAAGTTTGATCCACAATGATTTGTTAGTAAAGAGTTTGCGCAAAATGGAAAAGTTATGAGCCAAGTTACTTCGCAAGTCTCTAATTTTCTGTATGTAGAGTGAGTTGCCCTTCTCCTCAGTCAACCTCGTCGGGTGTTTAATTAAGGTAGTATTGGGACATATTCTTTGTCCCAGGCAAATTAGGCCAAAAGAAGCCTGAAAAAATCGCGTAAAGCTGGCATGATTTTAAATCACTTTGGGCGTCTCTAGTAAGAGTACCCTAATATGAGTTTGCGACGGATTCTGAGGTGAGCTAAACTTTCGACTTTCTGGAGCCAAAATATCGGGACGTTTTGGCCCTTTTCCAGTTTTTGGCGTATAACATCTGAAGGGTGCGTCGTACAGAAGCGTTTGCTGTACCAAAATTAAAGAGCATTAAATTCTGCGTCGAATGATTACCTCAAACATAAATGTGGTTCAGCGGTACCTCAAACATAAATTTGGTTCAGCGGTACCTCAAACATTAATTTGGTTCAGCTGTTTGGTCGGAATCGGCAGTCAAAAACACGAAAAATTTTCCATTTTTACTGTAAATTGTGTTATGCTCATTTTCAGACGCCTGTAACTAAAACCGGTTATTCCAATTGAAAAACGTCAACTGAAATTGGGGACCATAAAATGTGTTGAGAGCTCAGAATTGTATGGTCTGCAACTTTAGTTAGCTATGATTGTGACCTTTTTCACTTGGAATAACCGTGTGAAACTGAGCCCTACAAATTCTTCAGTCCAAATGGAAAAATTTCCATTTTTGCCGATTCCGAACAAACTGCTGAACCAATTATTAATATTGTGTACTGTAGTTACTTATCTAGCTATTATAAATTTCTTTTTTCTTAAACTTTTAATGTTTAGGAAAGTCATTCGGCGCAGAATTTACTGCTCTTTACTATGGTAGGAGTAAAATTTTTTTACATGTTGTAAGCCGAAAAATGCCAATATTTTGCGGTTTTTTGGCTTCCAAAAGTTTAGCTCGCCTCAGAAACTGTCGCAAACTCATGTTACTCTTATTTGGGATGATGATGATCAAAGTGGTTCGAAATCATTTCTAGCTTTACATAATTTTTTTTTGTTGGTTAAAGCCTGTTTGGGATATTTCTGTGATATTTGACAAACCTCAGTGGGTATAGATTTATCATAAATGATATAATAAAGATAACGTACCTACCCATAATAAAGGTAAAACGCAAAAAAGCAAGTCCTGGGCGGGAGGGAGATCGGGAATTGAGAGTTCAGTAAGGGGAATGCTGGATTGATCCCTTTTGTACGTCTCCAGGTACGGAAGGGGGCGCAAGCAAGCATTCTCCATATTTTCTCCTATCAGTATTCCTGAACATCACATCAGCTTGCGTTGTCACTTTGAGATACCTACGCTGTAACGAAATGATAGCGCAAACTCTGTTGTTACAAAATGTCCTTTACTATGATCGTACCTACCCTTTTTGGCAAATGTAACAAGTTCGAGTACCACGTGTAGCAGCTGTTACTACGTTGCCTACGTGATCAACTACGTCGTGTTCATCAACTAAACCAGTGTGAACATTGAGTTTATTTTGCTGTTTTTCCTCTGGATATATTCAAGTCTTTGTATTCAACACTCATTTTGTACTCTACCTATAAATTTTCAGTACATGTTTCATTCAATGGTGGCTTTCGTTCATTCAGTTTTTTTGTCAATAGGTGAAGGCCGAGAGGCCCTTTTGAGAATCAATCTCAGAGAGGTGAAAGTTGAGTCTGGCCTCGACATGGGTGACATTGCTGTGAAGCTGAAGGGATATTCAGGAGCTGACATAACCAATGTCTGCAGGTAATTTACTACCCCTGATAATAAAATAACACATGGGTGTGTTAATTCACATTAAGGATGGTTGGCTGTCTGTTTCTCCAGCTGTTTGAATGTTAGGTATTGAGAGTATCCCTTGGGGATCCCCTCACCAGACCTGTCTGTCAACAGATTATTAGTCTAAGGTTTGGTTTATTTTTTCAATAGTGAACCTTTAAAATCGAGCACGAAAACTAATTGTGAACGCCCTCTCAAAATGTGATGGTTTGCGTTTCAAGGTACGTAGAATCCATTCTTTCCACCCGCCATACGCCTTAGGTAATTGGCATTTTCCTCAGTTACCGTGAACCAAAATTAATGAAATTTGGTTTGTAGGTCCCATTTGGGATCTAATTGGCCCTTGAAGTTCGGCAGTATTCGGTCTACGTGTAAACGAAATCCGTCTTGTTGCAAATTCCGTCTACTTTTAAAGCATACAATATGGTGGTTTTTGCCGTACAATGGGTCTTTAGATGTAAAAATTGACAAAACTGAGAAAAAACTCCAGTTTGAATTTTTTGGAAATAGCGTGAAAATGTGAATTGCTGTCTCAAAACTATCCGGTTTACACACACCAAATCGGTGTCGTTTTGTTGAGAATTTAATCTACTTTAAAAGGACCGCAACATGGGTCCTTGGGGTCAAAACTATAAAAACTGAAAGAAAGTCCGAAAATTTACCGAGTTTCGAGTATTTCACAATGATCCTGAGGACTTTGGAGTTGGTTAACTTGGATTTTTCATTACCTCTTCATCAGATACAACATACAACAAAACGTCTGCCAAGTTGGGTGGGCAGTATAGCTTCCTCAGTTATTGTAACATGGACTTATAGAATCAGTTGGTAAAATATCGATTTTTTACAATTTCTGTTGTAGAGCTTCTATTGTTCCGACGGCAATGAAATTCATAGGGGGCCGTCTAAGGGCCTACACGCACAATCCCTGGAAATTCACAGAAATTAGTCTTATAGTTCTGGAGTTTTGCCTGTAACATCAGTCACCTAACCCCCAAACTACCCTCCAATCTCAGCGCATTACGTCTGTTTCTATGGTAGGGTAGTTGTGGGACTAGGATTTCACGTTTGCTCATGCCCATACGAAAATTTCTGTACTTCATCAGTGACTTTAATATGTGACTATCTGTGGCCCATCCCCCACCTGCCCTCAAAACCTCATTGCTTCACGACGGTTTCTTGGGTAGTTGTGGGCTGTAGAGGGATTTCAAGTTGGCGCATGCGCAGACAAAAGTTACAGTACTTTTTTCAATGAATTTGATGTGGGACCATCTGTGCTCCAACCCTACCATCCAAATTTCAACTCACTTCAACTATTTTTTCGTGTAGTCATGGGCGTTACAAGGAATTGGCAAACATTTCGTGTTTGCGATGGGCATCCGAATTGGATGAAATCGACGTGGAACCATCAGAGTACCTACCATTGTGCATCTACCCTCCAACTTTCAGCCCTTTTCGACGATTTCTAGGGTAGTTATGAGCTTTGCAAGGATTTCAAGTTTTTGCGTGCGCAGACGAAAGTTACAGTAATGAATTTGATGTGGGACTATCTGTGGCCAAACGCACCTGCCCTCCGAATTTAAACTCATTACGACCATTATTTCGTATAGTTTTGCCCCGGACAAGGAATTGACCACAGACAGGCCTTGATGTCTGAAACGTAAAATGCGAGTGGAAATTTTCGTTTTGGAGGACATACATTATTTCGAGTCTTGTACAAATACAAAGCTTCCCTATTTTCGGTAGTGAGAGAGCAAAATCGGAACTAGTTACCTACCTCATTAGACGCAAAGTAAAATTTACCATTTCCCTGTACTACGAAGTTATAACCGAAAAGTTTCAAATTGTGTGAATTATACGGTAGGTCTACATAACTCCAGCCCAGATACCATTGCTAGGGAACAGCTGATTATAATCCTGGTATGTTTTTTAAACCTAAAGAAGCCTAGGTATGGTATTTATTGATCTGCTTTATCTGATTCTCAACCGAGTTGAATGTTGTCATTTCAGAGATGCATCCATGATGGCCATGAGAAGAAAAATCCAGGGGTTGAGACCTGAACAAATAAAGCAGCTCGCCAAAGAAGATCTGGACCTCCCCGTGTCTAAGCAGGATTTCATCGAAGCGATTGCCAAATGCAACAAAAGTGTTTCCAAAGAAGATTTGGACAAATACGATAAGTGGATGGCTGAATTCGGCTCATCGTGATGATAAACCTGTTGTTTTTAGTTTTTTACTCCCCCCACAGGTTTGTGTTGTCTATTCGTAGTGATGACTTAGTAACAATAAGGGACCCGTGTGTGCGTCTTAATTTTACTGATGAATATTATTATTGAGAAATTTCACGTAATGGTGAAAAGACTATTAGTCACCTTCGTGGTGTGCTTGCTTCCGTAGATATACACTAGGGAATATTCACAATTTCAACGGACCACATTTTTGTGCGATCCAGTTTGATTACATATCGTAATGTAACCAAGTTCTTTAACTTATCTACTTTCATTCGCAGTATAAATAAGCTAATAAGCAACTGTAAATCACATAATTCGAACGAAGGGCCGTTTTGGCTCGAAACCTTTAGCTTTTCTACAGTTGAGTACGTTTGAAACCATTTTGGTTCGTTGGTATAATAGGTAGGTATTACATTTTTTTTTTTAAATTATGGCTTATAATACGTGGTACAGTGATTGAGGTAAGCCCATAAATAAAAAGGTTTTGAATACATACCTATTGCTAGTACGGAATTGAATTTCATTATTAAGATTTTACTTGGTTGGCTTGATTTGTTTTTGTAATTGAAGTGTCCTTGACTAGGTAAGAAAATTAATCAAAATGTGCAAATATAAAAAAACTATAAAATTGACTGTGATTAAAAGCATTAATAATTTTATTATGTGCGCTTTCTGGATGCTGAGCGACACTCAAATGTCGATTGTACCAAAACTTCAATCAAATACGTAGGAACGATTTCTTTCTGAGCAATAGGTACATACGTCTGACTGACGACTTGTGACTAAATTCACAATTGGTATATTACAACCACAAGAACTGATCCCAGCAGGTCCATTTCCACAACCCGTGGGTTGGAATGCCTGGACCTAACACATAGAGAGGGCCCATGTGAATGGTGGAATGGTGGGAGGGGGGGGGGGGGGGTTCATGTCACGTCGTCAGATTGAGAAACTTCAGTAATTCGATTATATCCAGAGTCGTTGCACAAAGCTTTTTGACTCAATTGTAAACACCGCAGGGTACTCGCGTGGCACAGAACCCAACGTCAACGTTTCAAGGTCCATCCAGATGACCAGGATAAAGAAAAAAATCTGTGCACCAACCCGCACTCGCCCTCCGGAATTTAGCTCCTTTGGATTGTTCTTTCGATGAGTTATGGTGTTTAGAGGGAATTGAGTAGTATAGGTATACTGAGTGTGTCTTGGGAGAACGTTTTCCAACTCGCGTCACATCAAACAGTGAATTTTCTTTAAACATTATTTGAAAGTAATTACTATGCTGACTGGAGGGGCCAATTACTACGTCCATTTTGGGCGAGGCTAGCCGACAGTTTTGACCACAAGCAACAATCGGTGACAAGCTCGCCCGGAAAGTCCGGTTTGCCTGAACTAAGGGGGTACCTAACCGATGCTGGATTTTTGGGGATTGTTTATATTGACGTTTTCCTTTTCTTACATTTCGCTGTTGCTGTCCAAGACTTCAATCTATGGGATTGCATTAAAAAAATAACTGGTTAATTGCGTGTTGGGAGGTCTCATGGTAAAAAAACGAGAGATTATGAAGAAAAAAATCCTTGTGTTGAAACAGCATTTAAAATGGAATCATTCAAAAAGGGGCGTTGAGTTGCGACGTCATCACTGGAGGAGGCTGTAGCTCTAGCCAATAAACTCACTAAGAACTTAGCGTGTAATCATCCGCCCTCCTTAATTTTCAAATTCTTTTTGGTTTACAGTAAAATCGTGGTTGTTTTAATAAATAGCCTTAATTTTCACGTTTCTTTATCAATTTAATTTCTATTAAAAAAATGTCAAATGCTCGCAAAAAGCCCATTGATATTGAAAAACGGTTTTACGAGGACGATGCAGACTGAGGCTTCCGAGTCGAGCAAAAAGTATTTCATAGTGTTTTGTCGCTTTCCCCATGATTGCTTAATTGGGCGATTTTCGTAAAGGGAGTAAGCACAAAGCACCTCAGTCTGTGAGGTGCTTACTTAGGTTGATTTTATTTCTACGATAAGTTTAGCCTATGACAATATGCAAATAACGGGTCAGGCTGTCTGTTGTCTCGTTTTGCGAAAACCTAATTCACGCTGACGTTTGAACGTAGATATTTGTGTTTATTACACTATTTTTGATATGTTGATATCCCCTCCCCTTGATGGTATAGGACTTGTGGCATAATCGAGAGAGCAATCTAACAGCACCGTTAAGTCTATTCTGGAAAATATGGTGGAAACAGCTACACCTACTCATTGCATAGGACCTTCCAATTGTCCTGCAGTTTTTCAAAAGGAAGGAAGAAAATTGGCTCCATGAACGTAAAGAACAAACGTAAGAGCACAGTTGGGGGTTTGACGACAGCCGGAAACCTACTAATCTTACTGTTGCAATCTGCGCGTTGTTCGAGCTCTCAACAATGGGGTTTTCTGCACAGCTTTCCAATGCCAAAAAGATTGCGACCAACTAAATGCGTCAAATTCGTACAAATATCGGTCCTGCTTGCCATCCCTTACTTTCTAGATTGTCTTATCATGTGATTCAATAAATTACGCTTCATTTACAATCTCCATGTTGATTTGTGGGCGATAAAACATTTCAGATTATTGATAAAAACTGTGATGAACGTAGGACAAGGCAAATCTGATCAACGAGTATCCACTCTACAAGCGGATACATAGGAACCCGCCAAAAGCATCGCTGGTTACCACATCTGGTTGTAGTAAACAACTAACTAACGATGATTTGTAATTGAAAAATCATTAAGTAAATGTAACCGCAGGAAAATGAGTCAGTTTTTGTCGTACAGAAATCCACTCATTGGAAAGCTCTCCATTTATACAAAAATGTCATGGTGACTAGACCGCTATAAAAGCAAAGAAACTATGTCAAAGCCAGCTGTGTCGTTCCTCACAGAATTTCAAACCGAACTCCAGCCATAAAACATTATCCATGTCATAACACCTTGTCATAAGTGGCGTTGTCTGTCTTCCGGTTGCTATTTTCGTTTTTCTCGCTATCAATATTGTGTCCATGTAGTACGCTTTGCAGAAAGGGGGAAAAAAATTAAAACGATGTCTGCTGTCTATGCATTCTCTGCAGAATAATAATAGCAGTCAAAAATATCCTCTCAAGTCGATTCAGTGAAATTAGAGTCTATGCCAACTAGCTCCACAGTGAATTACAAAACAATATGGACTCCACAGAATCCTAAACAACATAAGGAAACGATTTTGTGTATGAATCCAATCAGAGTTACCCACTCTACCAAAAAACACCTCGAGACGAGAAGCCTCCATTCATTTTACAGATTCGCTAAACCGAAGACTTTTTATTTTTTTAAAAATGACAACAGTTCGAAAAACACCAAATTGGTCACCCACTTTGATCAAAGCGGTAGATGAGGATGATAGAGAGATCCCCCCCCCCCCACCCATCACAACGGTAGGTTGACCTCCATGGACCCAACCTTCCATCGTGAAAACAGCGCTCTGGCCCCTCCGTGGCGGTAAATGAAGGCTTGTGTGCCAACTAACTCCTGTCTCCCCTAACTCACTTGCCAGAAATGTCGCGAAAAATCGGCGTTAGGCGGCGGTTTACTCCGCAGTTTAAAGTATTGTCCAGTTCTTGCCAATAAGTCAGCCATTATAGACAGTGAGGGCCGAATGGCCTATCTACAAATAAATGTTTCTTTCTTTCTTTCATTTCGGACACAATGATACAGAAAAAGGCTTCTGAAATCGCCGTGAAATTGTGTCTGAAGGAATCTAAGGCGTCTAACGGATGGTTGGAAACGTTCAGGGAAAGACATAACATTTCGTTCAAATCCCTTAGTTGGAAAAGTGCATCTGTCTCAACGTAGTGAAGGAACTGAAAGAAAAACTGCCTGAGTTTCCCTATCTCTTTTATTAGTGGACACCTCTTAACAGTGGTCGAATTTTTCGGTCCTCACACTATCCATTATTAGGAGGTTTCACTGTATTATTAATGACTGACGACAATTCATTTTGTTATTTTTCATGGCTATTTGATTTTTTTCCAGGTTTTAAGGAAGAAGATGTATTTAGAATTAGCATTGAAGATCTTAACTGTTACTTTTACTCCTACTCTTATTAAAAATAATTTGAAGCGTTATCGAATATAACGTACTTGATAAATTAAAATAAACACAGACCACCAGCGGTAATTTCTAAACATTAGGGCTGTCTTCTCCTGGATTCTACATGAATAACCGAAGATCTATCGTCTTTCAATAAATTAACTGAAAGCTGAACCTCTGTTGTGTACTGAAGTATTAGTTTTACTCTCAATATCAGTACCACTATAAAGTTGATTTATTACGATGGATCATTGTATTCATTACCGATTTTATAATTATTACTGTATTACTTTAGTGAATCAGTTTTTAGTATTGATTTTCGAGTGTTGCAACTGCTGTATCGTTGCATTATCTCGTTTGTGCGGTTCCAACATCCATGTTGGAACGCGATGTGAATTATTTGTGTTCGTCCAATAACTTCGTTTTAACTATCGTTACTTAGTATTCCTACTACTTATTAGTCCGGTTTCCTAGTCATAATTTTGTTCAAGTGAAACTTCCAAGTTATGCAAATTGCCGGTGCTCCCTTATGTTCACTAAACAACCTTGTTCACTGACGAACAAGGTTCTGGACAAAGTGCTTCTTTCCTGTACGGTCAAACAATGAACTGTAGCCGAAGTTATGACTCGTAAATCATCAAAATAAGTAAACCTCTCCTGCGTACAGCATGATCAAACGATCTTACTCAGGAATTCAAAGTCCAATTAAAATATGCAACTCGATGGTTTTATTGTGTCTTTCATGGATCCGGTATAACTGCCCGTTTTTCTTCAGTGTTCCCGTTCTGAGGATGTTTTAGTGAATCACTCTTATAGAGTCCGAATTCTGTGATCGAATTCGCGTTCTACATTTTTCGTGGAATGCGATCAAGAATTACTCATAGTTTATGGTCGTTTGTTTGTACGTTTCTGACATTTCGTCAAGCCATGAATCATTTTAATTTGTGTTGGATTTTGTTATCGAGTTTACTTAGATTTAATGTACTTTTCGGTGGACTGATCAGGGCGCAATGCAGTTTTATGGTTCACTCCGTTCCGCCGTTTTTTTTATATAAGTGCACTTAATGTGAGAAATGCTGTTGTTGAAAATCTGTTCTATCAATGAGATAATGTGTTCATCAGGTGAGTTGTTCTTTATAATTGGAATAAATTCTCACTTTTTTTTCTCGTTCCCTTTGTTATGTACGATTACCTCGTGTGTGTTGCTCTTGGTTTTGTGAGAGAGAATCGATGTGAACGTCGGAGGTAGTCATCGTGTCACGAACGACTTCCATCCTGATTACATTCTATTCTTGGTTTTGTGAGGGAGAATCGAGAAAACTGAAGTTCGATATGATTTGATTTTTGGAAAATATGAAGTTTTACTACAGTTTTTTACTCCTATTATAAGTGTAATATGTTTGTTTTGTTGTTAAATTCGCTTTACTGAATCGTGAACTACGTTAGTGCGACAATAATAGCGAGGGTATCTTTTGAATTCCAATTTTGGGATTTACTCATAATTAATCGTGGGATGGTTCTTCAGTAGTTTCACATTTTGTAAGATTTTTTGTTCTGCTCATAGGCTGAGTACTTACCTATGTAACAATAATAATTATTTCGTATTTATTTCTATATTTATGGTTTTTATCCAATTGTACATACTTAACTTTAGTCGTAGATCTCATCGCGAGTTGAAAAATCAAATTAAAACACTTTTGAAGTAGTTCATTGTTTCATATTGATTTCGCTATTCCTCATCCATTCACGTTCATTCAGGCTTCCTGACATAAGCCTTATTGTTTCTGGTCGTAGTCCCTTCCTGCTTGTCACAGTTACTTCAAGCGAGTTTTCACGTCATTTTGTGATTCTAGCTTCTGACCTTAGAATCAACTACAGACTGTTTTGTTCGTTAGAGAATCTTCTCGGAAAATATGCTGATGCATAAAACGAAACCACCGATATGATGACTGGCGGAATAGATGTGGGGTTCAACCTTTCAGTTGTTCATAAGTCATCCTTCAATGCATAATTTATAGATATGGGCGTTTCATGGAGTAGGTACGCATAGACGAAAGTTGAATGGATTGCTTACACACATATTATGTAGGTATCTACAGGGTAATTGCAAGGAAGAGTTGACAGGTTCATCGTCAAATTAGTGTTCGGAGTGCTTGGATCAGATAACATTTTCGATTTGTTTCGAATAAAATTCTTCTTCCACAGTTAACTCTAGACTGTCTGCACCTATAACAAACCTTAATATTGGTTGGAGAAGCGTGGAACCCAAATTTCACAAAAACTGCGAGCCTATACTAGAAAAAAAATGCAACAAAATAGAACCAAAATTAAAAGAAAACGTTTAATAAATCCGGGAGGTATGGAAGGAACGCAACGGGCTTTTGTTTTTTTACTCTGGCCCTACAAGCCATGTTTGGAATATTACTATGCTTACTGCACCACTTTATACTTAGTTTGAATACATATTACAGTATTAGGTAATTCCAGTTTCTCAAGTTTGGGTGTAGGTATCAATTATATGAGCAAACGCATATTTTTTGCAATCGGTAAGGTCCCGATGCTTCACGGAAGAAATGGAAATAGAAGCTCTTGCAGGGAAGCTGGAGAAGTGGGCACATACCTAAATTTGAATGCCGTTCGCATTAAAATATTTCCCTTCAGAATACTGTTGAACCCAAATTGAGTGGACACTAAATCCGATGCATACATAACCCACGGATCATTAACCAGTTGCGAAACCTTATTAATTTGGATGAAATAGTTATTTCTTCAAGAATAATATCATTCTGTTTCATGAAGAAAACGTTGAAAAGGGAAGAATAAACGAAGGCTGCGTCTCGGGAATCGACAAACTTCCTCTTCCATCCGATTTCCCTGCTCATTATCCTCCAGGGCCCCACTCCAAAAATTATTTACCAACTTGAGGGACTTGGCTGAAAGATACTCCGACCTCCTCTCCAGTCATGGTTGTTTATGTAGAAAGTCTTTCCCTCCCGAAGCCCTTAAAGTTGATTAAAAAAATTGTTCTCGCAAAAGGGCTCTGAATAGGGAGCAAAACAGAACTGAAATGGAGATGAGAGAGAGACCGGTAAGGGATGTAAAAGGGCGCAACCATTTTCTGCCTCCGCTAATGAGAGTGGGCCGTGTCTTTTTTCCATCTTTTGTACGGAGGTTTCCCACCAATCAGAGAACGGCTTTCATTTTTTTCCTGTATTCACAACATTATTATAACGACCACCGAAGAAAAAAAAAACTCAGAAAATGAGAGAGAACGCGAACCGGTGGAATTGAGTTGGATTTGCCGGAGGGAGGAGAACCATTTTGAAAACGAATGCATCATTATAACCGGTCTCATTCATCGCGAATAATACTCCAGTGAATGCCAGGGAATCTCTTTTTAAAAGTTTTCTTTACGGGGCATTCTGATTTTTATCCTGCTGCCATCATCCGTGCACTCTTTTTCTCAATGGCTTTTCCCAGCGATTCAACGGGTAAAAACCTCGTGTTCTTCAGGTCCCTCAATCAGAGTCGCTTCTATTCCTTTTCAGTCGTAATTTTTTTTAGAAATAGGAAAATTTGTAATGATTTTGCACGGAAATTAATTAAGCAATTTTCATTTAAAAAAAGTTATTATACCCATGTACAGGTAGTTTTGGGACGGTTAATTACCAACACTAATCTTGGTTATCACTTTTTTTTCTAAGGGACTGGCCACGAAAAAACATAAAATAGTGCCCATTTCTTAAAAGAAAAAAGAAAAAAAACCACTTCACAAGACATATTTTACCTAAGGTCTTCCTTTTCAGGTTCAGGGTTTTCCAGTTTTCAGATTTAAGGTTTCAAATTTCAACTGTAAGGTTTTAAATTTCAAATTTAAGGTTTCAAAATTTAACAAGTTTTTGGGGTTCTAAGTTGAAACTCCTGAGAAAATGTTTGCAGTTCATGAAGCGGAGATGTGCAGAATTTTTTTTCTCGAAATCTGATAGGTACCTAACTGTCATTGAGGACTAGAGGTGGGTAGTTCCTTACTGAACTGCTATTGAAGAACTAACTACTGGCAACTGACGAACTGACGGTTCTCCTCGACTTAGTTCACTTCGCTGAACGTTCCTTCGTTCACTAGGGCTACTACCGTTGTCTAGAGATGGATGTAGGAAGGGGGGCACTAAAGAACTAATCGTTCTGTGCATTATGAACTAAGAACTAAAGAACTAGTAACTCACTCACAATGCGGCTAAGTTAGTTCTTCAGTTCGTGTACTTCACAGGAACATGAGGAGTTGATAGTATCCACTGAACGATAGTTCCTTTAGTTCATTAGGAGTCATTCAGATGGGGTTCCTCTACCCTTTCAAGGAGTGGACTTGGGTCCCTCAAATGAACTAGGTACTTTTACCCATCACTATCGAGGACAACTTAACACTTGAGTAGCTAAGTTGCATTTTTGAGTATGTCACCACGAGAAAGTTACGATGTGCATCGTATCCCTTGTCTATGCATTCGCATCTCTTCTTTGTGCGTACCACAACAGAGAACATACCCGTCTATGATAACTTTATTTTGCTCTCTCTCAGTACAATTATTCCAGTGAGAGTGATCGAACGTACAGGAGACTGGACGTGATAAGCATTTATATAAAATATTTAGGCAGGTACTAATTTTGTTCCTGTCCTCACGGCCAGATCGATGCGGAGACCTAAAATATTATATGGTATTATATCAAGCAAATCAGCCTTACCTCATTTTAATGGGCGTTAAATTCGTACAAATTAGTAGGTATGCCTTATCATACCTAGATACATCAATGCATCAATTTCATGAGTAAGTCAGGCATACATATTCCTGCATACGCTCAAACTTTACTTGCATTCAAAGTGACTAAACGATACATACTCAAACAGCTTTTACTAAAACCGCAAGGGGTTTGTTATAGTTCATCGATATTTGAAATGAGCATTACGGAAACTTTTCCGTTCGTCAACGTCATGTGATTTCCCATGAAATATACATGTGTAGAATACGAAGTTATACGAAATCCTCTCGTAATGAGACCACCTACGGGTGATTTTCGCCAAAAACCTCATAAAACTACCCCAAATTCGTCTGGTGGAACGGACCAGAAGGTACTGAACAATGAAGGATGATAAAAGTAAAATAGGATTTCGGGAGGCGAGGGAATGACAAATCATCGGCCGATTGAAAGGACCTCCAGAGGGTTTTCGAAGCTAACTGGGGTGTTATGAACAGATGATTGGCCCTCTGATGAAATGATAGTCGCTAGATTGGCAGTTACTATCCCTTGAAAGGAGGGCGGGGGTTGATGCCGGTGGGAGACCATGTAAAGTGAATTACGGAAGCTGCGGCACGAGGGCTGTTGCCAGAGACTACGATAAACAACTGTTGAAAGGGGAAGTATCGGCGTTTCTACCGCGAATCATCCGCTTCTGTGAGTTTTCCAGGTTTTTCTCTCTGGATACCCACTGAATCGCACGGCCTGTGAACGCTCGACGGTCGGTAGAACAGAAATCCGTCATTTAGGAGCGATACCAAATCGACTTGAATCTCATTCTCGAGAATCAACTCAAAAGTTGATCATGAGTGAGATCGAGAACCGCAAACGTAGATCAAAAAATAATGTCCCTACTGGAGACTCCAAAGAGGAAAAATCCAGCATGACGTGGAGCTGCAGATGTTTTATGCAAAGACAATGACAGCCGCATTTTGAAATGGAAAAATGTTTTCGTAAGTTTCCCCTCTGGGAAACAATTGGTATTGAGAATTCAGAAATTGAGAGCACAAAAAATATAATAACTGTCCGTATTTGAAACGTCAATCACACATCAAACCCCCCAGTAATTAGTGTTGTTTATTGGCACCGTCTAGTCGTGGCACACAAAATACTTTTTTTATATTGAGCAAATTATGGTAAAATTTAATATTCGAGCACGATCATAACCAATTTGCATTTGAATTGTTGCAGTATGAGATCAACGTGATTACCCGTAGAAGAAGAAGAAGAAAAAACATGTTTATTCTTGCAAAAATACAATGTAAAAAAGTTGTAACTTAACGTGGAAAGTTGTAACTTAACCCAATGTCGTAACTTAACGTGGATGCAACAATGGGCCATACAGCCCGTCCGTCGGAGGTGATAGTAGGCATGCTAACAAAATATCATCTCTTGATATTGTTTGAATAATTTCATGTGAGTCCATCCACAAGTTAAACTCGGCCACTTTCTATATCGAACCGCCACAATGCCATACCCAGCCAGAGCCATCCAATCCCAGCATGCCGACGACTTCCCCGCTGCCAAACCTGGCCCGCCCGAAGTAGCGCATCCGAAATTCTCCCAACACGGGACAAGTTGCCAAGAAGAGTGTGAGATCTTCCGGCACCCCCACATGTTACACAAGGCACAAATGGTTCCTGGGCTCTCGTTCTGATCATAGGGCATACAGTAGGGTTATTAAAGCCCCTCTAAACTTCAATGCCCACCTTACGACCCAAGCAGGAAAACTCTGGCGTTCACTGGCGATGTCAGCAGGTCGCCCTGAGAAATCCTACAACTTATATCGCTCATATACCTGGGAAACCTCGTATGAACGAAGAGATCAACTTTTCAGGAGACAAAAAAAAAACGTAATAACAATCAGCCATATGAGTTTGGGACGAGCAATCGATCATCATGCGATCCGTTGTTGATTTACTGAAGCGTACAATAGATTAGTCAGCTTCATAATGTTGAAATTATTATTACAGGAACGATTTTTGGAGTTTCTTTAAACCCGATTTCCGACTTACAAGGTTTTCTCAACACAAAACTAGGTTGGAAATAAAAACGACAACATTAAAATCTTAGGTAGGTACCCTTTTTTTATTAAAACTAAAGCCCATTGCCTATTTTAAATAGGTATATTGCAATACAATAGATTTCTTTTGAGAAGAGTAGTAGGATGGTATTCGGTAACTTTTAAGTAACTAGTATCAATATACGTAATACGTTTTTTCGAAATCACAAGAAAGTTTCTAAATCAGCGAAAAAATTTTGAAAATCAAACTTACTCAGTAACTGTTAAGTGACCAATATCAATATACCTAATACGTCTTTTCTGAATCACAAGTAGGTTTCAAAATCAGTCAAAAAAAAGTTTAAAAACGAAGCCTGAATTCGGTAACTCTTAATAACTAGTATCAATATACCTAAGAAGTCTTTTCACAATAACAAGTTGCAGTTTTCAGAATCTGCCTAAAAAGTTTAAAAACCAAACCAGTAAGGCGAACAAATTGTTCTCAACTAGTGATGTAGTAGTTGGTCATAAAATTAATGGTAATCTCTAGCCGTGAGTTTTTTTCAGCTGCTGAAGATGTGTGTATTTGTCTGCAGATATCAGGGGAGACTGATGGAGAGATGGGATAAATCGGGATAAACTCTTCGTATCTTCTGGCGCCTAGGCATGAGCTTCCAGTCGCTGTCAAAATCCAGTTTATAAAAAACTTGCCCGTCTGGATTATATTTCAAGGCTTTTAAATTATTCACCGTCGGATCTCCAACTTTAAAACCTGGACGAAAACGGTTTGGCCTACATGCAGGAGGTTTTGCAAGGGATCATGGTCACACATATTCCCTACCAAAATATATATATATACTTAGCGGACTTACGAGGTTTTCCAGGTGTATGAGCGGTATGCGGCTCGTCGATCCCAGGGCCTCCGTCTCCATTTCCCCCGACACTACGACCGAAGACCGTCTGGGCCCTCCAGGAAGTGTGATCGTGCGGAAGGGCGTTGAAGGGTATGGCCTCAAGCTCGGCAACGCTGCTAACGTCGCAGTCAGTCCCATTATTAAATTTTGCAACATCATTATATTTTGCCACGAGGTTGTGCGAAATTTAGAAGCAGTTTTAAATTCAGTGTTTTTGATAACAAACATTTATTTTACTGTGGTAACATTCCTGTATGTTCCATGTACAGGATAGATACATAGATGGAACATGGAACTACTACCATAGCAAATTTGAACGATACGGCTACCTCTGCTGTTGAAGACACAGTTGAAGAAGAATCGGCTGAACAACTCTCGCTCAATGAATCTGCAGATATAGGTAATCAATGATAGGTAATGGTATATCTAGTAAACATACAGTTTCACTATAAGCGGAGAAAACAACCCCTTTACACCAACTCGGATCGCCAGAAAAACAGGGTGAAGCTTGCTGAAAAGGCTTTGACGATGATCCGACCCACCATGAGAAACGAGGCAGATTGTTTTTAATTGACCAATTACAGGGGCAATGCCCCCTCCTGGGACGAGCTCCGAACTCTTCAACTTTCACGGGAACCGACCTTTCCACGGATGTTTTTCTAATTGCACTAAGAAACACGGGGACTGTTCCAACAAAAAGGTCGACGCAGCAGGAGATCTCCTGAGTTTTTGACTTTTATGCCGGAGGGTTAGCGCCTCCGATTGTGGCTGCAGCTCTCTAGCTGGGAGCTCGTGCGGTAATGGGAACTGGGGCACCCGCTGAGTCGAGCTTTATCTTATACGAATGGCTTTTGAGTTTGGGGATGTAAGCATTATGTGGGTTTGAGTAGTGCTTCAGATCTTCACCAATTAAGAGGTGGTTTGTTCTCTGTTCGTAGGAGCTGACAATATCTTGATGTCTTAAAGGGAAAGAGGGCTTAATTTATTTTGAATTGTAATTTTACTGAAATACAGCCGTGCAGTAAACAGTAATGATTCTTACCCAAACATGTTATACAAAGTTCTATCAGTTCGTCGGTGGGTGGATCGTATGGGTAAAATATTATCTATGTATTCGTTCATTCTTTCACTTGGATTCTACATGTAGGTAGAATTCATTGCCGAACTTTGGGTTTGAGGAGAACGCTAATAAGATATCATCTATTCACTTCACTTAAGACTCTCGAGCAAAAGATCATTTTTTCAGTTTTGGCGCTTGTCGCATTTTGCAAAACAGTTCCTTTCCTAGTGATTAGTTTCCATAATTGATTCACCATTCGTGATTACCATTATTGATATCTAGTGTAGTATTTACCAAAGAAGTGAGGTGAACAAGTAAAGATTGCGTACCATAAAAACAATTTAGTACCTACTTCGACAAGTGTGACGTGACGTCTCATTTAGGACGGAGCATCTGAAAAAAGTTCCAGTCGCACAGCTTGGCTATAAGGGCGAATTTTCAAAAAAAATGATCGTGCTATTGTGTAGATAGATGATACCTACTATAACAAGTAACCATACCACTTGTCGTAAACTTTTTCGTGATTTTAGCTATTTTTACCGATTTTTGACCCTGGTAAAGTCAAATTTGACCCACTCTTTTTTGAGAAACGTATATTTGTCATCAAAATAGTTCCTCCTTCGTGAGCCACCATCCCACTCAACGTCAGGTGAATCAATATTGACTTTAGCCCTTAGTACCAATTTTTCCCCCAAACATCCAAATTTTACCCCTACTCTATATATGAAAAACAGTGAAGTGGTTTTTTTCTGTCTTTACTCACCGTTCCGAACTAATTTATGTTATTTTTATCAAATGTTCATGGTGGTTTTAGCCGTTTTTACAGATTTTTGACCCCCAAAACTCAAATTTGACCCCTTAAAATTTTTGAAAAATTGTTCATCTTCGAACTCGTCCTTCTGTTTGGCAATATGAACATTTTGGCGAAATTTGGCATTTTTATCTTGTACCTGCGGTCAGATCGTCTGGAGACGTAAACATAAACAAACATATACATATACAAAACTATATATATATGTTTATATGTATATATATAGTTTTGTTAAAATCAGGATGCTCTAAAACGGATTTGCCTATAAAAAATTTCAAAAATTCACGTTCTGAACATTTGGACCCATTGCAATAGCTTCATTTTCTTTGAAAATTCGCTAAAAGATAAAAGAACTAGAAGGAAAGTTCTACCACCAAGCGCAGTTCAAAGATGTATTATAGGTGTGTATTTAATAGGTAGGTATATTACTTACGTCTACATACATAAGGACGGACAGATAGACATAAAACCATAGTTCAGAAAGGTCTATAACGCAAAATATGAATGAAAGTTTTAATTTCAGATTACAAAAATTGTTTCCTCCCAAGAGGGATGGTAGAATGGTCCCGATAGTAGGGAGCATTCGACCACTCCTACCCAAATTATAAAAATTCAAACTCAAAATCAGCATTATGGTTATTTGAGGTTGGGATTTTCCCCTGGATAAGGGAAGGATCTGGGTATACGCAGCTCGTCCCATACCTACCTTAACTACCTCCTCACTGATTTGATGATCCTCTTATTGAAGAGAGATTCATTATGATGACCCCTGAACTACTGTGAAGTTCTTTTCAATTCAGTGTTTGTTTAAAAAATTAAATCTATGCACAGTTAGACGTCAGGATGAAGATCTCTTATACCTGTCATCTCAACAACGTGGTTCTGAATATTTATAAATGACATCGCCTGGCAGCTATTTGCATCCCATTTATAAAGAATAGGGTGGAGTGAAAACCCCGGGAAAGGGAAATGGATTGTTTGGGAATTTAACACTCGACTCTGACGTCGCCGGGTGTCGGATCGACAAGTTTATGTATACGAGCCGGGGGGAAATGCTTCCAAAATGACGAAGGGATGAAGTTGATTGGGGCGCTGCGAGCGGGCGAGGGGGCTAATGAGAACATCATCTGCATAACTACCGGCATCAGAAGTGGTAGAATCTTCTCTCTCCCTCCCTGTTATGAATAATCTCGGTTCCCAAAGCCTCGCAAACCGCCCCTAAAACCGCCCCCTGGCAACAATCAAAACACGGCATATTAAACCTAAAGAGAGCCTCACAGCTTGATCCTCGTTACGGAGCCTTCCACTGCTTGTGTACTTTACAATTTGATGTATGGGATAACAAGTTGAGTCATCCTAAAGCACTCGTTCCCTGTAGAAATTTTATCATAATACTCATTTAAAAAATTCCCATTTTGTTTGTATTCAAAATCTCTATTTTGAATAAGCTATGAAAAGCGAATAAATAAAATCCACCAATATCGTCAAAACTTTTAGTTCTGATTTATAATAATTATAATGTTTTCCACCTTATCATTCCCCTTATTCCCCCCTTTCCCCTTATTTTATCCAACTATCTAGGGAGGACCTCAATATCCCACACAAGGATAGCCTTGATTATAATCGAGAACATCTCTTCATCTGCCACGGGCTGAGGTCAGGAAACTGATCAAACTGCTATTAAATCCACTGGGCTAAGTAGTACAAGAACAGTCAACATACCATCCGGAATAATCCGTCGTCACTTGCAAATACAAGATGCACTTCCGATGTAAGGGCATCATAAGGTCGTCGAGAAATGTTTTATATTAAATTTCTACTTGTTCCTCTATTTTAAGTCTACGTAATGACGATTGAAAAGTCAGCGGTAAAACTGCACGAGCTGCAGCTTCCTGTCGCTCGTTTTTTGTTTTGTTTTTTTAAATTTTTTATTATTTTTGTTTGTTTATTTATTTTTTATTTTATTTTTTTTTTTTTTAGCAGGAATTCAATTTATGCTTCCAACCTAATTCAGTCAAGTATACACAGCAGAGAAGATAAGTATTAAACCATTCAGAAGCCAACTAGATTTATGATTCGTGGACGACCTTCACAACATATATAATTCTCAAATCTAGGCGAGATGGGGTAAAAGAGCATCACGAAAAGTGGCTTGTAACTCGAAACTGTGGTATACATATACGAAAAGCTGGTCCCTCAGATCTTGTTATAATTAGCTTCATGCAGCAACTTATTCACAAGATGAAAAGAAGAAAAGACAGAAAAGTGAAATCTCAGTCTCGCATTACGAAGATACAATTTTTAACATATTGACAAAGGAAAACTGAAGGATGCTACCTTAATTTTGGCTTCCAAAGCCAACTTGCTGTTAACATTGTCTCACCCTCAGCTCTAACGCAGACTGTAATTAACAACAAAGAAAGGGGAAGAAAAACGTAGTAATTATAAGGTAGCTTCAAGGCAGAAGGCTTCTTAGGGTGATGGTGAGGTGAAAAACAGAGAGAAAAAGTGTTTTTTTTACGCTTTAAAGAGCCATCTTTTGAGAAGGTAGTTTCTCATTTAAAATGTAAAAAAAGACGTATAAAAGAAGAAGGAACGCTAAGAGAAAAAAAAGAGTGGAAACACAAAGGAAACTCTTGAGGGGAAAGATGTGGAAGGGTAGACCTCAAAACACAAAGTAATGACGCAAAGAAACAAATAATAATGCTTTTCATCCTCAAGGCACAATCCCCTTTCTGCTACTTAGCTTCTATTCTTTTCTTTTACTAACTAGTGCTGGAAGAATTCTATAGAAGATGAATGCGGAATATCTACCCCCTGTTAGGAATAATTTGCCCATTCAAGTTCATTGTGATACATAATACATAGCATATTTTAATATAGGTGTATGGTAGCAAGTACCACACATGGCCACACTTACCAACGACATTATTATATATCGTATTAATATAATTATATATACATATATTACGGAGACGACGACGGAAATGAAAGTTGTATGTTGCCAACCGTTACTCATATTTTGCTAAAAATGGTGATAGTAATTACTTATTACTATTACGTGTAATAATAAATCCTATCAACTGGTTGGTGTGTGCTTGCAGATAGCCATTGGTTCTAAATTCTGATATAGGTACAACAAATATTGCCTCCGTATCTGCTATACATGTAAGCCCCAACATCATTTTCACATCATGAGGTTGCACATAATCTTCTTCACATTTGTAGAAAATACAGAAGGCGAAATACTGAAGAACACTAAAGTAATGTAGGAAGGTAGGTACAGTAATGTAATTTTCCAACAAAAAACTGTAATGTGAAATTAGAAATAATATCCCTCCCCGGTTATTACTTGTATGAATCCGCACAAAACCACGACCTATCTACTCACGATGATTGGTGAGAATATAATGTAAAAATAATCCACTGGTAAAGGGTAGCAAGAAATTTTGCTGTTGACACTAATTTCTAAGCAAGTTTCCAGGTTCCGAGGAGAAACTGGATAAACAACTCCGGACAACAACCATGGAACTGTAAAAGCAACTGAATTAGTCCCAAATGATCCCCCTAAAATCGAAAGAAAGTACAAAAACGCTGCGAAGTCCTTGTCACATGGGTATATTATTCTACTGGAAATACGTACAGAAATGTTGGTTGTTCATTTATTGTTTCTTTCATGTGAAATAATTTAAATTTCTGATTGTTTCCACCAATTTTGGCCCCCAAAACACAAATTAGGTACGCTCCTTTTTTTCTCAAATTATCTTTGATCACTGCTAGTGCCATTTAATTGGCTTGATTCACCTATTGATACTTTTTCTAGTGTTATTATACAAATTGATGGTGATTTTAGACAATCTCCAAGGTTTTTGACTCATAAAAAATCGATTTTGAGAGCAGAACCATTGGTAAAACCTCAACTTTCCACTCTTTGGTCAAAATTGACTTCATATTCGGCCTTCTTGTCCCAAAAAACATGGAAAACGATACCTCAAACCATCATGTTGCTGACATGTTACTAAAACACAAAAAGTACCTATTTTTGTACCTATTTTCACTCATAACACCCCTCGGTATATTCCGATCGGGCTGAAAAGTTTCGGGACACAACTAGGGCCCAAATGGAGCCTGTGAGCTAAAGAACGAATTTTTTAGACCGAAAATGAAGCCGGTACACGTGATACGGCGGACGGGCATTGCATTTTGGTTTATTATTCTGTGTATGTTATGTGGTTTATTATTCTATGTATTCGCTCAGCAAAAAATTTTTATAACACCCCCTCAAAATGTTTTCTTTTCAAAAATGCAATGTCCGTCTGCCGTACGCCGTATCACGTTCATTTTCGGTCTAAAAAATTCATTCTTTCGCACACATGCTCCATTTGGGTCCTAGTTGTGTCCCGAAACTTTTCAGCCCGATCGGAATACCGCGGGGAGCTATGAGTGAAAATGTGTATAAAAATAGGTACTTTTTGTGTTTTAGTAACACATTAGTAAAATGAGCTTTTGAGGTATCGTTATCCATGTTTTTCGGGACGAGAAGACCGAATATGAAGTCGATTTTGATCAAGGAGTGGAAAATTGAGGTTTTACCAGCTGCTCAGCTCCCAAATTTGATTTTTTATGAGTCAAAAACCTGCGAAATCGTCTGAAATCACCATCAATTTGTAGAATAAGGCTAGAGAAAGAGTCAACACGTGGGTCGAGACGATTAAATGGCACAACCAATAATCAATGGTAATTTGGAAAAAAAAGAGCGTACTTAATTCAAGTTTTGGGGGCCAAAATTTGTGTAAACCACCTGAAGCTATTTAAATTATTTTACATGAAAGAAACAATAAATAAACAGCCAGCATTTTTGTAGGTATGTCCAATAGAATAATAAACCCATGTGACAAGGACTTCGCAGCGTTTTTGGAATCTACTCACCTTGAAATGTAAAAGAAAAAATTTTGAGGGAGTGTTACAAACAATTTTTGCTGAGCGATTACATAGGTGTATTATTCACTGAATAATAAACAAAAATGGGCAAGTAGAAGTTTTGGTACCTACATGTAAGTCAATATTATTTAGAATTCAACTGTGAGATTGCAATGCTTCTTGGAACATATCCAGATATGCATAGGGATCCCCTGTTTTATGTTGCAGTACCTACTAACCGTAAGGAGTAAGTCGATTGGTGGACATTTCAAAGACACGTATTAGGCAGTTGGGGGTTCGAGTGTGTTCGGTAGCTTTTCAAATATCCAGAGATATACCTACATAACGACTAGTGGTATTTCCTCAATCCTCTGTTCCCTGAACCTATCGTCTCGAGATGGGAAGTATTGTAAGCCTTCTTTTCAAAGATGTCACAAACGAGGGTGAATCGTGAGGGGCCTCGAGTGGAGGACATCCATCGAGTGTCTTGTTACAGCACATCGGTCATCGATGATGAGTGGTTGATAACTATTGTTACTTTGAGATAACAATGTCGTTTGATCTGCTTCATCAGTACGTACCTTGAAATCATAGTTTCAGCAATGTCACTTCAACAAGCAGACAATTAGGGTGAGTTGGGTGCTTGGTAGGGATGGCCTGGGGGCTTGGTTGGTTGGTACGTAAAAGTTCAAACCCTCCTCGTAATTCATAAGAGTAATTTTTATGAAAATTTGGCGTGGAAACTTATGAATAGAATAAGCAAAGTAGGTGGCAAACAGGTGGCTATCCACGCATACGTATTATAAATAATTTAACTATAATCTAAATAAAATTGCGAAATATCGGGAGCCATCTAGAATGGTACTACTTGGTTGCTACGTTCCAGAATATAGTTACATCAAATCTGGTTTCTAAATGGTTTCATCAGCTCGTCATTCTTGTTGGAAAAATCAATGAATTTTGGGGTTTGGGGGTCTATGAATTGGAGGAATTGGGCTCTCTTGGGGGAAGCACGAAGGAAGGTATTGGCCACATCAGAAAACAGTGATCTACGCAGAAGGGGCATATATATTGGTAAATAATAAACCGTTGTGCAAAAATTTGCAGGTGTATTTTTTTTAACAGTTGAAATTTTATTGATGACATAATATGATGGTGTTGCTAAACCCAATATCAGCATGATAATCTTCATATTATGATCACATTACCAATCATATCACTTGCGGCGGAGTAGTGGAAATCCATAGCAAAAAACGCTGCAAATCCCTGCACAACGGTTTATTATTTTGTATAGAATACCCTTCTGTTACAGATCACAGCTCTATGTATAGATAACCCGTCTATATAATATGATATGTACTACTCTATACATATTATGTAGATCGCAGACCCTCCGTAGGTTAGTACCTAACCCCGTACTCGTCACTAGGTACCTACCTAAATCACGAGTTAAATGTTGCTAAAATAATTCTGCCGATGACAAACAGTACCTAACAAAAAGAAACACACATAATGAAGTTCTGAAAAGAAATTGTTGATGAGGAGTGAAAAAAGTTGCAAAAGTACCTACCAACAAACTCCAGCCCCTTCTACGTAGATGGTATAATGAACCGTTGTGTAATAATTTACCGTTGAGTAATGATTTACCGTAGTAATAATTTACCCATCAATAATACTTCAACGTTTGTTCAAGTTTCACTACCTACCAACAAACTCCAATAGAGCCATCATTTTTCAAATTAAATAATATCACAGAACAACCAACTCGACTTCATACTCCGCCAATATAATCAGGTGATCCCTACCAATGATTGGCCGTATTCACAAATTCCTATTGTGGGCGCGTCTCTGGTTACGAGATTTGGTTTGGATTGTATACAATTTCATTCACACTGGAGTCGAAAATGCCTGTCGGTGCAAACTTCGGGGCCTTACTGTGAACGAACGGCTGGACGTACGATGCTCCGGATGGTCTTAAAAAACTCGCAAGTTCAAGAACTATTTAAAACCGTAAAAATATTTACGTAAAAAAATGGTATAGGCGTTTTGAAAATGTCAACCCCTATTTTGAACCCCTTAGAGATGACTCACAGTAACGTCGAGCTTCGAGGACCAACTAGACGCCGAACGGAACCTATAACCCGAATTTCATCAATTTTTTTTCATGGTAACTAAGAAAAGTGGCCCGTACGGCGTACGGCGGACAGACAGAAATATTTTTATTGCAGTTTTGGATTCTACATACCTTGGAACGTAAACCATAAAATTTTGAGGGGGGGTAAGAATTTTTTTTTTCATGCTCGATTCCAATGGTTCATTATTGAAAATAATAAACCAAAACTACACGATAACAATAGAATATTCTATTTCCACGTAAACTAACTAACGACAAAGGATTCTATTGTGTAATGATGGTGGTTTAACAACCGAAACCGGTCTACAGTTTGTTAGTTTACAAGGAAATTGACTATTCTATTTTTATCCTGTAGTTTTTTTAAAAATATTATCTATACACGCAGTTAGATTATAATTATGATATAAGTATCTACGAGGAATCTGTTCTAATGATGGCGTTGTAAACATGAAGTACCTACCTATATAGGAATAGCCATAGAAGGGTAAATCGTTGAGATAGCATCTTGACCTGATTAGGAAGTTTCTATAGCGTCCAATACTCATCTGCTGTGAGTCAATGAATACCAATCTAAGGTAATGAATAACGGATACCACGTAAGAGTTCAAGGGTTAATAAACAAGGAATAATTCCTTCAAGGGCTGTTCATGGTACTCTGTCAACGAATATTTATTTTCACGCTCGTAAATTATTCATTTGACTTAGAATGTGACAGCGACAGCGTGTAAGCGCATTTCATTTTGCGGGCGACAGGAACCCTTCGAGCATTAGTGTTTGGTTATTCATTATATTCATAAATGAACGCTTAATGACCATTAAGAACGCAACATGGTGAAGTGGTTTTTTGCCAATGTCGTGCTGGTATTCCCTGACATGCGCGTCTCGATGAATATGCAGAGCTGAGGTTGAGCTAAGTCCTCTTGACTGCATCGATTTGGAACTCTTGAGAGGTCGGACAGAAACGATTGCCGTTCCTCTACTGATGTTAGAACCTGGAGCTTTTTATTTCATTTTATTTTTTAACGAATAGGTCATTTATTTTCATAGCCCGACTAGTTTTATTAATAGGCACTTAATACCAAGTGAGCCACATAGATGCTATAGCTGTAATAAAGATTGGATTATCTTCTCCCTAGTGGACAATTTAATTTGTTATTTATAGCCGGTTTAGCCCGGGTGAAAAGTATTCGTCAGTGCGCCTGGCGTCAAAATTGGTTCACATTAACAATACCAGGTGATTCGCAGAAACCAAACAATTGGGTCGCGAAGGAAAGCCCCGTTCAAGAGGACGTTTCGGCGATTTCACCATAGCTTTTATGTCCGCCTCCGTCTCAGGAACTCGCTGATCACGTTGAGACCACCCATATTAAAATTGGTCAAGCGATTCAGACGTGATGAGGTTGGTAACATAAGCAAACACAGAGTTTTATATAGCTGTGTATAGAAGAAATGTGTAAGTTCCAGGAGGATACGATGTAACTAATTAACAACAACGGTTGTTCCACATCATAGGCCTGAATAGCTCATGCTACATTAATCAGCACAATAAGCTATCTTCATAAAGCCCCGTTTCGTTAGGACAGACGCAGAAAGTTGAATCTTACCTGTTTTCGACTAGGTATAGGTAGCTACCTAACCTTTACAGTTGCTGTTAGGATAACCCGGATCGCCTCAAAAGACAACAGCACTTCTTTTATTTGAAGAAATTTGTCGGTACACCATCGCGTCAACTAGCTGGTAAATTGACTGATCATTTCTTGAATACCGACCAAACCTTTTGCGGTATCAAAAAACGTAACAATCTTTCAATCAAGTTCAGCCTCTAATATGATCATAGAACCATTATCGGTTGTCATACCAACCTATCGTACATTTTCCGAAACAACCTATTGTTTGGGCAGCTGGTACCTATTACCTAAAGCCACAACTCATAAGTACATAGCATACGTAGTATAGTAGTGTTTTCTGTGCTCATAATGATCATGATTACCAACTATCTACCAGGCAGGCAGGCTGTTTCCATGAGCCATAATAATATTAATAATTTTAATTACTTTACTTATGGTCCATAGATCGGGTTTCAAGTGAATAGATACAACTGTCAATCTGGTCTGTTCTATGTTCACAGCATTCCTCCTCTCCCTTCAGATTTCATGAAGATCAGAACCGCGTAAATACGAGATTATGAAATTCTTCAGAAAAATATGTGGACCAAAATGTTACTTGTGTTACATGGTCATAAGCGTTTGGGCTATCATCCAACTCACTTGTATGGGAGCTTTCTTCTGGGTACATTCCGTCGCCTTGCTGGAGGACATTAACGTCCATCACCACTACAGCAGCGCCAAGAAGTTTTACCAAGACGCCGAAGTGGGGTACCGCAAGTCCGCCATCAACTGTTTTGTCTCAGCTGGCCTCTACCTCATCACACTTTTTGTCTCGGGGTACCTGTTCTTCAGGAAAACCCGCTCCCGAATCAAGGTACAGGTACAGTTCATTTTGTACAGTCAATTTAAGGTAGTGCCCTGGGAATGACAAGCCACACAAGTAATCGAATACGTGTGTGGTTCCGTCATTACTGAACTCCAACATACACATGGAAGGCAGTAATCGACACTTCAACAAACTTTATTTGTTTCAATAATGGAGAATTATTTATTGCTAGATACTTTATTACTAGATTAATTATGTGATACCAATCTTCAAGCAGTTGTTCTCTCGAACTTATGGCCAAAGAACATTCTTCCTGGACAGTTGTCAAAAATATCATGTTTTCTCTTCGAGCCCGCACGCTAAACAACATGCCAATAACTGAAATACCTAACTACAATGGCAGCAATATGACCGGACGCCATAGAGAAATTTCGTAAATCGATAAGTGCTTGTCACTGGTGTGTCATTCCCGAGGGATATCCAGAACGAGAATTGAATGTTTCCAACTCAAATCTTATTCAATTCATTCCTTGATCCTTGAGCCCTGCCTCGTGCCAGCTCTGAAGCTAGCAGCTAGGTCGATATGGTGTTACCGCAAAAGACGAGTATTCGTATGATCGGAACACCTCCTTCATGTTTTGTTGTTTGTTCTTTTCGAAATGAATAGAAATCTGGAGAGAACGAGCTATCACAAAACAATCAGTGGAGTAAGACAAAAAAATAATGGTAGTTTTCAACACACGAATGCTCCATTTCTGAACACAGGTCCCAACCCTTGAGGTTAAAGCAACATTTGTAGATTCCAAAAGAAAAAAAACACTGGCAACTGCAAATAAATTATAATGTACCTAATAGTTTTACTTACCGTCTAATGCCCTCATTTCTACTTCTTGAATTTAATTTTCAGAACGGTCAAAACCGAAGTAATGAAAAGGTTCAGTTAGATACAGTCGAAGGGAGATCTTTGTGAAATTGATTGAGCGAGACTCAGTATAAGCAGATACCTGACTACAGGAATCGGCGATATAATCATCTTTGTAAATATTTTTGTAGTGAATAAAAGTATCCCCATTTAACATGCTCATTGTTTGAGCTACCGTGTCGTTTATTTTATATGCATTTACTTATTTTGACCTACCTCAGCTTCATACTGCTGTAATGATTTAACAGTGGGTCCCATTTAATCACGTCCATCAGCACCATCTCTAGAAAGTCCAAACCATAAGGTAGTCCGAATTATAAACACATCTCTTTCTATTATGGTGGACACTCACTGTCCCTATTCTGTTGTGTTCGCACTGTAACACACGTGCCAGTAATTTCCATGGAAAGTCAAGTTGGGGGTTGTTTAAAAGCATGTGCCGTTCCCATCCATTGTTAGTCCACCCGCCCGTCGTTGTTTGTCGACTATTACTCCCATCATGCACTAACACTCCCATCATCATTATTTATGACCAGCAGTCACAACCAGATTGCTAATATCAACGAAAGGCAGCATCAAGGAATTTGTGTTCATACTTAGGTGGTGGTTATTTAGGTGGTTCATTTCCGTTTCCTGGCCCTCAATCAAAAATGAGCTCTATCACCGCAACACCAATCATCATCAACTCCTTTTACCCGCACGGGAGTATATTAGCCTTATTGGTTTATTATTCTGTGAATAATACACCTATGTATTCGCTCAGCAAACAATGTTTATAAAACCCCACTCAAAATTTTTGGTTTATTTTTCTGTGAATAATACACCTATGTAGCAAAAAATTTTTATAACACCCCCTCAAAATTGTTGGTTTATTATTCTGTGCAATGTTTGACATTGCAATGGTTTATTATTATTTAATGCAATGTCCGTCCGCCGTACGCCGTATCACGTGTACAGGCTTCATTTTCGGTCTAAAAAAGTCGTTCTTTCGCACACATGCTCCATTTGGGCCCTAGTTGTGTCCCGAAACTTTTCAGCCCGATCGGAATATACCCAGGGGTGTTATGAGTGAAAATGTGTATAAAAATAGGTACTTTTTGCGTTTTAACAACATGTTAGTAACATGAGCTTTTGGGGTATCTTTTTCCATGTTTTTGAGGACGAGAAGACCGAATATGAAGTCGATTTTGACCAAAGACGCGGAAATTGAGGTTTTACCATAGGTTCAGCTCCCAAAATTGGTTTTTTATGAGTCAAAAACCTGGAAAACTGTCTGAAATCACCATCAATGTGTACAATAACATTGGAAAAAGTGTAAACAGGTGAATCAAGACCATTAAATGCCACTAGTAATGATCAAAGATGATCTTAAAAAAAAAGCGTACCTATTTCAATCATTCCACATGAAAGAAACAATACATTTAACAGCCAACAAAAATCTCTAGAACTCCAATAGAATAATAAACCCATGTGACAAGGACTTTGCAGCGTTTTTCTTTTCCGTTCAAGGTGCGTAGATTCCAAAAATGCCATGTCCGTCCGCCGAACGCCGTACGCCGTATCACGTGTACAGGCTTCATTTTCGGTCTAAAAAAGTCGTTCTTTTGCACACATGCTCTATTTGGGCCCTAGTTGTGTCCCGAAACTTTTCAGCCCGATCGGAATATACCCAGGGATGTTATGAGTGAAAATGTGCACAAAAAAGGTACTTTTGGTTTATTATTCTGTGAATAATACACCTATGTATTCGCTCAGCAAACAATTTTTATAACACCCCCTCAAAATTTTTTCTTTTCCGTTTCAAGGTGTGTAGATTCCAAAAATGCAATGTCCGTCCGCCGTACGCCGTATCACGTCTACAGCCTTCATTTTCGGTCTAAAAAAATCGTTCTTTCGCACACATGCTCCATTTGGGCCCTAGTTGTGTCCCGAAACTTTTCAGCCCGATCGGAATATATCCAGGGGAGTTATGAGTGAAAATGTGTATAAAAATATGTACTTTTTGTGTTTTAGTAACATGTTAGTAAAATTAGCTTTTGAGGTATAGTATTCCATGTTTTTGGGGACGAGAAGACCGAATATGAAGTCGATTTTGACCAAGGAGTGGAAAATTGAGGTTGTACCAGATGTTCAGCTCCCAAAATTGATTTTTTATGAGTCAAAAACCTGCGAAATCGTCTGAAATCACTATCAATTTGTATAATAACACTAGAAAAAGTGTCAACACGTGGATCAAGACGATTAAATGGTACAATCAATGATCAAGGGTAATTTGAAGAAAAAGAAAGGAGCGTAGTACCTAATTCAAGTTCTGGGGGCCAAAATTTGTGGAAACCACCAGAAATAGCCATTTCAATTAACTTACATGAAAGAAACAATAAATAAACAGCCGGCATTTCTGTAGACCAATAAAATAATAGAATAATAAACCCATGTGACAAGGACTTTGCAGCGTTTTTGTGTTTTAGTAACATGTTAGTAACATGAGCTTTCGAGGTATCGTTTTCCATGTTTTTAGGGACGAGAAGACCGAATATGAAGTCGATTTTGACCGAAGAGTGGAAAATCGAGGAAATGTTCAGCTCCCAAAATTGATTTTTTATGAGTCAAAAACCTGCGAAATCGTCTGAAATCACCATCAGTTTGTATGAAAACACTAGAAAAATTGTCAACAGTGGATCAAGACGATTAAATGGCACTACCAATGATCAAAGATAATTTGAAAACAAAAAATCGTACCTAATTCGTGTTTTGGGGGCCAAAATTGGTGGAAACCATCAGAAATAGCTATTCGAATTATTTGACGTGAAAGAAACAATAAATGAACAGCCAGCATTTCTGTAGGTATGTCCAATAGAATAATAAACCCATGTGACAAGGACTTTGCAGCGTTTTTTGTGTTTTAGTAACGCGAGCCTTTGAGGCATCGTTTTCCATGTTTTTTAGGACGAGAAGACCGAATATGAAGTCAATTTTGACCAACGAGTGGAAAATTGAGGTTCTAACGAAGTTTCATCTTTAAATATACGTTAAATGTTGTCTAAAATCTTCGCTGTTCCGCACACAGTTTAGGTCCCTATTTGGGAACACTTGGGTCCTAGTTGTGCTCCAAAGCTCGGCAGCCCGATCGGAATACACCCAGGGGCGTTATGGGAGAAAAATGGGTGTTAAAAGTAGAGGTTTTCAAGTTTTTTTTTTTCAGGTTTACACGAGCTTGTGATGTATAATTTTCCATGCTTTTTAGGGCGAGAAGACCGAATATGAAGCTGATTTTGAAGCTCCCGAAATTCATTTTTTATGAGTCAAAAACCTGGGAAATTGTCTGAAATCACCATCAATTTGTATAGTGACACTAGAAGTAGTGTTAGCAGGTAAATCAAGACAGTTATATGGCACTATCGAAGTTCAAAGATAATCTGTAAAAAAAAAATATAAAAAAAAGGGGGGGGAGCGGAGCTCTTGTTTTTGGGGGCAACATTCCTGTAGGTATATCCAACAGAATAATAAACCCAAGTGACTTTGCAGCGTTTTTTTTTTTTTGTGTGTGTGAGATTTCTGTGATACATTTGGATTTAAGGTGGGCGAGTTATCAGCCAACAGCACCTGCAACATCAGTACTTCATTCTATTTAGTTAGATATGAGTATGCCTCGAGTTCATTAGAGGAATAGAACTGTACGCCATAATGTGCCTATATGTAGGTCAAATTAAGTCCTTGTTCTTTTGATTAAAATAAATAATTCATATGTACCTACTTAATACGTGGTCATCATAATCTTTGTTCTTTTGTCATCAAGTGATTTTATTAATGCACCAACCTGATTAATTTCTGGTGTCAAATGAGACGGTCCACCGGGCGACTTTTCGCACGGAGACCACGGCGCCATTAATACAACTCCGCATTACCGTCCGGTCTTGAAGGCCTATCTAACCCATGCTTCATGTGGTCTTGAAGCCTATCTAACTTGTACCATGTGGTACAATTACAAAGTGGCATTTCTATATCACTTTGGTTCATGTCATATAATTTTGTTCCTCAGAATGTAGCACAAAAAAGTAGATGCTTTCGAGTTAAAAAGCTCTTAATTTTGCGAACTATTTGCACTTGATTGTGCCAATAAGTTGTGATAAATGATGGTACCTACTTCATTCACGAAGTAGTCGAATGTATTTATTCAAACATCTGAAGGAAGGACGAATTTGGCACCATTCTATTCACCTACTTCTAGTACTAGGTAGGTACTTCAATCTAAAGGATTTGATTGTGGTGGTTCGCAGTGTCTGCGACTGAATCGAGATTTAGTCATTACCTATATAATATATTTTTTAAATAACACCGATAGCGGATTTTTGTGTTGTTATTTTTTGGTTTACTATTTCCAATATTGAAACTTTGGAATCGAGCATGGGGGGAAAACTGCAAGTCATTACACAAAGGTTTGTTATTTACTTGTATACTTGTACATAGTACAGATGCCTCTTCTGCGCAGATCATTGATTTCTATGGTCAATCCCTACCCTCGTGCTCCGCTGAAAAGAGACCTAAATCGAGTACTGGAGCCGCAGCCGGGCGATCTCATTTCATAAATATGCGGTGGAATCAAGAGCGGTGGTTTTGTTATTCATGAAGCATAACTTTGTTCACATTAAAAAAGTACCTATCAACAGAATCCAAAATAACCATCATTCTTCAAATGAAATGATATCACAGAACAACAAACTCGATTTCATACAGCCATCCGTGATTATAATCAGCTGTTCCCCAGCAACATCCGGGCTGGATGTTTAGCCTTTCAGTCAGGATCATGTTGACGAAGCTTTTCGGTGCTAACTAACGGCTGGACTTACTATGCTGCGGTTGGCCTAAAAAAAATCGTTAAAGATCGAGATCAATTTAAAAACTGAAACCATAACCTTCCACTGAAAGTTTTCGAATTATGGCGTTCGGGAAACTTCAACCCCCATTTTTCACCCCTTAGATGACCGAAAGTAGGTAACGCCTACCTTCGCGGTCAACTAGACCCCGAATGGGACCTAAAAAACCGAATTCCATTCGTTTTGGTTCATGGTAACTAATGGTTCATGGTGGAGGGGGGGGGGGGGGGGGTTAAAATTTTCTTTTCACGCTCGATTCCAAAGATTCGTTAATTAAAACCAAAAGCACCAAAAAGTTTCGTCAACGGGAGTGCGAATGATACTGTAAGTAGGTACCTCGAGTCCAGATAATCATTAATAGGAAACGGCTGATTATAATCACGGATGGCTGTACGATATCGACTTGGTTGCTCCGTGATATTTTGGATTTTGTTAATAGGTTCTTTTTTTAATTTGATCAAACGTTATGTTTCAAAAACGCTGCAAATCCCTGCACAACGGTTTATTATTTTGTATAGAATACCCTTCTGTTACAGATCACAGCTCTATGTATAGATAACCCGTCTATATAATATAATATGTACTATTCTATGCATATTATGTAGATCGCAGACCCTCCGTCCGTAGGCAGAACCCCGTACTCGTTACTAGGTACCTACCTAAATCACGAGTTAAATGCTGCTAAAATAATTCTGCCGATGACAAACAGTACCTAACAAAAAGAAACACACATAATGAAGTTCTGAAAAGAAATTGTTGATGAGGAGTGAAAAAAGTTGCAAAAGTACCTACCAACAAACTCCAGCCCCTTCTACGTAGATGGTATACTGAACCGTTGTGTAATAATTTACCGTTGAGTAATGATTTACCGTAGTAATAATTTACCCATCAATAATACTTCAACGTTTGTTCAAGTTTCACTACCTACCAACAAACTCCAAAAGAGCCATCATTTTTCGAATTAAATAATATCACAGAACAACCAACTCGACTTCATACTCCGCCAATATAATCAGGTGATCCCTACCAATGATTGGCCGTATTCAACACTACAGAACACTACAGCTTTATTATACTTCCCCTTGACCCCCACAACCTGCCCTTGAGGCACAAATTGTGAAATAAATTGAATTGAATTGAAAAAAAATTCCTATTGTGGGCGCGTCTCTGGTTACGAGATTTGGTTTGAATTGTATACAATTTCATTCACACTGGAGTCGAAAATGCCTGTCGGTGCAAACTTCGGGGCCTTACTGTGAACGAACGGCTGGACGTACGATGCTCCGGATGGTCTTAAAAAACTCGCAAGTTCAAGAACTATTTAAAACCGTAAAAATATTTACGTTAAAAAATGGTATAGGCGTTTTGAAAATTTCAACCCCTATTTTGAACCCCTTAGAGATGACTCACAGTAACGTCGAGCTTCGAGGACCAACTAGACGCCGAACGGAACCTATAACCCGAATTTCATCAATTTTTTTTTCATGGTAACTAAGAAAAGTGGCCCGTACGGCGTACGGCGTACGGCGGACAGACAGAAATATTGGTTTATTATTTTCAATAATGAACCATTGGAATCGAGCATGAAAAAAAAAATTCTTACCCCCCCTCAAAATTTGATGGTTTACGTTTCAAGGTATGTAGAATCCAAAACTGCAATAAAAATATTTCTGTCTGTCCGCCGTACGCCGTACGCCGTACGCCGTACACCGTACGCCGTACGCCGTACGCCGTACGGGCCACTTTTCTTAGTTACCATGAAAAAAAATTGATGAAATTCGGGTTATAGGTTCCGTTCGGCGTCTAGTTGGTCCTCGAAGCTCGACGTTACTGTGAGTCATCTCTAAGGGGTTCAAAATAGGGGTTGAAATTTTCAAAACGCCTATACCATTTTTTTACGTAAATATTTTTACGGTTTTAAATATTTCTTGAACTTGCGAGTTTTTTAAGACCATCCGGAGCATCGTACGTCCAGCCGTTCGTTCACAGTAAGGCCCCGAAGTTTGCACCGACAGGCATTTTCGACTCCAGTGTGAATGAAATTGTATACAATTCAAACCAAATCTCGTAACCAGAGACGCGCCCACAATAGGAATTTGTGAATACGGCCAATCATTGGTAGGGATCACCTGATTATATTGGCGGAGTATGAAGTCGAGTTGGTTGTTCTGTGATATTATTTAATTTGAAAAATGATGGCTCTTTTGGAGTTTTTTGGTAGGTAGTGAAACTTGAACAAACGTTGAAGTATTATTGATGGGTAAATTAGGTATTACTACGGTAAATCATTACTCAACGGTAAATTATTACACAACGGTTCATTATACCATCTACGTAGAAGGGGCTGGAGTTTGTTGGTAGGTACGTTTGCAACTTTTTTCACTCCTCATCAACAATTTCTTTTCAGAACTTCATTATGTGTGTTTCTTTTTGTTAGGTACTGTTTGTCATCGGCAGAATTATTTTAGCAACATTTAACTCGTGATTTAGGTAGGTACCTAGTAACGAGTACGGGGTTAGGTACTAACCTACGGAGGGTCTGCGATCTACATAATATGCATAGAATAGTACATATTATATTATATAGACGGGTTATCTATACATAGAGCTGTGATCTGTAACAGAAGGGTATTCTATACAAAATAATAAACCGTTGTGCAGGGATTTGCAGCGTTTTTTATTGCAGTTTTGGATTCTACATACCTTGAAACGTAAACCATCAAATTTTGAGGGGGGGTAAGAATTTTTTTTTTCATGCTCGATTCCAATGGTTCATTATTGAAAATAATAAACCAAAATAACAGCAAATAATTACCTGACGGTATGTAGAATTCTTGAATCCGCTGCATATTTATGAAACAGTAATTGCCCGGCCGGCTCCAGTAGGTACTCGATTAGAGCTTTCCTGGGATACGCAAGAGGGACCATAGAACGCGATCGGTACTTGAGTATTAAACGGAGGCCACCATTACGAAACGCGCCGCGGCACTTACAGAAGGTTAAATTGTTATAGATGTTGTAGTAGAACTATTCTAGTATTGTTGTGAGTCGAGCGTTCCATTACATTCCACTAACCGAAAAGTATCTACCGAAAAGTACCTACTGCTCGCTGCCGCTCGCATTGTCAAGCGATCTGGATGCTCGCTAGCGCTCGCATCTCAAAAAAGATAAACAATCCCAGAAACTATCCCGTGAATGAGCAGGTTGTTTGGGACTTCTGAATAGATTAGTGGAATGTAATGTTAGGTATAAAATACCAGAAAACAAGACAAGTAGAGCTGGGACGGTGGGCTCTTGACTGGGGGGGGTATAACCGAAAAGAACCATATTTACTAACCAATACTAGCAAAAATATTATTGATTTCTGGTGAGCCACCGGTAGGTCTAGTAATACCTACTTAGGGATATTAGGTGTACCTACATTGTATACCTATACTTAGGTATATACCCCCTCAAAACTAGTGGCCTCCGTATAATACCTAAGTACCACGCGATCTTCGCGAATATACAGGTAATTTGCACCGTTTTTGACATTTTCATGTCTTTGCCCTGGCACATAGCACAAACGCGCAAACTTCGGGGCCTTACTGTGAACGAACGGCTGGACGTACGATGCTCCGGATGGTCTTAAAAAACTCGCAAGTTCAAGAACTATTTAAAACCGTAAAAATATTCACGTAAAAAAGTGGTGTAGGCGTTTTGAAAATTGCAACCCCTATTTTGAACCCCTTAGAGATGACTCACAGTAACGTCGAGCTTCGAGGACCAACTAGACGCCGAACGGAACCTATAACCCGAATTTCATCAATTTTTTTTCATGGTAACTAAGAAAAGTGGCCCGTACGGCGTACGGTGTACGGCGTACGGCGTACGGCGTACGGCGGACAGACAGAAATATTTTTATTGCAGTTTTGGATTCTACATATCTTGAAACGTAAACCATCAAATTTTGAGGGGGGGTAAGAATTTTTTTTTTCATGCTCGATTCCAATGGTTCATTATTGAAAATAATAAACCAAAAAACTGTCACGAAATTGCGTAACGAAATTGTGTTACAGTGCCTTTATAATGATTTCCGCCTACAACGACCCCGTTGTTAGGTTTGTTCATTTTCTACACTTTTTAACCCACAAAAATCGTTCACCACTCGTTGGAAAGCTCTCGATTTAACGAACATTTTCATGTTCTCCATAACATATTGACTATACGAATAGCGGAGCTATGGGCATAACTGTTCTCATATTTTGTTTACAAACTAATGATCGTGAGTGTAGAAGATAATTAATCCGGAATCGTCTATTTTATTGAAATTAGGTACCTACCTCTTAATATTAATAATGTCAAAAGCAATAGGTAAAGACATGAAAATGTCCCAATGCGTTGCAGACTCGTATGCAAGCGTTTTTGCTGTTTCTGTGATTTTCTGATGGTTTCCACCAATTTTGGCCCCCAAAACGTAAATTAGGTACTTTACTTCCAAGGTATGAGCATTTATTTCGGCCACCGAGTGAATTCGGGGGATTCAAAACGCAATCATTGACTCCGGCGCACACACACACTCTTCAATTCATTTCATCACTGCTAGTCACCATGGAAACGGAATGAGTTCCAGTCGATTTTTCACAAGCTTTCTCTTTTTCCATGTTTTTTAGGGCTAGGAGACCGAATATTAGGTTGATTTTGACCGAAGAGTGTAGAATTGAGGTTTTAACGAAGGTTACACTCCCGACATTAATTTTTTATGAATCAAAAACATGGGAAATTGTGTGAAACCACCATAAATTTGTATAATAATTTTTAAGATCATCTTTGATCATTGGTAGTGGCATTTAATGGTCTTGATTCACCTGTTTACACTTTTTCCAATGTTATTGTACACATTGATGGTGATTTCAGACAGTTTTCCAGGTTTTTGACTCATAAAAAACCTATTTTGGGAGCTGAACCTTTGGTAAAACCTCAATTTCCGCGTCTTTGGTCAAAATCGACTTCATATTCGGTCTTCTCGTCCTCAAAAACATGGAAAAAGATACCTCAAAAGCTCATGTTACTAACATGTTGATAAAACGCAAAAAGTACCTATTTTTATACACATTTTCACTCATAACACCCCTGGGTATATTCCGATCGGGCTGAAAAGTTTCGGGACACAACTAGGGCCCAAATGGAGCATGTGTGCGAAAGAACGACTTTTTTTTAATAACGCGAGTTTTCTGACGCCTCAAATACTAGGTATACATCATACGAGCCAGCGATAATTATTATTACAAAATTTATCTATCTTATACAAAATCAGAGAGGCCAAATGGAAAAAGATGAAACCCTTTGCAAAGCAAATATCACAGGTCACGTAATATGACTCGAATCAGGCTCATAACTCAGTAGTGATGTTCTATACCATCCTGCCTGGTGAAGTATGGCTACACGGACATGCTGAACCTTACGTATTACCTTATATATATTAATTGCAACGCAATTCTTAGCCCGACCCCCAACTAGTTTTTTTGTCACATGTCACACTTTTTTGTCCCGCGATACCGTTGCTAGGGAAGCTAATTTCTATGCTATTCATTACATTACATTCATTACATTAAAGTCCTAAGGAGGTATTTAGCCTCCTTAGGACTTTAACTTGACATTGCCCAGGCCCCGAATCAGCTGAGTGGCCCCTGAAGCTAATTTCTATGCTATTCACGCTATGAAGCTGTAATTTGGTATTTAGCCTCCTTAGGACTTTAACTTGACATTGCCCAGGCCCCGAATCAGCTGAGTGGCTCCTGAAGCTAATTGCGTTGCAAATTCCTCGTTCTATACAAAGTATAGAAGATAAGAGATTGGGGGTCCAGGGGGCTTGCCCCCTGGCGAGGCGCGGAGCGCCGAGTATATATATATATATATATGTAAATTTTATTTTCTACAGATTATTTTCACATTATTCTTCGAGTGCGTTCCTGTAATAGATGAGTGATGCTCGAGTAGACATTAATAATTAATGATTCGCTCTTCCGCCACAGATGAGAGTTGCGAGTCATTTGAGAGGTTGTATGTGAAAATTTACCTCAAAATAGGATTTTATTAAAGCGATAGCAGAACATCGTCTCAGAATAGAACCGTTGAATCAAGGGAGGACGTATAATTGGTCGGGCGTTATCCTTAATTGGAAGTTTAGAGGTTCGAAGGCGGAGCTAAAATACTTCGGGGGTGAGACCAACCGACCAACCGCCAGCCTCGATTAAATCCTCCCGAGCATGCGCAGAAGAGTCCTAGCTGATCTCCAGGAACCCACCCCCGTCACAAGGGGATGGGTGTCCTCCGTTTGCCTCCATTACCGCGGATAACTTCTCTGAAATCTGTTCCGCTTTTCATCCACCCGGATCCTTCGAATTCAGGGGTGAGAGCTCCGCCTTGTAAACAGTTGTCGGTAAACACGACCGCCCCCCGCCGAACTCACCCGTGGCGCCAGGGCGCCGCCGACAGTCAGTGGCGATTCCTTCTTCCGGGTTGAAACATGTCGTTTCATTAAGTCGAATAGTTTTCCAAGACCACAGTGGAATCGAAATGACACAAAACAAAACTTCCTTCATGATCAAGGACCTACTGGGGGATGTCATTGAAGAGAGCGAAGGTAACGTTTGACAACTATTAATAATACATATTTATAGCATTAGCAAGCTGAAACAACCCTTCAAGAACTGAATTAAACCTTTGGCACTGTCCACTCTTTGCAAAGGAGATATCTGTAATGATAAACAAAAAGAAAAGTAAATAAATAGGCTAATTTTGTTGATCCCAAACTACATTTGGCACATAAGCTTATCCACATATTCAACTAAACATCTTAAACATGACCTTGTGAAATATTGGCTCATTTCCGTGCGTTCAATTTTCCGGCAGTTCTGTCTATTGTATCCTCTCAGGATACTTTTTCCGTGTTCAAATTCAACCAGACTGGACAGCTGTCTCGTCGCTGTAGCCTCTACGTAAAACTTATTAATACCAATAATTATGCCTTTTCTTCAATTGACATTGCGTCGTATATTTACCTCGTCTTCTTTGAACTGTGTCTCTATAGCAGGATCAACAGAACTAGAGCCTATTGGCATAGAACTTCTTTTGTTGTTCTATGCAGCAACTTACAGCGAATCGCTGTCACCCATTTGTGTCGTAATAAAGACTCGGAATAATAGAAACCACTCGAACTGATAGCTCCGTGTCAAAGATAAGGTATTGACGTGAATGAAGAGACGCAGGATAAGTAGGTATCTACCACTCGACAAGAGTGTATTGAGGTACACTCAGAGAAGGTATAACGTAGGTATACACGTATTTGTATTTACGAACATGAAGAAACTTTTATCTTCATAACGACAAATTAATCTGTTCCATATTTTCATGTTCTTGAATAACATGATTAGATTGGTGATTTAAAATCTTTCGGCCTCTGCCTATAGAGAAGAAATTGCTATAATAGAGAAATGTGGAACAGATTAATTTATGGTTATTAAGATAAAGTTTATTCATGTTCGAATAAGTACGTGTACCTATACATACGTTTACAATACCTTCTCGTCGAGTGGTAGGTACCAACTTATTGTGCGTCTGTTCACTCGCGTATCTTCTCTTTGGCCCAGGGCTACCAGTTCAAGTGCTTTCTCTTATTCCTTGTCTTTATTAGGAAACAAATGAGCGATAGCGATTCACGTTTTTCGCTGTCAGTTGCTGCATAGAACACCAGAAGAAGGTATGAGACAGTGAGTGATTAGTTCTAATTCGATAGCTCTGGGACAAAGAGAAGGTATTGACGTGATTGAAGAGACACATGATAAGTAGGTACCTACCAGTCGATGAGATGGTACTGGGGTACTGGCAATCAGAGATGGTATAACGTACGTACACGATCAAGAAGAAACTTTGTCTTAATAAAGATACATTGATCTGTTCCACATTTTCATGTTCTTAAAATAACATTAATTGAGAACGGTGATTAGAAAACTTTCGGCATCTGCCTATATTTATCTTCCAACGCCTAAATTAGTCGCCTACTAATAAATCAATGCGTGTTTATGACGTTTATGACAAATTTCATTGCAACAGGACAGAAATTTGTCTCAGTGCACGCCGTCGTCATTTATAGAGTAACAAATTTTATGACAGAAAATAATAATATTGAAACTAGTTTATACTAAAAAAGTAAACGTTAATAATAATGTCATTTATTACAGAACAATGATACTGCTGGAAACAACCCTTTTCATTACATTCGATTACCTACCCAATGCACGGTAGCTGATGCCTCACTAGTCGCAGTTCATTTAATGCTGACGTTTCCATTATGACTATTGTGAACGGTGAAACTATTCGTCAGTCTACAAGATGGTATTAGTTTGAGTTATACAGTTGCAGCGCGAGAAAAATCTGACCAATTTCGTGAAATTCAGAGAAACCTTCAACCAAAAGGCGCCATACCGAATTGAGATAGTACTTACTACCTATTATTTTAGTACGTACTTATGAATTATTATAATACCATACACCTAGTTTTTGAATAATCAACTTCACATCACCAGGCACTGAATGGTTTCTTAATTAATCTTTGTGTTGTACATTAAATAAGAGATTTTCCGTCTCATGATCACTTAATTGTCGGTCATCATGAATTATTTCAGAATGAACTCGATCGGTCTGGTTTGGTTTGAACGAAGAGAGCAATGAGCAATCGTCATTAACTTTATCGATTGCCTCGAAAAATAATGGCACTCGGATCACCCGCTGACAGTTTGGCACCCCCGTTCTAGTTTGTAAGGAGTCACACAACCGCCGACGGGTCACGAAGTTGAAGTCGTCACAATGGGAACCCCGTTGAGGCAACGACCGTCACACTGTAGGGTCGGGGTTCCTGTTAAAAACTTTTCTAATGACCGATTTATTTTACGTTCCTTTGAAAAAAAATGCCAAAAGTCATTTGGCTCCAAAGAACTACACCTTCAAGCAATTTCAAACCATAATTTTGGTTTATTATTTTCAATAATAAGCGAAGCTCGGCGTTAATGTCAGACATCCCTAAGGGGTGAAAAATAGGGGGTTAAATCTCCAGGACGCCGTTACCTCGAATTTATTTACGTTTTTAAATAGTTCTTGAACTTGGGAGTTTTTTGAGACCAACCGGAGCATTGTACGTCCAGCCATTCGTTCACAGTAAGGCCCCGAAATTTGCACCGACAGGCTTCGTCAACAGGAGGGTGAATCAAACTGTATACATTCAGCCCAGATATCATTGCTAGGGAGCACCTGATTATAATCGCGGATGACTGTATGAAGTCGAGTTGGTTGTTCCGTGATATTATTCCATTTGAAAAATGATGGATTTTGGATTTTGTTGAAGTTACTTTTGTAACTTGAACAAACGTTGAAGTATTATTAGGTAAATTATTACACAACGGTAAATTATTACACAACGGTAAATTATTACACAACGGTTTATTATACTGTCTAAGCAGAAGGGGCGTCTACACAAGTAAATTATTACACAATGGTTTATTATTTACCTTTTGCTTCATGAATAACTACAAATAATTAATGATTTAATTATTGAATCCCGCGCGTTTGCATGAAACTATAATTCCCGGGCCGGCTCCAATACTCCATTTAGGGCTTTCTTGGGGGGGAGCTCGAGGATACTGACCACAGAAAACAGCGATCTACGCAGAAGGGGCATCTATACAGGAAAATAATAAATCGTTGTGTAATAATTTGCAGCGTTTTTTAACCCTTGCCAACCAATACGACCTCTAAGTGAAACAATACAAAGAAAATAAATGGAAATGATCACTAGGTTGTTGACATTCTAGACTCTTTATGGGAGATACCTACAGCAGAGTGGGAAATTGTCGACCTCTAACACAAAACAGGCTATTATGAAATTGACTGTATCCCCTATGGACCTTTGTAATCTACCAAGAATCTGGCTAATTCTCTCTGACAGGAATCTACTGTTTACTATAAGTTACATTTGACCTACTCCAGCATTCTTCATGTTGACTTAAGGAATTTCCTATTCTCAGTGATCACGGCATTAAGGTACCTGAACTCCCTGACCAGTTCCAGAACATGCCTGTATCTCATGCTAGTTAAACTTTGCAGTCAGTCGAATCTGTACATCGCTTCATAATAATTATCTTGCTCTCGCTCTGTTCATGACAGCTATGAACAGGAGTGGCGAGAGGCGGCTGTTTGGCTATGATTTCTTCATGCCTACTCATGGTTAGCGAATATAGAATCGGTTATTCCCTAGTTACCTGAGGGCCGGTCCCTTATATGGGACCTTCTCCTCCTCACCCTGCCCAGGTGTGGAGGAGGTTACCTGGGTTTTCCCTGTGTTTGTCGGTCTGGTGGAGTCTGAATTTCCGCCGTTTATTCAAGATTCTCCAAAATCGAATTCTGAGTGTGTACAATGTTGTTGGTTCACAACAATGATATATATTCAGTATATAAACTGATGGCCGCGTTTGCTCCCACAGGCGCCGAGAGCGAGCCGGAAAACGGTTCGAGCCCTGACGTAGGACGCAAAGACGACGATGCGAAAGGCCGCAAGCCCCGACGGCGACGCACAGCCTTCACGCACGCCCAGCTCGCCTACCTGGAGAGGAAGTTCCGCTGCCAGAAGTACTTGTCCGTCGCGGACCGCAGTGACGTCGCTGACGCACTCAGTTTGTCAGAAACTCAAGTGAAAACTTGGTATCAGAATAGAAGGTTTGTGTTTTATAAATAATCCCTACTAGCAGTAAGAACCGTGCACAGGACACCTAATTTCTGTTTGGGTTAAAACTGATGGTAACATAGGGTCACGGGATATTGTGGCAATGTTCAAAAATTTTAAAAAACTACAAATTCTTACATTCCCTGTAAAGATAACCAACCCCTTCTGCTTAGTAACCAACTCTGAGAAGGGTGATCCAAACATGAAACCTAGTGGCTTAGTACATACATATTAATTTTAAAATGCTACATAAAGTTTGAATGACCTAAATCATGATCGTGGCCCGATTTTCTGATTCTATGTTCCTACCTTGGTACCTCGAAACTTTGTAAACTAACGAAGTTGAAAGAGTTTCAATGATGAGCGAAAGATTTTTAGGATCTACTAACGGGGTTGTGTTGGTTTCCAAACGGTATTAACTGATTCTTCACCATTTATTGAGCAAGAACTTTTTGCTAACTCTTTTGGCATTAACATTATCCTATGTAGTATTATTAGGTTTGCACAAATACGATGAACAATACCTAACTATAATATCTGTCATCGTTGACAGAACGAAATGGAAGCGACAAAACCAGCTACGGCTCGAGCAGTTGCGGCAGCAAGCCGTCTCCGAGAAAGAAGCAGTCAACCAACAGTCTGCCGACTGCTGCCCGCCTTTCCAACCTTCGTGCACGTTCCTGAGCACAGCAGCTGCCATATTTAGGAACGTCACCTACGTTCACGGATGTCCACTGTAATGTTTTCTCGATCCCCAGACAAACGGATCTCAACTAGTCATTGAAAAGTGATAAAACAAACTAGTCAAAGTGCCAAAAACCTTATTGTTCGCAAATATTAAACAAACAGGTTCCCCTCTACTAATCTGAGTACTTACGATCATCGGTGCAGTGCAATAGGTTTGAAATTAACATTTATCGAACCATTTGAAATAGTTGAAACAGTTGTTATAACTTCAACTTGATGGAGCGCCAAGTATGAGAGCTATCCTTTCTTTGATTTGTGGTAACTGAAGAAAATCAAAAACGTTTAAGCATACTAGGTACTGTAGTCGCATGGAAACGCTGGAACTCTATAATGTTGCACATTTCAACCTAAACCATAGGTATGGAGACTTCGAGGAATAGCTTGTAAGTTGCTGTGAAATCATTCTATTCTGGGCCTTCGCCGCAGTGAGAATCACATGGATTTCGGTTACTCGTTATTACTAATTAAGTTCATACCAGTTCACTCCTAGTAGCTTAGATAAGCTGTAGCTGCAAAAATCCATAGTGATGCATGTGCACTCATATTTCGATGCCTCGACTATAACAAAAATCCTCATTATCATCTGAGTCCGTTGAAAATGAGAAATGAAAGTGAATGAAAATATGATTACCTACTTCATGTATATCAGTGTTTACATCAGTCCTTCAAAAAGCTTAAGATTAACATCCTCATGAGTTCAGACAGCTTTTTTAATTGGTAGGAAACAAGGGTTTACTTAAAATAAATTGCAGAATTCAACAAATATTGTAAATAATCGACGGTATAAATGTCTGCATGTTTACATACCTTCATAGATGTCTCAAGTGCAATAACATTATTTACTTATAAAGTTTTATTTTTTATTAGTTCGTTGAACGAAATTCAACTTTTTAATACATAAATATAATACTGTAATTTTTAGAATGAATCGGTTGGATATTCTGGTCGTTACTGGACCTGGTACACTTGTGAAGCGTCATATGAGTAAATGTGGTATATATGATTTTCATTTTTATCCTCCTTATTATCCTAATCTACTCAGGTGCGAGGGAAGTCTTATATTGTAATGTAATACCTATACTGTATGCATAACCGAGAACAGTGGATCGAAATAAGTCCAGCTTTTGAGCGAATTTCTAAGTGACTTAGATTGATTGATGATTTCTACCGACAAATTATTTAACATTTTCCATTGTAAGTCCTCAAATTTGAAAGCTTTTTGGCCCCCCAATGTTTGTTATTCAACATCCATTATTGTGTTAAATTACCACCTGCCCCCATTTCCGGTAATTCAAGTACCTACCTATAGATACTGAATTTATTCCAACTTCGGGCAATTTTCGATTTGGAATAAAATTTAATTTTTCTCTAAATATTTCGCCGAAATGTTTACAGTGGTAAACGAAAACATGAGTCCAAAGATGAGAAGATTTACATACTCAAAAAGTAGGTCAAATTAGAGTTTTTGAGGGTCAAAAATCTTCAAACATTTTCAAAAACGCTGCAAACCCTGCACAACGGTTTATTATTTTGTATAGAATACCCTTCCGTTACAGATCACAGCTCTATGTATAGATAACCCGTCTATATAATTTATGATATGTACTATAATGTATATGTACTATACATATAATGTAGATCGCAGACCCTCCGTAGGTTAGTACCTAACCCCGTACACGTTACTAGGTACCTACCTAAATCACGAGTTGAATGTTGCTAAAATAATTCTGCCGATGACAAACAGTACCTAACAAAAAGAAACACACATAATGAAGTTCTGAAAAGAAATTGTTGATGAGGAGTGAAAAAAGTTGCGAAAGTACCTACCAACAAACTCCAGCCCCTTCTACGTAGATGGTATAGTGAACCGTTGTGTAATAATTTACCGTTGAGTAATGATTTACCGTAGTAATAATTTACCCATCAATAATACTTCAACGTTTGTTCAAGTTTCACTACCTACCAACAAACTCCAAAAGAGCCATCATTTTTCAAATGAAATAATATCACAGAACAACCAACTCGACTTCATACTCCGCCAATCAGGTGATCCCTAGCAATGATTTCATCTCCGCCAAATTTCCTATTGTGGGCGCGTCTCTGGTTACGAGATTTGGTTTGAATTGTATACAATTTCATTCACACTGGAGTCGAAAATGCCTGTCGGTGCAAACTTCGGGGCCTTACTGTGAACGAACGGCTGGACGTACGATGCTCCGGATGGTCTTAAAAAACTCGCAAGTTCAAGAACTATTTAAAACCGTAAAAATATTCACGTAAAAAACTGGTATAGGCGTTTTGAAAATTTCAACCCCTATTTTGAACCCCTTACAGATGACTCACAGTAACGTCGAGCTTCGAGGACCAACTAGACCCCGAACGGAACCTACCTATAACCCGAATTTCATCAATTTCGTTTCATGGTAACTAAGAAAAGTGGCCCGTACGGCGTACGGCGGACAGACAGAAATATTTTTATTGCAGTTTTGGATTCTACATACCTACCTTGAAACGTAAACCATCAAATTTTGAGGGGGCGTAAGAATTTTTTTTTTCATGCTCGATTCCTATGGTTCATTATTGAAAATAATAAACCAAAATAGTCAGGTTGGTAACGAAATTACAAATTTCTCAGATCTGATACAGAATGATGAATCAAAACATTTATGAAGAAGGTTTAGGTAAACAAACTAAAATGGTTTTTCTTAATAGTAAAAGTGAGTCCTATGAAATATGTTTGGGAAAACATCGCTAAATATCGCCAAATAAAAAATTGAAATCACCATAAACACTTCACCGAAAAGGTTGAGTTTTAAAATACCTGAAATTTTTATGGATTCAGTAACAACAAAAACAACTAAAAAAACGCTGCAAACCATTACACAACGGTTTATTATTTACCTGTATAGATGCCCCTTCTGCGTAGATCAGTTTTCTGTGGTCAATAACCCCCAGCTCCTCCAAGGAAACCCTAAATAGAGTACTGGAGCCGGCCCGGCAATTAAAGTTTCATACAAATACGCGGGATTCAATAATTCGATCATAAATTACTTGTAGTTATTCACGAAGCAAAAGGTAAATAATAAACCGTTGTGTAATAATTTACCTGTATAGATCCCCCTTCTGCGTAGGTAGTATAAGAAACAGTTGTGTAATAACTTACCGTTGTGTAATAATTTACCCAATAATACTTCAACGCTTGTTCAAGTTGCAATAGTACCGATCAACAAAATCCAAAAGATCCATCATTTTTCAAATGAAATAATATCACAGAACAACCAATTCGACTTCATACAGCCATCCGTGATTATAATCAGGTGATCCCTAGCAGTGATATCTGACCCAAATTTATACTGTTTCATTCACGATCATGTTGACGAATTTTTTCGATGCAAACGAACGGCTGGTCGTACAATGCTCCGGGTGGTCTAAAAAAATTCTTTCGTTCAAGATCAATTTAAAAATGTTAAAAAACCATACCCTTCTACAGAAAGTTTTCAAGCTACCTCGTTCTGAAAGCTTCTACCCCTATTTTTATCCCAAGATGACTGGCACTAACCCCGAGTTTCGAGGACCAGCTAGACACCAAACTGGACCTACAAAACAAATTTCATTAATTTTGGTTCATGGTAACTAAGAAAAGTGCGAAGAACGGCGTAACGGCGGACGGACAGAAATTTTTTTATTGCATTTTCGGATTCTACATACCTTGAAACGGAAACCATCAAATTTTGAGGGGGTGTTGAATGTTTTTTTTTTTTCATGCTCGATTCCAAATGTTCATTATTGAAAATAAAAAAACCAAAAAATAGTGTAATAAACTCAATATACAATTTTTAATAGGTAATGAAAACATCTGGGGATAAAAATGTAGTAAATCCACACTACACGTTATCCAAAAATTAGCTCGTACGGTCATGCTTTTTTCCGTGACGAGTCATCATTCTGTACCAGTTTTGATGAATGATTTGTAGTAATGTCAACTCGAATTTTACTACCTGTTTAAAAAAAAATTGACTGGGTATCAAAATCTTTTTCCCGAGTTTCTATACCACTTTATTAATTACCTATTTTAGGTACCTATATTAATTTTTCCTTTAAAAAATGTTTGTTGTTACAGGAATTTGTTTGTTAACTCGGAAAGCAATAAATTTAAGGCTGACCCGAGTCCATGGTTTACACTGTGATCCTGCAAATAATTTTGCTAGAAAGTTCGTTCAAAACAAAACAAAAAACCGTCTTGAGCCTTACCTAACCATCAAACTGAGTTCCCCTTCGCGTGGAACGAAGATGTTTCCAACTCGTTATGAAGTATAAACGAGCCATTTCGAGCTGGGCGGTCGCTCCGAGGGCGGTAGAGCACTGACGGAACTTTTCCCGCCCACTTGATGCCCCTGGGCCATATGGAAAGAGCCTCTTCTTACCAAAACCCTTCAAGTGAAAAACACTTCCCCTCTCCCCGGCCCTTACGTGCCATTCTGTGGACTGTGGTCGATGGGCACGAAAATGTCGAGAGCACCAAGTCGTTCCGCCGTAAAGAGGACAATAAAGGTAGCTTCCCAACTAAACGTACCTACTCGTATTATATTTTCGGCGCAACGATATTAATTCCAGGCAACTGAATATGAAAAAGATTTGAAATGGCCAGGTTAGCGTTTGACCTTTGGGAAGGGCCAGTCTGATAAAATGTCCACTTCCACATTTTTTGAATTACAGTAAAACTTCGTTAAGACGCTGTTCAAGGGACCGGCGCAAAAGAGCGTATTAAGCGGAAAAGCGTCTTACGTGGAAATCTCAAAATGCTCGAAAAAAGAAAACGATTACAAAATTGGAAAGTAAAATTTATTAAAATGCATAATACTCGTACAGGAATGTGCTAATACTCACATGAATAATATGAATGTACACTGCTTACTCACTGAGCAGAGAGAAACCTGTTAAGGGTACTTTGTTTGAGGTTCTTGGTAGCGTGTGTGGAGAGGAAGTTTTCAATTCTGTTAATGTAACATAGCCATCCTCTGCATTTTCCAGGGTGGCAATAACTTTTCTGAGCTCGCCCACGTTTTGCAAGCCAGCAGAAACTGTAGGGTAAGGTGGGGGAATGGGATACCCTTAACTTTGTCGTTCAGCAGCATCGTCCAGAATAGTCGTACATCTGTGACACTGGTCTCATTTTTCCGCAAATTTATTGAATTGTGATCATTCGGACTTTTTTTTACCGGTTAGCGAACATACTAATTGCTATTCCTCGCTAAAGCAAAAAAGTGCTTTGGATATCATTCCCCCACCAGCGGGGTCCCCCCAGTGGGGTAATCGGATCCCCTGATTTTCTTTTGGAAATCGGGGGGGGGGGGAGAAAAGTTGTGGGGGAATGGCATCTGCTATTGGGTAATGGGATCACTCAAAATCGCGAATCTCATTACCCCATAACCAAGGATACCGACTCTTTAGCTCCCGCTGGATCATCACAACTATTTCTAGTGTTATTATACAAATTTATGGTGATTCAGAAAATTTTCCAGGTTTTTGACTCATAAAAAATGAATTTTGGGAGTGTTACAACTTCGATTGTTCATTCTTTGGTCAAAATTAACTTCATATTTGGTCTTCTCGCCCTAAAAAAAAGGAAAACGATACCTCACAAGCTTGGGTTCACTAAAACCTCAAACAAAACTTCGAAACCCCCCTATTTTTACACCCATTTTCCACCCATAACACCCTTGGGTATACTCCGATCGGGCTGCAAAGTTTCGGGGCACAACTAGGGCCCAAATGCAGCCTGTGTGCGAAAGAAAGAACTTTTTAGACCGAAAATAAAGTAGATATGGATGATACGGCGTACAGTGCACGGCGGACATTTTTGGAATCTACGAGCCCTGAAACGTAAAAGAAAAAACGCTGCAAAGTCCTAGTCACATGGGTTTATTATTCTATTGGACATACCTACAGAAATGCTGGCTGTTCATTTATTGTTGCTTTCATGTAAAATAATTGAAATAGCTATTTCTGATGGTTTCCACCAATGGTGGTACGCTCCTTTTTTTTAATTTTATTTTTTTAAATTATCGTTGATCATTGGTAGTGCCATTTAATTGTCTTGATCCACGTGTTGACACTTTTTCCAGGGTTATTATACAAACAGATGGTGATTTCAGACGATTTCCCAGGTTTTTCACACATAAAAAATCAATTTTGGGAGCTGAACATTTGGTAGAACTCAATTTTCCACTCGTTGGTCAAAATTGACTTCATATTCGGTCTTCTCGTCCAAAAAAACATGGAAACCGATACTTCAAAAGCTCATGTTACCAACATGTTGCTAAAACGCAAAAGTACCTATTTTTACACACATTTTCACTCATAACACCCCTGGGTGTATTCCGATCGGGCTGAACAGTTTCGGGACACAACTAGGGCCCAAATGGAGCATGTGTGCGAAAGAACGACTTTTTTAGACCGAAAATGAAGCCTGTACACGTGATACGGCGGACGGCGTACGGACATTGCATTTTTGGAATCTACGCACCTTGAAACGGAAAAGAAAAAAGTTTGAGGGGGTGTTATAAAAATTTTTTGCTTAGCGATTACATAGGTGTATTATTCACAGAATAATAAACCAAAACGCTGCAAAGTCCTTGTAACATGGGTTTATTATTCTATTGGACATGCCTACAGAGATTTTGGCTGTTTATTTATTGTTTCATTTATATAAAATAATTGAAATAGCTATCTCTGGTGGTTTCCACCAATTTTGGCCCCCAAAACACGAATAAGGTACGCTCCTTTTTTTTTTAAATATAAATTATCTCTGATCATTGATAGTACCATTTAATCGTCGATCCACCAGTTGACGCTTTTTCCAGTGTTATTCTACAAATTGATGGTGATTTCAGACGATTTCCCAGGTTTTTGACTCATAAAAAATCAATTTCGGGAGCTGAACATCTGGTAGAACCTCAATTTTCTATTCTTTGGTCAAAATCGACTTCATATTCGGTCTTCTCGTCCCCAAAAACATGAAAAACGATACCTTAAAAGCTCATGTTACTAACATGTTGTTAAAACGCAAAAAGTACCTATTTTTACACACATTTTCACTCATAACACCCCTGGGTATATTCCGATCGGGCTGAAAAGTTTCGGGACACAACTAGGGCCCAAATGGAGCATGTGTGCGAAAAAACGACTTTTTTAGACCGAAAATGAAGCCTGTACACGTGATACGGCGGACGGCGGACGGACATTGCATATTGTAATACTCCCGGAGTAATGACTGTAATAACCCCAACGTAATTATTCAACTTTCTCCAATTTTATTGCACAACGCAAACACAACCAGAACCATAACACAACAACCACATTTTCGGGAAAACACACCCACGTAACTACACAAACACCTGTAACTTTTAGTGGGTTTACCACACTATAATATACCCAGGGGTGTTATGAGTGAAAATGTGTGTAAAAATACACTGCCAAGGTGATGGCACAGGAGCTTCCTCGTCACAATCAGAGTGACCCATTATAAAATAGAACAGACTCGGAAGCAAAATAACATTACATAACATTACATAACATTACATTACACTACATTACATAACATTACATAACGTGAAATATACATATTACATAACGTTACATTACATTACATAACATTACATTACATAACATTACATGAAATATACATATTACATAACATTACGTCCATTATACATAATTGCGAAAGTTATGCGTGTTTGAAGAATTTCACGTTAGCGCATGCGCAGGGCGAACCGCTGGCTCTATCATGTTGAAATTTATATGGGACCTCAATGGGCCCTACCCGCTTAATCCCTGAGAATTACATTGAAATTGGGTGAAATCTTTGGTTACTACGGCTGTAACAAGGAAATTGAATCTATTTCACGCCAGCGCATGCGCAGAGCGCACCGAGGGTCCGATCATGCTGAAATTCATACTGGAACTCACTAGGCCTTGTCCAAACAACCCTTGAAAATTTGAGCGAAATTGAATCAAAATTGTGAAAGTTATGCGTGTTTGTTGAATTTAACGTTAGCGCATGCGCAGGGCGTACCGCTGGATCAATCATGTTGAAATTTGTATGGGACCTCAGGGGGCCTTATCCGCACCATCCCTCAAAATTTGAGCTGAATCAATTCAAAATCGTGGAAGTTATGGCTGTAACAAGGAAATGCGGACAGACTCACAGACTCACAGACCCACAGACCGACAGACACGGAACCAAATTTGTTCCGTAGGCTTTGAAACGCAAAATGCAAGTGGAAATTTTGATTTCTGATGACAAAAATTTTTTGGCTCACGAAAGTGAACACAAGGCTTCCGCTGCTTCGCAGACTCGGAAGCAATAGGTACTTTCTGCGTCTTAGCAACATGTTGGTAACATGAGCTTTTAAGGTATCGTTTTTCATGTTTTTGGGGATGAGAAGACCGAATATGAAGTCGATTTTGACCAAAGAATAGAAAATTGAGCTTCTACCTGATTTTCAGCTCCCGAAATTGATTTTTTATGAGTGAAAAACCTGGGAAATCGTCTGAAATCACCATCAATTTGTAGAATAACACTATGGAAAAAGCGTCAACAGGTGGATCAAGACGATTAAATGGTACTATCAATAATCAGAGATAATTTAAAAAAAAAGGAGCGTACCTTATTTGTGTTTTGGGGGCCAAAATTGGTGGAAATCACCAGAGTTAGCTATTTCAATTATTTTATATGAAAGAAACAATAAATGAACAGCCAACATTTCTGTAGGTATGTCCAATAGAATAATAAACCCATGTGACAAGGACTTTGCAGCGTTTTTGGAATCTACACACCTTGAAACGGAAAAGAAAAAATTTTGAGGGGTTGTTATAAAAATTTTTTGCTGAGCGAATACATAGGTGTTTAATTCACAGAATAATAAACCAAAACCAAAATGCGATGTCCATCCGCCGACCGCCGTATCATCCATATCTACCTTTATTTTCGGTCTAAAAAATTCGTTCTTTCGCACACATGCTCCTTTTGGGCCCTAGTTGTGTCCCGAAACTTTGTGAAAAATGGGTGTAAAAATAGGATTTTTTGGTGTTTTATCTTGTGAGGTATCGTTTTCCATTTTTTTAGGGCGAGGAGACCAAATAAGAAGTCGATTTTGACCAGTGAGCGAAGAATTGAGGTTCTAAAAATAGTTTCAGCCTTAAATTTTCCTTAAATTTTTGTCTTCAAAAATCGTCTTAAAAATCGTCGTTCTTTCGCACGCTTCTTTGGGTCCTAGTTGTGCTCCGAAGCTCGGCACTCATGTAGTCTACCTACAGACTATCTTACGTAGTTGAAATAGGTACATAACGGTCGTTTATGCATTTGCGACTAACGCGAATGAATAAAGGTTGATGAGAATCGCATGGAATGATGAGATTATTAGGCAGCAACACTGAGCTCAAAAACCAAGTCCCCGGAGAGTTCCTCGCTCTTCAGAAACCAAACAGAGGCGAGTGTCGGACTTCATTGGATCATTTGCTTTGAATGGTTCGTTCAAAATTCAATCCTCTCTAATCATGCAATGAATCCCACAAAGCGCCTATGGATTTCCCACCCTTTAAAATAACCCCAGGGGTCGGTCGGAACGATCCAGTGAATAGTTGGCTAATGGAGGACGTCCCTGATTGGGCCGCACGCCGCTCTTCATTGCCGCTCGTCCCCTTCAGTCCAATTTCTGTATCGTTTCCAACAGAACGCCTCCCACTTAGTTGATACCCCTTCCGCCATTCGGACGATAATTGTGTCTAATTATTTGTGAATCATCTTCTCTCCAGTTCAGTTTCCACAACAAATCAACCCTCGCTTGTTTATTATTATGATTGGCTCTTCGGAGGAAGAAGGGATGCGGTTGATTAAAGGGCGTTGGACGCTCGCATTATGTTCGCAGTATAAAAAAAAACATGTTCTGAATGGTTCAATGTACAAATCAGATGAATAGAACGAACAATCCGCTACATAGTAAATTATTTCGTGCCTACTCAATTACCGCAGCCATTCAGGTATATACGGAGACCCTCTTGCACTACTTTGATATCTCCTAAAACGTGTTACCACGACGTAGGTATTGATATTCATCAAACGCCAAAAGAATTAGTTGGTCAGCCATAAACACTGATAAAGGCTGATCAGCTTATTCGAGTCGTATGTAGTGGGACTTTATTGATTAATTCACTATCACCATAATTTACAAACCTACTAATCATTTTGATTCAGTGTTGACCATGCACATGACAAGTACCTACAGGTAGGCACCTACCTCTAAAGAAAACGCCTGTCAACGGTGTGTGTTTCCTCAGAGTTAAAACACTGCGAAGTCCTTGTCCCATGGGTTTATTATTCTATTGGACATACCTACAGAAATTTTGGCTGTTCATTTATTGTTTCTCATAAACACGAATTAGGCTCCTATTTTTTACACATTATATTTGACCATTGATAGAGCTATTAAATGTCTTCACCTGCGGATTCACCTGCTGATACTACTTCTAGTGTTATCAATTTATCATACAAATGTATGGAGATTTCAGACAGTTACCAAGGATTTGACCCATAAAAAATTAATTTTGGGAGCTGAATCTTCGTTAAAACCTCAATTCTTCACTCTTTGGTCAAAATCAACTTCATATTCGGTCTTCTCGCCCTAAAAAACATGGAAAACGATACCCAAAAGCTCATGTTCACTAAAACCTCAAAAAAACCTTGAAAAACCCTATTTATACACCCCCCACCGCAACACCCTTGGGTGTATTCGAATCGGGTGGCCGAGCTTCGGAGCACAACTAGGACCCAAATGTTTCCAAAATTTGGACCCAAACTGTGTGAGGAAGAACGACGATTTTGGACCAAAATTTAACGTAAATTTAAGGCTGACACTTCGTTAGAACCTCAATTTTCCACTCTTTGGTCGAAATCGACTTCATATTCTGTCTCCTCGTCCTAAAAAACATGGAAAACGATGGCTCACAAGCTCATGTTACTAAAACACCAAAAAACTCTATTTTTACACCCATTTTCCACCCATAACACCCTTCGGTATATTCTGATCGGGCTGCAGAGGTTCGGGACACAACTAGGGCCCAAATGGAGCCTGTGTGGGAAAGAACGAAGTGTTTAGACCGAAAATGAAATAGATATGGATGATACGGCCTACGGCGGAGGGACATTGCGTTTTTGGAATCCACGCACCTTGAAACGTAAAAGAAAAAATTTTGAGGGGGTGTTACACAAATTTTTTGCTGAGCGAATACATAGGTGTATTATTCACAGAATAATAAACCAGAACGGCAAATAAGCTCGATTACCTTATGTCATTCTATGGAATTCTGTCTAAAGCTCAATAATAATGTGTATTATTATTATATTAAATACCGAGTAAAAAGTCGAACAGAGTGGGGATAGGGAACTTAGGTATACTCACTGAGTCCAGTTTATCTCAACATTGATTCTTTACCTGTCATCATACCAACTCTCAGAATGAAAAAATATTTTTGACTATACCCGACTGAAACTATCCTTCATCACTCGAGTCACCACCCACCATTTGTGCCATTTTAAACATTTTGCCGACATTTGAATCATCTCGTTGGTACGTCGAATGTACACGCAGCCACCGCCGTAAAACTGGCAAATTTCTCTACTTCGGGCTACTTTCAGACCTCTACAGGTGTAAAACAAGGGCGCCCCGCTCTCGGCAAGTTTGTTCGCTAGGTATTTATTTTCAATGATCTTACGAAGTTTTGGCGGATGGTGTGGATGGGGGACCGAGAGGACCGACACTTTGTCTTATGCTGACGACGCTATTCTCCAGTCATCCAGTGTAACAGGATTGCATGGGATGATCAGCAAGCTGGGAGAATATTGTTTAACGTGAGGTTTGGAGCTCAACGTAGCCACATTAAAAAAAAAATAATAATGGTATTTAGAAATGGTGGAAAAGATGTACTTACTCACGAAAGAGGTCAGGAAATGGATCCTGGCAGTAGGTATAAATATTAAGGGGTTCTCCTGACACCTACTCTTACGTTTACCTACTCCCCATTTGCAAAAGTGCAGCGGCGAGGCTTGCGATTACGAGTAGGAATGTGGAAGCACCACATCATGTCCCACCTCAAAATTTCGTTCGTGGAGAAACTTGAGTGTTTGATGCTGTGCAGTAGTGGGGAAATTGAAAATGCTTTCCATTCCACAGGTAACTCTACGGCTCTGGTCAATCTGAGACGACGTACTTCAGTAGAGCTTGGCTAAGCGGAGGATTATATATGTTACGGGCAATGTATCCAAGGTGGGCATTCTCTAGAATTCCCGGTCATTCTGTAGAACGCCCGCAGGTTGATGGTCAATGTTTTGAATAGGTATCTCTGAGAGTGTATTGAGAAGTAGGTAGTTGTACCCATTTCTAGTGCTGAGGCTTCCTCAACTTCTAGATTCGACCTAATCTTACTTTCCAGTCACCAACTAAGCACTGGTTGTCCTAAACGAGAGGGGGGAAATAATGATAAAACCACACGTTTAAATTGTGTTGTATTTTTATTTAAACATGATCTACATAATTATATTATTTCCCAATATTACATAAATTATTTTGCGTACAGAATCGCATAGAATTAAAATAATAACCACAACGGAAACCCTGGAGCAGTTTGACCTCAGTTTTACCAGTCTTATTCTATAACCAATGTTAACATTTTTTACACTGATTACAATGAAAAATTAAAAAAGAAACAAACTATTATACTTCTTGTAAAATCAAATAAATACAACACAATGAAATTTAATTTAAACTGTACATCGTTCTCACAGATCCAATTAGAAAATAACACAAATCAGTTAGAAATTATTGAAAAGATCAATGAAAAGCGCGACAAGGACGTTGGATCAACCATTTCTTCTTTTTTCTTTTTTTTACAAAATCCACTCGTAACGCAGATACAACTTTTTCACGTTGACATTTTTCTCAAGGAATGAAGGTGGAATTAATCGATTTTTTTACTGTTACCTGATTGCACAAAACTGGTTTAAGAAAGAAAGGAACAAATCAATTACCCTAATTCATAAGAGAAAAATTAAAAAAGAAAAAAAGGATTTTTTCTTCTTAAAAATGATGGAAAATAAAAAATAGCAACGAAAACTGAAAAATCGACACTAGCAAACGAAGAATCTATTTCAAATTCCGGTCATGCACTTAAAAGTCATTAGTACATCTAGTTGCATGCACTAAACGATTTTTTCTTTAATAAACTAAAATTATTTACATTTATAAGGAAAATATTCAAACAACGATGCCTGTACACGAATTTCAACGAGACACCCACGTGCATGAAATTATAGGCAGGGATATAAATATGAAAAAAATATTAACACAAATCGTAACAATGCTTAACAAGATCTATCTGTTTTCTTACTAAAAAATAAGTCTTTGTACAAACCCCTTAGAATCTACATATGTACAGGAAGCATTGTATAAAAATTTACAATTTTTTGTTCAGGAAACGTTGACTTTAGCTTGGATTTTATTTGTAAATAAAATATATTGTTCATAGCCAAGTTTCCAAATAAAAGCCTATGAACCGAAAAATTCCGGTATTTTAAACATTAGAGAGATAATATATTTCAAAGAATCATTCCCATAAAAATATACGAAGGCACAAAATAATCTCCATTGTAGAGAGCTTCAATTGGCTTGAGCGAAGAGATACCAATTTGCGAGAGAATTTATAAAATATTATACGTAACAAGATGATAAATAATGTCCAAGGAGATCTCAACAACTTATTTCTAAATAAAGTTCCATTTATACCATTTTATCACAAACGAACATTGTAAAAAGCGTTCACTACTTTTTTAAGGTCCTCAGTTTGGTTCACTGATTTTGTAGCGGGTTAAATGTAAATGGCGTCTTGTTGTTTAGTGTTGTTGTTGTTAGGGCTAGAGATTCCTTCAGACCAGTCGGAGTTGGAATGGGGGGAAGAGGACGACCAGTGCCACGGCGACTCTGGGGAGGGCGTGGGAAAGCTTTCGGGAGCGTGTATGCTGTCCGAGGGTGGGGTAAGGTAGTGGTAGTACTGTTGGGGCGGAGGTTGTGACGACTGCTGGGGCTGTTGCGAGGACTGCTGTGGCTGTTGCTGCTGGTACATCCCCATCGTGTACGGCAGTTCGGAGAATTCGAACTGCATGGCCGCGTGGACGACGGCGTGCTTCTGCTGCGCCGCCTGCCGCATCGCTGCCATGTGTGTTGGGGAGGTAGGGAGTTGTGGACGCGTCTTCCCAGGCGACATCGTCACGCTGTGTGGCGGCGATGGCTCCTGGAACGCCGAGCCCACTGTCTGATAAGCGTAGGCGGGCTCGAGGCTCAGGCTATGCAGACTCTGCATAGAGACAGCACCTTTGAGGCACTCGTCATAAGGGGGCGGCAGTCCCGGACTACTGTACACCCCATTTGCGTTATCCTGGCCGCCTCCGGGGATGATTTCTTCCTTCTTCTTTTTGACAGACGGCTTTCTTCTCATCGTCACCCCGTCGTTCTCTGGGCTGTTCCCAGAATCCGCTTTCCCACGCTTCTTTCCTTTACTACCTTTCCCCGCAGTCCCCACAGGGGCTGGCCCGCCCATCACTGCTGGATGGCCCAACAAATGAGGATGACTTGGAGACCCTGCAAAACAGAGAAAAACGTGACGTTATAGCTCTCTCAATCCAAATACAGGAACAACCGATAAAAACAATATAATAATACACCCAATATTTGCCAAAAACAGAAACTTAAGCACGTCCAACATCTCCACTACGTTTGTCTTCATCTTCAGAATCTAAAATTTTTACGAGTCTTGTGCCAGGACTAATTCCACGGTAAGTGCCTGACATCGAAATTTGCATTAATGCAACATGCCATTTGATTATTGCAATGGACACGCAAAAACACTTTGCACTTTCAAAATGTTTCTATAGTTCAAGCACAAGATCAAGGAGTATTAAGAACAGGCAACAGGCTATGACAAAAACCCTGATTAGGTAACAACTTTTGAACGTACTTTGGTAGAAGGCATTACCTATAAGTTGCCCGTTGGGTACAACAGATAGGACTTGCGGTGAGCGGGGAACATGTTCATCGAGTAACCTCACGATGTCTGTGTGAAGTCGCTCGCTTGCCACATCTCGAGGAAGCCGGTCCATGTGATCGGTGATTTCTCGGTTCGAGAAGTTGTCCAGGAGGACTTTACAGGCCTCGAAACTGCCCTCTTTGGCCGCCAGGAACAATGGAGTCTCGTCCTTCGAAAATAAAATTGAATTTGAGTGAATAAGAAGATAACTAGTAACAGGTGAGGAAAACTTCATGTAACTATAGTTATATTCTCGCTAAACCTGAAGGAATGTATGTATTACGATAAAATTCTTACTTTGTCATCTTGGGCATCTCGGTTAGCCCCGTGAGAGAGTAGGATGTTGACTGCATCAACATTATTCACTGCGGCAGCCCAGTGGAGGGCAGTTTTACCGGAGTTGTCTGCAGCATTGATGTCAGCATCTGCATTTATGAGATCTTCGACCATGCCTTCAATTGCAAGCCTGGCAGCAAGGATGAGTGGAGTCGTGCCATCATGCATCCTGGCATTCAGGTTAGTCGCTCTGTTTCTCAGGAGGATCTGGAAAGCCCCCATGGCATCTGCGGCAACGGCTGCGTGCAATGGAGTCCTTCCAGTATTGTCCTGTGAGTTGGCTTCCGCTCCAGCATCGAGAAGACGTTTTGATGCATCTGCTCTAGCATATCTAAAATTTAAATAATGATTAGAACCTCTAAGTATGGGCGATAGAAGGAGAATAAATACAGTTAGAGAGCTATTCAACCATAACCAAGAGCACGAGTCTTGATTGAGTTCATACCTGGCGGCCAAGTGGAGAGCTGTTTCGCCTGTCTTGTCCATCGTAGCATTGAGATCAGCACCTTGTGCAACAAGATCAGCGATCACAGCAGCTGTTCCATCTTCCTCGTCCTCCTCACCCGTGTCCAATCCACCACCCTTCACGGCAGCCACCATCAGAGGTGTCATTCCACAAGGCCCTCGAACGTCTACCGAATGAGTCTCCATTGATGGTGGCGTGAGAATCACGTTTCTCGTATCAGGTATATGTTGAGTCCACATTTCATCATAGTCTGTCACAGCCGTGTGGTCACTAGCATAGCCGTTGTCCCGGGCTCGTTTAGCTGGCGGTAGCTCACTCTCATCATCTGACCAATGAGGCTGAGTGACACCACCAACTTCCACACCCTTCGACAGGTTACGCATTTCTTGTCCATCTGGGCCTCTCCTCCTGGATCGTCTCCTGACACTAGTGCTGTAAGAAGAAGTGTTATATTTAAGACACTGATAACAAAGCATGATCATATTCTGCGTATTATATTCACGATTATTTATTAAATAATTACGTTAAGTACTAGTATATTCAAGAAGTACAATAGTTCAGTTTTTGTAATTTTTATCTAATAGATGGTATACATCAGATTTAAATAATTACCTGGTAGTTCTAAGGAATCCTTCTGGGAACCACGTGATTCCATGAGCTCGTTTCCTCTGAGCAGTTACCAAAACACCCAACAGAAGACCAACCAGGGTAACTAAGATGATGCCAATGAAAACGAACTTGCCAGAGGGTGGCACATCCGGTATAGGAGGTTCAACGTCAGAAACACCTTGGACTTTGTAGATAGGGAACGATGTGGAAAGTGCGTGAGCATGAGCAGTTGCCGCCAAAAACCCAGCCGCCTGAAGAAAATTGAAGAATAGGTAAAGAAATAATAAACAATGACGATGAGCAAGGTGTCCATGCTCTACATCAATCGATTTGAACTACATTACTTTACCATAATTTTCAGATGACAACGCCTTCAAAAAATGTCTTACCTCGGTAGCAGACGCAAAACATTCAGCACCAGGAAGATCTGTACACCTTCTGTTGTCTATTTCAAGGTAGGCTATGACCCCTTGCGATCCTTCACCTTTGATTTTCCACGGGTAAACCATTTGGCGTCCATCTGGCTCTTCTTTCACACGGACCGTAGCTCTGAGTTGGTGTCCGATCTAATTAATGAATGAGTATATCAACATTTGGGATGTCGATGAGCTATTATTATATTTATGTTATCAAGATGAATGTTGAAATAAATTCTACTAAATAAATAGGTAGGTACTTACATCTCGAAGGAAAGAAACAAGATTGGCTCTGAACATCTGCAAATCCATGAGAACAACGACAGACATGGCGCCGTCAGCCAGTCTTGGGGGGTCTGGCTCACAATCCAAACCATCCCAGTTACATTCGGCATTGTTGCAGCCATAATCACAGTGGCCATTGGCGTAATGTTTCTGACAGTACGCATCATAAATGGGGCTGTAATTTAAACAAAAAACTGTCAGACTGCATCTTTTGATGGTCAAGATAAAATGAACTTAATCTGTAACTCATTCACAACATAAATTTATGAATTTCTTTCCAATGCCTATACTTACTTGCAAGGTTGCAGATTCTTTTCACAGTCTCGCCCATCAAATAAACATTGGGGATTGTTGCATTCTTCGTCGCAACGACCATTCATGAAAACGGTCCAGCACTGAATGGATGCTGTGCAGTTTCTCCAAGGATTCACACCTACAATAATTAATTCATTAGGTAATAAGGTAGACTTCATAAGGAATTGGAAACTTGTTATTTACTAATGTATTGCTTCATTGAGTAATTCATGATAACATATATTTAAGTCATACAGCTAATTTCACACGTACCGAGAGTACAATCGTTCCCATCAAAGCCACAGGCATGAGTGTTACATTCCTCGTCACAGCGGTAGTTTCCAGCCTTCGCTAGACATCCATTGATTTCACAAGTCTTTCTAGCGATATCGAGCTCAGATGGTGCTGACTGATGAATCGTCTGGAATGAATGTGAAAAAACCCATTAAGATGTTGTATGAACACTTATCCATCCAACAAAACACGTTTCATAATCTTCAGAAAACATGGGACGAACATGATGGGGTAAGAGACATTAAAAGAAGGAACTTCTTGTAGTAGTTTCTTCAAGTATGTACCAATGCAGAAATAAGATTATTTACATTTACTGCTGTTTCGCGGCCAAGTCCTCCTTTGAAAGATGGGTCATACATATTGCAGTTCTTCCCTCTCCATTTCACAGGACAGTAACAGGCGTAGTCGCCCACCCGATCCTGGCAAATCCCTTCGTGCTGACAGGGCTGAGATGCGCATTCGTTTGCAGTGTCCAGCTCACAGTGTGTGCCCCCGGAGCCTGGAAGGCATTCGCAAGAGTACCCCGACCCTTCCAGGGTTCGGCATATCCCGTTGTTCTGGCAAGGGTTGGAGGCGCAGTTGAAACCGAAGAACTCGCAGTTACGGCCAGAAAACCCTTCAGAGCACATACATGAATGCCCACCTTCCAATGCAGTACACACTCCACCATTCAGACAGGGAGAACTCTCACAGAAGTTGACCTAGAAAGTACCAAAAATTATATTTTACACAACTATCTACTTGACAAAGGATAAGAAAAATAATGACAGAGCGAATAATGACGAACAGAGCGAACAAAAACTTGCTAGGTAGTTATGTAGGTATCTAACAGCCATCCAGGCAAACAAGCAAGGGAAAATAAGCCCATGTAGCTAACTTATTGTATTAGGTACCTTCGGGGTGATAAAATTCCTGCTTGGTTGTTAAACTTACTTTAACTTCACAATGTCGTCCCATGTAACCTGTCTTACAGTTGCAATGGTAGTTATTGACTAATTGAACGCAGTCTTGGGTCCCAGGCCCAGCACATGGATTGCTCAGACACTCGTTGATGTCACCTTCGCAGCGAGGACCCACAAAACCAGGTGGGCAAGCGCATTCGAACCCTCCAACTTTATCAATGCATGTGCCGTTGTTATGGCAAGATCCCATTACGCAGTCATCTACATTGATCTCACATATGATACCTGGAAGCAAAGATTTTGCATTATTACGTGTTATGAGAGGAAAACAGGCCTGACTAATGAACAAAATCAACTAGATACCTTACAATGAGTGAATACACAAAACTCACCAAGCGTTCCATGTGGGCATGAGCACAGATAGTTGTTGACTTCGTCGTGGCATGTACCGCCGTTCTGGCAAGGGTTTGGAGAGCAATCGTCTACATTCAGCTCGCAGTTCTGTCCTTGGAAACCCGTGGCACAGTGGCACAAGTAAGCTCCAACCAAATCCTGGCAGGAGGCACCATTTTGACAAGGTGCGGACTCACATTCGTTGATTTCAATAGAACAGTAACTTCCTGTGTATCCTTCACTGCAGTGGCATCTGTGGCTGTTTCCAATGTCTTCACAAGTTCCATTATTACACAGCGCTTCTCGACTGACCCCTGAAGTCAAATTTGAAAAATTATGAATATTCCAACAAACAAATATGCTCAAGTATTTGCCATCATCCCAACATTTGGTCCATTGTTGACATGCTGTGAGGGAATGCATGGGGAAAAGATACAAGAGCTAACCGAGAGGTCAAGTTTTGAATTAATCTCAAGATTTTGTATTGCTAAAATCAACTTACATGCAAATACATATCTTTTGTACCAAATAATGATTTGACGCCAGAATAACTAGTGGGCATTATTCCCCACAAGTGAATGGCAAAGACGAATATATTCGATATTTCCAGGCTGAATCAACAAGACAAGGCGCTCAAACCAAGGCAATATACATAATGATCCACAGGATAACTGGCTACATGGACCTACATGGTTTACTGACTTGTAAACAAATGTTCATTACACTTGTACAATTTTTTAAAGCCAATTTATGCAATTTTATGTTTTAAAAATCACACCAGCAAACGAAATACGTATATGGTTATCAAAAGCCGTCAAATTTGCCTACCTGGGTGGACCACCCGGTAGGCAACCTCAAAGGCTGAATAGCATGATTTGTCTTTCCCCCATGCTTCCTACAAATCCAATGCCCAACTAGGCTCCAATTAAAAATTAATGAATTAGTCACGAACCTTTTCTGATGCTGGCATCTTTACACGAGACCATCTGGACGTCACAAACTTTGCCAGTCCATCCTGGAGCGCAAACGCACTGGTAAGTGTTCTCTTTTTGCCGACACTGAGCTCCGTTCTCGCAGGGTTGCGTAGCGCACCAATCGACGAACTGGTCACACCGTTTGCCTTCGTAACCGTAAGGGCAGTGGCAAGTGTAATAGTGCAAGTGGTCCATGCAAGTGGCACCGTTGGCGCAAGGGTTTGAATCGCATTTGTTGATCCTCGTTTGACAGTTGGATCCAGTGTATCTGTTGAAGAAACCACAATATTGAGCGGAGAACATGGGAATTTATAGATACATCTAGCTAATGAGTAATCCGTTAAAGTTACCCAGGTTGGCAAATGCACGTGTAAGAGTTGATACCGTCGACGCAAGTACCACCGTTCATACATGACGAGTCAGTACAGTCCTGATCATTCGTCTGGCAGTTGATCCCAGAAAACCCGAGAGGACATGTGCAAGTGTATGAGTCGACGTACCTGAGACACAAAATTAGATATTGTAAATCACAGGGGATATTGAAATATTTTTTTTAGGCAATGGAAAATTACTAATCAAGTGATGGATTGAGGGAACTATACGTACTGAGTGCAGGTAGCTCCGTTCTGGCAGGGACGGGACAGACACTCGTCGATGTCTTCTTCACAGTGTTTTCCACCAAATCCGTCCACACAGAGGCACTGATAGTCACCGATACCATCCAAACACGTGCCACCGTTTTGACAAGGGACTGAAAATAACATTAACATCAATTATTCAACATGCGCCTTCATCAACTGAAGGGAATACATAAAAGTTGACACATAAATGAGGAATGGATGTGCTTTTTTCTCCCCCCCCCCCCCCTTAAATTGTAGGTCTAACAGAGCGCTACAATGATGGGTCCGAAATCAATGGAAGTGGGTGAAAATGGGGAAGCAAAAACCGTGCGAAGCCATCTGGTATGCACTGCCCTCCCGCTCCCGTACATGGGAGGGAGATACATGCCAGACGAAATCAAGCTTTTTTATTTAGCTTAACCCCCCCCACGAAACTACTCGGATTTCGGAGCTGAAAACACACAAGGCACACAAGGCTTTTTCTAGGGGGCTGAATTCGATTCTAAGGCCAAACCCTAATTCCAGTAGGCCAACAGGAATGGGTCAAATGAAAATTTAATAGATTTAACACAACACGATTACTATGGAAACTCACATGAAGCACAGTCGTCAGTGTTGATGAGACAGTCGACACCTTCGTATCCTTTGGCACAAACGCAATGATATGAGCCGTTGGTGTTTCTACAAGTGGCACCGTTCCTGCACGGGGAGGAGAGCGAACACTCGTCCACGTCTTCATGGCACAACCTCCCAGTGTACCCTGGGGAGCACTGGCAAGCGAAGTTGAGGTAGTTGGGTGAAGGCGAGCACTTAGCACCATGCTGACATCTGGAGAAGACAAGCGCATGTGAGAATTAGTAAGAATTCTATTTTCCTACCTCATATTTCCTCAATCCTTTCCCTAACTCAAGGCGAATTAGAAAACCCCTAACAAACAATGCCCTAACCAAAAGGAGGATCCAGCCCCTGTCCAGTATGTCCCATGATGCTCGATTCCTTGTACTTATAAAGATAACCTTCTTCCCCCCTCCGCTGTTCTTCAGCTACATAGCTCTGTTTAGTAAACTACCTAGCTTATCTAGGGTATCAACCGAAATCCTCCTTACTTTAACGATAAGGGTGAAACTAGCTATCCCCACGGAGGTTGGAGTAGTAGCAAGAGACATACTAGACAGGTGTTAGATACACCTCTAAACAATTAAGTATCCTTTGCTCTAACACTATCTCTCTTAGAATTGACCACTAATGCTCTCAATTCCAGAAGAGCATCCTCGAAAAGCTCATTTCAAAAATCGAAGTAGCTCACAACAATCAAAGTTACTCACTTGTTGGGAGTGCATGGGTCCAACTTATCTTGGCATTCGGGACCCGTGTAGGGGAGCTGGCAAACGCATTTGTATCCGTTGACCAGATCGATGCATGAGCCGCCGTGCCTGCACGGATTGCCAGCGCAATCGTCGATGTTGGTCTCGCAGTTGAAACCCGAGTATCCAGCCAGACACTGACAGGTGTAGAAGCTGAGGTGATCTTGACAGACTCCGCCGTGCTGGCAGGGGTTGGAAGCACACTCGTCGATGTCGAACTCGCACCTCTTCCCGCCATAACCCGGGCGACAGTGGCAGATGAATTGGTTGAGCCCGTCCTCGCAAGTACCGCTATTCAGGCAGGGGTTACTGGCACATTCGTCGACGTCGCTGAGGCATCTAGCGTCGAAGTAGCCTCTCGGACATTCGCACTTGAATCCATTGACGAGATCCACGCATATTCCTCCATTGGCACAAGGGTTGGAAGCACATTCGTTAATATTCGTTTCACAATGCACCCCTGTATAACCAGGTAGGCACTCACACGTATATCTGAAAGGAAAAGAAAACAGCAGAATTAGAACATGATAAATGACTAAGTATCAGGATACAGATAGAACCACAATATTTTGTCAGTTGTCACAATGATCGAAGGGTCCTTACTGAAAAGATATATTTCCTACATCTAAATTTGACGAGCAGATTATTAAAGTAAGGACGAAAACCCATTTATTGAAAAAGTACGAATGACTGTAGGTACAAGATATATGTTCATTAATTAGTTGTTTTTTATAAGTATTTATACTTATGGCTTTTTTGTAGGTCGAATCCATGCGGAACTGAATTCTTGAAGACTAAATTTGTATGTTATTTTCTGCCAAAATGCTAGAGAGGGCTCTGAGGCCCTAACTTTGTCAGAAAGATGTATAAAACTGGTCAAACATGATTCAACGTTTCACTGAATTTCAAAATAAGAAAATTCAGCAGTGAGAGAACGTGTCAGAAATTGTATTGAAAGGGCATTGGTTCATGGACACATAACAGTTAATCTGTGAGCCACTTTCAAGCGACTTTGTATATAGACAACAGGTAAATATTATCACTTATGTCATATATGCTATTTATACAACAAAACAGGTACCTACGCATTTATTTCCACTAATTTTATACGTACGTAATTCAGTTTTTTATCCGGTTTGGTACAGATTGATAGGTTGATGTGAGAGTAAGGAATTGTCAGCCTCACCCTCAACACGTACCGATTAATTTTTATATGGACGAGACAAACATCTCTTCAGGAAATCATCTTTACACATCAAAGTAGGGGTTTTGACTCTTGAGAGAAAAAATTCACTTCCAATATGATCACCAGAGTACCTACTATCAACGGAACACTTAGGTAGGTACGTTAAAATTTATACAGGGCGAGAATGGATTGAGTATGGGTGTGGCGAGGTTCCTCACATTCAAGTTGGCCTCGGACCCATCCACCACGACGGCAGAGACGCACAGAAGGTATAAGCGCCCTGTATACCCGAAAAAGGGACTACAAGACGGATACAGGGATTCACAATGAACCAGAATTCTGCATCTGACGCATTAATATTAAACTAAAATAAATCGAGAAGTGTTTAGGAGACGTACTTGTTGATTCCATCGACACATTTTGCACCGTTTCGACACGGGTTGCTGTAGCATTCGTTGACGTTGATTTCGCAGTTAAGGCCTGAAGTCCCTGGACGGCACCTGCACTGATAGCCGTTCACTAAATCCTCGCAGTGGCCGCCGTACTGACACGGTGAAGAGGCGCATTCATCCAGCTGGTTTTGGCAGAGGTACCCAGTGAATCCCGGTTGGCAGGCGCATGTGAAGGAATTCTCGCCGTCGATGCACTCGCCTCGGTAACAGGGGGAGGACTGGCAGTCGTTGATGTTCGTCTCGCAATTAAGCCCTGAAAACGTAGAGAAAATAATTTCAAGTCAAAATTAATTTGGTGGGAGGGGGGGGGGGGGGAGGACAAACCAATTATTGATAGAACTACAGAAATTTCTGCAAAGATCATTGTTTGGAATCTTGCCAGTGTAAAATGCTTCACTATACGTAACATTTTGGAATTAATGTCCATAATTATATATTTTTATACTCAAACCGGATTATTCAATCCCAATGACCTGACCTATTCAAATTTTAGTGTGGGTAGCTCTGGATTACAATCCGAGGTTGATTTGATAAGTACCTACTTTATAAGGTCGATTTAGTAACAGTAAACGTATAGGTACATCAAAATTGCCGGAAGGATTTGCTTGAAATTCATCGACATCCTGCTGCATATTTTACGGAAATCCTACATCGATATCCCAAAGATGCTTTATTACCATTTCCCTTCTGAAGTTGTCAAGTTGGAACTCTTCCAAATAAGTTAAGTTCAGTTGTCATGGTTGCCACATATACCAATCCATCCTTCATGGATGAATTAATTTAAAGGGGTACAGAATCCTGGTTAGTTCACTAGCGACACTACTGACATACGAACCATTTTCCACCAAACATGGTTGGCGTAACAACCACACTTGCTAGTACATCGTACGCCCTGTAGAAGTGCCCAAGTATCAAATAGGACAGAATGAAACCCAATGTGAAACTCATACGTCATGTACGAAACATCGATATGAAGTACAAAAAGATATAGGGTCCCCATATGGGAGCATGGACACTTTTGGGATATGCAACGCTTGACCTGGAGGTCTAGAATATGCCCATGACTGTCATATTGAATGCGAATACACCACCATCCCCTCTTAGTCGTTAGAATAAATATAATAAACGGGCGAGGACTGGGATCTGAAGGGACCTCCGAGTGAATCACTGAGGAGGAGCTCACCTTGGAACCTTCTCCCCACCTTCTGCGGTCGAGCGGGAATGCAAGTTGTTCTTTTGGGCGGCCAACGCACCGCCCGGACTGCACTAATCTCATCCCAGTGGGAGAATGGACATTTTGGGGAAACCCAAGCCACAGCATTTCAGCTTCGACGCTAATAACGAATGGAAACTGATAATTTTGAAGGACGAATTCAGTATCCGTGGCAGTTAAAACTGCATTCCCAACGGGAAAACTGAGTCCGTTAACTGTTTCGTAAGAATACAGGTACCTACATAGGTCACTACATAAGACACGCAGGTAGTATGCTGCAATCGGTAACACTCACCAGTAAAACCTGGTGGACAGTCGCATGTGTAGCCAGCTATCGAATCCCTGCATTTCCCACCGTTCCGACACGGACTGCTGACGCAGTCATCGATGTTGGTTTGACAGCGTCTTCCTGTGAAGCCGATAGGGCACGCGCACCTAAAGCCGTTGATGAGGTCGTTGCAGGTTCCTCCGTTGAGACATGGGTTCACCTGGCATTCGTCAATGTCCACCTCGCACTGGGTACCCGTGAAACCTGGAAAAGACCGAACAGACGATAATTAGATTATAAATGTTACATACGAACGATGTAGGTAGATATTTTGTGGTGGAGAAGCAGGATTAGGCTAGGGATGTTAAGGTATTTCTGAAGCCTCGATTCCCCCTCAAACAACGATTCAATACGTTCCTTAATAATACGAACACATTCCTTAAATAAATAAACAATAACAACTATCATCAATTTATATAACTGAGAGTGGAGATAATTTAGCAGGTGACAGAGCAAGCCAGAGGTTTCCATCAGGGCATGAACTGAAGTCCTGAACGAGCTCCACCCAAGGGTAGTTATGATGTCTATACAGGGGAAAGTCATATCAGAGGACACAAAAACACAGATTTCATGATCTAAAAAAATCTATAGATTCTTCTCTAGTGTGTTACGAACTTTTGGAAATTATAAAATACACTGAGTAGCACCAGAGAACCTTTTCTAAGGTACAGTAGTATCGTGGTGTCCGTAACGATTGTGGATGGCTCATGACTGTTGTACTCAGTAGGTACTCGTACAACGGTATGACCCAAAAATAACCGGAAAACTAACTGTTTATTCATAAGGAATTTAACGATCTGAACATCAGCAGTATTTCTTCTTCACGTATCGTGTCAAAACCCCATTAACACTCAAGACAAACCGCGCAGCCGAAGGATTTTTTTTCTGCACCGAAGTTGTCCAACATTGCGTGCGATTCCTCAACGGGGAGGAAAAATGCAATATGCACGAACACTTGCAGAAACTTTTTGCATTAATGCAGTCTCCAAACAAAGAGAATATATTTACGTTATTCGAATAGCTTCTCAATACGAGAAGAATATGGAGGCGCGCTTCATCAGTTTCGAAAGTTGGGTCGTTTCCCATGCCACTTCCAACCGGCAGAGAAAAAAAATTGTCCATTTCGCGTGTGTTTATAATTATGATTGACTGGATTTGAGGAATGGTGTCAATGGGGTATCAAAACAGTTAACCGAAATGTTAGATTTCTGATCTACGAACGTATCTAAGAACTATTCACATTGCAAGGTGAATCGTCACTGTTGGAAACAATTTTACCAAAGAAAAAGCATCTAGCTGTGTGCAATTAGCGTTTGATTGTAATCAGGAGGCTGACCAAATAAGGGGGTACAAATTACTACATATGAAGAAGTACCTACCTACCAATGATATTAGCATCCTTTGAATTGCTGCGTAGGAGATCCCGCGAGGAAATTACGATCTAAGATAAGTTTTTATCGCTAAACCGTTAAGAAACATTCGAGTGAAATCATTTATAGAACCATAATAACATAGGTTTTTCACTCATGAAAGAATGTCGCATGTTTTTTCTTCGAGCTTGCTTAGAACATCCATCCGCTAATTGCTCCGCCAAATGGCAAAATTTTTCCCAGAGGGCCATGCGTTTCTAATAATTTTTTTCCTCTTGTTTCTTGAAAATCCCAATCGATTTCAGTAGTTACATATTTATGCTGTTATCTTTCTTCTGCAGCTCTTTTCTTCCTTTGTCTAATCGTCCTTCTTCTCGGATCCTATCCTCCAGGGAAAAGATAATGGTCGGTCTGGAAGACCGTACCAACCGGCCATATTGCTGAAGTTGCCCCTTCTCAGGACTCATTTACATGAATCATTTTGCCCTCGACTCAGGCCTCGGGGCATGTTTCGTGAGCTGCAGAGCGTGGATTTATACTGTGTGCCTCCAAGTTGATTAGCATAAGGAGCCCCTACAATGGACCTTTGTGAACTTGGGATACAATACCAAATACAGTTAGTTCATTACTATTGTCACAGACCCAGGACTATACACGGAAAAGAAAACCTGGGCTCTGTTCTTTTTTTCGTCTACAGAGGTGACAAATTTTCTAATCTCCATGCTAATGATAGAGGCGGCAACTTTTGTTGTCCAAAGAGGAAACAGAGAGCCACAGTCAGTTCATCTAGCTTTTTCCGTCTCTTGTGCTCCATATCCTACCGCGCCGTCAGTTCGTGATCTTGGCGAGTTTTCTGGGTCGACGTGACTCTTTTGATGACGCTATCCGTGGAGGGGGCAGCCTGATAGCGGGATGCGTGAGGAACTCGTCTGCTAAATTACGCGGCAGTCCTTGCGCGAGGCGAATTTTAAATTTGTCTTCCTTCAAGATGGCAACATACACGATGGGTATTTGTAATCCAACTTAGTTCAATCAATTTGAATTAACAATAATTATTCAAAACTTTCAAGATGAAAGGCACGACACCTTAACATGAAAAATTGCTACAGTATTCAGTGTATATCTACGCAAGAGGTAGACGACCAAGAAGTAGATTTCATATCCTTTCATGACAGCCGGCTAACCGCTTTCTTTGGTACCTACTTATTACAGATCTGGTTCCGAGCTGTACAGCCTCAGTCACGATTCTGATTGTCTTCAAAATGACCTGCCCCGAAGCAGAACAGGTATCGAATTATGGTATTAGCGGTATTAGCGCAATTGAGGGTGAGAAGAGACCTATGAGAGACATTCCGATGAGTAACCGCTGCTCTGAAAATTGGAACACACCAGAGCAATACGCCAAGCCAAAATCAAATCACCGCAAAATATTTTGGAAACATTATAACCAGTAGGATGAGTAAGAAAAAAATAATTATAACTGAAGTTTTTCATGACATGCCATGTTAACGGTAGATCTGAAAGTTAATATCGATCAAGATTATCTTAAAGGCAGAAGATGTTTTCTAACCATTATTCTATTTACTTTTTGATGAATGGGGAACAGTTACGGAGTGTGGGAAAAGTTAGAGCCTCAACAGTTGTGCAGCTAGAGCTAAAGAACTACTTACAGCTCTACTATAGTTGGATGGTAATAAAATTAGATTCCAATTAGCGATACCACAAATATTAGTAAGGCGTTATCTGTTGTGACGCTCTCGATAGCTCTGAAATGGCTATCCACCAAGTAGACAAAAATTATTACCGACAGTAGATTCTGCGCCCAAGAAAGCCCGCAAATTATTCTCATGAATCATGTTTACCAAGATTACATTTACATTACCAAGATTACATTTACTTTCGTGTTACGATCTGTTTAATTCTGATCCGAAAGTTAAATGATATACCAATAATTTACCATTTAAATGAGATACCAGTATTTATGGATGGAGGGTCATATTAATTCCATGACTATAGCAGACCTACCTATCCAAAATGTAATATTTTTGAATTTCTTCTACCATTAATTTTATGAAAATTCATTTTACGTGATTACCACTAGATATAGAGGGGATATTTTTTAACTGCTCAATCATGTTGGAGGTTTTGGGAAGCTGCTGCATAATTTGCGTTTCAAGTCACGGTTTTATAAAATGGGGAATACTATCTTAAATTATGTGATTAAACTTTGATCAGAAGGGTTTGTTACGGCATATCCACGTTTGTAGTCTTGAACTGTTTCACAATTAAGACGCTTTGTAAGTAAAACGTGCGTCTTGTTCCCAGCTCCGACGTGGAAAACCGCTCGATTAATTCTTGATTAATTGATTGTGAAATCGCAAAGTTCGTTAACGGAGCTTCAGGAACCGAGAGTTTTATGGCGCCCGTCTTTGATTTAATTAGAGGCGGATTAGGTAAATCTCTCTCCTCGCTCTTGTTCCCATCGCCTCGTTCCTCTTGCACCTACGTCAGAACTAGGCCTTGTATGTTATCAATTTATTAGTGAGCGGTCTCTAGTTGGGTTTAGGCTAAGAAAATGAGAACTTGTGAAATATCAAGTGCATGTGCATTTTGTAGGTACATGTTATGAAAGCTAGCATACAGAACAAGAATACCGAATGCAGGACACGACTTCAGTAACGTACTCATCTTGTTCCACGTTGCGATCCTTTTTTATCTCTCAATGATTCATCATTTCTTACATATATATTGTCAACATACAATAATTTAAACAATTTAACCATTTAAGTTTATCCCATTTCAGCCAGTAAGCTTGGTACTGTACGGAAGTTATGAATTTATCTAGAATTTTCAACATTCTTGCACTTTATTGCTCTTTGGATTCAACAATCCAGCATATTTTAGGGTCCATCAATTTCATTATGGCCAGCAGATGTTTAGAACATCTTTAGCTCAAATCCAAAATCCATTCATCTGCACCATACGCTAGATAAGAACAATTATGTTCCTGGGTGTCACAATGCGACAAGGAAGCAACAATGCAAATTAATAGTATCGGTACTAGTAATGAGGGGTTGATTATGGAATATTGAAACCACTATCCGACGTTTTGAGGCGAACTTCTTCGTCAGTATCAGCTTCCGCGTTCTTTCTGTTCAATAATCCACACCAAGCAGTTTAAACCTGTTAGTTTATCTCAGCCTCCGATACAGCATCTTGATAAAATAAAACAACCGGGTAAACAATTATACGGTCTCTTAACTTGAAATGAGTGACGAAGTTCTAACAAAGTCTTTAACAGAGAAGAACAACCGAGATTGCACGCTTGCTCGGCCGCGAAAACGGTAATGTTTAGTCAGCGTCACGGCCCGTGACCGCCCCAACACTTTTTATCATAATCGAGTTAGCGACGGTCAGACGGACTCCGAGAGGCTATCGAACTTTGCCACGTCGAAGGAATCGACAGATCCATCATCTCTACATATTGCGGAACAGAACTGCGGTATTGGGACTAAGTAAATTGGCATACCGAAGTATTTGCTCCAGTTCAGGGTCTAAGCCTCCAATTGAGTTCCTAGTTAAGACCTGGTACAGCATCCCCATTGTAAATTGCCAGCCCAGGATGCACTATTCGCGTTCCAACTTGCTCCAAAGCTAGGGTTGTCAGTACCCGCGATTGGATGACAACGTTTCTGTTGGATGCGATATACAGTTCACGAATAGAAGTGGCTACTTCTCGTGAAAAGAGGCTATCAACTACTTGAAAGATCATTCACGGTATTTTGTTGTGTTCCCATCTTGCCACCCTTGCCGTTCCGCGCTGGAAAATATACATCTTCCCTGTCTATTCCGAGAAATTTACCATACGGACAGTGTTGACATCCTGGAATAATCGTGTAAGGTGCAGTGATCATGGTGCATATGTAAGAATATTATTCGTCCCATGCACTATCCTAAAAGTAAATAACAGCGTCAACTATTGAATTCGGAGTGCCAAACGGGTTCTTCAATTTCTCAGTCTGTTCTGGTTCCCAAGTTATACAGCATCATTGACGGGTAATCTCCCGATGATTTACCGATACGGTCGGCCACTGTTTGAGAGAACTTGGCGGTACCATGGTTTTGCCCGTTCGAAGGTGAGAACTTTCGGGCTAAAAACCGATGATTATCTTCGAACCCAGTTCGAGCGCTGGTGGTGGCGTAAGCTTCAGGGAGCTCATTCCACTGTATGACAAGCACTTTCCCAACATGATATATGCCGAGATCAGTTTCTCTCTTATTTGTCTTGGAAACGGCCAGAGCGAGCGGCCTTCCTGTTGAGTCGGATTTTTCCGTCGCCCTCCTCACATTTCGCGCCTCGTCAACAAAATGTGTTTTTCCAGTATCAAGAGCTTCTGACGATAAGAAACCCTATCTGTTCCAATTATAGGCCACAACAAGTATCCGTGAGAAAAACTTACCCTTCGAATCATAACAATGAAATCCGTCTTCAACTGGAAGGAAGTTGTTTATGCAATGCACGTCGTACGAAATCAACATTTCAACTGAACATGATTCATATCTTCAAGCCCCCGTTCAATGCCACACAATACATGAGAAGGATGTGTACAACGTTTTATATACCCATGATGTCGAATAGGATTGGGTCTTCTTCGACCTCATGAATGAGATTCCTCGCAGAAGAAAGAGCATGTACACAGTATGCATGAGCGTAAATTGTCAGAGAATAGTAGTAATACGATTATGGGATTTAAAAAAAGTTAATCCGTCCCAAAAAGCTACACTACTCTACACATCCAATCACAATAGCACTCTCACATAGCACTCTCCAGTCAGAACAGCACGTATCTTTTGATGAAAGATATTATGTAGGCAGGTACCATCCGGAAAAGACAAAATCTCAACACTTAACTGATATTTCCTAAAAATGTCTTCTGAATGGTATCAACAAAGCTTATTACAGTGCACACCATCCCTTCAGTTTTACAAATTATACGAATCATGAATTACGGAGTAATTATGTATTCGGTTGCTATCTGTTGATTTTAAATTCTAATTATCTATCAAATTATCATAAAATCAAGGACATAAGAGATACTTGGCAGGCGATTACCTTCAGCCACACAGGAAATTATCATTCAACCACTCACCAATCACTCTCGTCTTGTCTGAAAGAATATTACGCAGCAACCCTACAGAGAATCGTGCGATCGGAAGAAGTTGAGAAAAAAATGGGGAGGGATAATTTTTTCTTTCTCGACAACAACTCGTTGATGCTCTATGGAAAGGACATTACTATTCGATCCTGGAAGCCACTCTCGAACTCGGGTCAATCCCCTGAAAGGCCCGGAGGCCCTTCCATTATGAAAATACACGGCTGGAGGATGGCCGAGCCTTGTTACCACCGCTATCGACTGAAACCCCGAATCCTTTTAGTGGTGTGATGGGAAGTGGTAAAATTCGTCCCACTCGCCCAATAACTATAGTACACCCGACTCTTATTACAGGCCCCCAAGAATTCCAACAAGTCACTCAGGGGCGAGTCAGAGGTTCCTCGCAAAACATAATAACATTCTTGAACGGCCGAATCATGTCATAAAAATGCAGACTAAATATATGTGATAACACGAGGAGACGGGGGGAGGGGGGGAGGTACGGTACCCACTTCGTACAAACAAAATCCACCACACCCCATCCAAACCAAAAACTCAATGTATCTTCCCAACCACTAGTCAACGCAAATATATAATTGAAATAGGTAAATAGGTACTTCTTTATTCCGCAGAAAACTTGCTCAAGAACAGTGTTTTTCGAACAAACCGATCCAACCACTGGGGATCTGCTGTGAATGGGTAGTTACATAGGATTTTCTTAGTTATTTATTCCCTACTTATAGGGATTCCTTGGTTATATGGGGATCTTGGATTTCATAGAAGGTTACTAATGAGGAAAACAGTAAAAGTTCAATCGGCATACCTAGATAAATAGATATTATCCTAAGAAGCAGCTGAAGGTATTGGTTCTGTTTTGACAGGACAGGAAGAAAGGGATAAGACGAGCCTGAGGGACGAAAGAAAATTAGCACATGAATGATGGGTCCAAGAGGGAAGGCACAATAAGCGAATCACAGCTGCCGCAAAACCAACATACGCCATCTGTTGCGGACGGAAGCTACCCGTGTCAGAATCCTCACTATAATACTCGGATAGGAAGGTGACTAAATTTGTTACACCGTTTGGCAATACATACGTGAAATATAGATTTAATTGTTTAGCAGGTTGTAGTAGTCTCGTCACAATATTAATGATCAAGAATCAGGATGTTTATTTGTCCCCGTTTTATGGCTCGTGAGCATTGACGCCCCCCGGACGCATGGCCAATTCTTTCCACCTCCAATAAGTACCTTTTATTCGTTCAGCTAAATATAATAGCAAAGATGTATTGCTGATTACAACAGATCATTCGCATTTGGCTTGAACGGTCGACTTAAAACAGTGATGGGCCTCCGATGTATGGTTTTTTGGCGACTGATATCCAAACTTGTAAAGTTACGTAAAAGCATAGCAAGTTCATTTGTGTTTGAAGCGATGCCCAAGCGAGGATCAGTACACGGGTATCCGGTTTCCCATAGGCCCTTCAGGGTTTAAAAAAAAGGCATATTCGCCTACCGAGAATACCGTGCCCATATATGGGACCGCAACTGTGCCGTGAGGACAATCTCAGTAGCTCCTTCGTCTTCTCAACTCCAGCAAGACGGGTTCCACCGAGAGTTTTTACAAGCCTCCCACTAAAAACTGACGTCTTTTTTGAAACACCTCTCAAGAAAAATCTAGTTGGTCCGAAAAATATGTTTGTTTTTATCGTGTGGACATTGTAAGAAATGGGAATAGGACAAGACACCCACGGGGTTTGCGGGTTTTTTTTTTGTTCCCCTCTTCTTATACTGAGGTCTCTACCCCAGAAAGGGTAAATGATTTAAGATTACATCTGAGCCAAGCAAGCCCATAGTGTAGAAGTGGCGGGACAGAGATGAGTGGATGGAAGGGCAAAACCCTCTTCGAGATTACAATATGGAGCTGGGAAGAATACTAATGCTAGCGGCGGACACCGCATTCCGAGGCTCCACGGCTTTGTGGTCAGGCCAATCCTGTAGTTATCAGAGGGCGTATGGTATTTAAGGTATGAAATGTTCAATCTAGTCAGCACGTGGGTTTAGGAAGTTGACCCTGCTTAAAGTGCCTTCGTAGCAGTATCTGATATGATGATGAATAGTAGGAGGGGTATCTTTCAAATCATGAACGAGAACCATTTAACGGTCAGCGAATCATAAAAAATCTGTTTGTTGATTGTTCTTCATTTCCTTCACTCATCCCACGGCTCATTGAAATGGCTAAACACTTCATTCCACGGTGTGTGGCAAAGGCTATCCCAAAAAATGTATATCACCCCAATTTGTTTCTGCAACAACCGACAGTCATAACTTAACTTCGCAATTTTAAGTTACGAAAAAAGGTAAAGTTTGATTTAAAGTTGCTAAGACTTTTGGTTTATTATTTTCAATAAAACCTTTTGAATCGAGCATGAAAAACGCTGCAAATCCCTGCACAACGGTTTATTATTTTGTATAGAATACCCTTCTGTTACAGATCACAGCTCTATGTATAGATAACCCGTCTATATAATATAATATGTACTATTCTATGCATAATTATGTAGATCGCAGACCCTCCGTAGGTTAGTACCTAACCCCGTACTCGTTACTAGGTACCTACCTAAATCACGAGTTAAATGTTGCTAAAATAATTCTGCCGATGACAAACAGTACCTAACAAAAAGAAACACACATAATGAAGTTCTGAAAAGAAATTGTTGATGAGGAGTGAAAAAAGTTGCAAAAGTACCTACCAACAAACTCCAGCCCCTTCTACGTAGATGGTATAATGAACCGTTGTGTAATAATTTACCGTTGAGTAATGATTTACCGTAGTAATACCTAATTTACCCATCAATAATACTTCAACGTTTGTTCAAGTTTCACTACCTACCAACAAACTCCAAAAGAGCCATCATTTTTCAAATTAAATAATATCACAGAACAACCAACTCGACTTCATACTCCGCCAATATAATCAGGTGATCCCTACCAATGATTGGCCGTATTCACAAATTCCTATTGTGGGCGCGTCTCTGGTTACGAGATTTGGTTTGAATTGTATACAATTTCATTCACACTGGAGTCGAAAATGCCTGTCGGTGCAAACTTCGGGGCCTTACTGTGAACGAACGGCTGGACGTACGATGCTCCGGATGGTCTTAAAAAACTCGCAAGTTCAAGAACTATTTAAAACCGTAAAAATATTTACGTAAAAAAATGGTATAGGCGTTTTGAAATTTTCAACCCCTATTTTGAACCCCTTAGAGATGACTCACAGTAACGTCGAGCTTCGAGGACCAACTAGACGCCGAACGGAACCTATAACCCGAATTTCATCAATTTTTTTTCATGGTAACTAAGAAAAGTGGCCCGTACGGCGTACGGCGTACGGCGTACGGTGTACGGCGTACGGCGTACGGCGGACAGACAGAAATATTTTTATTGCAGTTTTGGATTCTACATACCTTGAAACGTAAACCATCAAATTTTGAGGGGGGGTAAGAATTTTTTTTTTCATGCTCGATTCCAATGGTTCATTATTGAAAATAATAAACCAAAAAAAGTTAACCCCCCTCAAAATTTGATGGTTTACGTTTCGAGGTACGTACAATCCGAAAATAAAATAAAAACATTTCTCTCTGTCCGCCGTACTTCGCACTTTTTTTAGTTACCAGGAACCAAAAAATTAATGAAATTTGGTATGTAGGTTCCATTTGGGGTCTAGTTGGTCCGCGAAGCTCGGCGTTACTGTCAGTCATCTCTAAGGGATTAAAATTGTACGAGCATTGTACGACCAGCCGTTCGTACCTATGCACCGAAAAACTTCGTCAACATAGTCGTGAATCAAACGGTATAAATCCGCGTACAAAACGGTAAATTATATTACACAACGGTTTATTATACTATCTACGCAGAAGGGGCATTTACACAGGTAAATTATTACACAACGGTTTATTATTTGCCTTATGCTTCATGAATAACTACAAATAATTAATTATTTAATTATTGAATCCCGCGCATTTGTATGAAACTTTAATTCCCGGGCCGGCTCCAGTACTCCATTTAGGGCTTTCCTGGAGGGAGCTCGAGGGTATTGACCACATAGAACAGTGATCTACGCAGAAGGGGCATCTATTATACAGGTGAATAATAAACCGTTGTGCAATAATTTGCAGCGCTTTTCCACATGTTGACAACGATTTGCTTTTTTGGTACCTACAATTAACTCGCATAATTTTGGAAATTCGACTACAAAAGCAGATTGCGTAGGTGGTGTAGAAGTAAAACGCATTGGGACAACCTTCGGAAATCGCGGTTTGACAAAAACTAGTCAGCAATGATCAATTATTTCCAAGGACGATCAATATCAACTAATAGTTTGTCTCGTTATATTCAACAGCGGCAATCACAAAAACTCGGTGAATCTTGAATGGTATTACGATGTTCAAATAGAAAACATTAGTGATAAGTATGAATCGAAAAAAAATCAAGACGAGGGGGAGAAAAGTAGGTAGGGAACGGAACGGAAAAACGCTGCAAAGTCCTTGTCACATGGGTTTATTATTCTATTGGACATGCCTTCAGAAACGTTGGTTGTTTATTTATTGTTTCTATCATATAACATAATTGAAATAGCTATTTCTGGTGGTTTCCACCAATTTTGGCTCCCAAAACACAAATTAGGTGCGCTCCTTTTTTTAAACATTGGACATACCTACCTACAGAGATGTTGGCTGTTTATTTATTGTTTCTTTCATATAAAATAATTGAAATAGCTGTCTCTGGTGGTTTCCACCAATTTTGGCCCCCAAAACTCGAATAAACTACGCTCCTTTTTTTAAAAATAAATTATCTCTGATCATTGATAGTACCATTTAATTGTCTTGATCCACCTGTTGACACTTTTTCTAGTGTTATTCTACAAATTGATGGTGATTTCAAACGATTTCCCAGGTTTTTGACTCATAAAAAATCAATTTCGGGAGCTGAACATCTGGTAGAACCTCAATTTCCTATTCTTTGGTCAAAATCGACTTCATATTCGGTCTTCTCGTCCCCAAAAACATGAAAAACGATACCTTAAAAGCTCATGTTACCAACATGTTGCTAAAACGCAAAAAGTACCTATTTTTATACACATTTTCACTCATAACACCCCTGGGTATATTCCGATCGGGCTGAAAAGCTTCGGGACACAACTAGGGCCCAAATGGAGCATGTGTGCGAAAGAACGAATTTTTTAGACCGAAAATGAAGCCTGTACACGTGATACGGCGGACGGCGGACGGCGTACGGCGGACGGACATTGCATTTTTGGAATCTACGTACCTTGAAACGGAAAAGAAAAAATTTTGAGGGGGTGTTATAAAAATTTTTTGCTGAGCGATTACATAGGTGTATTATTCACAGAATAATAAACCAAAAATGAGGAGAGAGTACTTTGTGCTGCAGATCTCGTCGAGATCGTAGTATTTGTTTGCGTGAGTACACCTATAGGCAATTAAAAGGATTATTGATTCCGTACGAGCTGTTCCCGGGATAATGATGAATTTCCATGCCAAACACTTGAAAGTAAAATTAGAGGTCCCAAACAGTCGTTCTACCACCTATTACCAGCCAGCTACTCGTATTTTTTTAATCCGGAATGTTGCTACTGGGTTCACGATTTGCATTAATCAAGACTAATTTGATGTAAATCTGTGGATGTCATGCCTGTGTGTCTTCAAGGTTTTTCCTCTTCGAATTACAGTGTTCAAACCCCCACCGTCGATAGAGGCCAGTAATAGTCAATAATTTAAGGTCTGGGCACCTCTCATTACTCCGGGGCACAATGCCCTATCAGTCCTCGTCCTCGTCCGAGGTTCTCCTAGAAGACCTCTCCCGACCAAGGGAAACGAGGAATCTTAATTGACGAGTGATTGGCACGAGTAAACATTCATTGCGTCAATCACTCGAGTCAAAGTCTGTGTGTCGGTCCGTTTCTAGGAGAGGATTCTCAAAGTCGTAATTGCACATCGCCAGTAACGGGGAATCAAGGCTGTCTCATCAGGTTAGTCTGCAAGAAGTCCGGAAAGATCGAACAAAGAATTAAATTGGAGATGGCGATGACTGCGAACGAGGGTATGACAATCAAATTTAGAGTGGATTTCCAAATCCTATATACTCCCTTACGTGCACGTAGTACACAACACAGCCATATGCTTACGGTAATTCTAGATCAGGGGTTCCCAACCGGTGGTACGCGTACCACTGGTGGTACGCGGGAACGTTTCAGGTGGTACACGTGAGTGATGTGAGCAACTATTAATAGCTTCTGAACGCACGAGCAGTGAGCACGCAAACATTACTAACTATCTGCATTTCCCACTCTATCATCATTTTTTGAAGAAAATGAAATATCTCCAATGCCAGATGTGGTTGCAGATATCATTGTTCACTTGGAAGGCCTTCAAAAAAGCTTCAAGAAGTATTTCTCTGAAGATTATTCAAAAGTGGACTGGATCAGAAATCCTTTTTCGGGAACCTCACCAAATGAATTGGAACTAAAAGAAAGTTTTATCGATCTTACAGAAGATAGTTCCATGAAAGATTATTTTAAAGAGAAATCTTTAATTAACTTCTGGATCGGGTGTAAAACCGAGTACCCGTTGATCTTCCGGCAAGCTCTGCTATTTTTGATGCCATTTTTTACGAGTTGCTTGCGTGAGAGTGGATTTTCTGAACTCTTGTACATAAAAAATAAACATAGAAGCAGAATAAGTGTTGAAGATGACTTAAAAGTGAAGATAAGTTCCATTACTCCTAATGTTGATATTTTAATCACAGGCAAACAACAACAAGTTTTGCACTAGACTATAAAAGTTGTGATGATTACTTTTTTGCTGAGTTTGTACTAATTTTATATTTGTATGTTTTTAGACCCAAATAGGGCCTAATTACCATTTTAATCTTTTTATTTCTCCTTTATTATAAGCATGTTATTATAAATAAACAAATATCTAACCATTAAATATGAAGTTTTTTTCAGGAATTTAATTCAAAAAGCCTTTGAACACTTTTAGAAGAGTAGATATTACACGTTTATTAAAATATTTAGGTCTGGTGGTAGGCCAAAATTTCTCAAAAAGTCAAGAGGTACGCAGGTGCAAAAAAGGTTGGGAACCCCTGTTCTAGATGTTCAGTGAGAGCCATCCAGATGCCCGAAGTATAACAATGTGACCTCTCGGGCAGAATGTACTGAAAATATCTATCAAATCATGCTCTATAATGATTTTTTATTACGATTTACAATACTATTTTTCTTCTTTGCTGAACGTGATCATATTAATAAACAAGCAGCCAAGTAATCCAGGAACAACTTGGACCTCTGAACAATTCAACCAGTGAATGAACACTATGAAACCGAATAATTCTGTAGGATGGAGGAGGGGTACTTTTCGGTTATACCCCCCCCCCCCCCCCAGTCAAGAGCCCACCGTTCCTGCTCTACTTGTCTTGTTTTCTGGTATTTTCGAAGGCATTAAACAGTCTTGTTACATACCTAACATTACATTCCACTAACCGAAAAGTATCTACCGAAAAGTACCTACTGCTCGCTGCCGCTCGCATTGTCAAGCGATCTGGATGCTCGCTAGCGCTCGCATCTCAAAAAAGATAAACAATCCCAGAAACTATCCCGTGAATGAGCAGGTTGTTTGGGACTTCTGAATAGATTCGTGGAATGTAATGTTAGGTATAAAATACCAGAAAACAAGACAAGTAGAGCAGGAACGGTGGGCTCTTGACTGGGGGGGGGTATAACCGAAAAGAACCGGAGGAGGAAGTGTCCATACAAGCGAATCACTGTGTACTAGAAACTTACCTAATGTTCCTTTTGAAGTATGTAAAAAACTTGAATGATAAGAGATACCGACAACTGCAAGGAACTCTACCTGAAAATCTACTTCAAAGCACAAATGAGCCAAATTTGGAACCATTACCCTTACTTGCTTGCTTATACGGCTCTACGGGTCGGCCACAACCCTTCCAAGACCAAATTCTTTGTAGGATTTTCTCTTATTTTCAAACAAGACAAAATTTTATTCTTGGATACAAAGTGATTTTAAAAGGATGTGGGCAACACAGGAGCGTCGCTACCAACGGTTGGTCAACAAGCTCTACTTATGCCAATTAAAAGCAATTCAACGCTCGCTCATTCGCTACGAAGGCCGTCAAAGAATGAAATAGGTATAGAATGGTCCTTTTTGGTATATTCGGACTTTCGCTTTCAAAGATGTACGCCCAGAAGAATTTGATTGGAATCAGAATGGTTGGAGGAAAGCAGCGTGGAGTGGAATGTGGTATCAGCACAATATATCGCGCAATTCCCTAAGACATCATTTGAATTTCAGGATGACTAACAGTTGTGTGATGCAAAGGTGGTAGACATTGGAATGGTGAAAGTACAAGTTAAATATGGTGCAGAAATAAAATTCAGAATTTAGCTGATTTCATACTGCCTTCTTCGTATTTCGGAATGGCACACGTTAATGGGATTTCAAACCTGCAACAACAAATCTGGTACCAGTGTCAACTTCTACGTCGGGCTCCATCATCAATACGAATATCAGAGGAATTTCTCAAAAATAAAATCAATGTAAACTATTAAAAATTCGCGAGATTGTTGACAAACCGATTACTGCCCAAATCTGCATTAGATACCTACGTGAACTGTCTGCAATTACGCACTGAAGTAGCAGAAGACAGTACCTAATAATTTTCTTGTTCGACCCCTTTCCCAATAACACCCCGACTGGACATATCTACCCGCCTGAAAAATCAATTATGACGGTCAAATCAATCCAAGTTTCAATAATTATGCACAAATAGAACCCAATCCAATGAAACTCTGGAAAAAGTACCTACCTGTTGCTGCTGCTCCTACGCTTTTCACTAGCAACGTTACCATGGTTGTAATAATATGCGAAAGAAAACTTCGCCCTAGATCCAGCTTTCTACAGAATAAACAATAATTCGGAAGTCTGCCCACTAGTTCACGTTCGTCCATACACCACGAAGAATGATATAATGCGTGTCGCACTGGCTATGGTGCCTTCTTCCCAACACGATACATCCGCTGGACCCCAAGGGCCGAACCGCAAAACGCTCGAGGCACCCCACGGAGCTAAATGTTAATGTATTCCTTTAATGGAATTCCACCGTATTTGCTTTAGTCTCCTTCCAAAACAAAATATATTATAATTTATTTAAATTTAAATCTGGTTTCGATAGCTGACTTATTGACTATGTATGTAGCCTCTGTTTTTGTTGTTGTTAATTCTGGTACTAGTAATCTGTGCACTCAATTATTCCAACAGGTTTAAAAACCGTGTTAAATGGCACACATTACGTTTATCTAATATGTGCTGAGAACAGCTGGGGGTTGCTAGAAGGGTCGTTCGTTTTTCCTAGACACCTACTAATCGCCGACCATACAATATCACCGTATCGGCAAGTGGTATCTAGTAGCTTCCATTCGCAGGCCTGCCCCATTCCAATTCTTGCCACCAAGTAACTAATAATCCAACAGTTGAATGTCAACATTCAATGCTTCAGTAATTTCGTGCATCACAACACTGCTCGACAGATGTCCCATACAAACCCACGGAAAAACGTATAATCAACGATTTTGGACTGAGTGAGAATTGAGGCCATTAAGTTGGATCAGAAGAGTTCGAATGTCCCAATATGTGAGCAAAGTTTCCAAAATCATGTCAGCTCGAAGCCAACAGTACCTGCGGAATCGGTATGAGCACTAGAAAAGGGACTATTAAACTTACAGGGGCTTCCGTACGAGTAGATGGACCAGCGTGGACTACATCACTTCTAATTCTAGTGCATACTATTCAACTGCATCAACTTTTTCTATTACGTTCATGAGCAGGAGGAATTAACTTGAGGTCAACGAGACAAGAGACGGGCAATTCTTCCTTCTCCTTATGGACGGTTAATGAGTCTGTTAAGTTCAGCCGGCAACATTAGGAAACGCCGTACAATGCGTTTGAGTCACAATGAAAAGAGCGAGGGGAGCCTTTTATCAGAAAACAACTCGTTAATCATCCGCTGGAAGCGTTCGTTCTTTTCGACCGGGCAAGACAAGGGTCTTCCTTCACAAGCTGAATGCAGCAAGGCTGAGTATTCCTGATAATTTTTACAGAGAAGTGCGAATTCAACAAATTGAATGCCTTCGCTCGACTTATCTACTATCACGACCTGACTAATAAATGACAAAGAAACGAAGGAATGAATGGTCAGCTGTATTATTTTTATCTCAGCTACGGAGTTGAATGAGAGAATGTAGTAATACAAGTGCCGGGAGGTTATTATTGTTGCTATTTCTTGGGGAATATAGACAAGTAGGGTTACCAGACATATTCTTTTTATAGTATACCTATATACTCTTTTTTATGTCCTTTCCTCTATACTCTTTTCTTTTTTCTAACCAGTACCTAATACACTCTTTTGGTTTATTATTCTGTGAATAATACACCCCCTCAAAATTTTTTCTTTTCCGTTTCAAGGTGCGTAGATTCCAAAAATGCAATGTCCGTCCGCCGTATCACGTGTACAGGCTTCATTTTTGGTCTAAAAAATTCGTTCTTTCGCACACATGCTCCATTTGGGCCCTAGTTGTGTCCCGAAACTTTTCAGCCCGATCGGAATATACCCAGGGGTGTTATGAGTGAAAATGTGTGTAAAAATAGGTACTTTTTGCGTTTTAGCAACATGTTAGTAAAATGAGCTTTTGAGGTATCGTTTTTCATGTTTTTGGGGACGAGAAGACCGAATATGAAGTCGATTTTGACCAAAGACGCGGAAATTGAGGTTTTACCATTGGCTCAGCTCCCAAAATTGTTTTTTTTTTAGTGAAAAACCTGGAAAACTGTCTGAAATCACCATCAATGTGTATACTAACATTAGAAAAAGTGTAAACAGCTGAAGCAAGACCATTAAATCGCACTACCAATGATCAAATATGATCTGGGGGGGGAAAAAAGTGTAGGTACCTATTTCATGTTTTGGGGGCCAAAATTGGTGGAAATCATCAGGAATAGCTAATTCAATCATTCCACATGAAAGAAACAATAAATTTAACTGCCAACAAGAATCTCTAGAACTCCAATAGAATAATAAACCCATGTGACAAGGACTTTGCAGCGTTTTTTTTTTTAAGATCATCTTTGATCATTGGTAGTGGCATTTAATGGTCTTGATTCACCTGTTTACACTTTTTCCAATGTTATTGTACACATTGATGGTGATTTCAGACAGTTTTCCAGGTTTTTGACTAATAAAAAACCAATTTTGGGAGCTGAACCTTTGGTAAAACCTCAATTTCCGCGTCTTTGGTCAAAATCGACTTCATATTCGGTCTTCTCGTCCTCAAAAACATGGAAAAAGATACCTCAAAAGCTCATGTTACTAACATGTTGTTAAAACGCAAAAAGTACCTATTTGTATACACATTTTCACTCATAACACCCCTGGGTATATTCCGATCGGGCTGAAAAGTTTCGGGACACAACTAGGGCCCAAATGGAGCATGTGTGCGAAAGAACGACTTTTTTAGACCGAAAATGAAGCCTGTACACGTGATACGGCGTACGGCGGACGGCGGACGGACATTGCATTTTTGGAATCTACGCACCTTGAAACGGAAAAGAAAAAATTTTGAGGGGGTGTTATAAAAATTTTTTGCTGAGCGAATACATAGGTGTATTATTCACAGAATAATAAACCACTAAACCCATGTGACAAGGACTTTGCAGCGTTTTTTCAATAGACAGAGAAGAAAACTTGAAAAAACTAATGATGACCTACCTATATCCTTTTACTTTATACCTTGATCCAACCTAAAATCGTCTCCTATTCTTTTTCCACCACCGCCATACCGCCACGGAAAGGTCCCTCTCTACAGCCAACAGCCATAAAATTAGAAGAATGAGATGTTGGAAGCTGCTCTTGCTATCAGTTTTACTTGGTTTACCAATCAATTTTATCTTGTCTCTTTGTCCTCGTTCTCGCTCCTAGTCAAACGATGGGGCCAAAGCCACCGAGAAGGAAATGCAAATTTACTGTCGCGATTTTCAAGACTGGTTTGTGCAGGTACTACTTAATATCAGTACTGATGAAACTATTATTTCCCGAAGTCATTTATAAAATGGAAATGGAATAAAAAGGGATTCCTCGTAGGTACCTACTACTGAAGACAGTAACAAATGACTGTTGTTGTATCTACCTACCTGTTTTTATAGGTAACTTGCCGGAGTAACTTGCCTGAAAATAAGTTTTATGTAGAAACCACCCAATATCAGTGTATACTCTGACATTCGGATCGTTCGTTATACCTACTCTTTTTTTCCGATGGAGATCTGTCAACCCTACAGACAAGTCACAGAACAACAATATTCAACAGCTTACGAGCTGTTGTTACTCAATCTGCATCTTGAATAACAGTTTTCCGTCAACATACGCTCTAGCATCACCTGATGCTCGTAAAATATCGAATAAAAAGAACTTGACTAACCTGGCATACAGACGCATCTGAAGGTTCCTGGATCGTCGAGGCAGGATCCGTCATTCTGACACGGATGTGATTCACATTCGTTCACGTTGGTTTCGCACCTTGGTCCTGTAAAACCTTGTGTGCAGTTACACATGAACGACCCCGGCGTGTTGACGCAAACACCATCATGCTCGCACGGAGAACCTAAAAAATAATATCATTTAAGTTAGTTCCTGAAACATCGAAGACGAATTAACAAAATGGGCAATTTCTTTCCCCCAAAAAACTATATTCAGAGCTCTTGGAAAATATTTAGTTTGAAAACCGTTTTCAAAAATAAGCGTTATTTTTTAAATGAGGGTCATTGGAAGTAAAAATTCGGCAAAAAATCAGGTCTTTTGACATCTGATTGGCTGTAGCGGTCACAGGCGCTACAGCCTGTGGCTACAGGGCTGTGGCCCAAGGAGGCGGAGTGAAGCCTCGGAGGCGAAGGTTCTCAATGCTGCCAACAACACAACATTAGAAACGGCAAACCTTTGTGGCAACCTTTCTAGAACATGTGCCGTGACCTTCCACACGGTTTTTGAGGATTTTTTAAATTTATTTATAAATTTGCGGTTTTCCATCCATCCAATGTGGCTCTGAACACAGTTTGAAGTGATGCACTAGTGCTCCAAGTGGGATATGAGTTGAACTACTGGGCAATTTACCTGATAGTATTTCTACGGGGAACTCGGAAATTCATATTTCACAGTTGTTTTCTATCCAAACTTTCCGACATAAGTCAATAAGTGTTATTTTCTGTTATTAAAAGAATGTGGCCAAAAAAGGAGAATTTGAAATCCACGAAAATTGCACAATATGTCAACAGGCATTTTCATGACCGGAGCTTCACGTCCGAACGCCCTGCAGGTTTCGCATCCGAGAGGTACCAAAAAAACATACCCTTCTATTGAAAGTTTTTGAGCTACTGCGTTCGGGAAATTTCAACCCCTATTTTTCACCCCTTAGAGACGAATGACAGTAACGCCGAGCTCCGCGGACCAACTAGACGCCAAATGAAACCAGATTTCATTAACTCTGGTTCATGGAAACCAAGAAAAGTACGGCGTACGGACAGAAATTTTTTAATTCCACTTTCGGATTCAACGTACCTTAGAACGGAGACCATCAACTTATGCGGGGGAGGGGGGTTTATTTTTATTTGTTTTTTATTCCAAAGATCGATTCCAAAGATTATTGAAAATAATAAACCAGAACTAACAAAATTAACAGAAATAAAACAAATACCGTACTAAATGAAATAAACGACCTAGGTCTCATAGCGTTCACCGATGTCTCATTTTATCTAACTCCTAAAATTCCAGAGTCAGAACTGTACATACGCGCAATGAAAATGGAAATGATAGTTACAAATTCAAAACACCTTGCAATTCTTGGTTTAAACAGGCCAGCGGATTTTTGCATTACTTGAAAACAATGCGAAGATCGGATCGGTGTAGCTCTTATAAAAGTATGTCAAATTTATCTTACGACTGTCAACCGAAGTCGTGCCTGTTAGTTTGAAAGTTGTACGTAGGTAATATATGACGTTGGTCGTGTATTTTTCAATTTAGAAGCCTAGGCAGGGGTGGCGGTAACGTGGGAACGCGGGTTTGAGGCGATCCTTGCTAATTACAGGTTGCTTTCACTGCCTCGGGTCTCCAATGGGGCGGCCCCGCTGTGTAACAGAAGAACTGCTCTCGGGAGCCCCGTTTTCAACATGGAATTCAACCCGGAGGTTCTCAACTCTAATTGAAGTCGGTGTCTTCGATTTTGCTACTGTATTAAACGCCCAGTCGATTTTTTCAACCTTTTTCACGCTCTGATACGAGTAGTGGTAGTTGATTAGATGCATGCTCCACACAACCCACAGTTTACTGTCCTGATAACTGATCCACCTACAATATTGGGAATATTACAAAACAGAGGAAATTCATAAGACCAAAATAAATCATGAAGTAGTTCTTCAGATACCTACCTACCTAGTTCCGGATAGCGACGCATGCCTGCCTAATAGAGCTTATTCGTTTGTAAAATACAGGTACCACAAACTTTTTCAACTTAAACCCAGGCCTTATTACGTAACTGAGCTGATTCGTAGGATCCTCATGCTGTATTGGCGCTGGTCCCAAAAGCTTTACGAAATTGCTAATACTTTTTTGAGAACAATTAAACTTCGGAAAACGATTCGAACTTCCTTAAAACGTGCTGCAAGTGATAACAGCGGAAGCGAAATAGGTGAGTAGATTTGAAGAGCAGAGAAAGATGTGAAAAATGAAAAAACCACAAGCTCGAATAAAAATAAATGGGTTCCAACTTGCGTACGTTATTAAGATGCAACATTTATCTCGTTAGGGATGACGGCAAACGATTATGAAGAATGATTCCAATGGTTTCCGAGCAAAAAGGCTCGGGACGTGACTTATTGACGTACTCAAACATCTTCATCCGGAAATGTGCCACAGCGACGCGTTTAAGATTGTATCAGAAGTAATTGGTAAGCGCGTGGTTGGCCCGTCCGAGCTCCGCGAACGAGGCTGGGAACGTCCGTGGTCCTTCTTTCACGACCACAAATTGGCCAATTATTCTAAGAAGACGAGAAGCGGGTGCACTTGTTTCTCCAGATGTAACATTAGACTCTCGCTCAAACCGGGCTATTCCAACTCGGATCCATTAATACATGAGTCACAACACTGTCCACCTCAGTGTAAACAGCAAGTAGACACATATAATATAAAAATGTGCCAGATTAAGGTAGACCCTGTTGCGCTTCATCAGTATCATCACCAAACTCATCACTAGTAAACAGGAATATTATATACTTCGGTGATGCATTATGAATCATGATGATTCCAGCTGAATTCATAGATAAATGACGATTTTCATAAAGAAGTACCTACCTACTGGATAATGATCGTGTAGGTATTGAAAGCATAGACTGTAAAGCATTCTACTTAATCTAGGCTAGAGTAATTAGCACATGTACATATTAAAATCAATGATAAATGTTGCAAATATCTAATCTATAATCTGAAACGAGTTTTTCCGGTGTTCTAGACCATCTAGTTTTATACAGAAATATCAGGTACTTACTATTACCAAAGATTTGTATCCATGTTCTGTATGTTTGTTTATATGGTTATTTGCAGTCAGTGCCCAATATATACAATATAAAGATATTAAATTACAACTGGCCTACAAATGAAAATGACGTATTTGATGGAATCTGACAGCATGAGACACTATAAGGCTTTTTTCCGTATAATTAAATTTTTCTGTTGTCAGAACAGACATTCTTTAATTCAAATTACACGTTATTAATTTCAATTTCAATTATATTAATTGCAATTTAAACTAATAAAGTAACTCGCGTTACTGTTTAATTAAGTGGAAACAGCTGAAAACGTATATTATCAAACCTGTAGGTCAGCCTATAACTTATAGGTGCTAACTGTTGTGTGTATGTATAACTGCTGTCTGCATGAAAAGCTTCATGTATTTATTCGCCTGTATTGTAATTTCGAGTGGTTAGAATGGTTAAGTACGTGGATGCTTCATACATACGGTACCTATTACTCTTCAGATTTATCTATACATATAATAATTTATATATAAAAATGAGTGACCGGCTCATCACATGTTCCGCCAGACGCAACGTGCGAGGTGATGGCCCAGGGGAAACACATGGAAGTAGAAGGTAACGTCAGCAGCGAAGGAAGTACAGTTTAGGTATTGGAAGTACAACAACAACAAAATATTCGCAACGAAACTGGTGATGGCACAAGCAACTGGATTGGATGATTCAAGCGGAATTCAAAATTTTAGTGAGGTTGTGAGCTGCAGCGTGGATTTCTTCTTAGTTGTCATGCTAAAAATGCCCACAACTGCCGCCGCATTTCCTCTACAATGATTCGTTTACATTGTCATCTTTATACTGCACGTTTCATGTACATCTGTAGGTAGTTAGAAATTATAATAGGTACCATGTTTTTCGAAATTGATGTACCTAGTTTAAATTTAAATTTACATAGCGTAAATTGAAATTATTAATTTAAAAAGTCTGATCTACCAACAAAAAGTTCAATTTGAAATAAGTCTACTTAACTTGAAAATAGAAAAGTCTAATTTGTACGGGAAAAAAAAAAGTTTAATTAGACGGAAAACGCTATATACGTGCCTACTTCTTACAGGATACAGATTTAGGTATCCACATCATATTATTCTATTTCAAAGTCACAGTAAGTGCACATTTCTAGCAGTAGGAACTTCGATGTTTCACATATGCTTACGGAACTTCAGGAGAACGGAGTTGGATGATTATGAATAGTTTCAGAGTCTGTCATTTTTACGCAAGATTTCATAAAAATAAGGTAAAAGAGAGTGTAAATGTAGGAATGAAAGGATTGGAAGAATTTTCCGCTCAGGAAACATACTACATACGACACCACCACAGAAGGCTGGATGAAAGATCTGTCTGTATACAACCTGAACCTCTACTTTCCAGTAAAGAGCTCTCCATAGGATTTTTGATTTTTCTTGGTCGTAGTTTTGTCGATGAGCAAAAGCTGCCCACAATCGAAAACCATATTAAGGATCCACTTGGTTGTGACGTGTCTTTTTAAACGAGGACCCCTGAACAAAAGCCAAAGAAAGGGGTTTCACACCGAAGACTCGGCGGGGAAGTATCGCATCCTCCATCCGTCCCCTGTTGATAAGTAACCCACTACCCTTCTATCCCTTCTCTACCGCCAAGGAGGGTAACGGGAGTGGGTTATTCAATATTTTTCTTGAGACCTTAATAATTTCCTGTCCCAGTTCTTCGAACTCGTGGGGCTTCACTCGACCCTTTCCTATAAAGGCGTTTACCGACAACCCGAAGGAGATGTGGGGGCTTTTGCCAGGTTTATCGGCTCGTAATCAAGAAATTATCTACATTTTTTAAATCATGGTTAAAAGCCTTTCTCAGTAGGTATATGAGAGAGACACTGAGATAGGTTTATAACCGATAGCCTACCAACATATCGATGGTTGCATTATTCTGATATTTAGTGAGCCCGTTACAGGTTGAAAGCCAATATTACATTATACAGAAGACAAAGTCAATGATGTCTAATGCATTACATACCGTGTTCGCATTCGTCGATATCCTCAGAGCAGTCTATTCCTTTGTAACCGCTAGTACACGAACAAGTGTAAGAACCATTAATGGGGCTTGTATCACAATTAGCACCAGCTTGGCAAGGGCTTGACGTGCAGGCGTCTTCCAGATGACAGAGGAGACCTGAAACGAAGAAACAGGATTGATCGTAAGATTAAGCAAAATATGAACACTTGGGTGTTGCTGGAATCAACCACTCACTACAAAAAGTGCACGCTGAGGCACTTATGGATTCTTCCTCCGAGGAGCATTTGCAGAAGATTGGATGAAACCTTCTCTTTGACATGAAAAAACCCATCCCTCGAGGTCGAATAACAGCGGCACTCTTACAGACATGGATGTTTCAAAAGTGCGACGGGCCAGGGTGGAAAAAAGTGGGGTCACATTGTATAGTAAACACGAGGTTAACTTTGGAAAGGAAAGCAACCTCGTGATGCTCACGAGGGAGAATTTGAATGATTCCCTCACACACGTTTCGTAGGTCTTACGATCATCATCAAGATGATCTCAGAGCACGCCTTTCGACAACAGAACATTCACACAGACAAGTCGAGGCCTCAGCTCGCTGGTCTAGGGACAACAATGGCGACCTTTGACATTTTGATGGGTTCCTTACCTATGAAACACGGTAGCCCCTAGCCTCCCAGTACTTTCTCTTCAATGTGGTCCTTATGTACCTACAGCATTTCTAATAGCGGAGGTTAGTGAATGACCCGAAACGAACAGTATCGATAATGTACGCTTTCTAATAGCCTGGCCACCATTCCATCATTGCATATTGTAACCCAGTTGAATCTATAATACGATGAAAACTATATCATCACGTTCAAACGGCTGGACGGAATTTCACAGGATTTTTTGCGAAGTGCTCAGTATCGCCCGGAGAAGGTGTACAGCTATTCGTTTCAACTCCTGAATTCCTCTTTATTCATCAAATTCGCCATCCCTAGCGACGTACGGGTTAACTTAATGTTGAGAAGTGTTTACGTTATTACCACGCTGTTAATATTGTTAGCAGCGCTCAAAATTTTATTTTGCGGTTGAATTTTGTAATCTCGATGGTTTTCTTTTGAGTTTCGCGTTGCGAAGGGCGGTCAGGGTTACTAGTATAGTATAAGAAATATGCTGACACCTCAGACTAACCTGAAGAGAATCGCTAAAATGCACAAAACTATAAAATCACTTAATACGAGTATTTCACTCACAAACCGTCATATTTGGAAGATGAATTCGTCGACCAAATACCGGCCAAGACAAATTTCATAATAACCCGACCGTGAGGCCCCAGATCAAACGTCAAAAAAGCTAAAACCGTCAGAACCAGTATGAATGTGTGAAACTCAACTTTAGAGAACGGAGGTGGTACATACAGACAAAAGCACGAATCTGAGCTGGATTCGATGTGAGTTAAAAATGAGAGTATATACAGACCTTTTTGACATAGTTTTTAACCGAATTCGGAAAAAGGAGGAGGTTCTTTTTTCGAATGAAAGAGGATCATCCTCCGGTGGTCACACACCGGTTTTTAAAGCGAAAAATTAGTACTGGGCCAGTAATAGACCAGTTATACTCTCCAATTTCTAGTGCTTTAACAGACAGCACGATTTGAAGACAGAAAACAGCCTGCAGAAGGCTGCGGATGTCCCAGTAATGATGGTATCATTACTTTCTAGCATGAGGTATATTACTGAGCGAGTAATGGGCCACTATTGGCATTGGCTTAGAGAAGAGTAGTTAATTTAAAAATATTTATTTGAAAAAACCTTCGAAAAACGCACTAGAAGTATATAAAAATTCATGAACACCTATTCGAAACTAATTTCTTAATAAATTTTTTGACCACACTAAAAAGAAGAAAAGAAATATAATTTCAACAAAAGCTGTATAACAATAGAAAGTAAAGAATAGTTTTTATGCTGAACAAACTTACCTAATTTACTCAAAGCCGATTCAACAAAATTTTTGAAGTCGGCGCCGAATTTCAACTAAAAATCCCTCTCACACAGCCTTCATGTTGTATCCCTTAGTTTTATACATTTTAGCTGAAATCTGGAGCCGACTTCAGCAATTTTGTAGCATCGGCTTTAAATAAATTAGGTGCGTTTGTTCAGCATAAAAATTATTCTTTACTTTTTAGTGTTGTATAGCTGTTTTAAAATAGCCCCCCTCCCCCCCCCATTTCTTAACTTCTAAGCCTCTGATAATTCATAGCCTCTTGCTGTTTCAATTATTGATGAAACACTTGTGTTGACTGGGGACCGATGGCCGCTGAATTGGAAGAGCCATTACTCAGTTAAGGTCCCTCCGTCCGCCACAACTGATCTGACCTCAACGCGTCATCCTCTGATTTATTCCAGTTTCCTAATACATATTCAGTCCGATCTCCTCCACCAATAGTCCAATCAGTTCTTACTCCCACTTAACACTATCTCCGTGTCTTCCCAGGCCCAGCGCCCATCATATTGTAGGTACTTTTTATATCCAGCTTTTTGTTTTTATAATAGGGACCTTCAAACTAATGAAATGGAGTTTCCAGATGTTCATTTGAGGATGAGTTACACGACAAACATTCGTTAAGGGGGGCGGTGTCCACGGAAATAACCACCGAATGAGTTGATTGTATCAAAGCCCTCTCAGCATCACCATCATCACGAATACGAAATGAGTTAAAACTGTTGTTGTACGACCCACAGATTGTCATCTCATACACTTCAGAGCAATCTGGATTCGCTTGGATAAAACAACTCCAATTCGATTCCTACATCCGATAAAGCTTCGTTTGATCTAATAGATAATAATTTACCTATCATAAATTGTACCATAAAACTTACAGAATTACACCCCTCCAACAGATTCAGCTCTACAGTGCCGACAAAAATACCACTTATGCCTCTTCCAGATTCCTACAGGTTACGACAACTTTAGTTCGCAGCGGCCTTTCCCACGTAAGGTGGAAAGGGGCGGGGTGATGTCACTAGAAGGTAATTTCAACACCCATTTCCGTTCATTGAGGACCACCCCAATATTGCAACCTTGCGGACACTGGAGACAGCCCTCGCAAATTTCATCAAAATCGGTTCAATAAGAAGAGTTTATAGGCATATAGGCATACCTAATATTAACGTGAACAAGCAGATCGACAGACTCGGTGCCTACCAGAAATGTTACAGACTAAATCACATAAATAACGATTACGAGCTTCGACCCGAAATTTACGAAACGGTTCGGGGAAACCATAAGTGGGACAGATCCAAACAACCATCTTTATAGGGCTTACCGCAAATACACGTTATTTTTAGGGCTTTCGAGGAAAGTAGGTACATTCGCAAAAGTGCTGTTATGATTAAAAAAAAAACGCTGCAAAGTCCTTGTAACATGGGTTTATTATTCTATTGGACATACCTACAGAAACGTTGGCTGTTTATTTATTGTTTCTTTCATATAAAATACTTGAAATAGCTATTTCTGGTGGTTTCCACCAATTTTGGCCCCCAAAACACGAATTAGGTACGCTCTTTTTTTTTTTTTTTTTTCAAATTATCTTTGATCATTGATAGTACCATTTAATCGTCTTGATCCACCTGTTGATACTTAGTGTTATTCTACAAATTGATGGTGATTTCAGACGGTTTCCCAGGTTTTTGACTTATAAAAAATCAATTTTGGGAGCTGAACATCTGATACAACCTCAATTTTCCACTCTTCGGTCAAAATCGACTTCATATTCGGTCTTCTCGTCCCCAAAAACATGAAAAACTATACCTAAAAAGCTCATTTTACTAACACGTTACTAAAACACAAAAAGTACCTATTTTTACACACATTTTCACTCATAACTCCCCTGGGTATATTCCGATCGGGCTGAAAAGTTTCGGGACACAACTAGGGCCCAAATGGAGCATGTGTGCGAAAGAACGAATTTTTTAGACCGAAAATCAAGCCTGTACACGTGATACGGCGGAAGGCATATGGCGGACGGCGTACGGCGGACGGACATTGCATTTTTGGAATCTACGCACCTTGAAACTGAAAAGAAAAAATTTTGAGGGGGTGTTATACAATTTTTTTGCTGAGCGAATACATAGGTGTATCATTCACAGAATAATAAACCAAAAGGGGAACTTGAAGCAGTTAGGTACTGCGGCTCATGAGAGGCCATTTGAGGATCAACTCACACCTACCATTCAAATTTCGATCCATCATTTCCAAGTAAAAGTAACGGTGTTTTCATGAAATCCTCCAAACATCAGCACGTTCCGGCCATTGTTCCCTTGTTCGTATTAAAGGGCTTTTCATGGACTGCGTGAAGACAAACATAATAACGTCATCCTCACCCACACATGCATTCTCATCAGACCAAAATTTCAATGTTGTTCTACATTGTTGGAGTTCAATAACTTAGACTTATGTCCAAGTGGAGGATGTAGTAGTGGAGTTTCAGTCGGTACCTTAATATAATGTAACCGAACAATTAGTCTGTACCTAATAGTTCAGTGCAATATTATTTTTCTTTCACAAATGAACGAAATAAACCTTGGCACAAAGGGGAGAGGATTCAAGTCCGAATACCGCAGATCTCAGAGGGTTCAAGCCAATTTAGCGGGATCCCGCAAGGTTACGTAAAGAACCTCAGATAAGAGTAGGAGAGAAATGATGAGGTAGGGAGAGTGGGGAAAAAGCAATGTTTTGCCCGGAGGGTGCCACGGCACTGGAGATATTAATCAGGTACTCGTAGTCTAATGGCGCTTAGGGTTGGACGTAGCCCTAGGCCCTCACGAGTTGTGCCGGCGAACCACGAAACGGACTTCGGTTGAAGAACTTTCAAGCGGACCTTGTTATGCTCCCTTCCAAGCCCCCTTCCCATCCAGAATCCGTCGTTTTTTTTTTACAACAACCATTCTTGTTCAATCCTCGAACACAGGAGAAACACAGCAGAACGAGAAATGATTTTCAGAGCATCCTTGGAACATTCTCACGATAAGCGTCGATACTGTGAAAGCCCCCGTCTTTTACGTAACGCGGTAATTTAATGGCTACTTCGCGCCTAACGAGGGAAAATAAATGCATTTTTTCTCGATGCAAAATCATTCAGAAATGAGCAACATGCAGGTCTTGTTGGAAGTTCATCTTGTTTCACAATAAGTTTTTCTCATTAACACGTTACGTGATCGTACCTCAGAGGGGAAAAACTTTCATCCTATAACATCCCTTCCCCCTTTCATATGCCATGCACTGATCGACCTTGTTATCATGTACAAAGGTTAGGACTGGGGTACCTGGCGGTAAGCACATTACCACGTTTCGTTAAGTTACGACAACCATTCATTTTTCAACAGTCCACGCAATTTTCTACAGCTAGTGTGGTTTTGACGACACATTCATCCATACCGCCATGAAAACTAAATATACTTCTGATGAAACAATAAATCGTTGTACCTCATGAAAATAAATCCCACTGAAAGGACCTTGCAACAAGAAGAAAAGAAAAAAGCTAGTTTTCAGAAGGATTTATCTTGCACGCAACACGAAAACGAGTGCCCTGGGGGAGTCAACAAACATGAAGAATTCATTAGATTTGAGGATTCCTCGAGGAAAATAATACGATAAAGTAGGTGTGGTTGACAACAAGAGTTAGATTGCATGGCGCTATTTTTGATGATGACAGATATCACGAATGGAAAGAGCTAACATGCAACCTGACGAGAGAACTCAACATAATTATATTTGCAAGTCACTTAGCTACGATTGTTGGCAAGCTGTACAGGAACAACGAATACCCACAAAAGACCCCCTTTCGGAATAATGGCCAAGCTGCCCCCTTTTTGAAATCCGCTTACGACTCCACCTCTTTCGAGTGACACTGCAACCTACCCGACAACCAGCCAACAGCAATGTTCTGACATCGCTGCGTATATCAGCAGATTCCATGTATGTATCATAAACTCCTCCTCATAAGTCACAGCACTGACAATCGTGATAGTCTCACCTGTTTTTCCAGGAGTGCACTGACAGTAAAAGCTCCCGACTCTGTCAATACAGGTAGCACCGTTGAAGCAAGCGGCGCCCTGGCAATCGTCTATGTTCTCCGAGCAGTCTTTGCCGGTCCAGCCGTTGACGCAGATGCAGGAGTAGCCGCCGATGCTATTGGTGCACGTCGCTCCGTTATGGCACACGCTCGGGCGCAATGAGCATTCGTCGAGATCCTGCTCGCAGAACTGGCCCGTAAAAGTGGGTGGGCAGATACATCTGTAGTTATTCACTTCATCAGCACAAGTGGCGCCATTTTGACACAAGTTTCCAGGGCAGTTGTCTATGTTCTCCTCGCAGTTTTTCCCTCTGAAACCTGCGAGACAAAAAATTACATTTTCTTAACACAACTGTTAAAAGCTTTGAACCATCAAAACAGAAATTTACTTTGATAGGAGTAGACAATGAAATTCTCATTAATGCCCAAGGAACTGTGTTCATTTCAGCCATATTTCTTCAGTTGGTAAAATTGAAAAAGATACATTATACAACGCACTTCACAGCTTAGTAGTGTCAGCGTACAACTAACAAAGAAAAACTGTGTACCTTATAGTTCTTTTTCAGGATTTTCTAAATAGGCTAGAAGCTCTGAACACGGTTGGTACATTCAATTTCCATTGACCAAGATTCTGTTTCATTCAGACCAACAATTTCTTGTTGATTAAGTACATCGAAAACAAAGATACCAAACACAGACCTTCGGGGAAATAGATTGCCAGTATTACCCAAAAATAAAGAGAAACTCGTTGCGCCTTTGTTTGGATATGGTTGAGCTATCCGACAACTACTCCAGGTTGAGTCTAAATCAGAAAACGACGCAGGTAAATAGTTTCAAATCGTAGAATATTGATGATTTTCGATTGTACAGTTCTTCGGCGCTATTAATGTCACTGGGGCAAGAAGCCCACAATAATCGACATGATTAGTAACCGTTTATTGTTGATAAATAATTCACCAGCTCTGATCCTAGGAAGTGGCACATTTAAGGAGTAAGAATTGTCCGTACTAGACGTTCCCGGTGAGGAACTAAAGGAGCGTGCTACGGCACAATAAAACCGAGGTTCCGAGCACCAACCCCTATCGAACCCTCCATCGATTAACTGCTTACTCGGATCAATTAATTGGAAGTCAACTCGACTTTACGCGCATTTACATTTAGATTACCCAGCCTCACCTATCGCCTGACGGGACATCACATTCTGGTTGATTTGCTATCCTGATTTGCCTATTACCAATTAACCAATTTTTGCCGAACAGGAGGCCTGAGATGTATTCATTAAAATTTCGAATAATCGAATTTCAAAGTGAGAAAACGGCGAACAGCTGTTGACATCTCTGGGTCGTTGTTTTGATATTAATTGAATTGGTGCATTCAAGAAGGACCTTCACAAATGGTTGCCGATAGGTGTAATAAAGAGAGAAAACGTGTTGCTCACATAGATGTAAGTCAACGACCCTATCCACAAACTATGAGAGTAGGTAAAATGTTCAACGTCCAGCACAATGACAGAAGGCTTCAAGGATTCCATGGAACTGAAAGTTGACCTCCAACAACCTAACTACGACAACCTGACTCCAAAAGATTTAAACGAAAAATAGACAAGAATTTACAATAACTCATAACGAGACGCAGAAAGAATATTTGAATTGAGGCTTTACAATAACCAGTACCGACTTGTTGGAAACCGAAATTTTGAATGTCGCATTCCAAACATATACTTTTGATAATTTGGCAAACATAACATCAGGAACCTCAAAACTCAAAAACAACACTGTAGCATCCGCGCATCAGGCGAGGGACCTCATAAACAATAGCGATAGCATTTTAATCACCTTCAAGATGTTGGAATAACGCTACATTGTAATTTTGTCCACGACGGGTAAGTTTGTTTAATGAAATCTGAGGTAATTTGAATAAGACCCACGTATTTGGTCGTTTCGTATGAATTCCCAAGCGAATCCAAAACTAACAAGTAACCGTGAATAACATTTGAGGAAATATAGAAAAAATTAAATTTTCACATGTTGTCGAATAAGCTCGATACTGTTTGAGCTGGTAAAATCATAAATTTTCTGAATGATGCGATATATCTGATGATGTTTTACATAATGGCGCCGTCCCCTTGAAAACTTGGTCCATTAAAATAAGGAACATGTCTCTCATTTCTTATAGAGCGATCCTAATCTTTCGGATCCAACCTGACAACATGCTGTGTAACCGGTAATATCAGCATTTTTCTTCAATTTTTCCACCTCCGAGTTGGAATTGAGAAATCAGTTCAACAATCTGGAATTCCACTTTTCAAGCTGTCGGCTAGTTTTTGCCACAATCCATCCCTTCTTATATCTAAGAGAGAAGGCTAATTGCCCTTATGTGTCACTTACTTGGATGCAAATCAATTAATTTTCCTTAATATGCATCGAGAACTGGTTTTTCCAAGCGTTCGATTCTCCATCCCTGCGATCTAGGGTTTATGGAGTGACTCCGTCACATCCAGTTAGAATGGTTTGTCTCGTGTAAGTAATTTTCATGCTCAAGTCCCACAACGGTGCCTGCCGCAGCCGAGACGTGCCCATTTTATCTTCTTGGAGCAAACAGATCTGGCCCCTAACAGGAATCGATCCTGACGAGCATCAGAGCCACATTATCACAGTTTTATTATTTAATGGGGCGGGCTACTAAGAAATATCGTCCTGGGAGATGTTAAGGCCGATTTATTAGCAACACATTTTGGCAATAAAAACTGCGTTTCATGAGCCGATAATATTTTCATTACCTTTTTTGTTATTTTCATTACCATGATGATTGTGTCTGTTAATGATGAGTGAAAATTGAAGAAACCCAATTAGCCGTGAGATAGTGAAAAAAGTGAAAAAAGTGAAAAGCAAGATTTTCAAAATATGATGAGATATTTTCAAAATCAGCTTTAAAACCGACAGCAACAACATATTTTTGCATATTTATTTAACAAATAACTGCGACAAATAAATTATAACCAGTCAAAGCAAAGATGATTCAAGTACCACGAGCCAAGTATAATACATGTATACAGGCGTGGGTGCAACTTCCGAGGGCCATCTTCAGGCAAGCTGACTCAGCATTTGCAAGCTCGTAACTCTTGGACCAGGCACCCTGGTAACGAGTTCGTAACTGGAAAGAAAAGAGGGGTGGATACCCGTAATTTCTTTCACGGAGCATCCGGGCAACAACGTATTAATAGTCTTCTAAGTGGAACGCATCCTTGCCATAAAGTTACAACTACATCCCAAATACGAAAGGTCGATCGGTTTAATGGACCGCGAACGTAAAGGGGTGAGAACTATTTCGCACGATTCCTTCCAGTCTGCGTGCAGAGTTCATGACTTACTTGTATTATTTCATGATGAAACACACCATCATCATCCGATGAAATCCAATGTTTGTATTGTACATCAACCATTGAGTTTTTTGTGAGGTGCAATAAGATCGAAAAGTGCTTAAAATTCTTCAGCTTACATACTGTAGCAATGGGGTCAGAATAGCGGAATACACTCACGGAAATGTTGGAAGACCCGCGTAACTCTCGAACGGGTTTAGAATATGAAAATTGCATTTTTGGTTTATTTTTCTGTGAATAATACACCTATGTATTCGCTCAGCAAAAAAAAATTTTCTTTCACGTTTCAAGGTGAGGAGATTCCAAAAATGCAGCTAAGTCCTTGTCACATTGATTTATTATTCTAATGAACTTACCTACAGAAATGTTGGCTGTTCATTTATTGTTTCATTCATAAGCAATACATAATTTAAATAGCTATTTTTGATGGTTTTATTCTGGATTTTTTTACTAATTATCTTTGACCACTGACAGTGCCATTTAATTGTCTCGATTCACCTGCTAATACTACTTCTAGTGTTATCAGTTATCACACATATTTATGGTGATTTCAGACAATTTCCTAGGTTTTTAACCGATACAAAAATAATTTTGTAAGCTGAACCTTCGTTACAACCTCAATTCTTCACTCCTTGCTCAAAACCAACTTCAAATTCGGTCTTCTCGCCTAAAAAATATGGAAAAAGATCAAACGAAATAAGCTCACGTTCACTAAAACCTCGAAAAATCCAATTTTTACACCCACCTTTTCACCCTATAACACCCCTGGGTGTATTCCGATCGGGCTGCCGAGCTTCGGAGCACAACTAGGACCCAAATGTGTTCCAAAATGGGGACCCAACCTGTGCTCGGATGAACGACGATTTTAGACCAGAATTTAAGGTAGGCTTAAGGCTGAAACTTTGTTAGAACCTCAATTTTCCGCTCGTTGGTCAAATCGACTTCATATTCGGTCTCCCCGTCCAAAAAAAAAAAAAAAAAAAAAACTGGAAAACGATACCTACCTAACAAGCTCATGTTACTCAAACACGAAAAAACCCTATTTTTACACCACTTTTTCACCCATAACACCCTTGGGTATATTCCGATCGGGCTGGGAAGTTTTGGGACACAACTAGGGCCCACATGGAGCCTCTGTGCGAAAGAACGAATTTTTTAGACCAAAATAAAGTAGGCATGGATGATACGGCGGACGGAAATTGCATTTTTGGAATCTTTGCACCTTGAAACGTAAAGAAAAAAATTTTGAGGGTGAACAGTAGCTGTTCCATGCAACCATAACAAGTCCATGATGGTTTCAAAGTCGGGAATTGAAGGCATTCAGAAAAACTTCCTTGTCGCCAACAGGCTTTTAATTAGTTGAAACCCAATGATTTCCCAGCTACTCACACGCTTCGGACAGGAATTTTTTCGTAGAATCTAATAGCAGAAACCTGGGTCGTTGATCCTTCTAACTAAACAACGTGTAGCGGCTGGGTAACCTTTGGAGCGTACAGAATGCGGCTTGAGAGGCTGCGGCCGATCGGCTGGAAGTTCAAGACTGCCGAGTGCTGGCCGTCGATTCTGATGCCCATGAAAACCGAAAGGGCCGTAAAAAGATCGGTAACCTATGGCACCCGGCTTTAGAGCTCTGGGCGAGCACCTGATTTACTAAGCTCGGCTCCGCTCCTTAAGTACCAATAACCATGCAGAACTAGCTATTCGCAGGAGCATCATTTTCTTACCATGAATGTATTCAAATCGCAACAGAAACCACCTCGGGGCTCAACACTCCGCATGAAATACTGACTGGTTGTGAACCCGCAAGTTCACCACTACATAATTTTAAATTAATTTTTGAAGGGGCAGGTAGCTGATTTTTAAGACGCACTGGAAACGCCGACCAAGATCTTTATCATGCACACAGTTTGATGGAATTTTGAATGCACGATGAAAAGTCGCCCAAATATGTAGGTATCTAATGACCTAGCGGCAAGAATATCTAAGTATCTGAGGTACAACACCTGCGCTAATTCCAGGTAATATGCAGGTACATGCGAGAAAGTATGATCGGGAAATGCAGGTTAATAATAGTTTACAGCCCAAATGGTTCCAGGGCAAAGGCTAGAGTGAATGAAAACGCAAGAGAAATGTGTAACTTCTTCATTTATTCTTCTGTTTCTGATACTACGATCTTCAATCACCTTCATACAATCACAAAATTGTTTTAACCCACATGGAACAAGGGATTGATTAGAACAACAGAGAACAGAAGATACACACGTATTATAAAACAGGAGTTGAATATTTTAAGAGCATACCTACTTCAACCCAAGAGTAAAAACGCTGAGTTTTGTCCATCTCAGAGAAGATGTCCATAAAAACGAGACGACCTCGACTCCATGCAATATGCATTACCTATCCTTTCCCAACAGAAATTCTAAGTATTACAATACGAACAGTACAAAACCCAATAATTTCAAATTTATATTTTTTAATATAAATGAATTTTAATATAAATTCCCGAACGTAATTAATTTTTATTTTATGAATAATCATCAAGTTATACAAAACGGAGTGACCAGTTTTCCAGTGCAAATACAAATTTGCACTTGAGCAGCTTCTTTGAGGTAACTGATATCAGTGCTGTAAACAGTGTTGTAAACAGAAGTACCAACAGTCAGCTTTAGTTCGAGTTTCACCTCACAGCAAGTTTTATATTTCTATCACATTAGAGCAAAACTCCAGTACTCCATAAGGGACAAAATGTTCTTTTTGATTTTGTAGAGGCTGATTTGAAAATGTTTAAGGTCGGCACATAAAAAATGAAAAAAACCCTCCTATAAAACACGAAATATTATGGTTTCTTCTTACAGAGTTAGGTAAACGTACATTGTATGGATGCTGAGTATCTAGTAACTAGGTATATCAGCAGCTTTACACTAAATACATACAGTACTCCAGTGCATACAATTCTCAGCTCTATGAAATTTTACAACATTATAAAATGAATGCACTTGCATTCAAGAGCTCTCGACTTTGCATGTGAAGTCTGTGCCTCTAAAGGAGAACGGTGGGACACTGCTGCAACGATAAGGATCACGTCCAACTATCAGGCTGGACGATCGTAGACTGCTCTGAGGGCCGTCGAAAGGGACTTTCTCTGATGATAGCAAATACGATCGTAAGATTAGGACGAACATATTCCTTACAGGCCCAGAACCGTTAGAAAGACACTGATATTAATATTGTATATTGCCCCACAAACGTCTCAGGTCAGCCCAGGTGTCTCCCACGGCCCACCTTGCTCTCTACGCCTTCAGAGGCGACCAGGATTGCACTTATTAATGAACGAGTTAACGCTACGAGGCGATTGAAACGATAAACTGTTCTGGAAAAGCTAAGCGGCGAAACGGCTTCAACGCAAACCAGTCTCGAAATTATTTCTAATTACGTCCTGTGATCGTGACAAGGCATGGTGAGGTCACATCATACATCTATGTCCTTATCGCATTTTGCACTCACGTTTCAACCAAATTATAGGCACTGTTTTCCAATCAAGCAAATATTCCTTAGGAAGCATGTCACCAACTCAGCAAAACAGATTCAATGACGCTATTATGCATAGGCGTATGAGTTTTTACATAGAAAAATGCATAGATAATTGGAAATGCGGAAAAATCTGGATACGAGTATCTCCTGCAAACTGAGTGAGATCAATAATTCTCATTCGAATGTGAGGTTAACTCAATCTGCACACATGCAGGCAAGTTGATAACATCATGTGATCCACGAAATATACGACAATTCTAGGATCTACAACAATTCCAGAATCTAAGACACAACATGCTAAGAGATCTGCTTTGTGAGATTAGGGTAGGTATCAATGACCTAGTTGTGCGGCAAAACTACAAGACTATTCCCATCGAGATAACTCCGTTCACTTCGCACTCAAAGTCCCTTATCGCGGAACCAGGCCAAAATTTCATTACAAGGAAACGGCTTTTGATTTGCGGTGGGTGAAAAACAGTTGATATTTAATCAAAAACACAGATACGGCGGCTGGCGATAGGCGAGATGCGGTTTTCATTTGGTCAAGTGACCGCGAACAGATAAGATGAGCGCGAGGGGAGGATGGGAGGGCCGGATGGAATATCTCGTGAGAACCGGCGGTCCAACTGGAAGGTCGACGTATTTGGCCTATTTATAACAACCCAGAGGACGAATTATGTTTTGGAACTATATGAGAAGCCTGAGCAGAGCTGTCGTTTCCAGAGGCCTCGTCCACGGCGGGAAGGAAGTTGAAGGTACCGATAGGAAGGTTCCCACAGTTTTACACAGCGAGCCCCATTTCTATCGCAGGAGACGATATCAGAGCTGGGAGGCAAATGGCTTGCATTCTAACGCAGAAGGAGGGTTCTGGGTAATGAAGAGGGTGGAAGGGAGACGCCCACGCTTTTACGGAAGCATCCTCAACCAGTCAACACGTGACTTCAAAACCTAGAGATCGCCGCGGCCTGTCGCTACTTCCAATGCCGTATTATTGAATAATGAGCGCAGAGAGAACATACGAAGGGTACTGGATGAGGTCAAACACTGTGGAAAAAATAATAATCCCTATTAATCGGTATGCTGGGTCCTCGGGGCATCCCATGAGTAGGGCAACATGAAAATTTTGCAGGTAACACAAAATTCGTCATTTTTTCCGCTTCACGGAGAACAAGGGATCAAGGAATATGTTCACTGATTCGGGAGCCGAATTTTCCTGTCCAGGTACCACTAGTTATATAATAGTATAATAATTTCATAGTCGCAGTAGGATAACAATTATAAGCATTTTCAGTCTTGAATCTCCGTTACAGATTCAGTAAATCTATCAAGGTTTCCTTGTAGCAGCAGACCAACTGTTGAGGGAAATACAGCGGCATGCCACTATGTATTATCTGGGATGGTTCCGAGGAGAGAATCTTGAAGAAGTCAACTTGGTCCAGGGTTCCCGTCTAGAGTTTATTCAGTGACGCAGCTAAATCAGTAATGGATCCCCTTTCATATACCGATGAGAGAAGAGAGCTGGTGGAATCACAATATTTAATTTGCTATTGAGGCAAGCACCGCGGCTCGCTCGAGGAGGTATAAGACAGGCCTAGGCCTTGTGTGCTTAGTATAATAGAATGGTTTGTGAAACTAATTCCTAACGTCTTCGATTTTTTTTTTTTTTTTTTAGATCTTCATTTTTACATAGGTAGGTAGATACCTATATAAAGGCTAAGAAGAACTGTACACCACATGGCTAGGAACATATCTTGAAATGAACACCTTGAACGTAATCCCTCATTGACTTTCAAGGTTATCAAGTTAGTTATACTTCTGCAATTTTTTCATTTCTTACGTAGTGACGTACCCAAGGCAATATAAAAGATGAGGATGAAGAAAAACGCTTTAGATTTTCCGCTGTCCACACTTTCAATGCAAGTTCTCTAGATGTTTAACAACCACACTGTTCTTTTGTTGACTGAAAATAACAGAAAATTTTACATTATCCTTATGGAGGAAGTAAGAGTAGTCTTCTCATCGTCAGAATGCTCATGCACTCAGTTGTTTGACTTCTACGTTACTACAAATGCTTCTCAACTGCTTACAAAGGAGACCTCCCAGTCCCAAAGAGGTAACACTTTAGATTGATTTTATTGATCAAGTATTTATTCATTTCAGCAGGAGCTCCACGGACTAAGCGCAGCAACGCAAAGAAGAAAAAATAATCTTAGGTGAACTAAGAGGAAGGAGTTGCAGAGCAGTAGTAACCAGAGGTGGAGATTAGATTGGTCCATTCAACGTTAGGAATCAACTGGACCAGGCAGTATAATTCTGCCCACTTTCACTGATTAACAGGCTTGGATGATAGGGCGAAGCAAGTGGGAAAGATTGTTGACCTAAAAAGAACGTAAATGCCAAGAAATTCCAATTATTCTTACGCTCAAGAATTACTTCTTCACGCAGAGTTGGTCCCATACGAATTTTATCTAAATCCCGGAGTTTTTTCATATGCAGGAGAGTAAACGTGTTTTCTTGAAAACCATGTTGTCCTTCGAGTCCAAACGTATGGGCTGGAGGGATCTAGTTCAATTTTCAAACTGAATTCCCGATCAAACCATAAAATACCTATATTTGCTATATGTATCCATCTCTCAGTTAGGAGATAGCAATGACATCCGATTTATCTATACTGTCTTTCCGATTAATCAGCAACTTTTGAGGGAATATACAAAGGCAAAGAAGGAGTTGTTTACCCCACAACAGAATTAATTTTCTTCTTAGTTAAGCCGTTGGTTTAGGCGGAACAAGCCAGCACCGCAGATGTTTGAACGCTTAAACGCAACAAGAAGGTATGCATAGAGAACTTCACCTAGGTACGCTCGGGAATTCCTCCTACCGCCTATGGCCGAGAGAATAACACTATAACCAGCTAATGACCAGACCGTGAGTGCGCAAGGCTCAGGAGTGCACCAGCATAGAGCGCACCCTTTGAGTCAGAACACACGCCCATAGTTCAACATCAGACGGAACCGGAATCCCCATGATTCAACGCCAAAAGGTATGCAAGCGTACCAGAGCGGTATTAGGTCTTCGATGGGATATCCGTGTTTAGAGACCTTACTACGGACGATTAGCGGCGTCCCGGACATAAATTTTCGAACTCTCTTTTGTAGTGACAGTTCTGCCCTTATATTAGGACCATTAGGGGAGCTGTAAATCTTCTCACTAACTAGGAGAGTTTCACGATTGAAATTTATTGTTTCATCGCCTGAGGGTTGCTCAACATTGCGGACCAACGCAATTCAATTTGAAACACACACCCTCAGCAATCAATGGATATAGGGACTTTCGAATGTTTGGCCATGCGTGACAAAGATTCCTCAATTTTCGCGATGACACGCATGAAAACCATCTGAAAACACAACTCCATAACCACTGAGCAACGGGACAACTAAAGTTCCGCTGTGGAGATTGCCACAAAATACTTCTATCTTCTTCATAACAGTACGGATATAAGTTTGGCGGCAAGGGCCGCTCATTTCGGTCAAGATCTGTAAACTTGCACACAAATCTCACTTTCAACCACTTTCTGACAGCACACGAACGTCATTTAGCTAGTAAATCTAAAAAATCCCATTCGCGTATTTTTTTCTGTCAATCAGCCAAATCGAATGCGATCGAGTTCAAAATCAACATGGCAAGACCTAGACATCCTAACGGACATTTTGGTACCAACCGCACCAATTTTGGTCCACTTTTACGGCAGTTATCTTTCAAAATTGAACAATCAGAAACCCATCCTAACTCCCTTATTTTTCCACCTAAAAAGCTCGCTCATTTCCAACTGAAGAGTTTAACGAGCTGAACAAAACGCAAAAAGAAAATCTGAAGCATACCGTATTTTGAGGTAGTTATGACCATTTGAAATTCCAACACACATACGTACGTACAAACGGAGCTTCATCAAGCGGAAACCCGTCTAGAAATTCGTTTTGGGCACTTCTGAACAAGATTCCATGATTTTGTCGAACCGGAGTTGTCATCAGAAAGGAGTGAATTCAAATGAAAATAGAAATTCAGGATTTCCGAACACCCACTGACCTCTGTATTTATGAATTATTGAGTGAGTTTTACAGATCACAAAACTAAATCATTCTAATCCAGGACTTGTAACTAATTCTTCTCACAACCACCTCCTTCAGACAACAGAAAACTTCAAGTTTGAAATGATAAAATACAGAAACACCACGGAGCTAGTGTTGATTGGGTGGAAGGGTATGAAGTGACTTCTTAAAAAGGCAAATTTTACAAAAACAGCCAAGAACACGACAGCCAACTTGAAAAAATCGCCGAAACCCAACGCTGCGTAGCTGAAGAGATTGGACGCAGAATTTGACTGTTATCAATTTCTCTCCAATAATATTATATAAATCAGTAGCAATAAGCACAAACCGGAACTTTCGAGAACTCCGCAGCCAATAAGCTACCAAGTATAGGTAAGTAGATAATGACATTCAGCGCAAAACCAGAATCCGTTCAAAATTTTGACAACAATAATAGTGCTCATCTAATATTGGGCAGCTATAATTGGATTCGAGTGATATAATATATTGTGATCATGATAAATTTCGATCTACCTCCGAGTTCGAAGAAAAATAATCTAAGCCTTGCAGCTGTGTGGGAAAGGGAAGAGGAGCGCATGTTTCAGTCACCACAAGTTATGGGAGAACAGTGAGGGCAAAGGGATATCCGAAGTGTTAATGGTTGATTGAGAATTAATTCAACTCGTTTCGCGACTAACTACTCCAAGAACCATAAGGAATGACGATACTTAGCTCCAACACCTAACCAACTTGTGCATACAAGTTGCCTTCATTTCTTATTTTTTTGATAACGACCCCGGAAAGTAGCTGAGTTGTAGTAACGAGCTACGAGCCTTGCGAGGCCGAACGGATTAACCGACACACCTTTTTCCAAGCAACAAGTATCGTATTGCATGTTAATTGTGACTGACGCCTACCAGCCTCCCACAAGCCGACTACAGCAACAAAGAAGAACTAGTTTGGCGAACATGAAGGTATACTGTTACTCAACCCAATTGTTATCGCTGTTCCATAAAAGCGTACGTATGACGTAGTCACAGGGAATTTAATTACACTTAATTAACATCTATGAACTAGTAATTATATCGAGATACTCTACATTATACGACCATTTCACAAGTTTTTGAATGGCAGTGAAACTTCGGATCTCCCATCCTAGTTCTAAAAATCAGCTATTTCTATGTATAGTTATAGTAATGTCCATAATAACCATAAACCCTTGGCATCGGCAGTTCTTTGCACAATTCAATGTTGAAGCTGGTAAAATCAATTTTGGTTGGTAAAGATTTTGTTTGGGGACCGCAAATCAACCATCGGAAGTGCGGACTAGCAGTCTCGATCCCTACAGAGAGAATCCTTTTTTATGCACCAATTCACCATCTAATTAACATCATAAATAATTAGGTAGGTAATAATGAGAAAAGCAGCTCAATAATGAAATTCACACATTTCAGTTGGTGATCATCAACATTCCATAAACAGGTTCTTCGCCCTTCAATGATTATAAACCTCAAATTTTAATTAAGACATTATAATAAACGCAACAAATAACGAACCTGGGCCCCTTGGAACCTGAAACGAGTCAAGTGCATGGTTGTTGAGTGGTTTCAAGTGTTAGGTACCCCGCTTCTCATGCAGCGAGTGAGTTACGGCCACAGTCAAAGATAAACCGAAGAACTACACTCAAGACCTCGTGAGGGTGCGGAGGCGGGAAACTTTCCGCAGGACACCTTTTACGCGGGGAGCAATCCTTGTCCCTTCATTCCCCTGGTGCCCACCGACATAAATATTGCATCGCGCGGTGGTCGTTACCTTTTACCCTCTTCTCACATCCACGAACAAAGGAAGAATTTATGGGGTCCTAAAAGACAATATCCACTTCATACACACATCTATAACCAAGAAATAGATCAAGGAAGTGATTTAGGGGAAAATGAACTTTGAAGAAGACGCAGGTGTATTGGTAATGCTAGATTCAGAACTATATAACATTGTCGTACATAAGGTTGGAAGATTTTCATGGATCATAATTACCTATATAGTATCTACATTATAATATTAGTACATGTACCTAGTACGTTGTATATGATAGATAGGTACCCCATTTGCTCAAAATCTCAACAAAAAAAATTATGTACGTATGTAAAGATACTTATATACGTAGTATATTTCGCTGAGTATTCCACTAACTGTGGAGGCTGGGGGGGGGGGGTTACCTACTACAATCTACTTCCAGAACTCCTTCTTTCCACCAGGAACCACTAATCCACCATAAAACTTAGGTACTGGATCAATGATGTTTACAACACACAATGTTGTTGACAACAGAATTTGGCGATTTTTCTACATCTTTGAACATAATCGCTATACTCCGGAAATAATTCCTCGAGGTATGTAACCAATGACTGTAAACACGCCATTCTAATATTAAAGGAAGATCGGAAAAATCATACTAATGTTACCTAACATGAGACGATTCAATGGATGGAAAAGAAAAGATATGGAGTAGCAGCGCATCAATCAAACGTTTGATTAGAGGCCATTGCGGGTTGACCTGGTGGGAAAGAACGGTTCCTAATGAACGACACGGATAAACGAGCATTTTCTTAAGAAAGGGGAACCCGCGACCGTTTATCAAAATCCACTCAACAATGATGAAGTTGGCATCAGGAAATCCTCTCAGTCGAGATTCCTAATCCGGGCGCCGTTTAGACGGTCTCAGCCTGAGTCAGGAGGGACCATCAGATTCAATTTGTGGAAGACGCGCGTAATGGCAGGAGCTTATGGGGGTCTAGCCTTCCAGGGCTTGAAAGCTCTCACGTACCTACATCAGGCCGAGGGTATGGTTTAATCTGTGATAGACGGAATCTCGCTGGCAACTGAAACAAAAAATATTGAGGCGATTTCCGACCGCTTACATTTAAGCCTTCGGGTTTGAGAAAATACTAAAAGAGTGAACGCGGCGCATAAAAATAACGTGAGCCTATACTTGAACACTTCGAAATCTTTGTAGGATCAACATATAACTTGACCACCATATAACCTGGTTCCAATGACATAACAGTAAGTATGAAATAGAAGAACGGGTACACCACTGGTATACGCAACAATAATTATTATAGTCTCTGGATAAGAGTGCACCGGGGAATTCGTATACCTATAGTATATACAGCTACAGCCAATAAATTATGTGTTCTGATGGCGCTACACAGATTCATCAGGAGAGAAAATAGGCATATCGTAAAAGTCAAGCATAAAAAGAAATACAAGCGACTAGAAGCAAAAGATGAAACTGGCAAAGCGTAATTAGAGGAACAGAATTGCGAGGAATTCCTGCAAAGTCGGAACCCAGCAAGGGCAATGGAGGGCTAGATTTAGAAGAGGGGAAAACTACCAAGTTAGGACATAGGTGCACATGATCGGCTAGGAAAGGTGGATGGTCAGGCCAATAAGAACTATACCAGCACATAGGTAACCACAAGAAGACGCTACAAGAGCTCCAACACAGACAGATGAACACATCCGTAGCAGCAACGATTTTTAACCTGAAGACCTACTACTACTACCTTAAATCTTACTACATTACTTATAACTGATACCGAAATGCAAACGGAGTAGACGAAGATGGTGCCCTGATAATAGAGAGAATTAAAATAATTATTATCGAAGGTATTATAAGTCTGAAACATAAAACTCCTTAATGAGTACGTAACAACTTTTTATGGTGTGGAAAGAACTGCTCACAGCAACGTGCAATACCTGAACATGCATTCGATATCGTTCATGACGTAGGTACAACTAAATAAGTAAGGCCAAGAATGTATGGGAATTTGAGGAGGACCCAACTAACGGGTTATGACGTCAGCAGACGGAGCTACGCGGATGGAAGAAACGCACACGAGCCTTTTAAAGGTCAAAGTTGATCACTGTTGGTCGAAACCATCTTGGTCGAATCGGAATGGAAAAGAAAAAACTGCTTTCCGACATGTAAGAGCGGACAGAGGCAAAGAACTAAGAAAGTAACGCAAGGTTACACCGTACCATCATTGAGATACGTTGAATGACTCGGCCACAGAGAAAAAAAATAATTCACGGGATCAACTCAAGCTCACGGGATGAAACAACGGTTGTCTCATAAGCGCGAAATCTTTGAGAGAAATTTCATCGTCATCAAGACCGAGTTAACTGCAAGCTCTGGTACTCAAGCAACTTACCTCATAGCCTCTGACTTGAGGAAGTCTCATCAGCCGTTACTTCCTACGTTTTTGAGAGGGATACGCTGAATGATGATGACCAACAATCAGTGATAGGTACGATAACGTCAATCGATACTGATCAGCAGTAGGGCTTCATCAACCAGCAAGGTTTAAGATTTTTTTAAAATAAATTGAAGTTGATACCATAATGTGATGAATTTAAATTTATCATCACGGTGGCGTGAAGGAGTGAATAGATGAGAGCGAGGGGAATTTCACCTAGGCGGCGGTAATCCACCGATGTAGGTGAGAGGAAGGAAATTCACCCAGGCGGCGGTAATCCACCGATGTGAGTGAAGGGAGGAATCTCGTCTAGGCGGCGGTAATCCACCGATGTAGGCGAGAGGAAGGAAATTCACCCAGGCGGCGGTAATCCACCGATGTGGGTGAAGGAAGGAAGGTGCTTGTCTAGGCGGCGGTAATCCACCGATGTAGACAAGAGGAGAAGGTAGGAGGTGAATTCCCAGAGCGGCGGATACCACCAGGCATCTGGGAGGAGGAAGGTAGAGAGAGAAGAGAGAGCTGGTTAGAGGAAGTGTCGAATGAAGCTAAAGCCCCAGGATCCAGGGTTATATAGGAACTGGAGGCCTCTCCCTCCAACTCCCCTGTTGGGAGTTTTGGGGGGGGCCCAGGTTGTGTCCCCTGGATTCTGTTGCCTGTCTCCCCACTCAGATGTTTATTAGCGGAAGGTAATTTTTACATAGGGATATTGGTGAGAGCTTTAAGGTTGTAGTGGAGTGTTCCCGGGAGGGACTCACGACAGAGGTCCCCCCAGTTCGAACCAATGTTTGAGGTAGCTGAAGGCTCAAGTTGACAGTGGCTGAGGGCTGCGGAAACAAAAAGGGGAAGCTGAAGGCGCAAGGATACAGGAGCTGAAGGCTGAAACAAACAATTGCAGTGCTGAAGGCAGAAGAGTGACCGGAGGTGTCTTAAATCTAGGGTGATATACAAGTAGTAGAATAAGGAGGCATAAGTTGACATAAGTAGACATAAGTAGGGCTAAGTAGACAAAAGTAGACATAAGGTGACATAAGTAGATAAGTAGATGTAAGTAGATGTAAGTAGATGTAAGTAGATGTAAGACATAAGTAGAAGTAAGACATAAGTAGATGTAAGTAGATGTAAGTAGACGAAATTTGATGATGGGAAACATATGTACAAGGAGGGTGTGATGAAAAATTTGATGAAGTGACAATATTTACAAAGGTGATGAGTTCGATGATGATGATAAGAGGGGTGATAGTCAGATAGATAGCTAGATATTTACAGGTGCAAGGTATTTACAAGTAGTATTTACAGGTATGTATAGGTATTTACAGGTATGTACAATTTTTTGGTACGGTGTCAGGGGAGGCAGATCGGAGCGGGGTTGTGAAATCCGCCGTTCCCTGGGTGTGGACAGTGTGCAGTGTAATGTGGTGAGTGTGTAATGATGGTGAGGTGATGGGGTGAGGGAGGCGACTCCCTCTAACAGTCTTCACGTTAGTGAAGACTGACAGAGGGGCCCCTTCACTGCCGGGGCGGTGGTGAAGGGGAAGAGCCGGTGGGAGCCGGTACCCGGGACGTCGCGGAGGTGGGTGGCGACGTTGGGGTCCGGCGGGCGAAATGGAGGCGATGTGTGGCGTGTGTGGTGTAGGGGTGGTCGGGTGAGTGGTGTGGGGCGAAGTGTCTGGGAGGACGGGGGCTGGTTTACATCGGGCGAGGGGCACAGTGTGGGGCTTCCCGTCAATTAACAGGGTAGCCGTGGTGTTTGTGGAGCGGATGACGTGGAAGGGCCCGGCGTAGAGAGGTGAAAATGTTTTGTGGATGCCGGGCTCCTTCAAGTACATGTGAGTGGCTGTGTAAAAACGTGTGGGATAGGTGGTGTCGTTGTGTGGTGTTGTTGTGCGGAGTGGTTCCCTGTTAATTGACGGGGTGGGGTGTGGGGTGAAGATGTCGGCTGGCAAACGTAAAGGGTCACGAAAAGCGTGTTGTGCGGGACTTGTGTTGTCTGAAGGACGGGCGGAAGTGCGGAGGCTAAGTAGAACGTAGGGGAGGGTTTTGGTCCATGAAGGGGAAGTGGTTGATGTGGAGATGGCTTGCTTGAGGACCGAGTGCCACCGCTCTATTTTCCCGTTGGATTGGGGGTGATAAGGAGTGGTGCGGATTTTCTGAATCCCGAGGGAACGGAGCAGGTCGGCAAAGTGGGCTGATTCAAATTGCCTCCCCTGATCGACCGTGAGTGTCCGCGGACAACCGTAGCGGCTGATCCATTGATTGAGGAAGGCCGCGGCGACGGCGTCCGCGGTAATGTGGGCGAGTGGGATACACTCTACCCAATTTGTCGCACGGTCGATCATGGTGAGGCAATACCTCTTCCCCTCGGAGGGGGGAAGAGGGCCGACCAGATCCATGTGGACGTGTTCCCACGGGAGAGAATCGGGGATAGGTTGAGGAGGTACATGGGGGTGAGCCGAGACCTTGAATTGCTGGCACTTCTGGCACCCCAGAACCCAGGTACGTATATCCGTGTTCATATGGGGCCAGAAGTACCGCGTTTTGATGAGGTCCCGGCTCGCCCGAATGCCGGGATGATGGAGGGAGTGGTAGTGTAGGAACAACTGCCTCCTCAGCTCCGGTGGGACGTACGGGCGCGGTGTGTCGGCCGATACGTCGCACCAGAGGTCTAGGGGAGGCAGCTGTTCCAATTTTGAGGCGGAGATGAGATGGGAAAGAGCGGGATCGGAGGTAGGAGTTTGATGGTTTTTGAGGGTTTGCGGGGAAGGGAAGGGCAGTAGCTCCGCCACCGGCGCAGGGGTGGGGCGGGAGAGGGCGTCGGCAACGCAGTTGTCGGCCCCCGGCAAATAACGAATATCGGACGTGAATTGTCCGATAAATTCGAGTTGCCGGAGGCGACGGGGGGAGGCTGATTTTCGATTTTGGAGGAGGGCGTGGGTGAGGGGCTTGTGGTCGGTTATGACAGAGAACTGCCTGCCCTCCACGAAGTCACGAAAGTGTTTGATGGCTTCGTGGATGGCGAGGAGTTCTCTGTCAAAGGTGGAGTAATTTTTTTGTGTGGGGGACAGAGTTTTGGAGAAAAAGCCGAGAGGTTGGGGGGTGGCGCCGGTGTGTTGGTGGAGTACTGCCCCGATGGCCCAGTCGGACGCATCTGTGGTGATGGAGAGGGGGGCATGGGGATCGGGATGGGCCAATAGAGCGGCGTCAACTAGGTCCTGTTTGCATTGTTGGAAGGCGGTAGTGAGGGCGGGGGTCCATGAAATGGGGCGTTTATCGTTTTTTTTAGCCGGTTGTGGGATAGCGTGTATGAGTGGTTGTTGGTGTTGTGCCGCGTGTTTGATGTGTCTACGGTAAAAGTTCAGCATACCCAGGAAACGGCGGAGTTCTGAGACAGTGTTGGGACGTGGGAAATCGGTGAGGGTGTGAACCTTGTCTGGTAGGGGTTTTATTCCTTCGGACGAAACCTGGTGGCCGAGGCAGCGGACGGAGGGCTGGGCGAGGACGCACTTTGGAGTGTTAATGGTGAGGCCCTCGGCCGCGAAGATGTCAAGTACTTGTGTCAGGTGTGCGAGGTGTTCGGTTGGGTCTCGGGAAGCGATCAGTACGTCGTCCAAAAAACAGAAGACGAAGGGTAGGCCTCGTAGTATGTTGTCCATGTAACGCTGCCATGTTTGGGCAGCGTTACGGAGGCCGAAACCCATTTTGATATACTCGAACAGGCCGAAAGGGGTGATGATAGCTGTTTTAGGAACGTCAGGGGGGTAGATGTGAATGTGATGGAAGGCACGGGAGATGTCGAGTGTAGAAAAGATGGTGGTGTTGTGCAGGTGGGAAGAGAAATCCCTGAGGTGCGGGACGTTGTAAAGGTCTGGGGTTGTACGGGCATTGAGGCGGCGGTAGTCGCCGCATGGGCGGATATCCCCGTTAGGCTTCTGCACAATATGTAGTGGAGAAGCCCACGGGGATTTGGAGGGACGGATAATGCCGTCTTTGATGAGGAGGTCAAAATGTTTGCGGGCCTGTGAGAGTTGGAGGGGGTGGAGGCGTCGGGCTTTCGCGGATATTGGGGGGCCAGAGGTGTCTATGAAGTGTTGGGTCTGTGAGATGTGGGCTGAGGGGCGGCGCTGGGGTTTGTAGTTGAGGAGGAGTTGTTCAAACTTGGAGGGGGGTCGATCCACCGCATGTATGAACCCGGGGATGGGTTTCTGGGTGGAGGGGTCGAGCAGGCGCGCGTTACGGACGTCTACCTGGAGGCCGAAATATGCGAGGAAATCGGCCCCCAGGATAGCTTTCTCTACGTCCGCCACGGTGAATTCCCACTCGTACGCGAGCCCGCTCATATGAATTGATGAGCGGTACGTCCCGTACGAGGGGATGGTAGTACCGTTGGCGGCGTAGAGGAGTTGCCGGTAACAACGCGCCTGTCGCCGGAGTATGTTATTGGGGAAGATAGAGAGCGCCGCCCCTGTGTCAACGAGGAAGGGGACGTGCGTCTTTGAACACTTCAGGAACAGGCGTTGATGAGCTGGGGCGGAGTGAGGCAAAATTGGCGAGGTGTTGGAGTCCGTCGGAGGGGGGGGGCTTGGTTCGTCCGAGGTGATGGGCGGGTGCGATGGTGGTGGTTGGTCCCCCGCGAAGGAGACGCGGGGTGATTTTTTGCCGTTCCGGGGAGGGGGAACGGTAGTGGCGGCGCGAGTGGCGGCCGGAGGGGTGGTTGTCTTGGGGGCGGGGTTGGAGGGGCCGTTCCGTGGTGGGGGAACGGTAGCGGCGGCGCTAGTGGCGGCCGGAGGGTTGGCTGCCCTGGAGGCGGGCTTGGAGGGGCCGTTCCGGGGTGGGGGAACGGTAGCGGCGGCGCTGGTGGCGGCCGGAGGGTTGGCTGCCCTGGAGGCGGGCTTGGAGGGGCCGTTCCGGGGTGGGGGAACGGGAGTGGCGGCGCTGGCGGCGGCCGGAGGGTTGGCTGCCCTGGAGGCGGGCTTGGAGGGGCCGTTCCGGGGTGGGGGAACGGGAGCGGCGGCGCTAGTGGCGGCCGGAGGGTTGGCAGCCCTGGAGGCGGGCTTGGGGGGGCTGACTCGGGGTGGGGGAGCAGTTGATGGAGAGGTGGGGTGTTTAGCGGCGCCGTCAGATGCGGTCGGGAGGTTGGCAGCCGTGGCGGCGGCGTAGGAGGGGTAGCGAGGCGAGGTGGAGGTGGTGTGAATGCGGGCGGGGAGGGGTTGGTGGTGGTCCCCCCCGTGTTGGCGAGGAGGGGGGCCCGCCGGATTTACCGGCGGGCGTCCGCGTTTCCCTGCTTGGAGGAGTAGGAGCAGGGGGGCTGGCATTTGCGGGCCTCCCCACCGAAGTTCACATGGTAGAAACATCGGTGGGGGGGGTCCGCCGGGAGGTAGGTCCTGGTGGGGCGCGTGGAGTTGGAGTGGGGCGCCGTTTTTGGGGACCTCCCCCTCTGTTGCTGGGCGGGGGAGACGGTGCGGCGGTCGGCCGAGCGCTGGCGTCGGTGGTCGGAGGAGGGGGTCGGCCGGCGATCGACGGAGAGGGAGCGGCGCCGGTGGAGGGAGGGGGGCCGGCGGCGCTCTTCAGACGGCGATCGGTCCCGGCGTGGGGTGGGGAAACGGGGTGCGGCGACCTCCGTGACGCTGGCGGCCGCGGCGAGGTCGTAGACCGTGTCGGCCAGACGGAGTAGCGGCTCGTCCGGTCCGTCGAGGCGGCTGGCGAGCGCCATCTGGATGGGGTGGGGAAGGGCCCGCAGCCAGAACGTCCGAGCGATGTCGGCCGTCACGATGTCGTGTAGCTGATGACGTAGGCGACGGTACAGGTGGGAGGGCTTCAAATCGCCGAGATGTTGGGGCTGGGATAGCGCTGCGATACGTGCGATCTTGGAGGGCTGGTATAAGTTGATGAGGCGGCTGCGGAGGTCGTCGTAGGCGGCCGTGGCGTCGGGGGAGATGTCAGATGTCTGCAGGAGGATCTCATATGGTAACAGGGAGACGATGCGGGAGTAGCGAGTACGCTGGCTGCGGATGTTGGCGGCAGAAAACGCAGCGTCGACCTGGAAGAACCAGAGTGCGGGGTCGTGCGTGTAGAAGGGGGGCAGTGACAGCGGGAATGACGCCGAGGCCGTCGTGGCGTCGGCGGCGGCGTGTGCGGCAGCTGCAGCGGCGGCGGCAGCGGCGGCGGCGGATGCGGTGGAGCCGGGTGATGAGAGGCTTGTGAAGGGGTTGTCGGTTGCGTCAGATGTCGCAGCGGTCGGCGGCTGCAGCAGGGACGGCCGGAGGAGCGGCGGTGACGGCGAGTTCGGGTCCATAGTTGAGGTGTCTGGAAACAAAATTCAAATTGGGTGAGGTTTTGAATTTTTAAAATTCGCAATTTGCGGCAGCGGAGGTGGTTGCAGCGGAGCGTTGAGAGTTGTTTGAGCGGATGCGGGTGGGCCAAAATTGCGAATTTAAACTGACTATTTTAAATGTGAATTTAAAATGCGGGACACCGAACTAGACTGGGGGCGACACATGAGGTGGTAAGAAGGGAGGAAGGGTAGAAGGTTGGATGAACGTCGGGTTCACCACTGTGATGAATTTAAATTTATCATCACGGTGGCGTGAAGGAGTGAATAGATGAGAGCGAGGGGAATTTCACCTAGGCGGCGGTAATCCACCGATGTAGGTGAGAGGAAGGAAATTCACCCAGGCGGCGGTAATCCACCGATGTGAGTGAAGGGAGGAATCTCGTCTAGGCGGCGGTAATCCACCGATGTAGGCGAGAGGAAGGAAATTCACCCAGGCGGCGGTAATCCACCGATGTGGGTGAAGGAAGGAAGGTGCTTGTCTAGGCGGCGGTAATCCACCGATGTAGACAAGAGGAGAAGGTAGGAGGTGAATTCCCAGAGCGGCGGATACCACCAGGCATCTGGGAGGAGGAAGGTAGAGAGAGAAGAGAGAGCTGGTTAGAGGAAGTGTCGAATGAAGCTAAAGCCCCAGGATCCAGGGTTATATAGGAACTGGAGGCCTCTCCCTCCAACTCCCCTGTTGGGAGTTTTGGGGGGGGCCCAGGTTGTGTCCCCTGGATTCTGTTGCCTGTCTCCCCACTCAGATGTTTATTAGCGGAAGGTAATTTTTACATAGGGATATTGGTGAGAGCTTTAAGGTTGTAGTGGAGTGTTCCCGGGAGGGACTCACGACACATAAGTTACCAAATGCCCAAATTAAAATTCCAATGATCCTGCGATATTCTATAGGTGAAATACATTCGTGGACACGGGAGTCAATATGCAGACGTTGCCAGCCAAAAAACCATGTGAATGTCTCTGATAATAGTTGTTTTATTTGTCCATCTATAACTCAGAGATATTATTGAAGTTATTATGTCCGTATATAGCCTGTTTTCTACAAGAACGGTTTTTAACAATAAGTAGTGACACCACGAGGCAAGACAGTATTGTCTGTTTTCCGTTTACTACCCAGGTGGGAAAATTAAAAATCAATCAGGACTCTTTATCCGTCTCAGTTCACAGGTCATTAATCCTCTCAATGGCTGCATCGAACCAAAGAGAAGGAAACAGCTGATTATGCCAACTGTTGTTTAGCTACATAAACGACTTAAACGGCGCTGTAACGAGTCGGAACAATTAACCAAAGCGGTTTGCAGTTTCAGTTTACGCATTCCTGAAGCGATTGGGTGCTTCGTTCCTTTTAAACTCGACGAAAACGCCCTCTTAGTTTCGCATGCACGAGAGCAAGCACCAATTTCAAAATCACAAACGTCAGGTTACATTGGTTATTTTATGGAATTCTACGATTATTAATACAGCGCTGGCAGTGCAATAAATGTGGTGTTCGTTCTTCACCACAAAGCGACATCACCTAGGAAATCTATAAATATTTCATATGTAATGAAGAAATTTGGCTGAACTGATACTTTCATTTCTCAAGTTAGTGATCAATGTGTGTTTATATAAGTATAGGAAATGCACTAACCTGTGGGGCAGCTGCACTCGTACTTCAACGAGTCAACTTGCTTGCAGACGCCGTCGTTCTGACACGGAGATGGATCGCACGGGAAATACTCGCTTTCGCAGTTCACTCCCGTGTACCCTGGCTCGCAGAGACACCTGAGCAGAGACACAGACAAATTGTTGACAACTTTCACGTTTACCTAACATCATAAGCATTCAACAATCAACGTTCAAAGTATAATATAATATGTGGTAGGTACAGAATAGGGTATGATCACGAGTATTTTTATACTTAATAGCTGGGGATGGATCACAAAAAGAGGCAAGTCCGAAGGGTGTGGTACATGAACGGAATTCAACTGGTGAACACTGAGCGTCATAGTAACCTCATACTGCCAATTTTCAGCACTTAAAATAAAATGAGTCAAGAACGCGTACCTAATAGATAAGTGGACCCCCCCCCCCCCCCCGCCACTTACCATTTTTATCGTATCAAATTTTTTTAAGCGTTGAAATTCCCCACTGTATGTGTTTTAATAAATGAATCTTGCAAATATGAAACTAACGCATAGGGAGAGATTATGTTCGTTTTGTTGCCTTCTGACAACACTAAATGATTTTACAATGGCTTCGTCGTTTTGCTAAGTGTCTCGAATTCCACATTACGTCAGCTGGGTACCCATATACCCATCATGAATTATATCTCGACGTGAAGCGTGTAATTGGGCATACGCATTCGCCAGAGCCCCTGCAAGAATGTGGGATTTTACGCCACTACCGCTATCAACAGTATCCCCAGTATCGACTCGCCGCATCTCCACAACTAATGAACGTCCCCTGGGGGCTCGGGATCGGGACGTACCCGACTTGTTCTGCTATCTAGCCGTATCAAGACCATAGTGCAACCTCTTGTCTACAAGGCCCCTACCGAACCGGTTTTCAACCTTTCTTGTTATAATTAGGCATAGTCATGCACTCCTGTAGGCATTTCGTTGTGGGTATTGTTCCCGACTGGGTTGGTAGTTTTAAAGGGTTTCACGGGCTTGGGTAACCCTACGCTAGAATGGTACGAGACCCCCTGATCACGAAAGCAGATCGGACTGAGATTTAATTGGTACTGATTCCAACAGTGCAATCCAATGCATTTGCTCACATTAGTATTCCACGAAGATTCAAATTATACCTTCATGCGTTCATTCAGCAAGAAATTCATTCCTTGAAAATACTGTTGGATAGAAGCGGCCTAATCCTATATTGAGGTATGATCCGCAGGACATACCACGAAGCCCCGAGGTAAGTTGAATTTAACATTTTGTTCTTCAACTTTTAGAAACCCTGATTTAAAAAAAAAAAGTTAAATCTGAAGCCTGATTTTTTTGGGGTTCGGACAGTTTTTAAACACCAAATGATGATATAATCAGACTACAGACACTGCAGCCAGAGACACATTCACTATCGCCTGCAATACACAGAACTTTTTCCATTTACCTTTCCAGTTACATCTTTACATGTTGGACTGAAGCAGTAACATGCGAGCAGAATGGAAGATAGAATGGAAGATACTTTCTATAATCAGCGGCTCTGGTCTACTGGTTGATTAAACCACTGATATACCGTCCAGCTACTGGTTGATTAAACGACTTTCAGTTTCAATAGGTACTCAGAATACTGATGTTGGTTACTGCCGGACCGACGCAGGGATTGGACAGCTCCCATAACGGAGTGAGAATATCAATCAGCGTCGAATGGATGAGCAAGTCGATTAACCAATTAAGGCTTTCCGGTTAGAAACAATATTGCGAATCATTACCGTTTTATCAACTATGAAATCCAACGAGATGATCCTCAGGATCTGCTCCCGGAAAGGCCATCTAAAAAGTATTAAGGTTCGACGGGATAGCCATCGTTTCTGCATTAGGCAGGAGTGGGGGTAGGTAGAGGGGATAATTCAGTGACATTAAGAACTGATGAGCCCCCGTGTTGTGGGTAATGATAACCCCGGCCTCTCGCGGATAGGTACAGCAGAGAAAAACTCCTCAAACGAGATTGTCATTAGAGTGAAAGAAAGCTCTCCAAATGGTAACGCTCTGGATACTACCGATTTCCTCTTTATGATGATGAGTACCTACTTCCTTTAGGTTTCATGTTCTGTCTCAGCATTCCTCGGAGATGAACGCTTTCGACCAACCGCCTCCGAAAGAACAACACAGAGAGAACACAATCTTCGTCCGGCTCAATATCATCCACGAAGAAAATGCGAAAGAAGACTTTAAACAGCGTTTTGTACGATCGATGATATCCCAAATAATGGAAATTCGTCGCTTCTCAGTAGACAGGATTCGACTCGACTGTTGGACCAAACCATGGGCTTCGATCGGCCCCTAAAAGCATTCCGTCAAAACACAATCAACTCAATAATCGGCTAAACCTGGGTGAACATCGGAAACAGAGATTTCTCAAATCGATGCCGTTTCTCAAGGTAAACGCGAGATTCTACACAACCTTGTTCAAAATTCGAATGGTACGTTGCTATTATGCACAACTTACCAAAATAAATAGTAGCCCTTCAACAGTAATTCAACCATACGGAATTTTCGTGCCTACCACTAGCGTACAACTAACACAGAGTACAACAACCTACTGGCGCAAGCCGTTCAAAATAAATAAACAAATATCCTCCAAAACTACCCAAGACTCACAAAGTTAATCACACTACGATACCCAAATTAATATTCATGACTGTCGTGGTATCCTCCCAGAACCACTCCCTGCAAACTTAAGATCTCGCAAATAAACTCGCAGAAGTGGGGACAAAAGTCACAGGCAAGTCGAAGCACAACCTGGGTCCCCACCATCCCCTACTAACTAGGGGATGGAGGGAGAGGGAGACGGGCTTCCAGGCATATAAATACTCGCCGCCTCCGCCTTTCCAGCCATTCTATGCTCTCCTCTAGTCACTGACTACTCTCTCTCCTCCTTACCGCGTCTCTCTCCTCAACCTAAAAGATCTTGGGCATGGTGGTGGTACGCCCATAACCAAACCGAGCACACTCCAAAAAGATCCTGGGCATGGTGGTGGTCCGCCCATAACCAAACCGGGCACATCATCCCTCACGCCGCTCGTGATGAATGCGCCAATTTCAAATTCATCACAATGACCTCACGGGCACCCATTTTGATGGCCACCTTCACGGAATGTGGAGTTAAAATTAGCATAGATCGAAAATGCGAAATTCCGATCTTGTGTTGAGACACCAGAACCAGCTGGTACTCAGCAAGATGTATTCATTTCACCGAAAGATTCTACGGTCGCACCCATAATCGAATTACCGTTCAGTCAAGAAATTATGTTCCTAAACCAGCGAACAAGGACTTACGACACCTGATGAATTACACGAAGTAGTTTTAATCCCCGCAACTGCGTCGCTTCGTCGCGCTGCGTTCGCGTTCTGCTTCCATCAATCGACCTTCCCAGCCTCCATCGATTGGAAATCGGTATCATTCAAGTGTGACCTCAGAGGAGGGCCATTAGGTTAAATATAATGGCGAGTGGGTCCCAGATGAGAAGAGAGGATGGACGACACTGAGTGAATACCAATGAACCGGCCGGAGAGGAGCCGGAGTATTCCGTGCGGACCTTTCCGAGCAAACCGTCTACCTGAATCTCCCGGTATTTTGAATAACAATATTGTTTTCACATAGCGTCACTCGACTGTTTCGGACTGTGTGGGCGTGCTCTTCCGTTAGGATCGTATCTCACCCGTCAATTATTTAAACTACCTAATAATGTCTGCCTACATCTTTGGAGAATACTGGAGGCGTGCCCATAACTGTAAACCTTGAAACTTTTGAATTGATTTGATTTTTCACTGCCAACTTGTACTCCAGCTGTGAAGAATCATTTTATATAACTCAAGCAGAACAAACTCCACAACCAACAAACCCACACAAATCCTCTCTCCGAGCTCGATTCTGCTATACTTTTTATCCGTGACAAGGCAATACGATTTTAAGCAGTTCCTTGATAGGTTATTTAATTCACAGATCTCACTGTTAATGCCAGTGCCAGAGACAATTTTTTTAAACTATCAAAACTGAGTAACATTTTGATTATCAAAACTTTCTTTTTTCTTGATTTTGGTTCCTATAGTTTGCAATAGTCGGAGACGGAAAATCTGTACAAAGCTTGATGTTTGGAGTGTTTGCTACAAGTAGTGTATTAACGTGAAAACCAATAATCGAACTGAAAATAAAGACACTTAGGTATCTGTAAAATAGTTAAGTTGGGGTTATGTTGGAGATCTGGGGGTTGGCTTCACCCGACCGAAGCAGAATTTGATTGACTATAATTTTTCATTTTAATAAGTGATGGTTGGGGTGCAATTTCACCGGTTATTTTCTGAAGTAAAAGATCTCGGCGAGTGCTTTCCGAAAAGTTCCTGTATGAGGGGTATCCTATGATCGTGGGCGATAAACCAGTGGAAAGAAAGCGAAATGACGTCACAGGTAAAGGCCCTCACCCCCGCGTCCGCCTGGGGGGCACCCTCAGCACCACCCACTTATGACGTCATTTCGTTTTCTTTCTATCCGTTTGTCGCCCAATCTATATGGAGTTTTGAGATGAAAACTGGCAGTGGGGGGTTTTCAAGGGTACTAAATCCGATTCTGAGGTCAAAAATAAAAAATTCCTACCCACAAAAATTGCCCATTCAATTTATCGGATGAGCAGTTGGGGCAACCATAACTTTCCATGGCTTCGGGTTTGAATGTATGAGGGTTAACTTGAGAACAAACTGAATTTGGTAAGGGAAGTGGAACATAATTCAGAAAATCGGAGCAACATTTTAAATTGGAATTTGAATTCTATGAATCATCATCAAGGGTTTTCAAGGATGTAGCTAAGTTATTATTTATTCAATCTATAAATTCAATCATCAGTTTATAGTCCTAGAGCAGTAAGAAATGGGCAACCTGAAGATGAGGGACTCCCTACGGTGCCATGAGAGAGAAACAACCGGGACCAGGTTACCATTTAAATTCCAATGTACAGGAGGAGTTATATGGGTTCCAGGTTGGAACTTGCGTAGGATATAATTAATTATGGTACCTGCGAGCTGGCGAACGAGTAGGAGGGGGGGGGGGGGGGGGGACACGGCTCCAGGGCGTTTGGGGCCACCCTTGACATTTCATCGACCCCAAGAGGATGTACCTTCGAACGGCTTGTAAAAGGATCGGACATGGTATACATATCACCCATAGGTAATACCACTGATAGCAAACTCAACATGTCATATTACGAAAGATGGTTTTTTCTTTTTTAATCGAGGGCTGGCAGAGCAGAAGGTCACGTCGAGCCCATCGGGTCTAAGGAATCGCCGGTCTTCAAATTGACAAGCCATCCCAACCACTATCAAGTGTATCTGCCAGTTGCTTCACCGACTGGGAATCATTAATCGTTCCAATGACGGTCAAAAAAATCGGCTCCAAAACCTTCGTCATTTAGTGAAATTTTATCATGAAACTCCCTGTGAGTATCATAAAGTACTCATGTATCATGCATCAGTACTGATGTAGTTACGAGGCTCAAAATAAGAAATCAACATTTTCACAATGGTTCTACATTCAGCAAGATTTTCCGCATGTTTTGTTCAGTTTTGGTTAACATCAAACAACTGGCGAAGTATGAGAGAAAATTTGAGGGAATGCCGAGATTTGATATTTAATCTTGTCATAAAACTTAGGATAATATTAGTGACCATCTGACGGTTATCCGACCGTCAGAAAGGCATTGGGCCGCTCACAGTGATTCTCGGACTTTTCTGTATAGTATCCATGTCTGTTGGCAATGTTTTCCCGACTATTTAAAGCCTTTTCTGAACTTCATTCCAGTATACAGGAAATAGGGCGGACGAGTACCATGCACTGCATTCTCGATTCCCAACCATTATCAAACTCAACCCCTTCTCAAACGCTTAGATGGTATCTTAAGGGGGCGCAGACCCTGTTTTTTGTCAGTTTCTTCACGTTTTCTCTGGCTGTGGTTAACTTACAGTTCTGGGGAAGGTCTTAATACGCATTATATTAATCCGTTAATAGAGTTAGGGTCATAGCTCTAAATGATTCCTGAAATTTCCGAAAATTCAAATTCAAAAATGTAGTTTAAAAAACTTTTTCTTGAATGTTTGTGTTTTACGACATTTTCGGAGAGATAATAAAGTTGATAATCCAAGAATCAAAATTTTGTTATGTAAAATAAGAAAGAAAACGTGAAGAAAAATTTTACGTATTTTGAAAAAAGGCTCGAGAAAGGGGGCGCCGCCTGTAGGCGCTCTCTGCGGGCAATGTGCCGAGTCTCTCCCCCTTCACACGCAGCCACCCTGCCCTGTCGCTTCGCTCGTCGTGTAGTCTAGTATAGTATCCATGGCATTATCAGTTCCAGCGGCTCTTTGCCTGGGAAGGAGGTAATTTTCAACGTTCTTGGTCGGAGGGGCAAGGGAGGAGGCGGTGTTGCCATATTCACCGAACGAATGGCATCGCTGTAACCCTCACAGTCTGCATCCCAACTAAGCTTCAGAATATTAGTTCCCTGTTGAGCTGGCCTACCCTTCCACCCTTCCTTCCACATGCTCACCTACCTCAGCCTAATTACCGTCATAGTTTTCACATGATTGGATAAGTAATTTTTACAGTATTTTCCCAATTATGTTGGTTACCTACTTTCCTAATTAAAGCTACAATCCAATCAGCCATAATTTTATTATTCATAGTAGGTAGCTACCTACCTATTTACGGTACGTATTAATTACGTATATCAATTAAATGTTTCATAAACTGGATTAAATTTAGCAAAATCAATTTAAAAAAATAGGGGATGATTGTTTTGAATGGGTAAACAATTGTTTGAGAAATAATCCGCTAGGTAGATCGAAAGTTGACGCCACAATCGCTAGGTGCATACCTGAATTCATTTGAGGAAGTATAGGCATGTACCTACTTAATTTTCTTATTTTTTAACTATTCTGCTCGAACTTCTTGTTCGTCACATAATATTATCTGAAAGCCTCGAAACTTACCTTGCCGGCTGAGTGGCGCAAGGTCAATCTCTGACCCATCAGGATTGTTGTAGGTACTATTATTTTTCTGTCTGGGGTACTTTTATGTTACGTAATAATTTAATTTTGAGAGGAGTTTTACTGGGCATTTATATATGTATGTAAATTTGACTGTTTATTTTTTATTTATGTAAATCAATGTGTGACCAATGAATGTATCGACTGGACACAGATACCTACCTGTGTGAGACAAATAACTTAGGTACTCCCACACAGTGTGAGATTTGTAATTTCATTTCATTTTTATTAATACTTATGTGTACTTCACTCAAAATTAGACATGACTTTTTTAAAGATTGATTACACACTGTCTAAAGTGTTCTACCTGTCATACTAATACAGAATCAATTCAAAGACAAATTATCCAACATGATTTCAAGTACCTACTTTTAATCATCATACCTTTCACTACCTACTTGAATTGAACGACAATAGGAAGAGGATTAGATAGTAACAAATAACTTTTCAGGTGTTTGTTTTATTCAATGACTGAAATGTAAACAAATAGAAAAGTAAATTGGAAAGCTCATGAATAATATTATACAGTTACACTGCTCACATTAGCTTTTATTTTATTTTATTGGACACTGAGTTAGTCTGGATCTAGGTAGGTATTCGGAAATCCATTTAGGTTCATGTTCATTTAAATCGGAGTTCAAACTCGCTTCTTGCTGTATATACGACTGGAGTTGTCAACTTCGGATATCTCGTCAATTCTGATCGTCTTCCTGAACAAAAATACACAGTAGCAAATTACAACAGGCATTTCTATAATATTAAATGTAAATGTAAATAAAGTGAATGTAATGTAAATAAAGTTTTCCTACATACACTTATTTCATGTATAGGTGCTATCTTCTATAATGTTAATAAATAATGTCAATGACCCCCAAAAATCCTAATTAGACCCCTGTTCTGTGTGAAAAGCAACTGAAATGGTATTTTTCTGCCTTCACTCACCCTTCCATGCCACTTTCAGTGATTTTATATAACAATTTTAGCAGTTTTTACCAATTTTTGACCCCTTAAAAACTCAAATTTGACCCCCTTCAAATTTTATAAAATTGCTTATCCTTTTGTTTGGCGATAAGAACATTTCGGCGAAATTTGGAATTTTTATCACGTAACCAAGGTCAGGTATCGTCTGGAGTGACACATAAATAAATGTATATAAATATAGGTATACATTTTTGTTAAAATCTAAGGATGAAATCAGGATGATCTGAAACGGATTCGTCTATAAAATAATTTCAAAAACTTATGTTCTGAAAATTTTGGACCCATTGCAATACCTTCATTTTCCTTAAAAATTCGCGAACATTGTTGTGTGTATTTCATCAGTTTATCTTACCTAATGTTATCTGTAACATTTAGTGCTTTGTTAAATTTAATTTAAATTCAGCTTTCTTTGTAATTTCAAACCTTATTACCGAATTTTCAAAGAAAATAAAGCTATTGCTATGGGTAACATTTTCAGAACATGAATTTTTGAAATATTTTTATAGGCAAATCCGGTTCAGAGCATCCTAAGTTCATCCCTAGATTTTAGCAAAAATTTATTACGTAGATTTATGTGCCACTACAGATGATTTCTGTCCTTGGGTAGGCACATGGTAAAAATTCCAGATTTCTCCAAACCGTTTGTATTGCCAAACGAAAGGATGAGTTCGAAGATGAGCAATTTTCAAATTCCAAGGGAGTCAAATGAGTTTTTAGGGGCTAAATGTCGGCTAAAATTGCTATACAAATCATTGGAAGTTGTACGGAAGGTTAAGTGAAGACAGAAAAATACCATTTCAGTTGTTTTTCACACAGAATAGGGGTCAGATTTTGATTTTTTGGGGTAAAAAATTGGTATTAATAGTAAAATCAATATTAATTCACCTGACGTTGTGTGGGGTGGTTAATGACGACGGAGGTACTACCTCGATGATAAAACTATTTTTCTCAAAAGCAAGTGGGTCAAATTTGACGTTATTAGAGTCAAACATCGGTAAAAATGGGTAAAATCACGAAAAGTTATAATTTTAAGAAAAGTGGTATGGATTCTTGCTATATCATCTTTTTACACAATATCAGGAATATTTCTTTGAAAATTCGCTCTTATAGCCATGCTACGTGAAAGGATGTTTTTTCTATTTCCGATAACCCCCCCCCCCCCCCCCTTTTCAACACTACGCCACTGCGTATTATAAATCTGTGCTGATCTGGCAAAACGTGGTAGGTAAGTCCAATACAGATGATTTTACAGGAGAGCGTGTCAAAGTTTTGCAGGTTCAGAGAAGCGCATGAAGAATCTGGGGAATGTGATATTACAGCGACATATTTGATCTGCTTCTAATAATAAGAAGTATTACCTGATTTTTACTCAAAGAAAGACCATTTGGTGGGAGACATCACTGTCTGCCAGACTCTGGATCGGATGTTGTTTGGACATGAACTGAGAACAGAAAATAACATAAAATCAGTAAATTTGGGTATACTGATTGCAATGAATTAGAAATATCAATGAAAACCTTAGAAATACATTTTAATCTATCGAGTATCTGCTTGGTGTTTTGACTGATAGGTAGATGTGAAGAGTTGGGAATTTACAGTATTTCTTAGGTTTTTATTGAGGTTTCCTAATCTACAAAACCAAAAAACCTTGGAAACACATCCATCTATATTAACCATGGAAACATTCTTTTTTTTTTAAACTTATTGCAATTCAATTTTGACATTCAGAGTAGGGTAGGTAGCTACCTAAAGATTTTTTTATTCATTGCTCATCGCAGATTGTATCTGCTTGATATTTTGACTGATTGAATTGAAAGAAACAGTAAATGAACAGCCAACATTTCTGTAGATGTCCAACGGAATCATAACTACGGAGTTTTAGCCGCAGGATATTTTACAATAACTTTCCAACGAAGGTTAAAGATTTTCGTGGAATGCTGGGTTGAGTTTTACTCCCAAACTACGGAGAACGTAGGTACTAATTACGTGACAATCATTAGACTAACACAAAATCTGTATACTACTACTACTACATCTGAAAACTATTTCAATTTGTTGCTCTACACAGAAAACACTAAGGATTAATTAGGTACCTAATTACGTAAATCTGCGGTATCAACTTACTGTTCTGCGCCTCTTTTTTTCGCCTTTGTTACCGATGTTTCTCCTGGTCCACTTCTTCGGCGATGGAGGCATACACTTTGATACACTCGACGGATATCACTACGAATGAACAATAGTATATACTGATACTAACGTGAATGAACGGCGTGAGAGAAGAAGGAGAACAAAGGAATGAACTAAAAACAACAGAGTATAACCTGTCGAGCGGAAAACTTGCAGAGGGAGAGGAGAAGCTCACGTACCTAATCACGAATGTTATAGTGTCCATAAGGCAATGGAATTGATAACTAAAAACTAACTGCGCACTTACAACAACCATCGAAATTCGGCAGGCGCCCCTACCGGTGGGCGCCAAATCTCCAAATCTCGCTGGGAATCTTCCCGCAGAAGCGATGTGGAAGTGATGTTCAGCGCACTCTCGTGGTTGGGGGTGCTACTGGCCTTCCCGTCCCGCGCCCCCTTAAAATACGTTTTTCTAGGAGTCAGCTAACCGTCAGAAAAAACCAGTGCGAACAAAACTTATGGCACTTTCAAAACACCCTCAACAGGCCATTTCAAATGGACCTACATGTAGTGCTACGATGAAAAAGGAGAGTGTGACGTCGAGACGTGAAGATATTTACATCAAATCTTTTACCGAAATTGTAAATGAGTGTCAACATTTCTACTCTATGAGGTGGGAAGTAGGCAACAAAAGCTTTCACATCGCTGGTTACCTATATATGGTAGACTAGTGCTACTCCCCACCCCATCATACTTTCATTTCTCAGTTTCAATCGATAAACGGTAAAGACTACGTGGGCTGTCACTGAGTACCGAGGATCCAGATCAACACAAGGACATGAAACAAGAGCGAATATGAGTGAGGTAATGAATAATTCAAGTGCTCATTACTAATATTCACCAGGCGACTTCCTCCAGATTCTAAATGCAAATACGAATTACGCAAACCTTTCCTACGTGAAATTTACTCTTGATTTATCGACTTCTTCGGTACATTAAGCCGCAGAGAGGCGCGGTGGGTCTCTGAATGGATGCTTCATTTGTCACACTTCATACTAATGGATCCTAATGGCAGGCTTGTCCACATCGTTACAGACGATTTTTCATGCTGCAAATTTTCCAATTTAATTTTTTAACGAAGGGCATATCATTATTGCCACTGCCATATCATTATTGGAAATGCAACTTTCGGACAACGGTACCAAGAAACGTTCGATTAAAATGATTGATATTTTAAATTAAGTTTGCATTTTTAGACCAACTGCACTCTCCTACGATGGATACTTATTTTTCTATGAGCTTTCAAAATTTCAGCAACAAGTGACGTCACTTCACCCCTCCCGCATGGGCTCCTACCTCCTTGCCCAGTGTGACGTCACTTGTGGCCGAAATTTTGAAAGCTCATAGAAACAGAACTGTCCACCGCAAGGGAGTGCAGCTGGTCCCAAAATTCTTAGAAAGGAACCTACTTTCATTAAGAAATAATTTCTACATTCATTTTCGGCCACCTGGGATAACTCATGTTGCAACATTCTGGAATGACCTCACATTCTTTTTGAAAATCAATTATGAATGTCAGAACTAGCTACCTATTATTGCTTGGGCGAAACTGAAGTTTAAGATTAACGTGCACTACTCACGTGTATGATCCATGAGTGTTGAAACATGATCCGTGTCGACAAGGTTTCGAATGGCACTCGACGATATCCTCAGTACAAGTATGACCTTTGAATCCCGGGGCGCACTTGCACTGAAAACCGTCTTGGATTGACGTGCAAGTCGCCCCGTTCTTACACGGGTTGTTCGCACAGTGATCTTCGGATTCGCAGTGACTTCCTGCAAAAGAAAGAAGGATGAAACACACTAGGTATTAATATAAATACACTGCCAAGGTGATGGCACAGGAGCTTCCTCGTCACAATCAGAGTGACCCATTATAAAATAGAACAGACTCGGAAGCAAAATAACATAACATAACATTACATAACATTACATTACATAACATTACATTACATTACATAACATTACATTACATTACATTACATAACATTACATAACGTGAAATATACATATTACATAACATTACATTACATAACATAACATTACATTACATAACATTACATGAAATATACATATTACATAACATTACGTCCATAATACATTACGTCCATTATACAAAATTGCGAAAGTTATGCGTGTTTGAAGAATTTCACGTTAGCGCATGCGCAGGGCGAACCGCTGGCTCTATCATGTTGAAATTTATATGGGACCTCAATGGGCCCTACCCGCTTAATCCCTGAGAATTACATTGAAATTGGGTGAAATCTTTGGTTACTACGGCTGTAACAAGGAAATTGAATCTATTTCACGCCAGCGCATGCGCAGAGCGCACCGAGGGTCCGATCATGCTGAAATTCATACTGGAACTCACTAGACCTTGTCCAAACAACCCTTGAAATTTTGAGCGAAATTGAATCAAAATTGTGAAAGTTATGCGTGTTTGTTGAATTTAACATTAGCGCATGCGCAGGGCGTACCGCTGGATCAATCATGTTGAAATTCGTATGGGATCTCAAGGGGCCTTATCCGCACCATCCCTCAACATTTGAGCTGAATCAATTCAAAATCGTGGAAGTTATGGCTGTAACAAGGAAATGCGGACAGACAGACTCACAGATTCACAGACTCACAGACTCACAGACCCACAGACCGACAGACACGGAACCAAATTTGTTCAGTAGGCTTTGAAACGCAAAATGCAAGTGGAAATTTTGATTTCTGAAGACAAAAATTTTTTGGCTCACGAAAGTGAACACAAGGCTTCCGCTGCTTCGCAGACTCGGAAGCAAAAAATGTAGTATCTGAGGTCAACATACGACATGAGTTAAGAATAACAACTTGAATGAAAGGATGCTTCGTCTACTACATTCGATCGTAAAAGGAACTATCAAGGTTCTTGAATGTGTAAAATTACAAGAGTAAACACAATTTTCCCATAATCAGGCGTTGCGTAAAACGTCGATTTTAGGTCAACTTTACAAAAGGTTAACTAGAAAGGATAAAGGTCAAATTGATCAACAATGAGAAAAATGATTTTATGAATGAAAACTCTCAGGGACACGATTTAGATGGCCTTCATTTGAATTTATTATTGGTCCCGTCGTATACTTTCGATGTAATTAAATCAGAGCAATTTCAACTGAGGTATCAAGGCAAAAAGGACGTTAATTATTCAGATGAAACGACGACAGCTCACGGCTTCAATCCAACCGGAATTTGAAACCTTAATCTGAGCGGAGTAATTATTTTTTCTTTGTGATGTAAGGGGGTTCATTGAGTTGAATAGGGGGGTAGGCGCATAATCGTTAGGGAACCGTGAATAAATGTATGAGACCTCATGAATAATCGAATTGGATATTAGGAGTGGAAGGAGGCATAGGAGGATAGAACTAGTTGAAGACGTCAAATGAGTGGGTAGCACAGTACGGTTTCAAATGATTGGAGCAAACGAGATTAAACTGGGTAACAGTTAAGATTAAAATGAGTAGATTCGAGTACGGGCTGAACTGCCTTAATCAGACCAACGTGGTTTTTAAAAATTAAAAAATTCGAACATAGAAATAGACCCTGAATTAGAAATATCACATCACCATCTAACACTCAATTCTAACTATCCCTCGGGAATCATCATAAATAATACAAGGAAGTTGAAGAATTTGTTGAGGGTAGGTGCCAGTGTTGACAACTGCGATTATTGTGACGTCGAAAATCAAACTGTGACAGGATGGTGGAAATGATTTGATCGCTCTAGGCTCCTAAGTCGCCTGACTGGAAGTAAGTACCTAGGTGGTGACATTCAGCATTTCTGCATGTTTTGTTTCAGATATTTCCTCCTCTTTTAGCGAATTTTCAGAGAAAATGAAGATATTGCAATGGATCCAAAATTTTCAGAACATGAATTTTTGAAAAAAAATTTTTACAGGCAAATCCGTTTTAGAGCATCCTGAATTCATCCCGGGATTGTAACAAAAATGTATATATACTCGCATATATTTATGTGTCACTCCACACGATATCTGTCTTTGGGTACAAGATAAAAATGTCAAATTACGCCGAAACGTTCGCACTGCCAATCAAAAGAATGAATTCGAAGATGATCAATTTTCAAAAATTCCAAGGGGGTCTAATTTTAGATTTTAGGGGGTCAAAAATTGGTAAAACCGGCTGAAATTGAGAACAACTGATGTAAAATCACTGAAAGTTATATGGAAGGGTTAAGATAGAAAATTACCATTTCAGTTGTTTTCCATACGGAATGGGGTAAGATTTGGATTTTGGGGGGCCAAAATAGGTATTAAGGGCTAAAATCAATATTAATTCACCTGACGTTGTGTGGGATGATTCACGACCGAAAGAGGATATTTTGATGACGAAAATAATTTTCTCAAAAAATAGTGGGTCAAATTTGACTTTTAATGGTAAAAAATCGGTTAAAAAAAATGCTAAAAATCACTTTAAAAAACATTATATAATTTTATGAAAAGTGGTAGGTTTCTCGCTATAGACTTTTTACACAATAGTACGAATAGTTCTTTGAAAATTCGCTCTTATAGCCATGCTCCGTGACTGGTTATTAGGATGCATTCAAACCATTTTGGGAAAATGTACCTATATTATATTTTTGTGATCTGCCAGACAGTTTCTCTCTCTCTCTCTCTCTCTCTCTCTCTCTCTCTCTGGTTCCCTTCGAAAAGAATTCATGTTGAACTGCCACCTGTGCTTTTATGAGGAGTAATTTCCAGGTTTCACCTGAAGATGGGCCACTTTTGGCCCGAAACGTCAACAATAAATAATGGAAATGTTTTTCTCTAGTTTCCTCCTGTTTGGCTGAACTCCAACAATCTCTTTTCGACACGAGGAGTAGGTAGAGTATAACTGGAATTCTAAATGTATAGAAAATTGAATCACAAGTGAAGGTTACAGGAGGAGCTCAATTACATCAATCAAGCCGAAAACTATAACAAACTACAATAGTTTTCTTACAAGGATCCTAGGAAAACTTCAACTGGGGTTCAATTTGGGTATAGGTAACTGGACCCCCAAAACTGTCAACAATTATTTCTACTAAGGTTGTGCTGCTACTGAACTTCCTATTCTCTCCGTATTATAATAAGCATATGGAGAATTTGGAGAAACTTTACTTTTTGGGTCACGAACGCGGCTTGGTGCAGACAATGGCGTCCCAGAACGGTAATAACTGCTGAACTCGAGTCATGGGACTTTTGGATTAGTTACCTACATTTTGCGATGTTTAAGATTTTGGGTTAATTATTTATATAACAGGTAAAAAAGAATACATGAACGAATTTAGTAGGCAGACCTATTGGAGGGGGGGGGGGAGGGGTATTAACGTTACCTGAATATATCGAGAATTATTCATCTGGCAATGAGGAGAAACGTATCCTCGAAGTTGAATAGTTTACCTTAGTTACCTTGTTTAGTTATACCTTTTTCGAAAGTTTCAGCACTGAAGCGACACTTTCTCTCAAAATTTGAGACAAAAAGCAGGACACATCGACAGGCAATCGAAAAGCATATCTGTCACGGGTAAGAAACCTCGGAACGGAACTCTCATGGTTTAATATTTTATTTGATAAAACCGGTCAATGGATAAGGGGCCAGTGCCCCAAAATCGTTTCGATATGTCCCAAAACTGTAGAAAACTTTGAATTAGGCAAGATAGATACTCAAGTAATGTGTTAATGTTGATGCCTCATATTCAGGACTTACCAGTGAAACCAGGAGCGCAAGTGCACGAGTACTTTTCGAGACTCTGAAGACTGCAAGTGCCGCCGTTGAGGCAAGGACTGCTGTCACACGAGTTGGCGATGGGGATCTCGCAGAGGGAAGCCGAGTAACCGATAGGGCAGGAGCACCAGAAGCTAGGAGGACCATGATGAGGTGACGTCCTCACCTGACAGGTACCGCCGTTCTGACATCGGGGCCCGGGCCCAGTGTGACAGGGGTTCGGATGCTGGCAGTACTCGCCGACGTACATATTCGTGCAGCTGTAACAGAGAGGAGGAAAAACGGTTGCGTTAATGGAAATGTCACAGAATCACACATACGAGTAGCCTTATTTATAGGCATGTTATTTCATGGTCAAGTACACAGTGTCTGCAGTTTCCACACGCAGCTACAGAAATGATGAGGTAATCCGATAGGTTTGTTTTCCTGGGACATCAGCATTAGGTAAAGTTTCTTTCACCCTATAAACTGCTAGATCATAAATTACCTTAAACCATGACCAACAAGAGGAAATGTTCCATCAGGCTGACATGAGAAACGATTTACAAAGGAAGAGCTCATAACGCTCATAATTATAACCACAACGGTTTATTATTTTCTATATAGATACCACTCTGCGAAGATCAGTGAATTCATATTACTAGCGTAAGACCCTGAATCGGTAAGGTCGTTTTTGCGGTGGATACCTACCTATCCACGCACGCACGCACACGTACATACAAACAGGCACGACAAAAATGCCACCAGAGTCGAAGCATAAGCTCTCTTACAATTAAATTTACATAAATATGAATTTTTCCATCGCCCGCATCTCCTGTAACGCGCCATTACGGCCCCAAGACCCCCCCACGGTCATTCCATTGAAATTCTTATGGTCGCTAAACTTAAGTAGGACCATCGACATTCGACATCTTCCCAAATTATCACCCAATCTAGATTCAATACAAGCAGCTCATCTGCCCCGGAATTCTAGTAAATTGCACGGAAGTTAAACCATCGAAAATTCGCATCTTTGTCAATTTAAACCATCCAAACTGGTTTTCGAATAAAAGAAAATGTATTTAAAACAAACTGTGTTGAATGAGACCAACTATTGCAGGTATAAAATTATCAACGGGATTTTGAGAAGATGTCTGTACCCTCGGCTAATTCTTGTGGATGTGGTAGGCAGAGAGGACATTAAAACAAAATACACTGCCAAGGTGATGGCACAGGAGCTTCCTCGTCACAATCAGAGTGACCCATTATAAAATAGAACAGACTCGGAAGCAAAATAACATAACATTACATTACATTACATTACATAACGTTAAATATACATATTACATAACATTACATTACATAACATAACATTACATAACATTACATGAAATATACATATTATACATAACATGACTTCCATAATACATTACGTCCATTATACATAACTAGCCTGACCGCTCGCTTCACTCGCTATCCGAGATTCGCTGTACGCAGTATCGTGGAACCAACAAACGACGGAAAAATCCCATACCCTACCGGGTATTTGTGCCCAATTTTATCAAAATCCGTCAAGCCATTCAGGAGTTGACCATGGTCGACCATATTTCCGCTATGGTCAGGGAATTAAAAATGCGCCTACGTTCAACTTGGGAGGCTACCGGATATTGGTGCCAAATTTGGTCGATATCCGTTGAGCAATTCGGGATTCGACCATGGAGGGGCCCATGGATGCGCTAAGGTCGACCGCGGGGGTAGTCCGAAGGGTCGATCGTAGATAGAATTTCACGTAGATTACGAATACGCGATAAAAAATAGGGGTTACCATTTCAATTAACGAAGTTGACCATGGTCGACCATAGTTCCGCTATGGTGAGGGAATTAAAAATGCGACGTTGCACAACTTGGGAGCCTACTGGATATTCGTGCCAAATTTGGTCGATATCCGTTGAGCAATTCGGGATTCGACCATGGAGGGGCCCATGGATGCGCTATGGTCGACCGCGGGGGTAGTCCGAAGGGTCGATCGTAGATAGAATTTCACGTAGATTCGAATACGCGATAAAAAATATGGGTTACCATTTCAATTAACGAAGTTGACCATGGTCGACCATAGTTCCGCTATGGTCAGGGAATTAAAAATGCGACGTTGCACAACTTGGGAGCCTACTGGATATTCGTGCCAAATTTGGTCGATATCCGTTGAGCAATTCGGGATTCGACCATGGAGGGGCCCATGGATACGCTATGGTCGACCGCGGGTCGATCGTAGATAGAATTTCACGTAGATTACGAATACGCGATAAAAAATAGGGGTTTACCATTCCAATTAACGAAGTTGACCATGGTCGACCATAGTTCCGCTATGGTCAGGGAATTAAAAATGCGACGTTGCACAACTTGGGAGCCTACTGGATATTCGTGCCAAATTTGGTCGATATCCGTCAAGCCATTCAGGAGTTGACCATGGTGGACCATAGTTCCGCTATGGTCAGGGAATTAAAAATGCGACGTTGCACAACTTGGGAGCCTACTGGATATTCGTGCCAAATTTGGTCGATATCCGTCGAGCCGTTTGGCCGTGCATAGAAGGACAGACAGACAGACAGAGCGCATGCGCAGGGCGAACCGCTGGCTCTATCATGTTGAAATTTATATGGGACCTCAATGGGCCCTACCCGCTTAATCCCTGAGAATTACATTGAAATTGGGTGAAATCTTTGGTTACTACGGCTGTAACAAGGAAATTGAATCTATTTCACGCCAGCGCATGCGCAGAGCGCACCGAGGGTCCGATCATGCTGAAATTCATACTGGAACTCACTAGGCCTTGTCCAAACAACCCTTGAAAATTTGAGCGAAATTGAATCAAAATTGTGAAAGTTATGCGTGTTTGTTGAATTTAACGTTAGCGCATGCGCAGGGCGTACCGCTGGATCAATCATGTTGAAATTTGTATGGGACCTCAAGGGGCCTTATCCGCACCATCCCTCAAAATTTGAGCTGAATCAATTCAAAATCGTGGAAGTTATGGCTGTAACAAGGAAATGCGGACAGACTCACAGACTCACAGACCGACAGACACGGAACCAAATTTGTTCAGTAGGCTTTGAAACGCAAAATGCAAGTGGAAATTTTGATTTCTGAAGACAAAAATTTTTTGGCTCACGAAAGTGAACACAAGGCTTCCGCTGCTTCGCAGACTCGGAAGCAAAATTAACAACTGGAAAAAGGATGAAAAGCTACATACATTAAAGGCGAGATGGTGACAGTGCAGAATAGCATCGAGAAGGAATTAAACACTAGTAGCGTATTGTACCTACATATACGAAATCAACTCTGATGGAGGAAGGTGTACCAACGGTAGCTCTTTTATAAAGGAAACCCTCTTCAGCTGACTTTGAGATCTATAACATTGAACTTCATCGAGAAGTGAACGACCACAAATGAACAAGAGGACACGAAATGGATACAGCCATCAGACCCATTTGAACTCGGGATGAATGCGACCTGATTGGTGAGGCGTTAATTGCGTTGAAAAGTACAGCCCTTAAATCATGATCGCTCCGACGGGCAGGGACCTCTAACTAAGATCGCCCTCACGCCTCTAGTGACTCTGGAAAGAGATCTATGACAGGATAATGAGTGGCATTGTGGGGAGTGAGTCAGCACCTGAGGGATCTTCAAGGATCACTATGCCGTCTTTCCGACTACCCGTTTCGTCGAGGATGGATCACAGTATGGACACTACGAGTTCAAGTTCAAATAGCCGATCGGGATTGAGGAGAGAACTGATGAATCTCCCTTCAGATGGAGCGAATCTGGAATGAACTTTGAAAAGGAATCGAGACTTCATGAGATCATTTCGCTCATAACTAATGAACTATTTTATCAAATAAACGGTTCCATTCCAAGTACAAAACGAATGTTCATAATTCAACACTCTCTAGATGTCCCATAGAGCAATATATTTTAGCAATGGATCAAGTAGGTACATACAGAAAAAAATTACTTTATAATCGTCGGAAGATACCTCATCAAACCCAACAGTGGGTGAAGCCCGGGACCCTTAAAAAAAAAAGTAATGTGAAGTGAAAAACTTTTATATTCCACACAATTTTTTAACAGAAAGGACGAAGAGGAAGAAGAGGAATTTAAAAAAATATAGGGTTGCCCAGCTATCATAGTGGCTGACAGTCCAGACAATGTTGGTTTCTTGCTCAACTCAGCCAGTCCCAGTTGAAAAACCCTGCACAACGGTTTATTATTTTGTACAGAATACCCTTCTGTTACAGACCACAGCTCTCCGTATAGACAACGCTTTATATAATATATGTACTATTGTATACATATCATGTAGATCGCAAACCCTCCGTAGGTTAGTATACCTAATCCCGTACTCGTTAATAGGTACCTACCAAATCACGAGTTAAATCTTGCTAAAATAATTCTGTCGATGACAAACAGTAACTAAAATGGCAAAAATAAACGCAAATAATGAAGTGATGAAGGGAACCTGTTGATGTGGAGTGCAAATACACCGGAAATGGCGGACGAGGTTGGGACAGAAACAAAAGCCGGCGCCACAACGCGAAACCCCATGTGATTGGAAAGGCCTAGGCCAGTCATAATGAATTTATTGAAAAAACAAACGAAAACAATTGACTGAACTATTGCGGATCATGCCAATGCGCACCACGCCAATTTAGAAAATTCGATTATAATCAAGGATATTGTATCCAATATTGTCCGTGGGGGGAAGGGGGTCTTCAATTGTTTACCGTTATGTAATAATTTACCGTTGTGTAATAATTGACCGTTGCGTAATAATTTGCCGTTGTGTAATAATTTACCATTGTTACAGATCACAGCTCTCCGTATAGATAACCCTCTATATAATATACCTGTGTACTATTCTATACATATGATATAGATCGCACACCCTCCGTAGGTTAGTACCTAACCCCGTACTCGTTATTAGGTACCCACGTAAATCACGAGTTAAATGTTGCTAAAATAATTCTGCCGATGACAAACAGTACCTAACAAAAAGATACGCACATAATGAAGTTCTGAAGAGAAATTGTTCATGAGGAGTGAAAAAAGTTGCAAACGTACCTACCAACAAACTCCAGCCCCTTCTACGTAGATGGTATAATGAACCGTTGTGTAATAATTTACCGTTGAGTAATGATTTACCATTGCGTAATAATAATTTACCCATCAATAATACGTCAACGTTTGTTCAAGTTTCACTACCATCAACAAACTCCAAAAGAGCCATCATTTTTCAAATGAAATAATATCACAGAACAACCAACTTGACTTCATACTCCGTCAATATAATCAGGTGGCCCCTAGCAATGATTTTATCTGGGGCCAATTTCCGATTGTAAGCGCGTCTCTGGAGACGAGATTTGGGCTAAATGTATACAATTTCATTCACCCTGCTGTCGAAAATGCCAGTCGGTGCAAACTTCGGGTCCTTACTGTGAACGGCTGGACGTACGATGCTCCGGGGTGGTCTTAAAAAACTCATAATCAAGAACTATTTAAAACCGTAAAAAATTTCACGTAAAAAAAAGGTATAAGCGTTCTGAAAATTTCAACCCCTATTTTGAACCCCTAAGAGATGACTGACAGTAACACCGAGCTTCGAGGACCAACTAGACCCCGAACGGAACCTATAACCCGAATTTCATCAATTTTTATTCATGGTAACTAAGAAAAGTGGCCCGTACGGCGGACAGACAGAAATATTTTTATTGCATTTTCGGATTCTACATACCTTGAAACGTAAACCATCAAATTCTGAGGGGGGGATTAGATTTTTTTTTTCATGCTCGATTCCAATGGTTCATTATTGAAAATAATAATCCAAAACGAGAATGTAATTACGAGCAGATTGATATCATAATACTCAGCTATCACTCTTCCTACAACTGTATCACTAGATACAGAAAAAAAAAAAAATCGAAAATGTTCAGTGAGTTGATAAAAGTTCAACTCTGCAACTTCTGAATACCTAAACTGTGTAAATCAACAACAATCAAAACCATCACTCTGTGTAAATCAGCTGTTTTGTTCTACTCAGGAAATCATCAGACCAGGCGATCAAATAAATGCAGTGCAAGTAACATTCTACATCCAACGAATCGAAATGCCACCTTTGAACTGGTTTGTAAACCAATTCAAATTACATGAATGTAAAGGTTTCCACTGATACCCTGATGTAAACGGTAGGACAGATTTTAATTGGGTTGTTAACATCTGGTATTTACAGTGAGGCAGGACCTAAACTGATCATGAGCTGCTTCTCGCTTTGATCCGAAAGCCGCCAAGATTGCTTCGCTCCAAGAGTAGATGATCCCACAAAAAGGATTGGGTGGTTTTTCCCACTCCACCGACCATCCATTTGCATATCGTGGCCTGATAACACTCAGCCACTTCACTTTCTGCACGTCCTTCGTCCACCGCTCATCCTGGCGTTTTATCTTTCCTGTCAGACCCTGTCAAGTAAGACGATCCTGGTAAAAATAACGTGGACCTAGCTCACATCCTCGGTAAACTCTTTTTCAATAACGGAGTAATTAAGAGGGCGTACGTGGTGTGTTAGAGGCGACCCCCCCTGATAACGGAGTTTTTCGTCTTCGGGCTCATTCGACTCACGTAGAGCCCGGGTTGTGTTGAGGTCCTCCCCAGCCTCGTCGATGTTTATCTTTTAAGAGGGAAGTCCTCTTACCCACCAGGCGGAAGACACCGGTTTTTCGTCTCATACGTGGTGCACATCACATGGTCCTATCTACATCTTCCTCGATGTTGGCATTTAGTGGTTCGAGAATGTTGAAAAAATAGGAGAATAAAGAAAGCCGTGGCCCATGAAATGCACATTCATTGTCCCAGAGGCTCATATGACACTCGGATCTGGTCTCCCAACATCGAGTTCCTTCAACGACTTTAATTTTGTCTTGCGTCAGAACTTTGCAGATCAAAACTGAGCGAAAATTACTTAAAGAACGAGTTGAGCAAATGGATTGTTAAAAATATAGTACGCATACGCTCAACTGTATTTGATATGGGAAATCTTAATTTTCGGTGATTTTGCAGCATTAAATGCCCCTGTATGTTGAATACCTAGTCTCGACTGTCGTGCTCCTCACTTTGTTCAGTGAAATGAGCCCAGCTGGCACCAACCAGCCTTCAGACTTCCACAAACCGACTTTTACTGAAATTGGTGGACTCCTAATGTTTTCGAATTCAACAAATGAACTACCCGAACTTGCTACTTCGACCAAAAGATCATTAACCTGACAGGAAATAAATAAAAACGAAATTTCTTATCTTTCAGAAAGTTTAGATAAACATTACTATATTTATGTATGTACGAAATGCTTTAAAAATCCACTTGTACTTCAATGAGAAAATGTCGTAAGTTCTTGGAGTTATGAGGGGGATAATAGGGGTGAACTAAGTTTGCTATTTTCCTCAGACTTCAATATCTTTGTTTTTGTTATAAAATAGTAAGTTTTGGTTTAGTTACGCAGGGGAAACTATTACCTACGAGTAATATACAATACAAAGTCCACTGTAACGCATTCATTACTCAACAATACGTTTACGTACCTACATGCACTAGTTGAACTATTATTTATGTGTGAAACAATATCACGCTCAAATGCAGCGCAATATGAGTTTGGTTGGATTAAATAGTTCTGATTCCATAACTGTATTATACTCTATGAGTTCTACTTTGTTTTTCGAAACCTCGATTAAAAAAATAAAAATTTAAAAAAATCGTAGGAGGAAAAGGTCCTTCACGACTCATGTCAGTCAACGGCTGAAAGCAACAAATTACGTCAAAAAAGAAAAGTTTAAAAAAAACCCAATCCAGTTTTTTTTTCTACATTTGCCCCTCCACTTAGATGATTCAGGAATAAAAACAGGTCATTGAGATAACAGCATGTCAAGTGGGGAAGGATTGAAAAAAGCTCAGTTCCCATAGCGAGGTTCGGATCTCTTGAGGTACACTTGGAGCACCAGATGTACTCTACGAGAGCCCGGACGTAATTTGTATTTAAAACTCTTTCGGAAAGGGAGAAAAAAAATCTAAGCCGTCATTAGCCGAAAATTGCACGAGAAATAATCGAGAAACTGTCTTCCCAGCTCGGATGGCCGTTCACGATTTCGAGACACGCATGCGTGAAACGACATCAGTTAGATAAATACTCACGAGTAAGTCAATACTGGGGGCGGGTGTGTACTAAGAATATAATACGAGCGCAGTAGTGTATATCATTGATGATTCTTATCGCAATTACCTACCTCAAGCCCGTTACGAATTTCTGCTAGTTAAACATTATGCTGCTAGTTCACAACATACCTTCCTACGCATAAGGTAAAGGTAATTTATTGGTACCGGCAGCGATTAAGAGCCCATTACAAACTGCCTCTTAAATTGAGATTTGTAGAAATAGAACAGAAGATTCTTTGAAGAAGATCGCAACTTATGAGCTTTCGAGAAGAGATTAATACGAGACCACTTTGACATTTTCATGTCTTTCATATATGGCACATAACTCAAAAACCGTTACGAAAATTGACTACGAAAATTGTCCCAAATGAGTTTCTGAAGATTTCCGCGTACAACCGAGTCGTTGCTAGGGGAATAGTACTTCGTCATTTGTCATCGGACAAAAACCGTTCACCATTCGTTGGAAACCTCTCGATTTATAGAACTAGAATACATTCCTCTCACTCGGTTGTCGCCCTTCGAAAAGCTGAGATATGCGCATGACTTGATACGAAGTTTGTTTGCACACAACATTATGGTCGTTAGGTGTCCCAAATGAGCGGTGTGTCGCCTGGGTACATATACGCAATTGCGTTACGAGTGCTTTGTGGTCGTAAACTTATAAGAGCTACATAATATTATGTAACACACAAAACACACAATCTCGATGTTCTTCGTATGAAGGATTGTTTTTAACAAATAGAAGCGGAGACCATCAATTTCATCACAGGAAAGAGAAACCATTAAAAGAAATTATAACCGAATTTGACCGTCTTGCACGACATCGTCTGGAAACACACGCTTCGCGTTGTCGAAATTTCGTAGATCATGCACGCAAACAGTCTACCGATGCTCTTACATTGTGTTCATTTAACGTCCAGTCATTACGATCACACTCATTCGATTTAACGTCCGACTTTGTGATACCTTCGTGTGGGTTACTCGCTTTATCAGAAACATGGCTATCCGAAGACGAGTGTGATAAATTAAATCTCGAAAAATATTGGCTCATAAACCGACATAAGCGAGATAATGGAAATATAGCTGGTGGCGTAGCAATCTATGAAAAGAAGGCAGATTCTGACGCTCTGCATACTCACAGTCGTCCGTTAATACGCATCAACAAAGAAAAGACGGGTCTCGAAGAATGCCGTGTGATTTCGACGGACATTGGCGATATATGTAAAGCCGAAACAACGATCGACGGAGAGCGGGTGCTGCTCGTGGCGACATACCTCTCAAATGGAACGACTTTGAAAGATAAATTTAAATTCTTTGAACGTTATCTACTACCATACTCGATCAAGCTAAAGGGGTTATTTTATTTTATTGACGAAGAAAAGTTGTACGATTTGCCAATTGTACTGTGTGGCGATTTCAATATCGACTTTAGATCAGAAGAGGGTGTAGAGTTTCGCAAATTCATGACTGAAACATTCGGTTGCCAATTAAATAACTCACTGGATGTATCAACAACTCGCAATATGACTTGCGTTGATGGAGTATTTAAACGGAACGTTTCTAATATAAAGACACTGGCATACACTTCATACTTTTCACATCACCGCCCATTACTCAGTGTTACTGCAGCAGAAATTGAACCGATGGAAGAATAAAACAATTTTATTTTTGTAAAAATAAAAAATTATAAAATTTAAAAAAAAATACCTAACAATTTTTATTTTATTTTTGTTTTCTGTGTTTATAAGAGGTATATAATGGAGACATGAAAATGTCTTCGATTGACAAACGGCGACATTTTCCGGGGGGGGGGGGGGGGGGGGGATGACATGAAAATGTCTCAATGTGTTGCAGACTCGTATGCAAGCGTTTTATTTACTTATTGGTTTATTCGTCTAAATAATCGCAAATTGCAACAATTTATGAAGTGTTTCAACTACCTAGAACGTGAGCAAAATTTAAACAACTGATAAAACATCATAAAAAGTCATAATGAAAAGCACAATCTTCCAGTCGGTCATAATATGTGGAGCTCTTATTATTATTTAACGTGTCCAATTCACTAATTAATTTCTTCTTTCATCATTATAATCACCAATACAAATATTCCATGCCTGAAATGAATACGTTTGAAACAGATTTCTACCCAAGAAGGATGAAGGCCGTGATGACAACGCAGCATGCGGAGTTGCTCGGCTAAACTCCTACGTTTCAAATTTAACTCCCGATAGCATAAAGTGTTTCGTCAACAATTCTATGGCAACTGTCATCGGAATCTTTGCAACCGCTTTATCCATGAAAATCGTTCATTACGATAACACGTCGGATGGGGCCCAATAATGGAGAAAGATTTATAGTACTATGACGGTAGTGAAGGTTTTACTGCTTCCAGAAAAGAAGGGTAACGAAGGAAGCATTGTGACCACAAGTACATATTCATCCAACCATTTTTCCGATTTGATTTCATTACTATTTTACCTAGATGAGTAGAACAACATGTTGCAGTATAACAACAAAATGGGTCGAAATCTGGTTATAATACATTTGAGATTGAAAAATCGTTGATAGTAAATTTCCAACATAGTTGATTAGTGGAATAAGGAGGATCACTGAACCACCTGAAGCACAATGCTCCAATAAGTCTCCATGACACAACTACAAGATAAATTATATTTATGTTTAAGAACCAAAAATTGCAACCATGTATCATGTTATTAACTCGAAAAGTGAAGGCTAGGTAGAAATCTACTACTTGAAACGTATGTGCTCGTTTCTTCTGACGATGTCTTGTCTACATTTCTTGAGCACCATAGATGATACATGTTAAAACGTGACAACCAAACAAGCGTCATTGTTTACTATCCATTTATAACATTCATTTATATAGTTATAGTATGAAACTAGGAAATAAATACCAAGAACAAATCTATACATATAATAAAACAGTGTCTGTTTGTTTGTTTGTCTGTTTGTTTGTCTCGGCATCAATTGAGAACGGCTGAACGTAGAAAGTTGAGGCTGGTACCATTTGACGCAGAATTTATCTGGGAAGGTTTATGAAAAATCCGCATTTGAATCTGTCCATCCGTTGAAACGCTATGAATGAAATACTACTAAAAAACGTGTTATAATCACTTCTATGAGGACGTTTATGCTTATAATAACTTTGAACGGTTGGACGTAAATCCGATTGTAATTAGATTCTGGATTCAGCTCGACGAGTACATTCAAGTGGTACTTCAATCAGGATGTTAGTGGGAGGGGGGTACAGGTTATGAGAGGGGGGGGTCTACAGAAATTTCAAAACTACTTGACCAATTGGAGTGCAACTTTGGGAATTTGTTTGTTTGTCTCGGCATCAATTGAGAACGGCTGAACGTAGAAAGTTGCGGCTGGTACCATTTGACGCAGAATTTATCTGGGAAGGTTTATGAAAAATCCGCATTTGAATCTGTCCATCCGTTGAAACGCTATGAATGAAATACTACTAAAAAACGTGTTATAATCACTTATATGAGGACGTTTATGCTTATAATAACTTTGAACGGTTGGACGTAAATCCGATTGTAATTAGATTCTGGATTCAGCTCGACGAGTACATTCAAGTGGTACTTCAATCAGGATGTTAGTGGGAGGGGGGTACAGGTTATGAGAGGGGGGGGGTCTACAGAAATTTCAAAACTACTTGACCAATTGGAGTGCAACTTTGGGAATTTGTTGTGTGAACATTGAGGAATGTTTCTAACCAGGTAGGGAGGGTTCATAGGATACGTGGGGGGGGGGGGGTTAAAGGTAGTTAGGGTTGGCATTGGGGAAGGTTTCTGATCAGTTGAGGAGGGGGGGATACAGGCATATTAAAATACATGACCGTTGGCTCCATTTATTTAAATCGCAGCAACACGCGTCGGTTCAAATAGTATAACATATCGTAAAACAGTGTCAGTCTGTTTGTTTGTCTCGGCATCGATAAATGAGAACGGCTGAACGTAGAAGGTGGTATCTGTTATGAGTGGGGCCTGTCCTAAAGGGGGTGTCTGTTCTACCGTTGCGAAGCGCGGGTACACAGCTAGTACGAAATAAATTCGTGATAAATCAAGAGCTTTCCAACGAATGGAAAACGATTTTTGTCCGATGAAAATGAAAGAAGTTTCATTTCCCTAGCAACTACTCGGTTGTACGTGAAAACCACTATGCATTGTGCGCGAAAAAATTTGACGCTTAAAATTGACGCTCAAATTTGACGCTCAAATTTGACGCTCAAAATTGACGCGCAAAATCGACTCGCAAAAAATGCTAGTACCCCAGGGTTAAAACATGATACATGTTAATACAACTACAGCAGCTATACATCAGATACAGTACAAAAATGTAAGAATCCTTGGTTTATTGTACAAAATCTTGATGTTTGTCGAAAGTCCCATGTCAAAAATATTGGATCACTTCTGAGGCGCCGAGCCCAAGAAAACTAACAACAACTTCCAGACCATACATTAAAACTACGGTCAAAACCATAAATTAGATTCCGCTCATCAATAAGACTGAATGAGATCGGTTATGAAAATCATGACGAAGCGTTCACATGGTAGGAAGAATCCAACACCTGAACCTCATCATTTGAAAGGTAAATAACTTGACATTGCTTTCACTGTTGACCTTTCTCGGAGCTCATCTCCGAGACTTTTAAAATCACTCCAGAACTCCCGAACTCTCTATTCCTTGCATACCACCTATTCACCAACTACTAACTCACCATCCACTATCGTAAAAATATCAACTTGTAAACACGAACAGCGTTTAAAAGAGCTATGAGATACAAAAAACCCAAACGATATATGGACGCAGCTAGATTAGGAGTTGCGAACAAACAGATAAACAGACATATATTGAATACATGGACATGCATAGGTATCTACATGGAAAAATACAGCCGTGGAAACGACTGAAGAACGAAATAAGAACAAAAATAAAATCCAGATTGAATATTATAATTTATCAATCCTAGCTTATTCTCGTAACTTTCAATCAACAGATAAAGAAGGCACAAATTTTCCAGTCTCTTTTCACGTGTTGATGCGACGTTTCTCCCTTACGTATAACTTACTCGTTAGATGGTGTCCTGAAAACCTCGTCCAGTAAAACTCATATTTCCTACCTGACTCAGTAAGGTAGGAGGCGTAATACCTTCTCATTATTATACTACTAGGAGTGTTACGATTTTCCCGAATCCGTAGTTAGCAGATGCATACTTATACCCTACGGTCTGTGCATACTTTTACTCTTTTCCGTCATCTCTAAAACACCAGTAACCAACCGCGAAGCCCTTCACTCACTTTTCCCTAGCAGATTTTTAAAAAAGTTAAAAACACTCGAAACACAACAAATTTCATATCGCGTAGGTATTTTTGTTTCTGGTGGGACAAATCTACACGGTGTCAGATATCGCAATACGCTTTCCAACGAATGCGTTGATAGGTGGTTGAATCATGAGGTTCGTTCGCAGTAAAAATCGGGACTCTGTTCCGAACTCGAGGAATTCTGGAATATGGCCGCCGCAAGTTCTGAACGGGGTTCCAATTCCGCAACACTGCGAACGCTCAGTGAATCTGGAACTGTCAACGTCACTAGAGGAAGAGGATAGGTAACCTACGTCTTTCGTGGATGAAAGACAAAAAACGCTGCAAAGTCCTTGTCACATGGGCTTATTATTCTACTGGACATACCTACAGAAATGTTGGCTGTTCATTCATTGTTTCTTTCATGTGATATAATTGAAATAGCTATTTCCGGTGGTTTCCACTAATTTCGGCCCCCAAAAACACGAATTAGGTACGCTCCTTTTTTTTCAAATTATCTTTGATCATTGGTAGTGCCATTTATTCGTCTTGATCCACGTGTTCACACTTTTTCTAGTGTTATTATACAAATTGATGGTGATTTCAGACGATTTCCCAGGTTTTTGACTCATATAAAATCAATGTTGGGAGCAAAACCTTTGGTAGAACCTCAGTTTTCCACTCTTCGGCCAAAATCGACTTCATATTCGGTCTTCTCGTCCCAAAAAATATGGAAAACGATACCTCAAAAGCTCATGTTACTAAAACTCAAGAAATACCTATTTTTATAGCCATTTTCACTCATAACATCCCTGGGTATATTTGGATCGGGCTGTAAATGTAAAAGAAAAAATTTGGGGGGGGGGGGGGGGGGGGTATAAAAGTTTTTTGCTGAGCAAATACATAGGTATATTATTCACAGAATAATAAACCAAAACACAAAAAATACCTACTTTACTTTTATACCCATTTTTCACTCTTGGGTATATTCCAATCGGGCTGCAAAGTTTCGGGAGACAACTAGGGCCCAAATGGAGCATTTGTGCGAAAGAACGACTTTTTTTTAGACAGAAAATGAAGTAGTTATGCAGTATACGGCGGGCGGACATTGCATTTTCTGAATCTACGCACCTTGAAACGTAAATGAAAAAATTTTGAGGGGGGGTGTTACAAAACTTTTTTTGCTGAGCGAATACACAGGTGCATTATTCACAGAATAATAAACCAAACATCTGGCGGGGTTAGCTATGATAACCATTTCCCTCCTTCTCACCAGAGCGCTCTTGCGTAGCTGTCCCCACAGTTCGAAAAAAAAATCCCGAACTCCAGAACTGCGTTCGGAACGTGTTCGGGACTTGGAGAAAAAATTACTGCGAACAGCGAACTCAAAACTAGAACTCCGAACGTCTGTTCTGCGAACGCCATAACCACTAGGGCGCCTGCGCGGAACTTGTCAGAACTGTCTGGAACTGTACGGAACTCCACTGCGAACGAAGCTATGATCTCTCTCACCAAACTAGCGGTACTGAAAAGGCCACCCACTGCGATCTCCTGCCCTAACTCGTTATTATACCTACCAATATTTTTAGCGAATGGGACTTTAAATACGCTAATCCACCTTATTAATATTTAAAAAATTACTCTCCTGGAGATGTATAATGACATGAGAATGATTCACAAGGATAAATAGTTGTTGTTCATACACTCGTATTTCATGATAAATTAGAATAATAATTCGGATTGGCAGCGCAGGTTCAACAGAAATCTGCTGCAAAATACAACACAAGTCAGCCAGACTCGGTAAATGACGACGAGTTACTTGGACCTTCGTATCCCGACCTGTCTGAACTCCCTTCATGAATATTTACGCCTTCCAGGACTTCTCTTCAACCTGAGGAAGACTCGAGCGAGTATGCCCCCAGAAGGGACTTGGGCGAAGGTGTCTTCTTCCCAAAGGCTCTTCCAATCCTGAAGGAGCTACCTGGTAATAAGATTCTCGTGACTCCTTCAATGGTAATTAACATGGAGTTGTAATTGCTGATACTATCATATCGGCACGAACGCCCGATTCTCTTTTTGTCGCGGCGGCCTCCCTTCTGTGGACGGGTCCCCGCCCTTTCTCGCTTCCTTCTTACGATGCTTGTTTAATTAAATCTCCAAGCTAATGAAAAAAGGGGAAAAAATTCGCAGACCAACTTGTCAGTCTCCGTAGCCTTTAAAATTCATTGATTGCCCTTCTTGGTAGGATCTCAAGAATTCATCTCCATAAGAAACTTTTCTCAGTGTTCACCTACTACCACAAGGTTCGAGGAAAGGCACAATTATTATTACAGGTAACATTTCCGTTCGAAATAACTTCTAGAGGCACCACAAGTATACAGCCCTGGAGTAGATGTAGAGCAACTACACATCTACAATATTATTTGATTCTTAAAGAATAAGTAAAACTCAGCAAGCTTCTTCATTCTTTTATATTGGACGCAATGTATCGATATTGGACGGATTTGGGTTTCAATTTTCGGTTGGTAACGTCGGGATTCAGCCAGAATTTGATGTAGTTCTTAAATTATTTTATTATACATCCACATTTCAAGCCTCCAAGCTGGGCCTATCATCCGGATAAAACCTACTAGCAAACAATCCTGTAGAATGCCAGCCCTTCTGTTGTTGCTGTGTGTTGAAGGTTGTCAATGGTAAGTTTAAATTCAAAAATAAGTAACAAAACACAAAAAAACGAGGTTTGGTGACAGGAAGAAAAACAAGACACCAACCAATCAACCCAACAATTAATGGGGTTGGTGTTATCTTGTTTTTCTTCCCGTCTAACTAGTAGGTACCTAGGCTACCTACTTTAACGCAGGCAACAATGTCCTTTTCGAAATATAAGCACACATAGAGGCTATACAGCATAATTATATGCAAGCCTAATATGTGGCAAGATATTTTTCGAAAGAAGAGTAATTACTGATCTCTCAAGCGTTTTTCACTCCACAACTTGCTTGTTAAATTATGAATATTGCAATAACATCAACGAATTACGTAAAATCATTAATATGCTGGTTCCATCCAATAGTGTCTATTGTTGCATCACCGAAAGAAGATGAGCTCGAATTCTCAGAATGGTTGGGTACGCTCGCGAACCAGAGGAAGCGCCCCACTAATAAGGGGTAGATCGTGGACGGATAACGCCTTCTACTGAGTCGTATGTGGGAACCTCCAGACGGTAAAATAGGTAATTAAAAAGCTTATCAAATGGAGCTGGCACACGATCATTTTTCACATATTCGGTAAGAATAACAAGCCGAAGAAGCGAGAAGAAGTCACAGGAGGAGAATAAAACTTATGGCAGTGCAACATTGTTATAACAGAAGGAAATGAGCGTGGAATCAAGAACAACTCGCCGACGTTGGAAATTCGCAAGAATCTTCTACTTCAATATGCGACTAGTGATAGGGATACCGTACTGCAAGTACAGAGGTTCATAGTAAAAGTTATTAACGGTCAATGCCATAAAAGCAGTAGGTGTCAGAGACAGGAAAAATTATGCAAAATAACCTTAGCAATAGTTGAGAGTATACCGATTGTCCCACAGTTCACAAGGTTTAGTGTTAAGCATAGGTACCTACTTACTTTTTTCAGAATTATTTGGTTTTTTTGAGGATGAAGTTTGACCAGCTATACATTTTAATGACGACATCAGATATATCATCGGATACATCATTCAAGATCTGGAATGAACAAAAGTAGATACTCGTAGATTGATTAAAACTATGACACCTTAGAAAAACCTCGCCTTCCTCCTTATCTTGTCGAATCATTTCAATCAGTCACACTGTAGGAAACGCGGCAAATCGCCATTCACATCAGGATGTCAATAAATATCACGAAGCATAAGCCTGATAAGTTGAATACACTTCCCAGGGATAAGCAAACAATGGAAATGTAAGATGTGTGGCGCCACGTACTTTTTTGCAATTTTGGAGCAAAAAATTGTTGATTAATTACAAAGAAATTAAAAACGGTTAAAACAATCACTGTGCTGTTAAATAACTGTGAATTTTATGAAATATCTTCACCTTCTGGTATTATGAGGTTTGTTCGCTGTGACCGTCTGATGGTTATTTGGCCATCACAAAGGCGTTGGACCGTTCGCAGTGATTCTCGGACTGTTTGTGACTGTATATATTATTATCCATGATAGGCTATTCGCAGTGTTTTCCCGACCACCCAAAGCCTTTTTCAGATCGCCACTCCAGTACACAGGGCGGATGAGAACTGGTCATGCACTGCCTTCTCGATTCCCAGTCATTATCAAACTCAACCCTTCTCAAACGCTCATCAAGATGGTATTGGATCATGGACAGTTTCTTATGGTTTTCTTTCTAGGAGTCAGCTAACCGTCAAAAAAAGCCATTGTTGCTAACAAACCCAAGGTTTTGCGGGCTATCGGTTATGACAGCCATCGGATATAATGACCAAATTTTCTGTATAAGGGTCAAGGAATAAAAAAGTGATCTAAAAAAACGCAGTGGAACACTGACAATCACTACTTTACAGGGTCCTGTGAGGAAGAATGTGGAGGTTGTAATCGTTAGGCTCCTATAATACAGGTTATGCCCTTTCGTCACGTGCTGGTTATCGTTCTTCGAGGTGCAGAATTATTTGAATCTTTGAACTAGGATATTTATAGATCGAGCGTGCTCTTTGATTGGGACATAAACCTCGCAGTGAATCATATTACACGATTATACAAAACCGCAATATGACGCTTGACTGAATGAGGCCTGTCAAGTGTCAAAGAGGAATTGCGCACTGGAACGCTTCCAGGGATTTTATTGAAGTGCGCCAAGCCCCGGCCGCTCCTTGTTATAGCTCGCTATTGAATTTTATTCCTGCACCATACCTCAGTTATGTCTCACGGGGCAAAAGACCTTGGCACGCGTTCTGCCACTCCTCTAGAGCAAATGGAAGATTCGCAGGGGTGAGTACGCCCATTATTATTGAATTAGATAGTCTTCGTCGGTGGAATTGACGCAACAACGTTAAAAGCGATCGTTTTATCGAACTGTATAACGCAAATGTAAATAGGCAAGCCCAATTTTCTAACATGATTTGATTCATGTGGATCATGTTTTTTTGTTCAAACTTATGTTCCTGCGGACGAAGGCTGGCTGGTTAGGTTCTAAACGAAATGAGCAATAATTTGAGCATTAATTTACTCCGATGAGGATAAAGGAGTGAAAACCGATCAGATTAGATTTTATTTATTATGAAACCAAGTGATGGAGATCGGAGGTACCTAAGCTTAATTTGTAATTTCAAATTTAATGAATTTCCGAAAAAAATTGCAATGGGCCCAACATTTCAGGAACTACAATTTTTGACATTTTTCTATAGGCAAATTCATTTTGGAGCACCCTGAATTCATTTGTCCAGATTTTAACAATGAATTATGTTAATGTCCTATACATCTTAATTTTTTAAATAATTTATTTATGTATCTATGTGTCATTCTGTCGGCCTGAAACACAGGGTGCCCAACTATTTCCTCCCACCCACTTCATTTCCTCATTTTACGTATTTTACTTACTGTATGTATTGAATAGCGAAAAAAATGTTCCGAATTGAATACCTAAGTACCTACTAGTTTACATTCAAACCAGCTAACATCGTTTCAAACAGGTTGTTCAAACGGGTTAACAGATAAGTAACAACGACGTAAATAGGTATATGCATAATTAGAAATTTTCAATTTAGGTACGCAGTTCAACAATATGAAAGTGGATATATATTCACATAATCACAAAAATGGCCCCTCACATCTTTTGCTCTTCATCCGACAAGTGCATGTTCATGACTGACGAGAAACGAATAAAGTTGCCGATAATCGGCCGCCAGTGATTGCACTCACTCTGCCTCTCCCGGCCAAGCAGAATCTGCTTGTCGGAATCGGAATTAGCCGCCAATGATAGGTTACCCTTTAGTAAAGAATATTCACCTCCTTCAGGGGAGGATATCCGCCTTTTTAGGAAGATGATGTACGCCCAACTGCCTTAGGATTTCAAGAGCATTTAGAGATACGTCCTTTTTCACTAGCGTTTTTCTGTAAGAGGTACGTGTACGAGGTATCACCAGGTGCAGCAGCCTCTGCAAATTATGAATATGCAAGAACCCGAAAACCGCCAAAACCCGAGATATGCCCTTCTTGCTCAGGACGGCAGTATAGCAGGCAGTACTACAGGTACTGACGGACTACATTTATTAATAAACCTGTAGACTTACTTTTTTTCTAGATTTGTACACGGACGTGGTTTATTTGTTCGTTAGTCATTCGAGAACACCTTCAGAGAGAAGATATGAATGTTCATAACAGTGACTGCAATTTTACTGATTCGGAATTGGCAGGAATCAAGTAAAACCAAACAGAAACGTTTTGTTATTGAGTGGTCCATATGGTCAAAGTAGGTATGGATCACATTATGAGAGGTGTTATTTAGTGTGTCGTGGTATCCTCCCAGAACCACAACCCTTGCATGTAGAAATACGATCTCGCCAAATAAACCTAGAAGTGGGGACAGAAGACGCAAGAGAGCCGAGGGCCAGCCTGGAGATCCCCACCATCCTCTACTAGCTAGAGGATGGAGGGAGACAGCTCCCAAGTATATAAAAACTCGCCTCCTGCATCTTTTTCCTCATTCTACTTACTCCTCTAGTTGCTGACTACTCTCTCTCCTCCATACCTCGTCTCTCTCTCCTAACCCGAAAGAATCCGTGAATGGTGGTGGTACGCCCATAACCAACGGACACCCTTCCTAAAAGTTCTCAGAAATGGTGGTGGTCCGCCCATAACCAAACCGAGCACACATCCAAAAAGACCCTGGGGCTGGTGGTGGTCCTCCCATAACCAAGCCAGGCAACGCTCCTAAAAGAATCCGTGAATGGTGGTGGTACGCCCATAACCAACGGACACATCCGAGAAGATCCCGGGAATGGTGGTGGTCCGCCCATAACCAAACCGGGCACATCCTCCCTCGCACCGCTCGTGGTGGATGTACGCCAAAACGCATTTATCACATAGTGCTATGTGTATAGTGAGGTTTTAGTGAACTTGAGCTTGTGATGTATCGTTTTCCATGTTTTTTAGGGTGAGGATACGAATACGAAGTTGATTCTGACCAGTGAGTGAGGACTGAGGTCCTAACGGAGTTTAAACTCACAAAATTCCATATTTATTGGTATTAAATCTATAGGGTTAGTTCCGCTAGTGTAAGAAGTAATATTACCATACCTTCCGGAGGAGTCCGTCGTCACTAGCTGGTTGAGTAATGGAGGCGAGCGCTTTCGATGTAAGGACAAGTAGTAAGAGTATTCTCTCGACGGCCTGATGATGATGTCCTTACATCGAAAGCGTTCGCCTCCAGTACTCAAACAGCTAGTGAAGACGAACTCCTCCGGAAGGTATGTCAATATTTACTGGTCAAAAACCTGTGAAAATGACTGTAATCACCAGAAATTTGTATAAACACAGGAGGTAGTATTAACAAGTGAATCAAGACAATTCAATGATTTGGAATCAACATACATTGAAATGTAATAAGAATCAATTTTGAGGGGGTTCAAAAAAAAATTTCCGAACCAAATACATAGGCGTATTATTCAGAGAATAATGAACCAAAAGTTCGTACAAAAATATGAACTTTGGTTCGTATCTGGCAACACTACTGTCAGTGTTCCATGGAGATGTTCCACCAGATGGTTGAAATAACATTCGCTTAAGCGCACCCGAGAAATACTGATAAAACACAAACGAACCGCTGGTATTTTTGATCCGGGCACACAGAGGGGAGTCACCTTTCACCGATCCGAAGGCATCGAGTCGGAGGGCATTATATGTTAATGGTCGGAGCCATTAGTGCCAAGGTGTGAATGAGGCGACCTAACAAGGCGACAGCCGTACTGTTTGCTCGGGAGATAAAAAGTCCCAAGGAGTCTACGGCGAAGAGCGAGGGAGATGTGAGATCCCGTAGGGAGGTCCAGAGGGAAGACGGGTGAGTGACGCCGACCACGACGAGGGTATCGCCTGGATCGGCACGGAAGGTGCGAATGATGTCTGCCGCCATTACAACTCGCGACATTTGTCGAACGAGTGAAATGAATAGCATTTGCAACCACCTCGACTTTGAAAGAAATTTTTGCTCGTCAAAAACGTGGGCAGTGAACCGTTTGAACATCTTACTTACATTCATTCCTGTGTTCTCCAACCTATTCACTAAGCAAAAGAGATATCTCCCTTTTCGTTCAAGTTCTACTGACAAAAGAGATTTTTAAAGTATCGATGTCAGGGTTATTCACTAACTTCTAAAAGAGATAGTTGGCGATAATCTTGCCATTTCCTATCTCCTTCAAAAGAAACACCTAATTAGGTTTCTTTCCTCGAAAGAGATAGTCTTTCTCATTTCTCGTTTGTTTGGTAGTGTAGCTATTTTGATTGTGTCTCTTCTAGCGAAGTTTCAAAGAAAAAGAAGCTACTGCAATGGGTCCAAAATTTACAGAACATGAATTTTTGAAATGTTTTCATAGGCAGACAAATCCGTTTCAGAGCATCCTGAACTCATCCCTAGATTTTATCAAAAATTAATATGTATGTGCACATTATGTATATATACATGTTGTGTATATATACATTTTTTTAATGTCTCACTCCGAATGATATTTGTCCTTGGGTATACGATAATAATCCCAAATTTCGCCGGAACGTTCGCGCGGCCAAACAAATAAGGATAAGTTCGAAAATGAGCAATGCAATTTTCAAAAATTCTAAGGGGATCAAATTTGAGTTAGGGGTCACAATAAATGCGGCCCAGATATCATCGCTAGGGAGCACCTGATTATAATCACGGATGGCTGTATGAAGTCGAGTTAGTTGTTCTGTGATATTATTTCATTTGAGAAATGATGGATCTTTTGGATTTTGTTGTTACGTAGTTTTGCAACTTGGGTAAATTATTACACAACGGTAAATTATTATACAACGGTTTATTAAACTATCTACGCAGAAGGGGCACGTATACAGGTAAATTATTACACAACGGTTTATTATTTGCCTTATGCCACATGACTACAAATAATTAATGATTGATAATTGAATCCCACGCATTTGTATGAAACTTTATTCCGAGGCCGGCTCCAGTACGCGATTTAGGGCTTTCGTGGGGGGAGCTCGAGGGTTCCGACCACAGCAAACAGTGACCTACGCAGAAGGGGCATCTATACAGGTAAATAACAAACCTTTGCGTAATAACTTGCAGCGTATTCGGTTTATAATTGAGACTTTTTCCATTTCATTTAACTTTTTCCGATTCATGAGTAAAAACGTCTGGGTTGAGTATGGGTTGAGGTAGGTCACGGGAGCAATACAGTCAAATAAACGAACCCGGGGGACATCTGGAAGAGCCTGTCTCCTGAGGGAGACTCTATCCCGGGAGATTTTCAAAAGAGATTCTCTTTTCACTATCTCTTTTTAGTGAACAGGCGTGAGGGCCATTAATTTCCTTCAAGTCGGTAGGTACACCTGGGGGGGCGACAAGGGAACTCATCAAGGGTTTGTCATTCCACCATCACCCGCGCCGCGCCTTCCCACGTGGATCTTATTCCGAGCCCGTATGCTCGACAATTATGTAAGACTAAAGGATTAGGTTACCACACATAGGGAGCTGTAAGGCCGAGTACCTACTCCAAGACAGGCGGCCAAGAGAAGAGATGGATGGATGAGAGCCAAGATCGAGTGCAGAAAGCCTACGTTTTCTCACCATTAAAAATTACTCAAGTTACGTTCTTGACAATCCGCGGTGTCATAATATTACAGAAGGGAAAAAAAAAGGCAACAATTTTCCCTTTTCCAAGAGCTCCCTGTGAGAAAATCTATGGCGCATTGAAATAAGTAAATCAAATTTTCACCATCTGAATAACAACTTAATGTATTTAACACTTTGGCGTATAAATCGGGAATCCCCACAGAAGACGTGAATTATACTGCTCTCCTTCACAGATGCAACCTTGTCACCCTGGAAAAAAGAAGATGTTCTTCAGACCTCGTTCTGCTGTTCAAATTACTTAACAACCGTATAAATTGTCCCTCTTTGCTTTCTAAAATTAATTTCGTCGCCTCCCAAACCCCGACTCGCTCATCAGTGTTATTTAATGTCCCTTTTTCCTCCACAAACTACGATAGAAACTGTCCTCTTCACCGAATCCTCCGAAGTGCAAATCTCCTCCTGGCCTCTTACCCACAGTTTGACTTTTTCAACTCCTCCCTTTCTAATCTCAAATCTATATTGTTATCTTCACCTCTTTCTTTTCAATAATTGTATTCTTTTCTGAAATCCTCCATGTTTATGAATGACTATGTTATGTATAATGTAAATTGGGTTTGCCCGTGCAAATAAATAAAACAATAAAACAAAAACAACACATATCAAGACTCGTGCATGCCGAAAATTGTTGAAAAAGAGATGGGCATTGTGACGAGGGACCTTTGGCAGAGAAATATAACAGTAATCTGCGTCTAAAACCCAACATGTGCATTGGAGGAACCCCAACTTGAAGCTCACTCTGTCAGAATACTTGAGAGGACAGATCGGTTCAGGGGCTGGGCACTCATCTCAGAAACACACAACACACAGAAAGAATTATGAAGCGAGCACGGCCCTGGTGCCGGAATTCAGTATCAATTTGGGAAGAATCCCCCGGCAAACGCTGTTATTTTTATAAACAAAAAGAACCTGTGTAGGTATGTTAGACATGCAGTGTTTACAAATAAATGCATTTTCTGTTTTTATATGAAAACCCAAAATATTTTTGGTGGATTCGAAACAACTATCCACATGTTCAGACGCTCTGTACCAAACTATACCTTCACTTTATTATAATAATAAAACACAAAGATGAAACATAACCTACTCCTCAACGACGCTACAAAGGCCGAATAAGCGCTAGGGACTTGAAAGGTCGGTACAGCGGGGGAGACATCGATAAAATGAGGGTGACAACTGCACCCCAACACAGCTGCACCCTTGAGCGTTTGAATCTCTGGAAAACAATAGCCTTGCGAGATGTAGACTTGTCTGTAAAGGCGTTTCTCTGAACTAAGTGGTCATATTTTGGAATAATTACTGAATTGAAAAACAGTTTTTTTAAGAATCACTTTTTAGGACGCCCCTCAGTGGGAAGAGACGTTAGTAGGTATTTGATCTGGTCAGGAGAGGAGACACTCAGCCGAAAATGAAAAGAACCGCGTTCAAATCCGTATCAGACCATCCTGAACCCAAATCCGGGGAGAGAAAACCCTACGTGTATGTCTGTGTGTGTATGTGTGTGACATAACCTTGTGCCCGCTGCTCAGGCCGCAATTTTCAATCGATCTGCGTGGTTCTTTTGGTTTATTATTTTCTGGATAATACATGTATGTATTCGGTTCTGAACATTTTTGTGGAATATTCCCGCAGAGTTTTTTCTTTTACGTTTCATCGAGGTGTGCAGATTCCAAAAATGCCATGTCCGTCCGCCGTACCATCCATCCACCTTAATTTTCGGTCTAAAAAGATCTTTTTCCTCCCATAGGCTCCACTTGGGCCCAAGCCGTGTCCCGAAACTTTGCAGCCCGATCGGAATATACCCAAGGGAGTTATGAGTAAAAATGGGAGCAAAATGAGGTATTTTTGAGGTTTTAGTGAGCAAATAAGAAGTTGATTTTGACCACTGAGTGAAGGACTGAGGTTCTAAAGAAGTTTTAACTCTCAAAATTCAATGTCAAAAACCTGTGAAAACGGCTGTAATCAACAGAAATTTGTATAATAACGAGGGAGGTAGTATTACAGGCGAATTGAGACAATTCAATGACCACTTCACTGACGCAAAATAATTTGTCTCCTCACTGAGGTCCCAATCTTGCCGTATTCAGTCGAGAACAACAAACCCACGTGACAAGGACTTTGCAGCGTCCTGGGGTGTGTACGAACCATAAAGTTTGGACTCAAAGACGTACAAAACTTCATAAAGTTTGGACTCAAAGACGTACAAAATTTCATAAAGTTTGGACTCAAAGACGTACAAAACTTTCTATCAGTGTACGAACTTGGTACGAACTTTTTTGCAATATTGGGAAATATTAATAAATCATCATCATAGATCAGTTACTCATATAAACTTCTAGACGATCTGGAACGGGTGGGAGTGATCTATACACCACTATATGGGACGCCCACTGTAATGCATGCAGTTCTCTACGAGATGCTTAAATAACGGATTAAAAAGTATAAAATAATTTATCGTAGCCTGTAACAGTTCCTAATGCATGAGCACGCAGAAATGATGATAGGAATAAGAACAGTCAATCCGTTTCCTGCCTTCAACAACGTAAGATCACATCTCCCTCATTTTATTTATATCACTCGATATTTAAACCATCCCATCCTTTTAACAATCCTGCAGATGTCCGCTAGGTCATCCCTTGAAATTGTCACACTGCAAGAAATATACAAATCCACCCCCCACCACCCTTGCGAAGAAAAAAAAAGACATATTAAACAAAAAACTACTGTTTGTGACAAAGTAGGAATCTGACAAAAGGCAGAAGGTATTTGGTAACTGATGGGTTTTTTTTTTGTAACGAGCAGATAGCTCACCTTGAAAAGGCTCGACAGGTTGCTCAACCCCATCAAGGAGTCATTTTTAAAACGACTTGATGGTCAATAAAATCGCGGATATGAGCGAAAAGACGGAGCGACGATGCGGCGAACGGAGCAGAGGGTGTCGTGCGCCGCGGACGTCCGTTCCGGTCGGTTGATCGGGCGGCAGGTGGACGGTTCCAGGCCGGCGCCCGCTCCCACGGTGGCGGCCCGTCCTCCGGGCGCAGAAAACACGCCGTTTTCCGTCGAAGATTTTCGATGGTTGGGTTACGAGTGCACCGGTGATCGGTTAAAAGCCTGAGCTCGTATCCGATTCGGAAATGAGACCGAGTGAAGTTCGATAAAAATAAATTATCTACGTTTATGATGAATTAGATAGAGAGATAGATAGATATTATTTCCAGTTCATACAACAATTATTACGAGAAGCAGTAAAAATTTTGGAAATTACCCTTCCACTTTAAATCCTAAGGCTTTGTGTTGTGGAAGGGGGGTCGCTGACTACAACGTGATGCTGAATACTTCATGCTCATGCTATCTTACAATTTAATTATTTTATTTTATTTAACTTCTAACAATACAATTTCAGAAAATTTATCGCTTAAGAAAATTTAAATCAAAGATCACACGTACGAATCGCAAATTAAATCAGGAATAAATACTCGTCAGAAAAGAGGTACACTGTTCACGAATAGCTGTTATTAACCAGGAAAATGAGTTTTTTTTAATTATTGGGCTCTGGAAAGGGCGTTAGGACACCTGAGGACAGCAGGGGCATTTCTCAAGGCAATAGGGACCTTATAAGAGATCGAATTTTTTGAGCATTCCAAATTAAAACGATGAACAGGTACCACCACAGCCTGTGTATTCCATCTTACCTGATAAGGGAATTCTCTCGCACTGCTAAACCAGTCGTCATGCTTCTGGTAAAACATTAAAATGTTCTTTATATAAAGCTTGCGTGGAGAGAAAACCGGGAGTACAGAGAAAAGCTCGGAAGTAGAGAATCGGCGATTCTTCTTGGCTTCAAAATGGCTTTTTGTCTCACGAACAGAGGATAAAAAAGTCTTGTACCCCAGGCTAGTATCCCGAAAGAAAAAACTGACTGAACCAAATCTTTGTAAATTGCTAAGCTCTAAGATTAGGTTGCTACCTACCTATTATTTCTTATACAACTATGTCGTATGGCAGCTTCAAAAGTTGAGACTACAGGCAGCGGAAAAGAGATAATACAAAATCCCGCGTTCTCTCTCTCCCCGCCCATACAGAAATAAATTTTGAAAGTCCGGCGACGAGTGCATATGAATTCTGCGTCAAACTAAAAAAAAAAAGAACCATGTGAATCAGTTGAGAATTGAGCCCTGGGCAGCTCACAAAAGAATTAGCCAAAAACCACATTTTTCAGCATTAACGGCGTACAGCGGAAGGGCATTGCATTTTTTGAATCTACGCACCTTGAAACGTAAAATAAAAAATTCTGAGGGGATGTTGCGAAAATTTCATGCCGGGCAAATACATAGATCACAGAATAATAAACCAAAAGAACCACACAAATCGGTTGAGAACTGCGGCCTGGGCAACGCACGCGACATCCTGTCACAAAAACAAACACCTATTTTTTTTTACGGATTTGTATTCAATATGGTCTGAAACTGATTTGATGTGGTTCTTTTAATTTTCGGCTGAGTGTTGTCCTCTTCTGACTAGATCAAAAACATAAGGACGTCTCTTACTATTGAGAGACGTCCTAAATAGTGGTTATCAGGGTGTGGTACTGCGACTGATTTGTGAAGAAGTTCTTGTTGCTCGCGTTACATAAGTGCTGGAAATTATTGTTTTTCTGGGCGGGCGTAAATTAATGAAATAAACACATGAGGTAGTCTAAGAGGAAACCTCAAAGGTTTGGTAAAAGTCATTAATTACAATGCGTAGGAAGGAATTGCAAACCACGTGTAGACAGCAGAAGGTGGAAGGTTCAGGTGGCCCTGCTTTAGTTACAGAAAAGGACTAAACTTAGTTTTATATGATTTGCGCGTGGGCGGAATATGTTCGTCTAAAACTTTCCCTTCGTACAAAACCCCATTTGTTATAGGTTTTACAAATGTACAAAAATAAAAATTTTCCGATTTCTAATTCGTTGCTTTAGATAGGAATATGGTTTATATTCAGAACCAGAGTGACACTTCCAGGAAGCATGTACCTAGCATATTTTTTAATCTTTCGGTTATACGTCGCAGAGCTTGGGCGAAGACCCGGCGTTGAATCGTTATTCAGATTCGTACGACAGGTGGACCGATTCGACCAACCGCGAACGAACAACGTCATCTGGCAGCTGGGAGTCGCCATACGAAAACCACCCTGGTTTTCAAGAATGAAGTCGGTAAGGTCGCCCTTGGAGCGGATTTGTGGGAGAACGGCCTGGAACTTGATTCGGCCTACTGGAGGGAGGCCGCGGACGCAAACAACCCGCAGGTGTTTGCAACGCTTCCTACAATGTGAGCTGGTTAGAAGATCAGCAGCAACTGCCCAGCTGGTCGCTGTCCTCCGTCCCGCAAACCTTGTGGACCCGAATGGAACCCATCTCGTAACACAGATTACCAAACTGGATATAGATTGGCAATGCCAAGAGAAGGTGAATGACAATTGAAAAACGTTATTCCAACTGGAAAATGAGCGTAAAAATAGGGTTTTTTGGTGTTTTAGTAACATAAGCTTGTGAGGTTTCCTTTTCCATGTTTTTCAGGGCGAGGAGGTCGAATATGAAGCCGATTTTGACCAACGAGCGAAGAACTGAAGTTCTAACAGTTTCTGATAAATTTACCATACATTTTGGTCTGAAGTCGTAGGGCACACAGACTCCATTTGTGACCTAGCTGTGGCTCCAAAGCTCGGCAGCCCGATCGGAATACACCCAGGGGTGTTATGGTGAAAAAGGGGTGTAAAAATAGAGTTTTTGTTTGGTTTTAGTGAACATGAGCTTGTGAAGTATCGTTTTCCATGTTTTATGAAACTGTAATTCCCGGGCCGGCTCCAGTACTCCATTTAGGGCTTTCCTGGTGGGAGCTTGAGGATGCTGACCACAGAAAACAGTGATCTACGCAAAAGGGGCATCTATGCAGGTAAATAAAAAACCGTTGTGTAATAATTTGCAGGTTTTTTTTCTTTTTAATTCAATCAAGAATCCAAGGCTTCCCTACCTTCGGTAGTGAGGAAGCAAAATGAAAGAACTTGAAAGCTCAACATCCCTCAGAAATTAACACTTTTGGAACACATCAAACTGGTTTTGAAGACAAGCTGTCTTGAAAATGAGCCAAAAATGATACCAACTCGAGCATTCCCACCTTGGACCAATAAACGTTTATTAATCGGCAAATTTCGTGACCAAGAATAATCCAAGAAATGTTTCATGACAAACCAGAAAACGGAAGAGGGTGAAAAATAGGGTTTGGAATACACCCAAATATTCTTAGCTCCTGAATTTGCAGTAGGTTTATTATTTTCAATAATGCAACTTTCAGCCACCTTGATCTGAAAGTACTTGAAACCTCATTAAATCTTCATTTTGGCTTATTATTCTCTAAATAATGTATTCGGATCAAAAAAATTTTATGGAACACTTCAAAAAATTTTTTTTAACGTTTCAAGCTGTGCAGATTCCAAAAATGCTGTCCCGTCCGCCGTGTCATCAATATGTACCTTAATTTTCGGTCCAAAAAAAAATCGTTCTTTCGCACACACGTTTCATTTGGGCCCTATCTCGGCAGCTCGTTCGGAAAACAACCCAGGGGTGGTATTGACGGAAAAATGGGTGAAAAGTAAAGACGCTTTCGATGTTTTAGTAAACCTGGGCTTGTGAGGTATCGTCTTCCACGGTTTTTAGGGTGAGAAGACCCAAATATGAAGTCGATTTTGACCAATGAGTGAAGGATTGAGGTCTAACGAAGTTTCAACTCCCAAAATTCAATATTTATGGGTCAAACACCTGCGAAAATGCTGCAATCATCAGAAATTTGTGTAATAATACAGGAGGCAGTATCAAAGGTGAATCAAGACAATTCAAAGACAAGTTCCATGATAGATGACAGTTCGTAAAAAACAGGAGCCTAATTCAAGGTTTTGGGGCCGAAATTGGTGAAAACCGTGAAAAATAGCTATTTCAATATTATTACACATGGAAGAAACAATAAATGAATAGACAAAAGTTTTGTATGACAAACAGAACAATAAACCCATGTGACAAAGGATTTTGGAGCGTTTTTGTCATGTTGCTGCATCATTCAAAAAGCTGTATTCAAATATCTCGAAACATTCGCCCTTCAAAATTGTAGGGACTTGTTGTCCAGAATGGAATTAAGGTGCGACCATCAACCGCCCGCATCTATCGAAATTCTGGTAAAATCCGTAAAACCGGTTTTCTCGTTTCGTACGCGTTAGAAAGGCGATCTCATCCATAATCATGAACTACAACGACTCGACTGGCAACGGACCCAATCCCCGTAAAGTTAGTTGACATTTTACTACCCGAGACATTTTATTTACCCCTTTCGGTGACCATATTTTACCCCCTTTATTGGTCCGGTCTGTGAGCGAATTACAGAGAGGGTTTTTTGGACGATGTTATCAAACCTCAATGCCGGACACGTTATTTCGTTAAGGGACAAACAAAACAGCTGTGGTTGAGGAGCTATCGGAAAAGAATAGAACAATGATTCTCTGCTTTAATGAAAACGGAACTGCATCCATCTGAAGATGTCAGTGATTCCCAACTTTCACCGAATCTGATCAAGAAACAAGACCCGAAGCTCATATCTGACTATTAGCCCACCTCCTTCGGATGTTTTGAGGTGTCCTTTACCAGTTATTTAGGGGCCCCTCCTCGAAGGTTTTTTTTTCTTGTTCATTAACGTTCCAGTTTTATAGGATTCTTTTACCTCGTTTCCAAAACCAGTAGCCCAATAATAATTATCCTATTCGAAGTCCCTAAGCTGGTTTGGTCATATACTTCTGACAGCAGTCAAATAATAATTATGATATGTCCTGGTACTGTTGACTTTGTAAGGTAACTAAGGATTGTCATTCACCTCTTTTTATTCGGGAATTTGCTGGGAGGTCAGCCTTCTGCAATTTACAAAATATAGGTACACACGTCACAACAATTTTTCAAAATAACAATCATTTATGAATATAAAAATATATTTAAAATAATTAAAAAAATATAAAGGACCCCGCACTTTTTCAATGTAGAAGTAGTTTCACTAGATCGAGCCAGAATTTGGCACGGGGCTTCCTTTCAGTCTCCTGAACAAAAGTCTCAATGGGCACAAAAAAATCTACCGTCAGGATTTTGAGCTATGGCCAGATTAAGCGCTTCAAGTTCGACTTTTTAAACACCTTCAATTGCTTATATCTCTTTAGGGATGCATTTTAGAGAAAAAAGTGCAGGAGTAAAATCGTCCAAACAACTCGATGCCATACTTGTTTTAAGTCCAAAAATGTTTCTTAACGTTTCTTATATTTTCTTATACTATGCACACGGGGAATTGGCCAAAAATGAAGAAACATTTTTTGACAAGTATGGCATCGAGTTGTTTGGACGATTTTAAGACGATTTTACTCTTGCGCTTTTTTCTCTAAAATGCATCCCTAGAGAGATATAAGCAATTGAAGGTGTTTAAAAAGTCGAACTTGAAGCGCTTAATCTGGCCATAGCTCAAAATCCTGACGGTAGATTTTTTTGTGCCCATTGAGACTTTTGTTCAGGAGACTGAAAGGAAGCCCCGTGCCAAATTCTGAAAAACCCGAAAACGGTCCCCGCTAACTCCAAAATAAACAGGTGTGAATTGACAATCCTTATTGCATCGTTAATTGTTAGCTATGTGTTTCAAAGTGATGTTTGCTTTGCTTACCGAGGTGAGCCAAGATGTCATTCACCAAGATTCGGTTGTTCAATTCTATCAGTGGTCGGGGCCCAATATACATTCTACAATAAATTCTAGTTATTGCAAACAATATAAATATCATGGGCTTAGGAAAAAAAGTCTAGACGGATTTTCAGAAAATAAGCATTTTGAAAATAAAGTTACTTAAAAGAGCTCCAGAATTCTACGATAAAAACTCTGGTAAGGCCCGTGCTGACATGCTTCGGAATGTAGACCCTTTTCTTGCCACAAAACCTGTTAGAGCAAGTCAGTCACTTCGGGGATTAGAGTACGTATGTAACTAGCTGTACGGCTATTGCAGCGCTGTCACCTGACGACATATTTCCAACAAAGAAACAATTTCTCCTCTTCTGGAGCTCCTTGTGAACAAACTGTTAAACTGACATTATTCCCACTACCATTTTGTGCTAGCTTTTGTGCTCACTCTGTACTAGGTACCTATAAACCTATACTAACACCTTCATACATTTTGAAAAACCTTGATGAGATGAAAGGAAAACCTATTTCGCAATTTTCAGCAGATGAAAATCGGAACCCAAGTCATGACCATCTCACGGAATATGGGACGACTCATCTTCACCTCATTCTGTCTCCTAAACTTCACCTGACCTTTATAGAATGTAAGATCTCTGGGGCTGGTAACACATAGGTTGCGTCATTGGGAACAGACGACTTCGCGCATAGTCTCAGGCGATGATTCCATGCAAACACATCACAAACCTTTTCGTAAGTACACGCTTCGTCCATCATAATTGCAACACATGAGCAAAGGAATTATTTTATACATGCAATTTGGTAGAACATTCCTTCGTGAGTAACGGGAGTGATAGTATAGGTACTCTCATTCATTCATAAACGAACGTTAAATCAATATAGTGATCGCTATATGTACCTCCATTGTCACTAAGATGTGTTGAAAAGTTCGCCAATCTACTTTGTGTGGAAATACAGGAAAATCTGCCCTGAAACACACATTTATCTTCACTCAAAACAAAGATGAAAAGCCTAAATGTGCTTACCCGACCACCGATTATCTCACCACCTTTGTTAATAATCGTGTGAAGCCTGCAGGGCTGAAATAATGAGTAGTGTCATTTCTCGTTGCAGTAAGAAGTCACCCCGGGATATAGGTAGGTACCCAATTGGGTATGAATACCCCATCCAGGTACCCAAGGAGTACCCAATCCAGGGTTGTATACGTGGTAAAGGGCGAAAATAATCCTGTGAACCACTATTTCCTATATTCAGGATTTTAGCAGTTCGACGGAGACGTACATTTTGGAAAGCCTGAGAGAAATACATAGCCATATAAGTAGGCAAAACGCTGCGGAATTTCGCGTATTGTATCAATCGCAACTGATTGAGCGCATATTGACTTCGATGCAAAAGCACATGAAACCAAATTCTATAACGCCTTACCAAACTTCAATCTCGTCCGCTGAATAAAAAGGTTGTCAAACGTGAGTGTGTGAGAGTTCTTATCTATGAAAATAAAAGACTTCTTTGAATTATGTGACTTCCTTGAATTACGTAAAACATGTAAAGCACTTGTCCCTACGTACTTATATTTCTTTGAAGTACTGGTATAATGTTGATTTACGACGCAATAAACACCATTACTATTATTGTTATTCCACCTACTTGGCTTCACATCGCAGTTTAATATTCATCATTATATTATATTTAAATCAGAAATAAATGAAGAACGATATTTACATGAGTTGCGAGACAGCACGAAGACATTTCATGGATTATTCACTTAATCATAACTTGAAGAAAGAAGCTTAATAGGTGCATCAACGAACCAAGTATGTTAATGAACATAAGAGGTACAATCATGACAACATCAAAATTACGTGAAAAATCATGGTTCTTAGCTTTTGACAGAGGAGTTGGCAAACGCTGCACTAGGCTAAAAATTTTACCTCATTCTAACGATTAGAAAATGAGAGTAAGCAATACGAACCGTTCCTCTGCTCACGATAGATTCATCAATTTTTTGAAATTCAGTGGAACTAAGAAATTCTCTTCTTCTACATATATTATATTTTCGTCTGGTCATAGACTGAGTGTTGACAAAGTATGAATCGACTTTTTAGCTTGGTACATGGTTTTGTGATGGTATACCGGCAGAACATCGTCAGCGTCACGACACGAAAGCGCTGCCGAAGCCCTTGTAACATGGTTTATTATTCCATTGGACGTGTACCTACAGAAATTATGGCTATTCATTTATTGTTTCTTTCATGTACAATAATTGAAATAGCTATTTTTGTTGGTTTCCAGCAATTTTTTGCCCCTCAAAAACTCGAATTAGGCTCCAATTTTTGACGAATTATCTTTGAACGTTCATTGTGCCATTGTGCTGTCTTGATTCACCTGCTGATACTACTTTTAGTGCAATCATAAAAATAAATAGTGGTTTCAGACTATGTCCCAGGTTTTTAACTCAAGTAAAATGAACTTTGGGAGCTGAAACTTCGTTAGAACCTCAATTTTCCGCTCTTCGATCGAAATCGACTTCACATTCGGTCTCCTCGCCCTAAAAAAAGGAAAACGATACCTCACAAGCTCGTGTTACTAAATCTCCAAAAAACAGTATTTATACACCCATTTTTCACCCGTAACACCCTTGGGTATATTCCGATCGGGCTGCAAAGTTTCGCGACAAAACTAGGGCCCGAATGGAGCATGTGGGCGAAAGAGCGAATTTTTTAGACCGAAAAGAAAGTAAAGATATGGATGAAACAGCGCACGGATATTGCATTTTTGAAACCTACGCACTGAAACGTAAAAGAAACGCTGCCAATTATTACACAACGGTTCATTACTTACTTTTATAGCTGCCCCTTCTGCGAAGATCGCTGTTTTCTGTGGTCAATACCCTCGAGTTCCCCCAAGGAAAGCCCTAAATTGAGTACCGAAGCCGACCCGGGAATTACAGTTTCATAAAAATTCGCCAGATTCAATAGTTCAATCACAAATTATTTGTAGTTATTCACGAAGCATAAGGCAAATAATACACCGTTGTGTAATAATTTACCTGTATAGGTGCCCCTTCTGCGTAGATAGTATAATAAACAGTTGTGTAATAATTTATATTGTTGTGTAATGATTTACCGGCGTGCAATAATTTACCGTTGTGTAATAATTTACCCAATAATACATCAAAGTTTGTTCAAGGTACGAAAGTACCTATTAACAAAATCTGAAAGATTTTGATTTCATCGAGATTGATGAAATTTCGTTTGTAGGTCCCGTTTGGGGTCTCGTTGGCCCTCGAAGCTCTATGTTACTGTCAGTCATCTCTAAGGGGTGAAAAATAGGGGGTGAAATTTTCAGAACGCCGTAGCTTGAAAACTTTCAATAGAAGGGCATGTTTTTTAACGTTTTTAAATCGACCTTGAACTAAGAATTGTTTGAGACCACCCGGAGCATTGAATGACCAGCCGTTCGTTTGCACAGAAAAGCTTCGTCAACATGATCGTGAATGAAATAGTATGAATCCGACCCAGATATCATCGCTAGGGAGCACCTGATTATAATCACGGATGGCTGTATGAAGTCGAATTGGTTGTTCTGCACTATTTCATTTGGGAAAAGATGGATCTTTTGGATTTTGTTGATAGGTACTTTTGCAACTTGTACAAACGTTGAAGTATTACTGGGTAAATTATTACACAATGATAAATTATTACACAACGGTTTATTATACTATTTACGCAGAAGGGGCATCTATACAGGTGAATTATTACACAACGGTTTATTATTTACCCGCGTATTTGTATGAAAATTGAATTCCCGGGCCGGCTCCGGTACTCCATTTAGGGCTTTCCTAGGGGGGAGCTCAGGGTACTGACCACAGAAAACAGTGATCTACGCAGAAGAGGCATCTATACGGTAAATAATGAACCATTTTGTAATAATTTACACAACGTTTTTGGATTCTACGTACCTTGAAACGGAAACCATCAAATAATGAGGGGGGTTAAAAAAAATGCTCACGCTCGATTTCAAAGGTTCATTACTGAAAATAATTAACCAACAAATTATGAGGGAGTGTTACAAAAATTTTGCTGAGCGAATACATAGGTGTATTGATCACAGAATAATGAACCGAAATCTTTACGGAAGGAACTCCCACGCTCGCCTTGGCTTCTCCCAACGTGGGTCGTCCTCATCTCTTCAATGGTTCCACCTCCGCTCTCGTTCCACCACCTCCGTGGTCTTCCCCATTCTAACCCACCCCCACCCCCACGTTAAGACCCTCCCTCAATATGCTGCTCAATTTCTTTCACGCCTTGTAGCTATAATGTGTTCCCCGGGCCCTCATTCCAGAGCATGTACCATCCATGTTTCACATAGTACCATTCATCTTTCGAAGTAAGTAGGCATCATTCGGTGTCAAGGGATACTTAAATAATATGTAAAAATATAATACGACAAGGAAGAAGACAAGATCAGCAGAAAAACTCAAGAAATAAGATTAAGCCAAGACAGAAGATTGCAGAAGGCAACACATGAAGTATAAGATAAAAAGATCTAGTCAGGTCGAACCGTCAAGTTCCCCAAACGCTTGAGGGGGGAATAGCTGTAGGCATCAACTACAAAGTTTTTGAATTTTTTTAAACTACTTGCGATCCAGATCCAGCATTTTATTTGTGTCAGAAACAAAAAATATAATTTCATTCTTTAGAAAGATTTCCTAGAAGTCATATTATTATATTCGTGCAAATTATATTAACTATCGTCTAACATGGAGTCTATGTATTAAAAATGGCTGGGGGACTGGTGGCAGTAAAAATGATCGCATTTTGCTCCAAATGGACGAAGTTTCGTTAGTAGGAACCGGCGGAAAGGAGCGCAATGCAAAAACTGGGTTTAGCGAAGAGTATCCACCCATTGTGTGAGGACGGCTGATCCAGTTTCTTGCCTGTTAGCGAAAAGTACACAGACGAGGCGGGGACCTCTCCAAGCTCTTTACAGGACGTCGAGCGCCTAGTCATCCTGCTCACATTTAATATCCTCCGACCGACCGACACCGTGAGGCTTCTATAAACTTGGAAGGGTACGCACGAATCTCGATTACGCCTTTAGTACAGGACATGAAAGAAAAATGGGTGCTGAGGCTGAGGAAAGCTCGAGAGCTTGTTAACTCGGTAGCCGAATACTCAGTGAAACCCTGCAAGTTAACATAAATTATAAGGAGAGTTCTCGTTAATACAGGACCGATGAAACTTCTCGAAGTCGAAACAATTACTGTTTAGAAGGGGCGCAAATCTGAAATGCGAGGAGCCTCGGGTTCGGGTTTCAAGTCCTCAAGTACTGAGAATTCTCATTGTACTAATAAGCAGTAACACCTACACCAACGAGATTCACTCTCTCATAAGTCAGTGTACCTCAATAGACTTTTTTCACCAATTTTCAGTAGGCAAAATTATTTTCAATGGGTTAATATAATTCTGAGTTGGTTAAATTACCTACCAGTCCAGTCAAACTAGCCAAAAAATTGCTAAATGGGGGGGGGGGGGGGGATTCCGAAGTTTTGAAACTTGGCACAACTAGTTGCTTATTCTACTGTCCCGTACAACATAATAGAAATCCCGAACGTGGTGGGTGAGTGAGGGGTAATTTAAAGGTCCTGTTTTACTTACATTTTTTCTTAAATATCTCTGGAAATATTGAGTTAAACGAAAAACTAAACCTATACAAAATTAAACTAGAGCACATTATCTTCAAATCAGTTTTTCCGTAGTGGCTATAATGCGTCGGGGTGGGGGGGGGGGGGGGCAACAAGCAGCAAAAAATGGGAGGGGTACCTTCAAACATTATTTTTGACAAGCGATTCCGCCCAAACCGTTTAACCAAATTTAATGATCAAGGAGGTCATTTGACGCTGAATTTAATGTTCTTTAATTTTTGTATGAGTGAAATTTTCTGCAAGCTGCACCGCTTAGATGATATAAGCCTACAACTGAATGAAGTCCTAAAATTTCAAGATTTTTGGCAGCCAAAAGTGGTTCTAAACTAAAAACGTTCATTCCAAAAATGAAAACGTCATAACTAAGTTTTAGAGCTTCAAATCGGGCGTTCAGAGCACCCCTATATTATTAAAATATTCAATTAAAAATTGTAATAGATTAAAAACAGAAATATTAATAATATATAGCATTATTAATTGATTAGAATATTAATTAAATGTACATATTTAAAGGAAATACCCCCCCCCCCCGCCACCATTTACCGCTGCTTTTTGTATCTTTGCCCCGACTATATCTCCAGAAGTAGGTATAACCACTGCAAAAAAATGAGTAGGACCCCTTTTTTAAAAGAATTTTAGTTTAATTTCGTATAGGGTTAGTTTTGCATTAAACTCAATATTTCCGAAGCCTTTAGAAAAAGTGTAAATCTTTTTCCCCAGTAAATTTCCGTCTTCATGTGACTATCCAACGACTTTACTCAACGTTTACCCTTATTTTACCCGATTTTATGGAACAAGATCCAAGGGAGACATTGACGTAAAATTTAAACCCATTTTCGGAAATAAAAATATATGACCTTTTTTTCCTTTGCAGTGAATTGTGGGGCGAATCAGCGATACATGGGAGTTTTGCTACGTGAAAACAACTATAACTGGAAACAAGCGTTTGAATCGGATTGAAGAAGGTATCTTCAGCCGATTTTTGGAGGAAGATATAGGTAATATTGACATCCACAATAATACTGTATGCATGTTAGATCATGATAATTAACACAACGGACCCTTATATGAGTCCCGGATACATAAATATGGTAAACAGAATGAGTGATTTAAATCTGCACGATGATTTCAATTTACTGACACGAAGGATGAGGTTCTTGTCTTTTTCAATGCTGTACAGTAGGTACTTGAAAAAGACGAATAAATTTGACCAACCCTCAAGAACCTCAACCTGTTTATCAAAAAGTGGTCGAACGAACTCGAACCTGACTTATTGGTATGACTAATCGCATATCGTATTTACCTATATCGTTTCTTCGGAATCCAATATACGGAATAATATCCAATATACGGACCAAGTTTTCAGTGGTTGAAAATGGTAATTTTGTAACGACTTTTGAGAATAATAGACTTACTGAACAGATGGAAATTCAAATGCCTCCACTTACCTGAAAACAATAAGATTGTTATTAGAATATAATATTGATTTTGACACGTGTACGGTTTATGTATTCAGAAACATAACATCTCCTGCTTGATATGAATCATTTGAGAGATTTTGGAGAAAAAAATTACTAAGTTAAAAAGCTCTTAGCAAACGTACACTGTTCGTATTATTGAAATTCAGGTTTCTATTCTAAGGCTAATAGTTCAGTAATATTCAGCACGAGCTTTATCGATATTACTGAACTAAGAGCAGTACTTGAATCCCTCACAACTCGAATATGCTCACTTTTAGCACTGCTAATTATTCAAGTTGAAGGGGTGGATTCAAAATCCCCTGAAACGGATTTCAGAGCAAAAATGTTCATAATTTCGCAAACATGTTAGAAGATGGTGATCTGCGACAGAAACAGAAATTTTCGAAAGCCACAAATATTTCAACTCTTGAAAGGTCAAAATTTGATGTATTAATAGAACTGAAACTGGAATAAATTAAATTGGTGGAATAAATTCAGTAACATTTTAAAAAGGTGGAGGAGGTGGTAATTTGACACAAGAAACAATTTTAATGAAAACATTTATAATAGGTTAAAAAATTTTTATGTCAAAACACTTCGATTTGTGGGGAATCATTCGTAGAACATATTCGAAGGTACGTTATTTTGAAAATTCGCTCATATGGTCACGCTAACTGACTGTTAGCATCTTTCTTTTTTCTTGTATGAGTAAGTTTTTATATAATTTATTAACTTAAATGTAATTTATTTATTTTTAATAATTTATTTTCTTTCGATAAAACAATATCGTCCCCTGAAAGGCAGAATATCATAACCAACAATTTGGTAAAATGTCGAATCCACCACTCATTCTGAACGTAAGCGTCACGACTCGAAAGTAAATACCGAGGCAAAAACTGTCCATTATCACCCCATCCCACTGTCACTTACGATAAAATGGCAGCGTGTTAATATACAGATTTTCCAAGTCAATTTAGGAATTTTACAAACCAAACTAGGATTATTTCAAATCAAATTTAGACTTTTCCAAACCAAATCAGGAATTTTTCAAACCAAATTCAGGGGTTTCCAAACCAAATTAGGAATTTTGCACTTTCAATTTAGGCTTGTTTCCATTTCGAATTTCCTAATTACTAGTTTGGCTTGGAAAAGTCTAAATTTGGTTTGGGAAAATCCTGATTTGGTTTGGAAAACTCCTAATTTGACTTGTAAAACCTATAATTATGTCAAGTATCGTAAGCGCCAGGGAGCAATGCATCGTATCCTATCAAATTTGAGCAAAGTACCGTAAGCATCCATTTCCGAGTGCGTGCGAGGGCGCTTAGGCGCACGTTGTCCGGTCCAGCGAATATCGCTAGTGCCTGTGTGTATCGCATCTACATCTATTCTCCAAGTTCTTCGAAATGGCAAGAATAGCGTAAGCGTCTTCTCGATAAAGTGCTCCATGGCGTATTTGCAATTTTGTTTTTTCATAAATCGACTGTCCAAAAAAATTAATAAAAATCTAGTCATGCAGCATGGCTATAAGAGCGAATTTCAGAAGAAACATTCGTGCTATTGTGTAAAGATGATATAGTGAGAAGCCATACCACTTTTCGTAGAATTATTTTTTTTCTCGTAATTTTAGCCATATTACTGATGTTTGACCCTTAAAAAGTCAAATTTGACCCACTCTTTAATAAGAAAAATATTTATTATCATCGAAATAGTCCCCTCTTTCTGTCGTGAATCACCATCCCACACAACGTCAGATGAATTAATATTGATTGTAGCCCTTAACACCAATTTGGGACCCCCAAAAATCCAAATTGAAGCCCTATCCTACAATGTCTGAAATGATATTTTTTTGTATTTACTCACCCTTCCACACCACTTTTAGTGATTTTATATCGATATTGTTCACAATGGTAGCAGTAATTTCTGACCCCTAAAAACTCAAATATGACACCCCTTAGAATTTGCGTAAATTCCTCATCTTCGAACTCATACTTCTGTTTGGTAATACGACCATTTTGGCGAAATTTGGAATATTCCCATGTACCCATGGTCAGATATCGCCTGGAGTAACACAAATAAATAAATATATGTGTAGTATAAATAAATATAGTATATATGTATATAAATATATATAAATACATATATCGGTCACGAATTCACTCCTCAGAAAGTTATAATATATACATATACATATAAATTGTTGTTAACATCTAGGGATGAATTCAGGAAGCTCTGAAACGGATTTGCCTGTAAACAAGTTTCAAAAATTCATGTTCTGAACATTTTGGACCGAAAAAAACTACAAGATAAAAATAGAATAGTCTATTTCCACGTAAGAAACTAACAAAGCTGTAGACCGGTTTCGGTTGTTAGTTGAACCATCATTACCCGTCTACCGCTTTGTTAGTTTCTTACGTGGAAATAGACTATTCTATTTTTATCTTGTAGTTTTTTGTTATGGATTTCCACTACCCCGCCGCAAGTGATTTAAGTTAAATTTTGGACCAGTTGCAATAACTAATTTTTTTGGAAATTTGCTAATAAGTAATAAATTGACTGTGTGTTCATCGAAAAAACTGTCCAATTCCTGATGGGTCAGGGGATGAAAAGATCCTCCCAAAGTTTTTCGTCCCTTCAGTCAAATTTGGATCATGCGGCTAACGACATTTTGCCTTTCAGGTGAAGATTCCTTCTTCTTCTTCTTCTTCTTCTTCCAGTCAGAGAATACCGCAGGTTGGGCTAGGAGGAGGTGAGTTCTGTAATTACTGGGCTGGTTGCCTTCGAGAATGACAAGGAGAAAACAAATAAATAGTCGAACGATTCCAAGAGAAAATGGGTAAATTAATTAAAAAGGAAATGAAAGTGAGTTATGGGCTTGGAGTGACAAGTCCGCGGTAGACCTGATAATAACTGGGGATACGTGGACGACGGAGGGGTGTGGGAGGGGGAATGAAGACGAAGAAAGATGGGGGGAGGGGTGAGGCAGGAAGGGTTGTGGGGGGGGGGGGAACCTGTTGACGATGCCTCAAGTATTGGGGCACTTCCGATCCGGCCTACTACCACTGACGCTTGATCTACGGCGAAGAGGTCGGACGGGGGTCGGTCGCCGGACGTCTTCCGAACGGATAGTACAGCCCCGGTAGGCTCCCCGAAGCACAAGGCGCAAAGGGGGTATTGCGGTTCTGTTGGCATCTGGTGTAGTGGGGAACCGTGGGAAAGAAAACTGGCGTACAGTGCCGGAGTCCCCTTCCTACCCCCGGCGCACTCCGGACCGATTATGGGTGACACCCCCCCCCCCCCCCCCTCCACCACCAAATCATTATGTCCCTCACCCATGGAGCACGTGGGTTGACGGCGGGGAAGGTGTCACCCGCGAATTTCCAAACGCTTGCCCCCGTGTGGACGGTGCAAGGTGCATGTACGTGGTGACAGAATCAGAAGGGTAAACATCGGCTACAGGTATGTTCGGACTGGCAGTTCTCAATCAGTTCGGAATCGAACCAGCTATCGATAAAACGGGAGGGAGGGGGGGGGGGGGGGGACCGTTCATGCCTTTCAGTTCTAAGGGCCGAATTCATAGTCCTGGCTTATAAGTAAAAACGCTGCAAAGTCCTTGTCAGATGGGTTTATTATTCTATTGGACATACCTACAGAAATGTTGGCTGTTCATTTATTGATTCTTTCATGCCTAATAATCGAAATAGCTATTTCTGATGGTTTCCATTAATTTTGGCCCCTAAAACACAAATTAGCTGTACGTTTTTTTTTTTTTTACTATCTTTGATCATTGGTAGTGCTATTTAATCGTCTTGATCCACGTGTTGACACTTTTTCCAGGGTTATTATACAAACAGATGGTGATTTCAGACGATTTCCCAGGTTTTTCACATATAAAAAATCAATTTTGGGAGCTGAACATCTGGTACAACCTCAATTTTCCACTCTTTGGTCAAAATCGACTTCATATTCGGTCTTCTCGTCCAAAAAAACATGGAAACCGATACCTCAAAAGCTCATGTTACCAACATGTTGCTAAAACGCAAAAAGTACCTATTTTTACACACATTTTCACTCATAACACCCCTGGGTGTATTCCGATCGGGCTGAAAAGTTTCGGGACACAACTAGGGCCCAAATGGAGCATGTGTGCGAAAGAACGACTTTTTTAGACCGAAAATGAAGCCGGTACACGTGATACGGCGGACGGCGTACGGCGGACGGCGGACGGACATTGCATTTTTTGAATCTAGGCACCTTGAAACGGAAAACAAAAAATTTTGAGGGGGTGTTATAAAAATTTTTTGCTGACCGAATACATAGGTGTATTATTCACAGAATAATAAACCAAAATAATACTTTACTTCTGAAAGTAAAATAATTTCTTAAGGAAACGCTTTATCTGTTTTCGTTTTCATAGACATTACTCAGTGAAGTAAAGAAAAATCTTTACTTAAGTCAAAATGTTTCCTTTACTTTATAAAGTAAAGAAAATTCTTTACCAAAGTCAAAATTATTACAGTTATTACAGAATTACAGTTTCATAAAAATGCGCGGGATTCAATAATGCAGTCATTAATTATTTGTAGTTATTCATGAAGCATAAGGTAAACCGTTGTGTAATAATTTACCTGTATAGATCTGTGAAGATCACTGTTTCTGTGGTCAGCAAAAACGCTCGTCCCCCCACCAACGCAGGAAAGCCATAAATCGAGTATTGGAGCCAGCCCGGGAATCACATTTCATAAAAATGCGTGGGATTCAATAATTCGATCATTAATTATTTGTTGTTATTCGTGAAGCATAACGTTAGTTCAAGTTCCAAAAGTACCGAACAACAAAATCAAAAGATCCAACATTTTTCCAATGAAATATTATCACATAACAACCAACTCGACCTCAAACAGCCATTATAATCAGGTGTTCTCTAGCGATGATATCTGGGCCGGATTTATACAGTTTCATTCACGATCGTGTTGTTAAAGGTTTTCGGTGCAAACGAACGGCTGGTCGCTCAATGCTCCGAGTGGTCTCAAAAAATTCTTTCGTTCAACATCAATTTAAAAACGTTAAAAAAAACCATACCCTTCTAATGAGTTTTTGACATACGGCGTTCTGAAAATTTCATCCCCTATTTTTCACTTCTAAGATATGACTGGCAGTAACGCCGAGCTTCACGGACCAATTGGACCCCAAGCGGGACCTACAAACCGAATTTCATTAATTTTGGTTCATGGTAACTAAGAAAAGTGCGAAATACGAGGCGGACGGACAGACTTTTTTTATTGCATTTTCGGATTCTACGTACCTTGAAATAGAAACTATCAAATTTTGAGGGGGGGGGGGGGGGGGGGGGGTAAACAATTTTTTCCCATGCTCGATTCCATCCAATGGTTCATTATTAAAAATAATAAACCAAAAACAGTGGTTTTTGGTTTATATGCTGGATTGTTGATATGCTGTCTAGGATAGCTGTTTATTGAATAATTCAAAGTTTCCACAAAAACGTTTGCTCCGCGGGCGCAGCCATCTTGAGAAAACAGTCGATTTTCGGTAACTGTTTCGGTTTTTGGCCTGTAACTCCTTTCCGGTGCATTACGTCGCTCTTTGACTCCGCACACAAAGTTGTAGAGTATTGGTAATCCATCGTATCAAAACAAAAAACCCGAATACTTGGGAAAAGAAACGCGAATGCCGACACTGAAAAGATGACAGAAATGAATAGAGAACAGTGCTAACGATCAATAAGGAAATGCTTAAGGTACCTTTCGACGTACCTCGGTTTTTTCTACTTATTTAGGCCCGAAAATAGAGATTTTACTTTACTTATTGTCTATGAAATAGGAATAAAGGAAATGCTTAAAGACGACTTAAGCATCTGCTTTATCACTGACTACGAATAGCCCAAGTGGCCATTGCTTCCTTATTTGATCACTTAAGCATTTACTTTTAATAAAGTGAATACCGCCCTAACTCTTGTATGTCCGAACGCTATTCGAACTAGTTCAGACTTGGTAACAAGAATAACAACTCCCGACAGTTATAACCTTATACCTGTTCTAACGTGATTTTTAGGAGAGAAAATGATTGGAGGATGATGAGTTGGGCCAAGGATCAAGTAGTAATTGGGTTTTCGAAACAGGTGATACCTACATGGGTGCTAAAATTCTTAAATGGATGAAGAACGTCGAAAATGTTCTGATCTGAGGCCACTAACGGTGCTTTTACCTCGAGTACGTGGTATCCTAGCAATCTAAAATAGAAAGTTTTAAAAAATACCTAGGTACCTATTTCTATTAGCTGCCATGCAGGGGGTCGTTCAGAGCCACCTAAACGTAATATACCGTGATTTTTGGTCACATTTTGAATAAAAACCTCACAATATTGGTCAAAAAACGCTGCGAAGTCCTAGTCACATAGGTTTATTATGCTACTGGGTATGCCTACTACAGAAATGCTGGCTGTTCATTTATTGTTTCTTTCATGCGCAATAACTGAAATAGCTACGAACTAAATCACTCCCGAAGAAATCGTGGAAACCCATTTCAAAGAAAAACGGAGAATTGAAAAATAGTATATTTCCACTAATACAGGAAAAACGCAAAAAACACTGTTATACAGATTTCGGTGATCAAACCATCGTCAGTAACACAACAATATTTATTATTACACGTAGACAACAATAATATAAGTTATTGTGTGTTACTGACGATGGTTTGATCACCGAAATCTGTATAACAGTGTTTTTTGCGTTTTTCGTGTATTAGTGGAAATAGACTATTTTTCAATAACTCCGTTTTTCTTATTGAAATAGCTATTTTTGATGGTTTCCACCAATTTTGGCCCCCTAAAACACGATTTAAGCTCCTATTTTTTTTATACAAATTATCTTTGATCATTGATAGTGCCAGTCTTGATTCACCTGTTAATACCTGTTAACACCTATTAAAATCTACTGTAATTGTTTATACAAATTTATGTGACTTCAGACAATTTCTCAGGTTTTTTACTCATAAAAAATAAATTTTGGGAGCTCAACCTTCGTTACAACATCAATTCTTCACTATTTGGTCCAAATCAACTTCATATTCGGCCTTCTCGCCCTAAAAAACATGGAAAACGATACCTCACAAGCTCGTGTTCACTAAAACCTTTTTAAAAAAAACTATAAAAACCCTAATTTTACACCCATTTTCCCCCCGGGACACCCCTGGTGTATTCCGATCGGGCGGCCGAGCTTCGGAGCACAACTAGGACCCAAATGTGTTCCCAAATGGGGACCCAAACTGTTAGACCAAGACTGACGTAAATTTAACGCTGAAAATTCGTTAGGACCTCAATTTTCCATTCTTTATTCAAAATCTACTCCATATTCTGTCTCCTCGTCCTAAAAAATACGGAAAACGAAAGCTCACACGCTCATGTTACCTTAACACCAAAAAACCCTATTTTTATTCCCATTTTTCACTCATAACGCCCCTGGGTATATTCCGATCGGGCTGAAAAGTTTCGGGATACAAATAGGGCGCAACTGGACCCTGTGTGCGAAAGAAAGAATTTTTTAGACCGAAAATAAAGTATATACGGATGGTGAATATGGTGGATGGCGTACGGACACTGCGTTTTTGGAATCTACGCACCTTGAAATGTAAAAGAAAAAATTTTGAGGGGGTGTTGTCAAAAATGTTTGCTGAGCGAATGATAAACCAAAACCCTACTCTAAATTACTTTGATACCTAGGTTAAAGTCGGCTTTAAATTTGAACTAAAATGTTTATATAAACCAAGGGATACAATATGAAGGTTTTGTTTGGGGTTTTTAGTAAATTTGGCGCCGATTTCAAAAATTTTGTTAACTAAACTGACTTGGAATAAATTATGTAAGTTTGTTCAGCATATAAAATCACTTTACTTTTTTTAGTTTTATACAGCTTTTCTGAAGTCGGTTTTGTATTTGTTAAATTTTTTTATTTTATTCTTTGCTTTTTAGTAATACCCCACGCTATCAAATATTGATACCATCATTACTAGGTCTTCGACAATCTTTGGCACACTGTTTTCGGTCGTCAGTGTGCAATGTCTGTGAAAGTACTAGAAATCGAAGAGTATAACTGGCCTATTACAAGCCCAGTACAACTTTTTCACTTAAAAAACTAGTATGGGACCACCGGGGGATGACCCTCTTTCATTTTAAAAGAGATTCATCGGAATCGGTCCGGAAGTTTTGGAATAATCGCTGGACAAACATTTTAAAAAACATAAAAAATAAAAATAAATAAAAATCGAATTGCGAACCTTTTTTTCAAGTATGTTAAAAATGGGGAAAAGCACACGTACAAACTCAATTTAGGCGCACATGTTAAATGAACCAATTTGTCACCTACCATTGAGGATTTGTATCGATCTCCCCCCCTCTGAAAGGCTAGTCGAACAACACCCGAAACAAAGCCGAAAAATAGAGTTGTCCTTATCTTTCATTCTGGTTTTACTACTAATGAAACATAAATAAATAAATAAATAAGATACATCCCCGAGTTGGCAGCACTAGCTAAATGGCACGCTAAGTCCAAGGGTAACGTGAGATCACCACTCTTGTGGTTCGGTTCTTTTCATGTGACGTCGAAAAGATTTTCTCCCGAGCATTCGGAATTCCGCCTTTTATTCAAACGGCTGAGATTTAAGTCCTAACCTTCTTATCTCCACTCCTGAACGATGCAATTTTTTTTATTCGTTCTAACCGTGCTGTCTTATTCCAAATAACAACAGAGATAGAAAAAAATGGATTTTCCCTAACACGATAATTGCCCATTACAGCACCGTAAATTGAACAGGATAGAAAATTAACCTCAGAGCTCACTCAGCTGATCGTGGTGCCTCCTTATCTTGTCACTCCACACGTACCAGTGGTAAATTGAAGCACTTGTCAATTTCCAGCACAGCCCTGGTAGACAGTGCAAGTGGTAGAACATCGATTCGGGGTGATCGAATCCGGAGGGCAGCAGCTACAACAGCTGAACGAGGGTTAGCGTTCAATCAATCGTACACATGTCATATGGGTTTGAAACATTCGTTCAAGGCAACAACATCGAATTCAAAGTTATATGGTGAATGCAACAGGACTGTCAATCTGCATTCGCCATTCAGTACTTACTACCATAATAAATTATTGTTTTGCAAATGGCAATGTCACCATTCGATGTGGCTTGAAATTTTACATAAAAATTGTAGTGGTATCCTCCCAGAACCACAAATTTACTCCGTGAAATTAAGATCTCGCAAAATAAACCTAGAAGTGGGGACGGAAGACGCAGGAGAGCCGGGGGACAACCTGGGGATCCTCACCATCTTCCACTAGCTGGAGGATGGAGGGAGACGGCTTCCAGGCCTATAAAAACTCGCCTCCTTCGCCTTTCTAGCCATTCTACGCTCTCTTCTAGTCGCTGACTACTCTCTCTCTCTCCTCCTTACCTCGTCTCTCTCCTTTACCAAAAAGATCCTGGGCATGGTGGTGATTCGCTCATAACCAAACCAAGCAAATTCACCCAAAAGATCTCGGGCATGGTGGTGATCCGCTCATAACCAAACCGAGCAAGCCTTCCAAAAAGATCCTGGGCATGGTGGTGGTCCGCCCATAACCAAACCAGGCAACGCTCCCGAAAAGATTCCGGGCATGGTGGTGGTCCGCCCATAACCAAACCAGGCAACGCTCCCGAAAAGATTCCGGGCATGGTGGTGGTCCGCCCATAACCAAACCAGGCAACGCTCCCGAAATGATTCCGGGCATGGTGGTGATTCGCTCATAACCAAACCAAGCAAATTCACCCAACAGATCTCGGGCATGGTGGTGATCCGCTCATAACCTAACCGAGCAAGCCTTCCAAAAAGATCCTGGGCATGGTGGTGGTCCGCCCATAACCAAACCAGGCAACGCTCCCGAAAAGATTCCGGGCATGGTGGTGGTCCGCCCATAACCAAACCGGGCACATCCCCCCTCGACGCCACTCGTAGTGGATGTGCGTCAAATTTACATTCACTACAAAAATCTATCAAGAAGTCATTTTTTTCGCCTTTAGCACTGGTCGTGTTTGGCAAATCGGCGCCATATATTTGAATAGGCACTTATATTAAATGGGGTGTGCGCACGTATTTTTTTTATTTTTTAAAAATGAAAGTAATTTCAATCAATGAATTTCGACACCAACTGCACTCCTATGATAAGAAGTTCTTGTTCTAGGATTTTTCAAAGATTCCAGCACTTCCTACGTCACAGTGGGCCCCCGGGGTCCCGCCGAGGTGAGAAGGGTCCAATGACGTCAGAATTTCGGGAATCTTTGAAAAGCCATAGAAAAATACTACTTATCGTAGGACAATGCGGTTGGTGTCAAAGTTCTCAGAATTGAATCTATTTTCATTAAAAAATAATATACCTACACGGCTTTCGTCACCCACGCGCACACCCCATTACAAGAAATAATTAATTCATACCTTCACCCTCAATAGACGAGCACGTCGCAAAGGATTCAGCGATGCCCCTTCGTATACTTACCTAAGAGAATCTCTATCATATGAGGAGTAGTTATAAAGAGTAATGTAGATTTTACTCTGGCTTAGCAGTAAACCAACCATATTAAGAACTTGATTTTCCATCATTCGGCCTCACCACTGCGGAGTGCTAACGAGCGCTGTTTGGAAAGGCGGGGAAGTCAGATAGGGCGGTTCAAGGGCTGGCAATGAGCCGGATCTGCCATGAATCAACACGGGGTAGCGGTCGGAGGCAGGAGAACTGCGAGCTTCAACCTCAGACCGCAGGTAACCTTTGTATACGATCTTCCCGTAGGGCATCAATGCGGTATGGAAATGAACGTAGCCTAAGGCTGACAAGCCTGGATATGAAATGCCCAGCTATCAAGTCCTTCACATTTGAGCTCTCCTTGTAACACGTGATGAGCCCCAGGTGAATACATAATCGACACCGACTGCTTTTAGGAACGGAGACTGCAATCCGGGAAAATTAATTCATAACCCTCTAAAAATATACATAAACCCTAAATAAGATACACCAAAGAGTACTAAATCAATATAATTATAATAACAGGGTGTCCCGAAAACATTTCTGCAAGAAGCCGGGAATCAATTTTTCAGGTCATTTCCAATCAAAAATGCCTCAAAATTTCCTTAAACCCTTAGTTTTGGTTTATTATTTTCAATAATGAACCATTGGAATCGAGCATGAAAAAAAAAATTCTTACCCCCCCTCAAAATTTGATGGTTTACGTTTCAAGGTATGTAGAATCCAAAACTGCAATAAAAATATTTCTGTCTGTCCGCCGTACGCCGTACGCCGTACGCCGTACGGGCCACTTTTCTTAGTTACCATGAAAGAAAATTGATGAAATTCGGGTTATAGGTTCCGTTCGCTGTCTAGTTGGTCCTCGAAGCTCGACGTTACTGTGAGTCATCTCTAAGGGGTTCAAAATAGGGGTTGAAATTTTCAAAACGCCTATACCATTTTTTTACGTGAATATTTTTACGGTTTCAAATAGTTCTTGAACTTGCGAGTTTTTTAAGACCATCCGGAGCGTCGTACGTCCAGCCGTTCGTTCACAGTAAGGCCCCGAAGTTTGCACCGACAGGCATTTTCGACTCCAGTGTGAATGAAATTGTATACAATTCAAACCAAATCTCGTAACCAGAGACGCGCCCACAAGAGGAAAATTGGCGAAGATAAAATCATTGCTAGGGGCCACCTGATTATATTGGCGGAGTATGAAGTCGAGTTGGTTGTTCTGTGATATTATTTAATTTGAAAAATGATGGCTCTTTTGGAGTTTGTTGGTAGGTAGTGAAACTTGAACAAACGTTGAAGTATTATTGATGGGTAAATTATTACTACGGTAAATCATTACTCAACGGTAAATTATTACACAACGGTTCATTATACCATCTACGTAGAAGGGGCTGGAGTTTGTTGGTAGGTACTTTCGCAACTTTTTTCACTCCTCATCAACAATTTCTTTTCAGAACTTCATTATGTGTGTTTCTTTTTGTTAGGTACTGTTTGTCATCGGCAGAATTATTTTAGCAACATTTAACTCGTGATTTAGGTAGGTACCTAGTAACGAGTACGGGGTTAGGTACTAACCTACGGAGGGTCTGCGATCTACATAATATGTGTAGAATAGTACATATCATATTATATAGACGGGTTATCTATACATAGAGCTGTGATCTGTAACAGAAGGGTATTCTATACAAAATAATAAACCGTTGTGCAGGGATTTGCAGCGTTTTTTATTTTCAGAATTAGACCCCCCCACCGGTAAGTACACGTTTTTCTACATAACACCCATTTTTAAAATTACAAAAAACAATTGGTGACTACCATTGAAAACTACAGTAAACTTCCTCTCAGAATATTATGCTAACCTGAATAATTTCAGATTGGTGTGAACCACTCCTAAAATTCTCGCTTGAAAATTGGAATTTGGTGAATCCTAGAAAATACGAAAGCGCTCTAGCTCATAGGGGGCAACCCGAACTCCATTTCCCCGCGACAGGAAAAACTTCCTCAGGATCTCAGCTTTCCAACGGTATGGTAATTTTTAATTTTACTGCACTAATTGGGGGTAAAAATAGAGTTCTAATCTTTAAAAAAGTTGATGTCTTAGGGAAATCCAGTGTTTTAGCGTGCTATACAACTCTCGACTAAACCATGACCAGAGATGAGAGACATCGGTTTCCACAAATTCTGTGGTGGTGAGCCGAAAGGTGACACTGATTCATTGTGACAGATAATAACATGATATTATGAGAAAAACTGCGCATTTTTGGACACCTACCAACACCTCCAACCAGTTTTCTATTTGGGAAATTCAATTAACACGAATAACGCATGAAAACTGGTCGGATGTGTTAATATGTCGAAAAATGGATCCATCAATCAGTGAAGACTGAGAACACTATTGATAATAGGCAGCCATAATTTCATTTACAAACGCAATATAATTATGCAACTGGAAGGATTCTGGCATGCCAAGGAATGAGTGGAAATTTAAATTCATTAAATGTCAAGGGGACACCAGTCCGTTTCTGGTCCAGATTCGGAAAAAAAGCATCTGCTTGAATATCCGGATCGGACGAGTTCCTCGATATGCGAGGTGGTCCAACAACTCGCTTAATGGATTCGCACAACAACCATTTCTTCGGGGAGCTCCAATTTAATTTTAATCGACACAGTGGTAGTTGACGAATGTACAGCTAGTGCTGTCATTTATCATCAGTTTTCATTTTCACTATAGTAAACTCGTCTCAAATCGATTCTTTCAGGTCATGGACATCCAAGTCAAAATAAGGTCCCACAGCTTCCACTGATATCAAAGCCTTTCAGGCGTCAGCTCTGATGTTCAGGTCAAAGGCTGTGTTCAGGTCGAATGATATATATTATAATATGTGCTCGTTGCAGGTGGAAGTCAATTGCGATGAGAACGCATAAAAAGAAAACGCTGCAAAGTCCTTGTCACAAGGGTTTATTATTCTACTGGACATACCTACAGAAATGCTGGCTGTTCATTTATTGTTTATTTCATGTGAAATAATTGAAATAGCTATTTCTGGTGGTTTCCACCATTTTTGGGCCTTAAAACACGAATTAGTTACGCTCTTTTTTTTTTTTTTTTTTTTTTTTTTTTTGTTAATTATCCGTGATCATTGGTAGTGCCATTTAATCGTCTTGATCCACGTGTTGATACTACTTCCAGTGTTATTATACAAACTGATGGTGATTTCAGACGACTTCCCAGGTTTTTGACTCATAAAAAAATCAATTTTGGGAGCTGATCATTTGGTAGAACCTCGATTTTCCACTCTTTGGTCAAAATCGACTTCATATTCGGTCTGCTCGTCCCGAAAAACATGGAAAACGATACCTCAAAAGCTCATTTTACTAACATGTTACTAAAACACAAAAAGTACCTGTTTTTACACACATTTTCACTCATAACACCCCTGGGTATAGCCGATGGGGCTGAAAAGTTTCGGGACACTACTAGGGCCCAAATGGAGCATGTGTGCGAAAGGACAACTTTTTTAGACCAAAAATGGAGACGGTACACGTGATACGGCGGACGGCGTACGGCGTATGGTGGACGGCGGACGGACATTGCATTTCTGGAATCTAGGCACCTTGAAACGTAAAAGAACAAATTTTGAAGGGGTGCTATAAAAATTTTTTGCTGAGCGATTACATAGGTGTATTATTCACAGAATTATAAACCAATACGAGAATACATCAACTTGAGAGAAGTAGGTACCAAGTCCAAGCAACGAACCAACTTGATGAACCCTCGAGGTGAAAAGTAGGTATCGGTTTGAATATAGATTGGACGAGTTCCACGAGCGGTTCTCCAATAACAGGTTTAATTGTAATCGCACAACAACCATTCCTCGGGATATCACATACCTACTCAAATTCTAATCAACACACCGGTAATTGAAGGGTCAACAGCTGGTACCGCCATTTATTATCCTTCCAATGATGTGTACGACCGTCATGTCTTTCCCCAATTATAAGCCCCTTGAGGAAGAAAAGACAGATCTCACTGAGGGTCTGCACTCACAAGACAACCCACACAAGAAAACCGGACCCCGACGAAGTTTAATTATTCCAGACTAGTTGTCAGTCGACGAGCTCCTGATTGATCCCCCGACATCTAATCACTTCTAGAAGATTGATTAATTCGCCGAAGGTTTCGAATCTCGAGAGTTCGTGAGATTGCGGTCCGGGACGGTTTTTGCTAGCTAACACTCAGGGGGTGCTAATTGGAAAGCCAATAAAGCATAGGTACTCGTAACTGGTTATATGATACGTTGATGAGCTTGGGAGAATTGAAAAAGGGGTTTTTTTTCACTGAGTAACTTACTTCGCAGGATGGATGATGTTTTTTCTTCACACCTTTTCAGCTCAAAAGTACTCCCGAAACCTCTCTAGAAGCAAATTTCGCAATCATGGAATATTCCCAGAGTCATTCCTATAAGATCATAAAAGTAAGTGCGTAGTGATAATAGGCATCTTTTACAAGGCTCGGCCATCAAAAATGTAATTTCCGCGAAAATTTATAGCCATTTATTTAAAAGAATAAGTGGCATTCAGATATGATTGAAACTGGCATCCAACAGGAAACACGTGAATTTCTTCTATATCCTTCGAAAGATAAATTGGTCTAGTGATTTTTCAGCTATGCCTCTTACATTTTTTTTCTGTACATATGATTCAAGAATCAGGACGAATGTCGACCAACATCGCGACGTGAGTAGTGGAAAACTGATGATTTTATGAAGTTTTTGAAAGATAGCGTGGTAAAGTAAGTGATAGAAAAATAAGAATAAATAAATAACAAAACTGTTCCAAAACATGCTTTCATTTCGAAAATCTAACAGGAATAAAATAATTTCTTTCTGCTTCCCGGGAACACCGGAATTTTTTATGACTGAAAATAAAAACATGGGGCGTTAGGAGATCCCTATTGGTTTATTATTCTGTGAATAATACAACTATGTATCCGCTCAGCAAAAATTTTTATAACACCCTTTCAAAATTTTATCTTCTACGTTTCAAGGTGCGTAGATTCAGAAAATGCAATGTCCGTCCGCCGTATCACGCATACCAGCCTCATTCTCGGTCAAAAAATTCGTTCTTTCGCATACATCCTTCTTTTGGGCCCTAGTTGTGTCCTGAAACTTTGCAGCCCGATCGGAATATATCCAAGGGTGTTATGAGGGACAATGTGTACGGAAATAGGTATTTCTTTGTGTTTTAGTAACATGAGCTTTTTAGGTGGTATTGTTTTCCAAGTTTTTGGGAAGAGAAGACCGAATATGAACTCGATTTTTACCAAAGAATGTGGAATTAAGGTTGTAACGAGGGTTCAACTCCCAAAATTTTTTTTTTTTAAATTAGTCAAAACCTTGGGAAATTGCCTGAAACCACCATCAATTTGTATAATAACACTAGAAAAAGTGTCAACAGGTGAATCAAGACAATTAAATGGCACTATCAATATTTTCAATGATAATTTGGAAGAAAAAAAGAGCGTGATTCGTGTTTTTGGGGTCCAAAATTGGTGGAAACTATCAGAAATGGCTATTTCAATTATTGCACGTGAAAGAAACAATAAATGAACAACAAACATTTCTGTAGTTATGTCCAATATAAACCCTTGTGACAAGGACTTTGCAGCGTTTTTTATTTTCAAAGATGGTAGTTTTTTAAATTTCATTAGAAATTACGACTGAAAGTACTTGTATCTTGTAGGTATGAAATAATTGGTATATTATGACCGGAATGGGCAATTTCACCTGTTTTATGTAAAAGATATGAGGGGTATCTGATGACCGTAAGTGGGCGATAAACCAGTGGAAAAAGCGAAATGACGTCATAGTAAAGGCTCTCACCCCCGCGTCCGCACGGGGGGAACCCTCAGCGCCATCCACTTATGACGCCACTTCGTTTTCTTTCAAACCGTTTGTTGCCCAAGCTACATGGAGTTTTGAGATGAAAATTGACAGTGACGTGTTTTCAAGGGTGGTAAATCCGATTCTGATATCAAAAATAAAGAATCCCTGCACACGGAATAATAATAACTGTTGTTCGTCTTTAGAAAATATTGTAATCAATTTGTGCTGAATTTGTAACCATGCACGGTAATTAATTAATTTCACTGATTCGCGTATTGCCATCGAACACAGATGACTATGACAAACTTCAGCTTCTTTTTAATAAATGAATCTAAGTTGTTTGTGACTAATTCATGCACTGTTGTCAAAGATAGAGACTAGGTATGCAACATTGCAGCTCAATTTGAAGAACTGGGCGAAAAATCGATTACAAGATTTGACCGCCACGAACACGAGTTAAATAAAAGCCTGTAATAATAAAACTGATGCAAAATCTTCCACAAAGATTCATTACTTTCAATATAGATAAGCCACCGTCCAGTATGTAAGAGAGCCTAGAAATGCCAGAGACAACCTGGAGCTATACGAAGGTACTGATGAGTAGAACTGTTGACGGTAGCACCTACGCTAACCCTCACCGGGACACTGGTTGTTGGTCCTGCGTAAAATTCAACTAATCCCACTGTATGATTAGTCTGCGCATGCGTAAAGGTCTTACCATATGTTAAGGGTAAAAATATGTGTGATTTGAATAAGCTGACTATCTACTAATCACAATATTTTCACAGACAGACTTTGTCCCTATCGATACAATGGCTGATATATCCAATACGGATCATGTCTTTTGGGCTGGAGAAACTTGAAAACCCCCATGCAAATTTAAAATCCATATTATAATGTTGACGCAGTAAATACAATTGGTAGGCAAGTAATGAGGTCTTGGAGTACATTAGGGGATGGAAACCCACAGTTGAAAGAGAAGGGAATGGTTTGTTGAGCATTTAACTAGGACGTGATCATTACAGTACGATAATATTGTTCAAGGCAAATCGCCATAAACGAAAGGCCTGACCTTTTTTTCCTTGTTTCGCCGGAAGGCTTGAAAATACGGGAAACGAAATCGCATAACTCTAACTCCTCAGGTGGTATAGAAGTTAGAAATCCACTCGCCTACTCGTACCTCTCGCAGAGCCCAGTATCGCCATAGCCTGCAGGTGTTGCCTGGATGTTATGGATGTAGGTACCCTAGAACTTACAATTACAGAGTTGCCGGAGGAATCCGCTCCTTTTTTGTCCCAAGAAATTGAATCCTTCGCTGCTGTTCCAGCCGTACGCGAAAGAACTCCGTGCACTTCTATTTCAAGCATGATTAAAACTGGTTAATAATACGTACTGTCAGAGCAACACAAAATCGCCGACATCAAAGCAAATACCATCAGCTATCAACCAAAACAATGGAATGACAGGGTACCACCTGAATTCACCTCAATCGAGTGGACAATAGCTTCCAACAGCTATTTCTCTGCTATTTCTGTTTTCCAACAGTGTGACGGGATAAAGAAGACAGTCACCGCAAAATTGGAACAGAGGGAATTTCCACGTTGGAGTTCTGAATTTACGACATTGGTTTAGATACCGTGTAAAACGCTGAGTTCCAATTTTCAACCCAGAAATCTGGTGTTGTTCTACCGCGGATCGAGCGTGGAGAGCAAATCCCCTACTATTAGATCAGATATCAGACTAAACGAGCCGCCAGTGCCTGGAAAAACGACAGTAGCATCTAGCATGGTTACATAGCCCAGCAGCAGTTAACACACATCTAGGTGAGATTAATGGTTACCTTCAGAAGGTAAGAGTATGTATAGAATTATTAATAGTACCTACCCATATAGTTAGTCACAGCTGTTCCATAGGTATCGACTATGCTCAACATCACTGTCATTTTTGCTACCACAGAAACAGGAAATAGAGTGAACTGGACCAGCGATAAGCTAACAACAAGCCAGAATAAATCAATGGAACTAGATAATCGGTTGTTCTTGAAGCGGAAGCCTTCCTTGTTATTCTCACTCTCAGCCCTCAGGTAGTCCGGGTTGATTACGTTTGAAAGTTTAGTGAAGGTTCGTTAGGCATAGACATACACCATCTATGCATCGGTATGATATAGATTACCGACATTTTAGTGTTTTTAGGTCGTTTCCGATAGTAGGACACCTTTTTCCTTTCTGGAAAAATCACAACAATGACCGTTCTAATTAAAGATAAAAAATGAGCGTAAAAGACCCCCATTGCGGGTTTCACATACACACAAGTAGATCATATAAAACAGCGATTCTACTGAATGTGCACACAAAAAATCTTCCTCCGAGGCATTGCGATTTACTGAATGTGACAGCAGAAATAACAATAAAGCTCACTTTCGTACGTGGAAGAAGCTGACAGAGTACACCCACTAACTTGAGAAAAATGATCCTGGTCTATAGCTACCGATCATAACAGGTAATCTGACATTCGCTTCAGCTGATGCATCGAAGTGTTTACGATCTTATTTTATGACAGCTACTGCTCGTATAAGAGTAGTTACGGAGAACTCCACCTCCCGTCAGGTTAGGTTTCCTTGTTGTATTCATCGTGCACATGGTTTAGATTAAAATGATTGCTAAATGAATAACAATTTCAAGCTACTCGAGTAAATAAATATCGAACGTCGAGGACTGAGCTTGAGAGGTTTATGCATGTGAGAAAAGAGGAGAGATTCATGCGTTCACGATTCTCCGAGTTGAATAATAAGAAATGCTATCGAAGAATCATGGATTACTTGGCTGACGCAGAATAAATAACCAACTGATTAATTCATATTAATTTTTTATATTTTAATGCAGAGTAACTCCACGTTGGTGCACAAGTTCCTTATTGAACTTAAAACACCGTGGGAACTTAGTTTTTTTTAAATAATACTTTTTGTAATTTGTGTCAATATGTGCCTAAATTGAATATACTGATACTGAAATAAAATCAATGTGATGCATAACGAACATCATAAATAGGAATAAGAACGTTGGCGAAAACTGGCATGAAAAGCATTGCCTATATTCTAAGACGGAGCCTACGCAGGGGCTACCAGACGCATCAATCACTATGAATTTTTCTTTTTTTTTCGTTTTTTAGACGGCCCCTCAATACATAACCCCATACTTCGAGCCATTTGGGACGGGGGACCTATAATGTTAACCAGCAGGTAGTTAGATGTGTGATTATAAAGGAAGGTAAGGATGCATCGGCCGACATTCAGTAAAGTTTAGAACTTCTGTCAAACTATATCCAGAATAAATTCCCAACCTTCCGAAGCAACAAATCCATTACTCGATGTGCTCTCGCTCGATGCTTTCAAAACTTGCCACCGTATTACATAGACTATTTCTCGTACGCCTGAAAAAATTGAGCCATCAACGCTGCCAAACTAATTGATCGCTCTATCTATTTCACTTAAAAAACTGCTTCCCAACACGAACTACCGACCATCTGGAAACGAGTTTTCTTTCCTCTTCAACTGACTCCAACCCATACGCGCTGTGAGGCAACTAATGAACCGTAGGATCGGTGCCCAACATTAAATTCGCCACTTTTTATTAATTTCATCGCAATAACGAAAAGAACCAATAACCATACATCAACCCCTCGTGATATTCCTACGCCATGTCGGATTTATTAGTTGTAAACCTTCTCTTTGGATATGAGTCGGAGCGGGCAGGTCTGCCCCCGGAGTTGCATTTTACAAAACTTGTTCTCGGACGGCTAAAACTCCTTCCAGTTCGACTTTCTTTTTCCCAAGACTCCCAGAGACGCTCGCGGGTCGACAAACACACGCACGCACATGCTCAGGCTGAAGTATCGATTTCTGAAACAAGGACCGGGTAATTATAATCGGGTTCTGCTTGATTACTGCGGTGACCGAGAACTGAATGAAGGAAAAAAAAAGATGAAAAAGTGCAGACAGGGAAGGATCAGTCTCTGGGAACGGGAAACCATGCCTACAGCGCCACCAGGGAGGAGATAGGGGGGAGGGGTGACATTCCGAAAATACAAATATTGTACAGTCCAGTCCTCGTTCAGTTGATCACTGTGACTCATAATCCGACTGGAAATCAAATCATGAAGAAAAAAACGTCAGCCAATTCGAGTAGGCAGTATAGCTTCCTCACTTGAATCACATGAACGTATAGAATAGCTGGGGAGGTTCATTTTGATACGGGACAATCTGTGACCCAACCCCCGTGTACCCTCAAAATTTCAGCTCTCTACGACTATTTTTCGTGTAGTTAGAAGCGTTACAAGGAAACGGCCAACATTTCATGTTCGCGCATGCGCAGACAAAAGTTAACTACGATTTAAATGAAATTCATACGGAACTATCAAAGAATCATTCTTGACCGACCCTCCAAATCTGAACTCATTTCAACGATATTTAAAGTAGTTATGGGCGTTTCAAGTATTTCACGTTTGCGCATGCGCATACGAAACGATTTCCATGATTTTGAAACGGGTCCAACCCGCGTGTACCCTTAAAATTGCAGCTCTCTACGACTGTTTTTCGCGTAGTTGGGAGCGTTACAGGAAACTGGTCAACATTTCTTGTTCGCGCATGCGCAGACGAAAGTTACGGTACGATTCCAATGAAATTTATTTGGAACCATCAAAGTATTTCGTCCGACCGACCTTCCAAGTTTCAACTCATTTCAACGATATTTAGGGTAGTTATGGGCTTTACATGTATTTCACCTTTGCGCATGCGCAGACGAAAGTTGCCAGTTTTTCATTGATTTTGGTATGGGACCGTCTGTGCCTCAACTCGCACCTACCCTCCAAATTTCAGCCCATTTCGACCATGATTTCGGGTAGTTGTGGGCGTTACAATAAGGAATTACCACAGACAGACACGGAACCAAAGATGTTGCTCGATGTCTGAAACGCAAAATGGTAGTGGAAATTTTCATTTTGGAGGACATAAATGTTTTTTACTCGATCACGAATCCAAGGCTTCCCTACCTGCGGTGTTGAGGATGCAAAATCCTTGATATTCCGATCCCTTATGCAGGAAACGAAAGTATGGAGCAACGCGCAGGTAACTGATGAAGTGTAGTTACGAAGGTGACACTCGATCAATTAAAATTTGTTCGCAATCGTTGCAGTAAAGAAGATAATTGTGCGGCTGATTTCCAACCTTTATTTTGATGAGCCCCAGTACCACCAAGTTACCAACCCCAAGAACAATATTAAGAATCCTGTTGGGAACGTACCTATAACACCGCATCGTTCACTGGTAAAAGTACCAAATTAAATCCATCACTATGAACCAAACCTTCTAAAGCTATCAACACAACTGATTTATCGTCAACGCTGCCTCTTCTCTGGTGACTATCTTCAAGTGTTTTGGTGTTTCACATCTACGGCTGGTTGGTACCTGATATCATGTTGGTAGTTCAAATAGAATCATCTACAGACAAAGTAATGTATGTGTCGTGGCATCCTCCCAGAACCACAACCCTTGTACGTAGAAATAAGATCTCGCCAAATAAACCTAGAAGTGGGGACAGAAGACGCAGGGGAGCCGAGGGCCAGCCTGGAGATCCCCACCATCCTCTACTAGCTAGAGGATGGAGGGAGACAGCTCCCAAGCATATAAAAACTCGCCTCCTTCGCCTTTTTACTCATTCTACGCTCTCCTCTAGTCACTGACTACTCTCTCTCCTCTTTACCTCGTCTCTCTCCTTTACCTAAAAGATCTTGGGCATGGTGGTGATTCGCTCATAACCAAACCAAGGAAATTACCCTAAAAGATCTCGGGCATGGTGGTGGTCCGCCCATAACCAAACCGAGCACACATCCAAAAACGATCCTGGGCATGGTGGTGGTCCGCCCATAACCAAACCAGGCAACGCTCCTAAAAGATTCCATGCATGGTGGTGGTACGCCCATAACCAAAGCGGACACGCTCCCAAAAGATCCCGGGCATGGTGGTGGTCCGCCCATAACCAAACCGGGCACATCCTCCCTCACGCCGCTCGTGATGAATACGCCAATTTCAAATTCATCACAGTATGGTACTCAGACAGTTAAAGTGGAACTAGAAGAATATTACAAAACTAAGTAACTTAGTTTAGAGACAGGCAATGCCCGCTACAATTATTAAAATACTTACATAATGAAAGGTTCTAGAGGCATCACTTATAGATATATACGCCGTACTTCACAGTTTGCCGCACTTCGCACAGGTCATTTTTTAGCCAAGCACACTTGTGTCTGTTTCATGTGATTAAACAATGTAAGCATGTAGCAATTTTTCGTTCAAGTCATTAAAGCTTACCTACCACGAAAAAACACAAAATTTTATATAAAATGCTGACGATCTATTTCGATTCTTAACCGCCCTCAGATTTGTTCGGACGTTCGGCCGTGATGATGGAGCATGATTACATACCATCTTGGAAGTCCAGTCCACATACAAGACAACCAAGAAAGGTCGGAAGTATTTAAAGCTGGATAGATTACCCAGTCAAAAAACTACTTCGTGAACGAAAATGGAAAAAAAACGTCAAACGCTTCCCAAAAGCAAGCCTGACAATGACATGACACTACAGTAGATCTGGGCTCTACTGATAGAAACAGCTTTAAAAACAGGAAGAAGCAAGCTTATAACTAGTGTGTAACACGTAGTTTATGGGATTTAAGTTCAAGATTCAGTGGGAGACGAGAACATCATTATGACACAAATTCACTCACTGGTTTACTGATTTTATAGTTGATCCAAAATACACAGAATCTAAAGCTAGGGTAGATTCAAACCGGCCACACGCAGACTAATGATGATGGATCGCGCAGTATCGTTAGTGCCTTACCCTGCCGCGGCTACTGTCCTCCCATTACAAACACTTCCATTAATAAAGTTTTTCATTCAACTGTTTTCTCTTGGAACGGCTCATAAACCTCCACGTCTCCTCGTCATCAATCTTTTTTCTTTCCACCTCTCCCATAATTTTTACGTTCATTTTTCTTCCTTTTTTTTGAGGGAGAGATGAATATTTTTCTTCGAACGTTGACGTGAACTGCCTCAGATAACGACTGTTGGCTTTGGATCTCACAGACCGTGTCTGATGAACCGACTCAGTATTAGATGCGACGTCGGTTACAACTGAGAAGCCCTGAGAAGCCATAAAATCTTTTCTCTGTTTATCTACAGAAGAAATTACAATATGAATTTGAAAATTTATGCGTTACAAATAATCAGGAACAACTATAGCTCAAACAACATACAGCTCGATTGGATAACGGCAGCAACCTTAAATGTTTTTTCTCGTTTGGCTAGATATTTCTCGTCCCCAGATTTCTTTTGTTCTAAGCCCTCAGGCTTGCTGTCAGAATGTAGAGGAAAAACCGTTCTTTATCGCACTAACTGCAATTGGAAACTCATCATAAGAAAGGTGCCCCAGGGCCAAAGGCGGGGAACCTACGAACGACCCAATCACAACCTAAGAGAACGTCCCTCCCGTTGAAACACCTTATTATTAAAATTACCTGTAAAAGATGAATGGAGGGTTTTGAATAATTCAATTTTTTCTTATTTTTTTCTTTACAGCAACGGGAGAATTCATTTTTTGTAGTTAAACGGCTGTTGAACAAGTTAATAACTTGATGGGTGAAACATATTTAGGTAGAGACATTATAAGCTTTCAGTTCACTACAACCGCAATATTAGAGATATTTTGCCATAGTTCATTTTCAGCCCAACAGTAAATAGTTCTTGAGCTGAAAGTTTCAACTCAGCAGAAATTGACATTGCTTTCCTGGTTTAACCCATCAGATTACTAGCCTCCTGCGTAAAAGACGATGAAATTTTTCTCAACATGGTGAGAAAAATATACGGTCAACGAACAGTAAATGACCAAGAACGGTTAACGTTGCAGTAAGACAGCAGTATAATGCAGTTTGGTCATCAGGGGGAACCACTCATAAATGAAATGAAATGAAATATATTTCCTGATCATAACATGGTACATTAAAATACAATCAAATTGTTGAAAAATCAGTTCCCCTAATGGGCATTGCCCGCGACAGGGTTGAACGAGCCAAAGCTAGAGCGCATTAAATTGCTGGAGCTACTGGCATTATCGATAATGGACGATCACTTAGAAAAAGTTTTAAAGAGAAAAAAGAAATACATACATTATAAAGTAAAGAAAACATACATTCTGTACCTAACTCATTTCCATATGGGAAACTAGGTATTTTGGTTTTGCAAGAACCACCTCTTCAGAATAAGGTTTCTTTTATTTGGGTGCTCTACTAATTCTTTCTTTATAGTGGACGGAAGAGAGTTATACACACGAATGCCAGTGGAGCAGTAAAAATTCGAAGCAGCAGTTGTTCTCATGAAAGGAATATAAATTTTTCCATCGTACTGAAACCGAGTAACTGTGTCGTGAGCAGGTCGTGTGAATATATTCTCTTTAAGGACCTGCTTCAGGCTACTCAACTCCACTAGAGACTTCAGCTTTAGAATCTGGAGTTTATTGAAGATGGGACCAGTGTGCTCTAAAAATTTACTTCTTGTAGCTACACGTAACCATATCTTCTGGCAAATGAAGACCGGGTTGATTGTTGTGGCATAAGCGCTACCCCAAACCGGAAGACCATATATTATAACTGATTGTACTAATGAGAAATAAATCGGCCTCATAAACAAACAATGGTCTTCAAGAATGGATCAAAAGTTATATCTACCATTCCAAACGTGGAGCCGAGCGTTGACATAAATTACGGATAGCGCTCGAATTGGCATTCAACTAAACAGCCTGAGACTTGTCTCTGGGGGGGGCTTACCTTGTTATGCTGTTCTCATTTTATTCTGACATGGCCACATTCGTTCGAAGAGGAATACTTCGAACATGGTATAGCAGTCACTACTTCTCTATATCACACACGAAGACCCTATTATGTAGTATTTTCGGGAAAACTATGGAATAACGGTGAACTCTGGAATGGGTATCTGGGGATCTCTTATCAAACATCTCCAACCGCCCAGTTACATCTCTCTGGAGCTCACGAATGAATCTTGAGAGTTCTCAATACATTACACTCGGAATCCTCACGGGTATGCCCGCATTATTTATCACTAGATCGGAGTTCATATCTCGTGATTAGTAGCTTGTAAGCTGTGGACGTTATTAAGAAAAAACGGGGTTCCCGTATATCCCGCGGAGGCCTGTGCCGCTGCCTAGAGATGAAGTTATGGGCAGCATGTTAATAAACCCAGACATAACGTGCGTGTCCTGGGTGAGCTCGAGGCTCGACCCATCTTTTATTTCGTTTCTCGTAACCTGACGCTAAAAAGGTGATAGATGGCGGTAGAGGATTTCTCGGTTCGGCCTCGGATGCGACTGATTAATATCAAGTCCCTACCATACGGTGATGTGTTGCTATTCGGAACTAATGTAATTTGTTGGAGGGTCAGAAAGTTCGTTTTGTCGTTAATCCCTCCCGAGTCTTCATTATTTGATTAGTCACATTCACGCATCTTTCCCCGTTCGTTCATCTCGGGAGATGTGTTAAAAACTCATTTTCAACTCAGCATCGTTACGACTTGATGATATATTCCTACAGTATCGGGAATATTGCATCGCAAAATTGCGCTGGAATGGCAATATAGCCCCCATCATATCCCTACTGGTTTTCTTCACTAAAACTTATGTAGGCCAACTTCAAGCTTTTGAGGGTCAACAATCGCTCCAGGTTGTTGAAAATTGTCCAAGCCCACTAAACATTTCTGTGAAAAAAGGAAATAAGGTTACCAAAAATAATATATTGTTACGATAATATAAGACGATAACCCGACAGGAATTTCGTGGAGTTCAATATCAGAGCCTTGTTCTCAACAAAATTCGTGTGCTCGTGGAAGGGGGGGGGGGGGGGGGTATCCAAAAGGTGCTATAAGGTATAACTGATAAGAGTGAGCAGATGAAAAGGAATTGAAATCAAGCTCCAAGTTACCATCGCCGGACCTGAAGGGATTTAGATCTGAACATCAGCATTAAGATTAAATAAAACAGTGGCTTTAAATCCGATTTCTATATATCAAAATTTTGACACGCCCGTCTCCCCCCCCCCCCCCATTTACAAGCAACTGCGCCAGTTACATGCCAATATAGTATATAGTATATACTATATTGGATCTTTAAAATATTGGAATATCGATAGAAATAGATATTTACTGTTCCGGTTATATGAATTTGCGAGTCGACGTGACATGCCAGTCTACGATTATCGAATGTTCCTTAAAAGTGATTCGCCCTTACAATACGCGGATACCATTGTAACCACCCAAATGTACTGAGCAGATGTTGTTTTCGTGGTGAGTCACTGAGAAGTGGCGCTTGATGCTTCTTCCCCTCGGGTTTTATTTGGTTAACGCTCTCCACGGAACACGCTTCCAACTTGACGGCAATCGCTCGCTAATGCCCTTCCATTACAAGCAAATCGGTAACGCTGATGAGGGGCGAATGAATTCTATTGGTGTTTCCATGAGCGGGCGGATCCAAAGCGCCACGTTCATTTGTTCGGGATAATTGGAAACAAATCAGTCCCATCTAACTATAAGTCAGTCTGTTGTCACTATGATCTTTCCTAGTACCTGCCTATATTTATGGCGAATATTGGGTTTTTTTAAAACAATCCTGCACTGGGGAAAACTGATTGAACGCACTGATCATCATAATCGAATCCCAAAATTATTTCGTACTTGGACTGTAGCAGTTCAGTTCAATGGTCTTTTAACCTCACTACTCCATCTTATTATAGGCTGCACTCTTCCTCATTATATGACATCCCCCTCTACAACGTGTTATACGAGTACGACAGGGCTCAATAATGAACCTTTGGAATCGAGCATGAACATTTTTAACCCCCCCCTCAAATTTTGTAGCTTACGTTTTAAGGTACGTAGAATCCGAAAATGCAATAAAAAATTTCTGTGCGTCCGCCGTACACCGCACTTCGCACATTTCTTAGTTACCATGAACCAAAATTAATGAAATTTGGTCTGTAGGTCCCGTTTGGAGTCCAGTGGGTCCGCGAAGCTCGGCGGTTGAAATTTTCAGAACGAAGCAGCTCGAAAACTTTAGATAGACGGGTAGGTATGGTTTTTTTAATGTTATTAAATTTGAGCTAAATTGAGCTTAAATTGAGCTAAACAATTCTTTGAGACCACCCGGAGCGTTGTACGTCCAGCCGTTCGTTTGCACCGAAAAGCATCGAAAACATGATTGTGAATAAGACGGTATGAATCCGGCCCAGATATCATTGCCAGGGATCACCTGATTATAATCACGGATGGCTAATGAAGTCGAGATGGTTGTTCTATGATATTATTTCATTTGAAAAATGACGGATCTTTTGGATTTTGTTGACAGGTATTTTTGCAACTTGAACCTACGTTGAAGTGTTATTGGGTAAATTATTACACAACGGTAAATTATTACTCAACCGTTTATTATACTATCTACGCAGAAGGGGCAATCTATACAGGTAAATTATTACACAACGGTTTATTATTTACCTACCTTATGCTTCATGAATAACTACAAATAATTAATGATTGAATTACTGAATCCCGCGCATTTGTATGTAATTCCCGGGCCGACTCCAGTACTCCACTTAGGGCATTCCTGGGAAAAGCTCGACGGCACTGACCACAGAAAACAGATTTCTAGGGAGCCGAAGGGTCAGCTACAAACCGCTCAGCTATAATAATAAACCGCTGTGTATTAATTTGCAGCGCTTTCTTCATTTTTATGCATACATCTTTGTATTATTTCAAAACTTGTGCGAGCGATGAGCATAACTAAGCCGGCCCTAAAACATTCTACGAAACGACACGTCATGTGAGAATCAGTACCAGGACCATAAAGTCATCTTGAATATGGAAACATGTTCGTGACGCATGCATGTTTAGGAAAATCTGAAATATCAAGGACAGAATCCTGAATATCCAAGATTAGGATGGCGGCAGATACAGGACATGGGACCGAAGTGGTGACAACAAGTCTTGGTGGCAAAGAGCGGCGAACCAATTGTACCATGGAGAAATCCAAGTTCCAATTAATCGGATAAGGAATCGGGCGAAGAAGCGGGGCCTAACATGCCCACGGAGAGAACTCCTTCCACAGATAAGGAAATCTAGTTAATCTAAAAAGGACATAATGAATGGAAGGTCTGAACAATGGTATAGGAGTGACCGGTTAGGTCCAAGACAATACTCCCTATGTGAAGCGCTTCTGAGCATTCTAATACGCTCCAGGTTCCGGCGACGCCACCTCATGAATACTAACAGGGGCTAAAGGAGCGAGCCGTTCAGGAAGGGATGGAAGAATTACTTGTACCATAAATACTCCTCATGACCCTAAATAGGACATTGCATCACAACGAGTCATTTTTTTGTGAACCACAAAGAAAATGTAAAAGTAGAATTTGACTTGAACACTATACCTACTCTTTTCCCCATAAATGACGGAATTTAGAAAGGAAAGGAATATAATTTCCCACTATCGAGGATTCGTGAGACTTTTTTTTGCGAACATGCCAGCATCTTAGAGGTTCAACTGGGCCAGGGGTACAGATAAAATAACCAATGATCAGGTCAGGCAATGACCATCTCTGAATATAATATGTTGTGGAGATTTTCTAGGGAGCCGAATCCCCGAAGAAAGACTACGCCATACAACGACAATACACCAAAAAACATAAATCTACAAAACTTCACGATGTTTCCCGATTGCACAGCTCCCCTCTAAAAAGTCGATAATTTATAAATATTAATGGGTCAAGGTCAAGTCGAGGAAACACTGACAACCCATTTTTTTTAAAAATACGTCAATGGGACTTTCCTCGCCACTTGAACAACTTTTCAAGTCCCGTCACGACCTCCGCCAACACATCACCAATAATCCCACCGCAGGATGTCAACAACGCCCTGATTGGGAGATGGATTGATTTATGGCAATGCATGTCTCGAAGAACAATGCCTTGGCTCGGGAACCCTATCTTGAAACAGAATGGAAGCTGCAAATGAAGTTTGAGAAGATCCCCTCATTTTCTTCTCTATTCATTAGAAATTATGACAAAGAATTCCACGGTCCGACTGGAATCGAAAACAATAATCCAACTCGACCAAAGAAGAAATATGACTGCTGATAAAAGGGAGGCTTATAAATTTCTTCATTACGAGGTATTGTTGGCTCAGTGCAATCACGTTTCATCGTCTTCAAACCTCTAATACATCGGGGCATCCTCTCACCGCTGAAAATAACGTGTAAAAGGAATTCAATGGCTTCGAGAACTGATACTGAACATTCCACATTCATTCGTTTCCTCATTTTGGTTTATTATTTTCAATAATGAACCTTTGGAACCGAGCATGAAAAAAAAAGTTAACCCTTCATCAAAATTTGATTGTTTACGTTTCAAGGTACGTAGAATCCGAAAACGTAATTAAAAACGCTGCAAATTACTACACAGCAGTTTATTATTTACCTGTAGATGCCCATTCTGCGTACATCGCTGTTTCTATGGTCAATACCTTCGAGCTCCCCCAGGAAAGCCCTAAATGGAGTACTGGAGCCGGCCCGGGAATTAAAGTTTCATAAAAATACGGGGGATTCAATCATTCAGTCATTAATTATATTGTAGTTATTCATGAAGCATAAGGTAAATAATAAACCGTTGTGTACTAATTCACCTGTACAGATGCCCCTTCTGCGTAGATATTATAATAAATAGTTGTGTAATAATTTACCGTTGCGTAATAATTTATCGTTGTGTAATAATTTACCCAATAATACTTCAACGTTTGTTTAAGTTGCAAAAGTAGGTACCTAAAGAAGATCCATAATTTTGGTTTATTATTTTCAATAATGAACCTTCGGAATCGAGCATTAAAAAAAATTTAACCCCCCACCCCCCCCTCAAAATTTGGTTTACCTTTCAAGGTACGTAGAATCGAAAATGCAATAAAAACGCTGCCAATTATTACACGAGGTTTATTATTTACTTGTATAGAGGCCCCTTCTGCGTAGATCAGTTTTCTGTGGTCAATATCCTCGAGTTCCCCACAGGAAAGCCCTAAATCGAGTACTGGAGCCGGCTGCGGAATTAAAGTTTCCTAAAAATGCGCGGGATTCAATAATTCTATCATTAATTATTTGTAGTTATTCACGAAGCATAAAGCAAATAATAAACCGTTGTGTAATAATTTACTGTTGTGTAATTTGCCCATCAATAATACTTCAACGGTTGTTCAACTTGCAAAATTACCCATCAACAAAATCCAGCCCCCTCTGGGTAGATGAACCGTTGTGTGATAATTTACCGTTGTGCAATAATTTGCTGTTATGTAATAATTTACCATTGTGTACCTAATAATTTACCCATCAATAATACTTCAACGTTTGTTCAAGTTTCAAAAGTACCTATCAACAAAATTCAAAACAGCCATCATTTTTCAAATGAAATAATATCGCCGAACAACCAACTCGACTTCATACAGCCATCGATTATAATCAGGTGCTCCCTAGTGATGATACCTGGGCAGGATTTATACCGTTTGATTCAAGATCGGATTGACGAAACTTTTTGGTGCAAACGAACGGCTGATCTTACAATGCTGCGGGTGGTCTCAAAAAATTCTTTAGCTCAAGATCAATTTAAAAACGTTAAAAAACCCGTTCCTGAAAATTTCATCAAATAGGTTTATGAGAAATTGAGTGCCTCAGATTCCACGTTAGCGCATACGCAGTGATCATAACAATGATCCGATCGTTCTGTAATTAATGTGGGACCATCTAGAAGCTACACTCCAACTACCCACCCAATTTGAGCGAAACCGGGCCACTCATTCGCGAGAAATTGTTGTACCTCGGATTCGCGTTTGCGCATACGCAACGGCCGTACCAGTTATCCGATTAGAGATCTAAGCAAACTATGGTCGCTTGGTATTTCAACTGCATAATCTAGTTCATCAATTTGTTGTCAAAGACAAAAAGAAACATATACCAGATTCTGACTAACGTATTACGCACTGAATCTAGGAATAATGTTAGAGGGGATGGAACGGTTCTTCCGTGAACCACCCCTTTCCACTAATGATATGTACATAATTTTACACACATCTAGGAGATGAACGTAACCCAGGATCCTGGAAACTGGAGTGAAAACTTGGAGGCCTTATCCCAGTTGGACGTCACAAAAGAAATGAGAGGATACAGGCGATCAGAAGAGGGCGAAGAGGCAGATGTGCCGAAAGAGCGAGTTCCAGGTTCCCAGGGTTCTCCGACCTCCCACTACCAGCAGCTCGAGCCGCCCAACTCGCACTTGTCAACCGATGGAAGCCTCCCGGCGTATGTGTCACTGAAGAAAGGGATCTTTCAATCCGCGTTCTGTAATCAACTCCGTCCAGGACAAACCGCTCCATCTTCACGCCTGTATGCTGTACGTAACTGTTGGGTCTGAGTGTCGTGCGGTAGTTCGATCGGTAAACGGAATGTTTTTCCGAGACATCGGATGCTCCAGCAACAATACAAGCAGCATCTCCGCACCTGACGAATTACGGGAGTAGGACATTCGATCTTGACACAAGGAAATCGGGTTTTAGGCGTTGGGGTCACTCTGAAAATTGCATGATTCAAAAAGTTCCTGCCGGGCATGCAACATGGCTCACTGAACGAACTTTCGAAGAAGTTGGCAACTTTGACGAATTTTAGCGATTTCTGACCCCCAAAAACTCATGACCCACCGTTTTTATAAAAACCCTCAACCAACTGTATCTATCTATATACATATACTGATCATCAATCTACTAAGTATATAATTATACATCATCTATCAGCTATTTATATCTATGATCATCTATACTGATCATCAACACTCAATAAAAATTAATAAGGAGGTTGGGGGTTGTAGTGAATGCGAAATTTGACGCACATCCACTACGAGCAGCGCCGAGGGAGGATGTGCCCGGTTTGGTTACGGGCGGACCACCACCATGCCCGGGATCTTTTCGGAGTGTGTCCGCTTTGGTTATGGGCGTACCACCACCATGCACCGAATCTTTTAGGAGCGTTGCCTGGTTTGGTTATGGGCGGACCACCACCATGCCCAAGATCTTTTTGGAGTGTGCTCGGTTTGGTTATGGGCGGACCACCACCATGCCCGAGATCTTTTAGGGTAATTTGCTTGGTTTGGTTATGAGCGAATCACCACCATGCCCAAGATCTTTTAGGTAAAGGAGAGAGACGAGGTAAGGAGGAGAGAGAGTTGTCAGCGACTAGAGGAGAGCGTAGAATGGTTAAAAAGGCGAAGGAGGCGAGTATTATATAGTCTCGGGAGCTGTCTCCCTCCATCCTCTAGCTAGTAGAGGATGGTGGGGATCTCCAGGCTGGCCCTCGGCTCTCCTGCGTCTTCTGTCCCCACTTCTAGGTATATTTGGCGAGATCTTATTTCTACCTAAAAGAGTTGTGGTTCTGGGAGGACACCACGACTGGGTGTCTTCGAAATAATCTTTATAGCCCCTCAAGTGAAATTTTTAACATCCTTGTTTTGAATGTACTGACTGCCAATAGTCCTTTGGCACTAACAACTGCTGCGAAGTTGATAACTGAGCTTTGTCAAGGCTCTCGAGATCTGCTTACCTACATAATGTGGACATCTCACCCAGACCATAAAGAGGGATTCGAAATAATTGAAACTCAAGCCCCTTTGTTATTTCGGTGAAAACCACATTGGGTTCCCATCACATGTCCATATCCTACGATAAACAAGCTGTTGTGTTAGCTTTTCTGCGAAAATTCCTACATCATACGTAGGCCGAGTCATTCTGAGAAGCATGGATTCAGTTTGTTCTTTGATTGTATAAGTACCTACTGCCGTAGAGGAACCTAGAAGTTCATTTTGGTATAAAATGATATACTTCTAAAAAGGCCACTTCTCCACTTCATGTGCCTGCCTGTAGGCACAAACAAAATTCAACTTCTGAATGCACCAAGTATTTATTCACGCTGGTTTTTAATGTGAATGGATATAATTAAGGCTATGGCACGAATCCGTCAAGAATCAATTATTCGAGACAACTGAAGCTATTGAATATCACCTCGCATCTATCAAACTGTACATCTGCCACTCGGTCTTTGTGTTAAAAGGGGACAACTCCTCTCCAGCCTTTTGTGTCTTCTTTTCAAAGCAGTTACCCCCGTGTCTGTGGGGGTTCGGGGTGGCTCTAATCACTGCGCACTGTACTTTTGCATTGTGCGCATTCGAGATCCGACAGAACACAAACACTGGGAGGGTCAGCCTGATGTGCTATCGTCGAGCCAAGTGTAAGGAACCTGCAGCGTCCAATATATTCATGAGTTCATCAAACGAAATATTCGTTGAATGCATTGGTGATGCTCTCAAACGTTTGTATTATTTACGAAAAAACTGCATCTCAAAAACTAGAAAGAATATAATAACAAACATAGTAGGTATATAACACAATATGCAATAGGTACATTCATCTTGTTCGTCCCCTTACCAAAAGCCTTGCACAAGATATGGACGTAAATACGTACAAAACTCATCTTATTGGTACCTACTATGACTATTTTTTCTGCGCTTCATATAGATGTGTGATTCTGTGACAAGAAATCCGTTAAATTCAAATTACTATCTTAGACATGTACCTCGCTATGTTATTAACAGGGGAAGGCATGGGATACCCACATCATTTTTAGAAACAGAGATTTTCAAGTCAGACATTCAAAACAAAAAATAACCTCGGAATCACTGTAGGTTTTGCGGAACAGTAAGTAACTTTACCCAGCGAACAGACGGAAATCGTACACGCACATTTTCTTGAATTAATCTCCACCCCATCCTCCTGCTCAGCTGAGATGCCTCCGCACAAACCTGTTTCCAATCCAATCTATTGCCAACATGACAATGTCTGGCTGAAAATCGGCTGAACCAAATTTTCCATTTTCCACATTTATACTGCATTTTGCAGGAGAAAGATTGATTGTTTCCCGATTTACCTAACACAAACATGGAATACTATTCGAACTTATCATATCCTTAAGTGATACGCATAGCTGCTACATAGGTATATGTGGGTACAATGGGTAGCAGGGTCATAACTGAAGTGAAAGGTGAGCCCTAGGACGCCTAATGAATTGGTTGATTACGCAAAACCGGACAGAGGTTATACAAAGGGCATTTTCGAGGTCGAGACTTCATTTACGACGCTTCAAAGAGACAAGAGAACGTCCATCACATTCTGGGTGTGCACGGGGATCGTTTGTCACACACGCCCAAACAGCCCGTCGACCACACGGAAGATATTATGAACATTGGTATCGTGTGACAACCGCGACTTCATCATTTATTTTGTTTCAAACGTCATATCGTGAGAAAACACCTATAACGATACATGAGTGACATCATTGCTGTACATTTTTTAAACCAGTCAGGTCAGGCAGATCAAACTTACCTACTCTCGGATTTTAATGGAACCGGATTTGCCTACACTCATTATTCAACTTTATCATGAACATTCTTTCGTACAGTTAAGGGCATTTAAAAGACAGCCATACATTTTACGACGATCCATACGTCTAAGGGTCAACAACAGTGCTAAAAATAAACCGTTAAAGAAAAACTTGCAGCGTTTTTCAATTGAATCGATTACAGACGTCAAATATGAGAAGAAAATTCAGCTTGTGTAACAGTGCTTGTTTACAGCTAAGAATAAACAACAGAACTATGCAATACGAATAACACTTCGAAGATGGTAATCAACTAGCTTCGTTATCGGTCACAAACAAAGGCTCAATCGGGGACAGATACCAATGGAAAACAGTTGAAAAGCGTTTACAGTTCTCACGAGCGTGACGCCATTAGACGTCCAGCTTCTCACAGCGCTACTTGAGCCGCTGTAACTGATAAAATAATGATATCGTGAATAATATATTTGTTCATATACAAAGGTTTAAGTGAATCAACAGATACTTGCGGCATTCTCGACAAAGACTGCCATGAAAATTTATATTAGAAGTGAGGAAAACAAACGTTAGACGATCGTGCACATGATCACATCAACATTTCAACGCTAAAATAACGCTATACACTCTACGACAATATCCCTGGCACTCTGTACCAACACGAAGGTCAAATTAATTATACAATTATCTCATCAATGCACTCCAGGACTGAATAACCAGGCATCTTGTTCATCGGCTGCACACGGAAGACATGGGTGTCCATATGGCAGTAATGTTCGAAATGTGAAGATTGATACCTGCCCATGTAAAGCAGAGAAGAAGACGGTATTGACATGTGCAGTAGAAATCCGGGTCTTATAGAAATTAAAAACCCCTTGAACAGTGTTGTAGGAATTTGCAGACGTACTCACGTTCTCGCAGTAGCTAATATCCTTGGAATGACGGACTTTTTACCTATACGTTTAGAGGTATTAGAAAGGTAGAGGTTATCCTACAAAATACGTTCTTATACGTACAAGATACGAACAAAAGGCAATCTAGGAAACGTAAATTTTGAACTTTATAGTTGGAGCCCAGTATAAGAGGTACATGGTTAGGATTTGTTCGAAATTAACGTTCAAAATAACATTTTCAATGATTTGGGTCAAATTTTGAGGATAGTAGTTACAGTCGGAACAATCCTTCCGCCTTTGCGCCTAGGCGATGGAAAAATCCCGACCTCCCACAAGATAACTCGCATGTTAAGGCTTTTGAGAATATGGTACAACATAATATGATCTTATCGATATTATATATATTTACATATATTACCAAGAATGAACACAGCGTCTACGATAGGAAACCTGTAATTTAGGTTAAGTACATTTTGGATTTGTAATGAGAATGATAGAAGGGACGTGGCCTGTTGGTCAAACGCCGATAATAATCAATATTATCAAACAATGTCGTAAACTTCGACACCAAAAATCTTTCTGAATTAAGAGGCAATGAATGTGGGAACAAACCTACAACAGGGTGGTTCCCTATTAGAATATCTGAAAAGGTTGTTCCACTACTTTTTCATATGACAGACCCGGTGGGTAATTGATGCATAACAAACGCACCAATGATCTTCGTATTGAATCCAATGGATTAAAGAGCACAGAACACACGAAAGGTGTGTAATTACTTCGCTCTGCCCCTTCAGAACATAAAAAGAAGCGAAGAACGGTGAGAATGCTCAACGTGGCCCCGATTCGGGTGGTGGGACTCGATTCGGTTCTTCTTCAAGACGGTCCTATAAGGACGAGAAGGGATAGGCCCGTCGCACAAAGACTGTGGTGCTTCTCATTACGAATTCGTTCCGAAGTGGTTCCTATGCAGATCGAGCGGTGGGAGGACTTCTTTGTCAAACCTAATCTAATAAGACGCCGGTTCAATTCACAAGCCGCCTCTGCCTGTCTGGGGGACCAGAAAAACGAGATCGGCCACTGAAAAACACCTGAATCCGCCCCCGGGTCGAGAAATGCGTTGGATACGCCGCCATTCGATGTGTCCCGGTTGTAGTAAAAAGGAGATAATGGTCGGCAATTTACAAATGGTTGATTCCCCCAGATAAGCCTATAATTAACTGATATCAATAACTCAGCAGTGTTGCCAAACGTTAGATTCTGGCTGCTTTTGTCACTGTGCCGCCAAACTCATAGTCTTCTTCTTCTAAAAACAGCTGACTGAGTCTAACGACTTGAAATTTCGAGGGCATACTCGTTAGACCACCTACATAAGCCACCATTTACACCACCATCAGTCGACCATTTGCTATTTAATTTGTTGTGCCAACACAGTTCCATGGAACGGCGTCAAAATGCCGGTAACAGCGCAGCAAAAGTGAACAATATATTGTGGGGACTTACGCCTTGAACCTTCAAAATACACAAAGTTCGAGGCTACCACTAGCGGTGCCGAAGAATACGTACCTGGTATTATACAACAACCTAACATGCTGCTGTAGGTATTTTTTTTAACATGGAACATGTTTTTACGGGAGTAAACCAGGCTCGAAAACGTCCACGTCCAGTCCAGGGGAACTCGGTTCCCCTCCCCTTCGCCCGCACAGTTCTCCCTCTACCCCACCCATGACACCCAACTCCGGGAGAGCATGGCCCACTCCGCCGAAAACTGCCGAGGGGATTCTACCTACCCGAAAAATGCAGAAAGCAGCTGAGGACATGTATTACATGACATTACGTTGGGTCGCTGGTTCGAGGCTTGGAAATCCCACGACGTTTTTTTGCTTGCTCACTACCGAAGGCAGGGAAGCCTTGGATTCGTGATTGAGTAAAAAAAAAAGTAAATGCCCTCCAAAATGAAAATTTCCAAATACCATTTTCCGTTTCAGACATCGAGGAACATAATATTTGGTTCCCTGTCTTTCTGTCTGTGGTCAATTCCTTGCAACACCCATAACTACCCGAAATAATGGTCGAAGCGGGCTGAAATTTCGAGGGTAGGTGCGGGTTGAGTCACAGATGGTCCCATACCAAAATCATTGATAAAGTACCATAACTTTCGTCTGCGCATGCGCAAACGTGAAATAATTGGAACACCCATAACTACCCTAAATATCGTTGAAATCAATTCAAACTTGGAGGGTCGGTCAGGAATAATACTTAGGTAGTTCCAAATCAATTTCATTGGAATGGTACTGTAACTTTGATCTACGCATGCGCGAACATGAAATGTTGACCATTTCCTTGTAACATTTCTAACTAAGCGATAAATAGTCGTAGAGAGCTGAAATTCTGAGGGCATACGCGGGTTGGATCGCAGATGGTCCCGTTTCAAAATCATAAAAATCGATTAGTCTGCGCATGCGCAAACGTGAAATACTTGGAGTGCCCATAACTATCTTAATTATCGTTGAAGTGAGTTCACATTTGGAGGGTCTATCAGTATAATACATCGATGGTTCCGTATGAACTTCATTGGAATCTTACTGTAATTTCCGTCTCCGCATGCGCTAACATGAAATGTTGACCGTTTCCTTATAACGCTTATAACTACCGAAAAATAGCCGTAGAGAGATGAAATTTTGAGGGTACACGCGGGTTGGATCGCAGATGGTCCCGTATCATAACGAACCTACCCAACTACTCGTAGTCTATACGTTCATGTGATTCAAGTGAGGAAGCTATAGTGCCTACTCGACTTGGCAGACGTTTTTCTACATATTATCTCCATATCCTCTGTTATCATGTAACTATTCAAAAACATGTTCCATGTTTCCTTGCTTTGATCCTTGATCTAAACTGTTATAATCCGGGGGTCTGGGGGTGTCCCCCAGATTTCATTCGACAATAAACGTACCGCCATGAACACAAACCACTGGCGGCTAGACGCCCCCTACGGCAACGCATTTTTTTCTTCTTTTTATCTGAAACAATTATTGTGATGAATTTAAAATTGGCTTATATTCATCACGGTGGTGTGAGGGAATTGCCCAAGCGGTTATGAGCGAATCACCACCGACATCTGGAATCTTTTTAGGAGAATTTGCCTAGGCGGTTATGGGCTGACCATTACCGTCATCTAGGATCTTTTATGGATTGGTTGGAGAGCAGGGTAGGAGAAGAGAGAGTAGCCAGCGGCTAGAGGAAGCGTCGAATCAGTGAAAAGTCGAAGGAGGCGAGTATTTACGTTACTGGGAGTCGTCTCCCTCCATCCCCTATTTGGTAGGGGATGGTGGGGACCCAGGTTGCGCTCTGACTCCTGCGGCTTGTTCCCCACTCGTATGGTTTATTTGGTAAGAACTAAAGTTGGCTTATGAAATATTTGTGAGAACTTAAATCTGCTAGGAGTAGTTCCGGGAGGGACTCACGACAATTATTCTAGTTCTGTTTGAAGCACGTCAGTCTGCATGGTAACTCATCACTTAAAATACCATGCAAAACCTGTATAACAATTTTTATGAATGAATACAATGGAGTTACCAAAGTGCTACCAAGAAGTGGTGTCAAGTTATATGTGATGGACTTCGGATTCAAACCTTTCTGTTCTGAGTAAACTATACAAAGTAAATCAAGACCGAAAACAAGTTTTTTTTTTGCTTTTTTTTTGCCTTGCAATTCACAAGAGTTTCATAATGCGGGTTCAGACCGTTCGGGGCCAGAAAACCAATCGGAACCTCATGAACTGGTATTAATGGACACATTAGGTACTGCGGACTCTCACGCCTTCCATCCTACTACCTACCAAATTAATTGTATCGCGCGAGGTCTTTATTTTTCCCCTCCCTAACTTTCCTGGTCGTATTCTTCGGATTAGGAGGCCATAAATCCTCCTCTTGGGCAACTGCTGTTTCCTCTGATGCTTTCTCTTTTTTTTTGCGAAAATTTATTCGCCGTTTAGTTATTTAATGAAGCCTGGAGCGAGATCAGGAAGGCACGAATTTCGATGTTTTATGAAGAAGAAATGGGTCGAACTCCAAAATTTTAGGGAAAGTTGTTTGAGTAACAACCAACAACCCTGTTTACACCGAATGAGCGTTACCCATCTGAAAAATGTACTTACATATTTTTAAATGAAAGTAGATTCCATCCTGAGAATTTTGACACCAACCGCACTCTTCTATGGTAAGGACCTTATAAACTAAAATAACCATGAATGATGTCAATGCGCAATGAAAAACGGTCAGTTTTATGGTTATACGTTGATGTTTGTTTGTTTTACGTCTATGTTTCATTTTTATTCTTTATTTAAAACCGGATATTCCTTCTATAAGCCTCCTTGAAAAGTCAAGTTCGAAATCTGTTATTCACGGGTAGTAAGTGCTTGGGATTTCGCGGTTTCGGTACTAAAATGCCATCAGTATTTTTACAGGGTGTCTTAGAAACAGGTCGGCACGAAGCCAGGAATAGATTTTTCAGGTCAATCCGATCAAATGTCTTTTAAATTTACCCTCTTTCGTAAATCCCGTTTTCCACATCAAAATGGCCACACCGTTGAAAATCTCGTTAAATTTCCTTTCGCCATACAATTATGCTAATTTGAAGAATTTTTGTGGGGATACCCTGCAACTTTCGCTTTAAAACCGGAATACTAAGATTTCAACGCGCTAAGGCTAGAGCATATGGCAACCCAAGTTCCACTAGCCCGCGTCAGGAAAAACTTCCTCAGAATCTCACATTGTCAAATTAACATTAGCAGATATGTATTCCTTGAAACTTCCCAATTAGTACGTTGGGTGGCCAGTGGCGGGGCATTTTCTTTAATTATTATGGTGTCACTAATTGTGAGGGTGCTCCCCTGAGTACATCTACTGGGCTTTTAACTGTACAGACAGTTGTTAATAATCAACTTGAATGACAATCAACTTGATGGGCCTGTAGAGCTCATTTGATATGTTCTTAATATAATCAATAAATCTTGGGAAAATGAATAAATTGTCAGGTTTCCATCGGTATGTTCATTTTTAATTTTACTGTACTAACCGATATGAGATAGAAAAAGAAATCTACGTTTGAATTTTTTTTTTTTTAAAGTTGGTTTTTGAAGGAAATTGAGTGTTTTAGCGTCCCAAAAACCTCGTACCTACACAACCAAAACCATGACCAGAGAAGCTAGAAAGATACGGTTTTCCCCATAATTTTTGAGGGTTTGGGCCACTTTTTGAGCAAGGGCGTTCAGAGATTTTTCAACTTCCCTGGGATTCACAAATGATCGGAATAAATAACTAGTAATACAAATTCAATTAGGATAATTATTATGGCAAATCTGAGCATATATTATGGGGAATTCAGCAAACACAAGTATCATAGCAAGAAAACTGGCCAGAGGTGTTGCTACGTTCAAAAATGCACAAATGTTCTGGGAAAATAAATTGTTTTGCAGTCAGAATGAATCAAGAATGTCACCACTCGTGACAGAAGTAAAAAAAATGTATACGCTCCAAAATGAAAATTTCCACTACCATTTTGCGTTTCGACATCAAGGAACATTTTTTGTTCCGTGTCTGTCTGTCCGTTCGTCTGCGCGTCTGTGGCCAATTCATTGTAACGCCCATAAATACGCCAAGTAATGGTCGACATGAGTTAAAATTTGGAGGGTTGGTGCGGGATAGGTCACAGATGGTCCCATACCAAAATCACTGAAAAAGTACAGTAACTTTCGTCTGCGCTTCGAAAACATAAGATACTTGAAACGCCCTTAACTAACTTAAATATCGTTGAAATGAGTTCAAATTTGTTCAAATAATACTTCGATAGTTCATAGGAATTCCATTGGAATCGTACGGTAACTTTCGTCTGCGCATGCGCGAACACGAAATGATGAAAAAAAGTTGAAATGTTTGACCCTATTACGCATATTATTATGAAATTTATTACGACCCTATTTACTGCTAATCAATCAGTTTGACCCATCATTTTTTTACCAACTGATCCTATTCGTCCATGCTACAATAAGTGAGGAAGCTATACTGCCCACCCAACTTGGCAGACTTTTTTTTCTCAATCACGAATCCAAGGCTTCCCTACCTTCCGGTAATGAGGAAGCAATACATAAAATTGCTGTTAAAATCTAGGAATGAATTCAGGATGCTCTGAAACGGATCTGCCTATTTCCTGAAAGAATTTCAAAACGCTGCAAATCCCTGCACAACGGTTTATTATTTTGTACAGAATACCCTCCTGTTACAGATCACAGGTCTCCGTATAGATAACCCTTCTATATAACATAATGTACTATTCTACACATATTATGTAGATCGCGGACCTCCGTAGGTTAGTACCTAGCCCCTCACTCGTTACTAGGTACCTACCTAAACCGTTGTGTAATAATTTACCTGTATAGGTTCCACTTCTACGGAGATAGAATAATGAACCGTTGTGTAATAATTTGCCAAAGTTCAAGTTGCAAAAGTACCTATCAACAAAATCCAGACCCTTCTTGGTAGATTAGCCGTTGTGTAATAATTTACCGTTGTGTAATAATTTGTCGTTGTGTAATAATTTGCCATTATGTAATAATTTACCCATCAATAATACTTCATCGGTTGTTCAAGTTGCGAAAGTACCTATCAACAAAATCTAGCCCCTTCTGGGTATATGAGCCGTTGTGTAATAATTTGCCATTGTGTAATAATTTACCCATCAATAATACTTCATCGGTTGTTCACTTTGCAAAAGTACCTATCAACAAAATCCAGCCGGATCGCACACCCTCCGTAGGTTAATACCTAACCCCGTACTCGTTACTACGTACCTACCTAAATCACGAGGTAAATGTTGCTAAAATAATTCTGTCAATTGCAGACAGTACCTAACAAAAAGAAACGCACATCATTTTGGTTTATTATTTTCAATAATGAACCATTGGAATCGAGCATGAAAAAAAAAACGCTGCAAATCCCTGCACAACGGTTTATTATTTTGTATAGAATACCCTTCTGTTACAGATCACAGCTCGCTGTATAGATAACCCTTCTACATAATATAATATGTACTATTCTATGCATATTATGTGAATCGCAGACCCTCCGTAGGTTAGTACCTAACCCCGTACTCGTTACTAGGTACCTACCTAAATCACGAGTTAAATGTTGCTAAAATAATTCTGCCGATGACAAACAGTACCTAACAAAAAGAAACACACATAATGAAGTTCTGAAAAGAAATTGTTGATGAGGAGTGAAAAAAGTTGCACAAGTACCTACCAACAAACTCCAGCCCCTTCTACGTAGATGGTATAATGAACCGTTGTGTAATAATTTACCGTTGTGTAATGATTTACGGTAGTAATAATTTACCCATCAATAATACTTCAACGTTTGTTCAAGTTTCACTACCTACCAACAAACTCCAAAAGAGCCATCATTTTTCAAATTAAATAATATCACAGAACAACCAACTCGACTTCATACTCCGCCAATATAATCAGGTGATCCCTACCAATGATTGGCCGTATTCACAAATTCCTATTGTGGGCGCGTCTCAGGTTACGAGATTTGGTTTGAATTGTATACAATTTCATTCACACTGGAGTCGAAAATGCCTGTCGGTGCAAACTTCGGTGCCTTACTGTGAACGAACGGCTGGACGTACGATGCTCCGGATGGTCTTAAAAAACTCGCAAGTTCAAGAACTATTTAAAACCGTAAAAATATTTACGTAAAAAAATGGTATAGGCGTTTTGAAAATTTCAACCCCTATTTTGAACCCCTTAGAGATGACTCACAGTAACGTCGAGCTTCGAGGACCAACTAGACGCCGAACGGAACCTATAACCCGAATTTCATCAATTTTTTTTCATGGTAACTAAGAAAAGTGGCCCGTACGGCGGACAGACAGAAATATTTTTATTGCAGTTTTGGATTCTACATACCTTGAAACGTAAACCATCAAATTTTGAGGGGGGGTAAGAATTTTTTTTTTCATGCTCGATTCCAATGGTTCATTATTGAAAATAATATAAACCAAAATTCTTACCCCCCCTCAAAATTTGATGGTTTACGTTTCAAGGTATGTAGAATCCAAAACTGCAATAAAAACGCTGCAAATCCCTGCACAACGGTTTATTATTTTGTATAGAATACCCTTCTGTTACAGATCACAGATCTCTGTATAGATAACCCGTCTGTATAATACAATATGTACTAGTCTATACATGTTATGAGAATCGCAGACAGCGTTGGGCCAATAGAATTGCAGAACCATTTCGGACCATGCCAATGCGCACCATGCCAATTAGACAATTCGAAATGAATTCCAATTCAAATTAATGAATTCCAATTCAAATTAATGAATTCCAATTCGAAATGGATTGAATAAATTGATTGATTGATTGGTGGAATCGAGCGCTTCCCTGGTGACGAGCGCAATGCCAATTAGGCAATTCGAAAAAAATTCCAATTCCAATTGCAATTTCAATATTTTATTAACACAACTTTGCCAATTTTGGCGAATGTGGAGTGTATGTTTATAGGAGTGTGTCGGGAATTTAGATGGGGATGTTAGATACAGTGGTGAGCAGTGGCCAATTGCAATTGAAAACAACAGACACACAAACAAGCCTATGATTCCCCAATTAATTGCAAACAATAAAGTAATCCAATAATTTACAAACTATTCCAATTTCAATTGAAAATTTTGATTGATTGATTGATCAATTGATTGAATAAATTGATTGATTGACTGAATCCAGCGCGTCCCTGGTGACAAGAGTATACAATTTCATTCACCCTGCTGTCGAAAATGCCTGTCGGTGCAAATTTCGGGGCCTTACTGTGAACGAACGGCTGGACGTACGGTGCTCCGGGTGGTCTTAAACAACTCGCAAGTTCAAGAACTATTTAAAACCGTGAAAAAATTCACGTAAAAAAATGGTATAGGCGTTTTGAAAATTTCAACCCCTATTTTGAACCCCTTAGAGATGACTGACAGTAACGTCGAGCTTCGAGGACCAACTAGACCCCGAACGGGACCCATAACCCGAATTTCATCAATTTTCTTTCATGTTAACTAAGAAAAGTGGCCCGTACGGCGGACAGACAGAAATATTTTTATTGCAGTTTTGGATTCTACATACCTTGAAACGTAAACCATCAAATTTTGAGGGGGGGTTAGAATTTTTTTTTTCATGCTCGATTCCAATGGTTCATTATTGAAAATAATAAAGCAAAATTCATGTTCTGGAAATGTTGGACCCATTGCAACAGCTTCATTTTCTTTGAAAACTCGCTAAAATTGCTGAGACATTTTCGATCGGAAATGACCTTAAAAACTGATTCCTAGATTCTTGTAGTTAAATTGTGCTTTTTCGAAGTTTTGATAAAGTTATCGTAACGCAGTTCGTTCGATGTCCACAAAAACAATGAAGAAGGGGGATCCGAGGAACGCTGTTTCATTTGTCCCTAAAATGAAGTTCAAAGCAAACATGCTTGTGCTCGATCTCCGATAAGACAGGTATTGGAGGTGCAAACGTGTTGAGATAACAATGTACTTCATAATGCTTGGCTTCTAGCTGAAGAAGAAGTGTTTCTCAGTGGTTGGTAGGGCACTATCAGCAACTGTAAAGCATACATCGTGGTAATCATTTTAATGAATTTCATCTTATTCGCTTATGTTATAGTTGCCTTGTTTCAGGTGCCTTACATCGAACATGGGTACAGCATGGATAACGAACGGGTACAGATCCCGCGAGCTCTGTCCAACTAGAGCAGTGATAGGTCTTTCCGCGTTCTCGCCCACGTACCCATCGTAGGTACCTACCTATTGGAAGGTTTTTAAGCGGAAGCACGGCTCAATCAGCCCTTTCATTGCCATGTAAAAGGGCGGAAGTTGTGGTCGAAGTGTTGTGCGTGATGAGTCGACTCGTGCTCTACGGTGGATCTCGTTTTCCCAACTGAAAACCGAAAGCCTGCTGCTACATCTCATTCACGCATTTCCAGCTCGACCTCAAAAGGTTTTATTTAGTTGGTGATCCGTCATGAAACTGTGGGTACGAGCAGATTTGTATGAAAAACTCATGGGAGGAATTATCTGGATGACCGTATAAATTTATATTATCGCTACCTAACAACATATTAGCAACCGCAGGAAACTTGCAGAAATTATGATTAGCTAGTGTATGGAATAGAGGTAAGTACAAGTACTACCATCTATCATAAAAATTCTATCGCAATATTTGCACATCGAAGGCGAACTCACAAAAGAAATTTTCAAGTGAGCACATTAATTGGGAACTGCTCCGTTCTACTCCAGGCCTTGGTAGAATAATCATTATAGTAGTATAACAATATTTTAGTATGAAATAGTATCGAACAGTAAATTAACGAAAGCTAATTTATATTTTTGCCAAATTAAAAGTTATTTTGGGGAAAAAAATTATTAATTAGGATTAGTTAGCTATATACTGCAGTACTCGCCCAACATGGAGTGGAGGATATACCACGGTGTATAAACCAATAACATGCACTCAACAAGCAATAATCCGCATTGCCGAGAACCACCGCTGCCTTTATTTAGACAAATGAAAATTCTCCCATTCAATAAGTTGGTAGATGACAGCTGAATACTACGGCAAAGGATAACTGTACGTTAAATTGTCCGCCACATCGAACAACCCTCGCACAGATGAGATCATCTGTGCGATAGATAAAGAGCAATAACTTGTTTCAGTAAGTTGGAAGCTGAACATGAAAAGCTACTTTTACCAGAAAAAAAAGAAAGTGTGTTCAATCTTATATCAAATACTATTTGAGTGACTATAAAGGAAGATAATAGTATATTATTGTATACTTACGCGCATAAGGTTCTTATTATAGAAATGTTTAGAAGAAATATATTTTGAGGATTGGCTAGGGGTGAAACCAGAGCCCCATTACCCAACACGACCTATGTAGTTCATATGGGAAATTTATTTTATTCCTCCTTAGTAAGTAGTCAACTTTATTTTAGAACAACATAGGCTGTATATATAATAATATGTCCATAATTGAACAGTACCTAGTTCATAAAAATATGTATGGAAATGAAGACTTTAAAAAAAAAAATCCATGGAGGGTTCAGTACGTAAGGGGTTCGAGATGGACAAAACACCGCCTCTTCTGATAAATGCGCGTGGTTCGGAATTTCAAACCTTGGAGCTCAACATTAGATTCATCACTCCCAAATCCCAAAGCTCATTTCAGCACCGAAATCATTTCCTAATTCCGAATTTCTGATAACGTTTCGCTGAGCTCTTTCATTTAGAAAAATTAAAAATGACCGTTTAATGACCCCATTTCCTATCGTTTGCCCATTTCAAACGGAAGCTCAACTGACTTATCCAAATAGCAGCCAAGGGATCACAAGCTCAATACTCGCCAGATTTCACAGTTCGTCAGTCACATTAAAATGGCTTTTCAGCGTGTGCTGTGCTTTCTCCGCTTCTGCCAACTCGCCGTATTATCGGAGCGTTGTTTGAAGCGAAGGCCCCGTCCTAGCGGTCGACTACCGCCTTGAGGATTGCCCGAGCTTTTGAAAGAAAAATCTTCACGGTCTCCCGGAGACCGTAAATAAAGGGAACGCGGCCTCTCCCTCCTGGATGGAAAAAGGGATTACATCCCGTGCCTAAGTTAAACAAACTAGATACACGGTGCCCATCGTGTGAACGAGCAGCCACAATAGAGGTCCGATCCGTTCTTGAAGAAAGATCCTTTCCCATATCCGATGTGTCCCATGTCAGTAGAGGGGTCTAGAGGCATGCAAATGGGCGTGATCCCTCTGCCTGTCATCCTCCTTCTTCCCGTTTCCCTCTCCCTCTAATGGAAACTCTGATTGGAGAGCCCAGCTCTTGTGTGGAGAATCGGAAATTGCTTCAGACGCGTCCGATGTTCCTTGCACGTATTTGCATCGGTGAGAACACCCCCAACCTTTTCCAGAGACAAATGATTTTTTTGGCCGTTTTCCATTACATTCCATCGATCTCAACTGACTTTCCAATGGTTGATACCACGGAATTAGCTACAAAGCGTGTTTCGTTCATTACACCATCGTGTTCCGCGTTCAAAATATGGAACAGACCAATTTCTCCTCTCCAACACACGTAAATGCGTGTCGACCCCAAGAGACATGGGTTATACCCGCCCAAAATTTCACCATCCCAGGTCATCAACTTCCCAGCGAAGAGGAAGCTGATTTCGTCAATGTTAATTTATACTGATACATTTGTAACTCTGTCCGTCAGTACAGTGACCCCGAATATCTCAATTTTTCTCCACATACAGGTTATTCTACTTTAAAAATCCACGATCAAGCGAATCATCCGAATTCGATGAGGCTTGGGAACCGTCGAGGGCAGTCCCAACTTGGAGTCTGCGGCTTTCGGAGTTACAAAATTCGAAATCAGGAGGAGAGGTGGGGAAAAAACTGTCAAACTGTAGTAAAATAAATAACCTAGATATTCCAAAACCATGAATACCTACTTACGCTTCGAGTAGCCGTACCTGAAACCTGAGATTATCGGAAACGTGATTGAAAAACAGAAATGGCAGGTTGTTGTCGAATGGAAAACTACATATTTTTAATGAAACGCTGGGCAGTCATCAATAGCAGTTCGACTTGATTCGAAATGGTACTGACCAAATATTGCAATTTTAGTACTTACCTGAAGAGTATCAACAGTCAGGTTGGCTTTAACTGAAACGAAGACAATTTAGGCTCCAGGTATTGCAGATACATACCATTTTGGACCATGAGCATTTCGACAACAGAACCTGTCTCAAACTGGTAAAGCAGCGAGTGCGGGAGGTATCAAATTTAGTATGAGGATTGAATCACAAACCTTTACGCTAAAATCGAAACAAAAAAACAAATTTTTTCTCCCATAAATAAAGCCCTTGTTTTGCCTACCTATCGATACGTATGCACAGTTCTGCTGACATATCAGCAGGTTTGCTACAAGATGATGAAATGAACAGATAACCTGCCTATGTGGCTGTTCAGGTTTCAACAGAAGATTCATCAATAAAGGCTACGGTTGAGGTATATGTACAGTGACGGTGGCCTTATCCTGCACATCAATGACGTTCACATTGGCTTTTGTTATCCTTGACTTTGTGAGGTTGTGCAGTAGTTTTGAAGGGTTTGCATCTTCAACCTAACTCTACATTGCACAAGATATTGTACGCAAGTTGACTTTCTGTCTATAAACCTCTTCTAAAACATGAAGACGCAAGTTGAATGTAGGGGGCCGACGAGGGGGATCTATCTTGATCACGAGCGAATGTTACACAAGAGATGGAGTGATGTCATTAGGCAAGACTAAGCCCTTAGCGGACGACGGGACGTGAGGAGATTAGTATAGACGTTGGAGTGGCATGCAAGACAGGTTTTTAGGAGTCCGACATGAACGCCCTTCCGTGAGAAATAGTCCGTCAGAAAAAGATATACCTACCGAACCGGAGCTCGTCAACCATCTGTAGATTCAATGAGGTTATTTATATATCCGTGGACGAATGGTTTCGCATTCAAATCGCGAGGTGGAAAATATCGCTGAACCGGTTCAGTTGAGCGGATGGTAATAGATTTTACACATAAAGCACAATATGACGACTGGAATGAGGTAGCTAAATCGAACAACTATTGACTACGAAATCCAACTGGAGCTACTAACAAGGAATGTGATCAACAGGGTGATCCAGATTAGCCCTTCGAAGGTGTCCTTTGGTGTACTCGTAGTTTTTGGTTTATTATTTTCAATAATGAACCTTTGGAATCGAGCATGAAAAGAAAAAAAAAGTTTAACCCCCCCTTCAAAATTTGATGGTTTCCGTTTCAAGGTATGTAGAATCCGAAAATGCAATTTTAAAAAAAATTCTGTCCGTCCACCGTACGCTGTAATTCGCACTTTTCTTATTTACCATGAACCAAATTTAACAAAATTTGGTGTGTAGGTCCCGTTTGGGGTCTAGTTGGTTCTCGAAGCTCGGCGTTACTGTCAGTCATGCCTAAGGGGTGAAAAATAGGGATTGAAATCTCCCGGAAGCCGTTATCTCGAATTTTTTTACGGTTTTAAATAGTTCTCGAACTTGGGAGTTTTTCAAGACCACCCGGAGCATTGTACGTCCAGCCGTTAGTTCACAGTAAGGCCCAGAAGTTTGCACCGACAGGCATTTTCAACAAGATGGTGAATGAAATTGTATGCATTCAGCCGAAATATCATCACTAGGGACGCGCTAACAATCGCGAATTGGCCCGAGATCATCATCGCTAGGGAGCACCTGATTATAATCACGGATGGCTGTTTGAAGTCGAGTTGGTTGTTCTGAGGTATTATTTCATTTGAAAAATGATGACTTTTTTGGAGTTTGTTGATAGATAGTGAAACTTGAACAAACGTTGAAGTGTTATTGATAGGTAAATTATAACACAATGGTAAATTATTACACAAAGGTAAATTATAACACGACGGTTCACTTTACCATCTACGTAGAAGGGGCTGGAGTTTTTTGGTAGGTACCTACTTTTGCAACTTGAACATCGTTGAAGTATTATTGATGGGCAAATTATTACACAACGGTAAATTATTACTCAAAAGTAAATTGTTGCACAACGGTTCATTATACTATTCAAGTAGTAGGGGCACATATACAGGTAAATTATTACACAATGGTATTATTTGCCTTATGCTTCATGAATAACTACAAAATAATCAATTATTGAATTATTGAATCCCTTGCATTTGTAGGAAACTTTAATCCCGGGGCCGGCTCCAGTACTCGATTTAGGGCTTTCCTTTGGGGGGAGGGGGGGGCCTCGAGGGTACTTACCACAGAAAACAGTGATCTACGCAGAAGGGGCATCTAAATACAGGTAAATTATTTTTGGGTTATTATTTGTGTAATAATTTGCAGCGTTTTTAATTATCCGACAAACGGCCTAACGTTAATTTTTCCCTTCTTTTCTCAGCCCAAATCAATATAAATTTTTACTCCCAACAATTAATTACTTATTCAACAGAAGAAAACAGGATTAGAGCTTGTTGATCATTTTGTTTGAGGTGGATGCTTCGAACATCATTCTGTCAACTATTATTACCATTATATATAGGACATACAGTACAAAACAATTTAAAAAATGAATATATTCACAAACACCTGAAAGTATGACAAGACCTCGTCAAATTGGATCAAAACCGTAGGTACCGAATTTCTGAAACCTGTCGCACTTTCAGGTGTTTATGAATCACTTGGGCTTCAAATCGCCTTTCCATACTCTAAATAAAACGGCATTTTGGACCTCTCTGAATCCATTTTGGCCCAATACGACGAAGTCTTGTCGTGATACCACATGTTTGTTTGTTCTCAAATAACACAGTCTCTAAATATAAAACGCTCCAAAGTCCTTGTCGCACGGGTTTATTATTCTATTGGACAAATCTACAGAAATGTTGGCTGTTCATTTATTTTTTCTTTAATGTGCAATAATTGAATTAGCTATTTCTGAAGGTTTCGACAAATTCTGGCCCCCCAAAACACGAATTACGCTTTTTTTTTTAATCATTGATAGCGCCACCACTTGATTGTCTCGATTCACCTTTGACACTTTTTCTAGCGTTATTATACAAACTGATGGTGATTTCAGACAATTTCCCAGGTTTTTGACTCATAACAAATGAATTTTGGGAGCTGAACCTTCGTTACAACCTCAACTCTTCACTCTGGTCAAAATCGACTTGATATTCGGTCTTCTCGCCCTAAAAACATGGAAAATCATTTTACTAAAACACCAAAAACCCCTCTTTTTACACCCATTTTTCACCCATAACACCCCTGGGTATATTCCGATCGGGCTGCGAAGTTCCGACTGGGCCCTAATGGAGCCTGTATGCGAGAGAACGAATTTTTTAGACAGAAAATGAAGCAGATATGCATGATACGGCGTACGGTGGACGTCTTGCATTTTTGGAATCCACGCACTTTGAAACGTAAAAGACAAAATTTTGAGGGGATCCTATAAAAATTTTTTGCTGATCGAACACATAGACGTGTATTATCCACAAAATAATATAAAAAAATTACATGTGACCTATCAAGAAGTAAACAGGCGTAAACAGTGGTAAACAGCACTGACTGTACGATAATGATCAAAGATACCTAGTGCTGATTTCTACTGAAACAATATTGTCGCAACAACATCCAAAGAATTAACGGAAACTATTGAAATCAAGATGAAATCTTGATCTTCCAAGTTCGTACAGATTTATGCATCCTAGCGGGAAATTTGAGCCATTTAAATTTCGAAGGCAAGCATTACACACTAGCCACTACTGTTTCAGTATTTCAGGGTAATCAAACGGAGCTCCAGCTGTGGGAATGGGGCCGATCCTCTCTGTGGAAGCTGTGCGATCGCTTCTTTCTTAATAAATAATTTATCGGATTTCGTTACAATAGCGAGCCAACATCGGCTGAATGGGTGGGAATCGACGTAGTAAAAGTTAGACATCAAAAGTCATGAATGGGGCATCTCACTAAGTCGTCTACGAGATCGTTTCATTCATCGAGGAGAGTTTCCCTTTTCCTTCATCTAATGACTTCCGTGAGGACTTTGAGAAAACAGCAATTGAAAAGTGTTGAGACCCGATCATGATATTTGGAAATGAAGAAATTTTGAAGCTAACCAACCGGTTTGTGTATAAACGCTAAGATGTGGACCATCAAATTATGCGGCAAAGACGACCTACCCTAAATATCCAGTTATGTAACCGTGGTTGTGGCTTTCACGGTTACTATATTTTACAAAAACATCCATAAGAATAGAAAACATTCAGAGTCGCACAAATGGAGGACGCTGGGTAGAAGGAGGATCACTGGCTAATGAGTTTTACATGCAGAATTTGCCCACAAGTAAGAAGGTGTAACCATATGTCACGGTTTGTGTTTAGGTAAACGAAAAGTTGTGAATAATCAAATTAAGCGGGAAATTAACTAGCTATCCCGTCATTTAGCCGGGGTTTTGGCGGGTTTTCAGGTTAATACTACATTTTACAAGATCATCCACGAGATACGAAAACATTAGAGTTGCACGAATGTAGGAGCTGGGTAGGTAGACCATTATTGGCTAACGTAGGGTTATTACGCAGAATATGCCCACAACTTTTGGTTTATTATTTTCAATAATGAACCATTGGAATCGAGCAAGAAAAAAAAAATTCTTACCCCCCTCAAAATTTGATGGTTTACGTTTCAAGGTATGTAGAATCCAAAACTGCAATACAAATATTTCTGTCTGTCCGCCGTACGCCGTACGGGCCACTTTTCTTAGTTACCATGAAAGAAAATTGATGAAATTCGGGTTATAGGTTCCGCTTGGGGTCTAGTTGGTCCTCGAAGCTCGGCGTTACTGTCAGTCATCTCTAAGAGGTTCAAAATAGGGGTTGAAATTTTCAGAACGCCGTAACTCGAAAACTTCCGATAGAAGGGTAGGTATGGTTTTTTTTAACGTTATTAAATTTGTCTTGAGCTAAACAATTTTTTGAGACCATCCGGAGCATCGTACTTCCAGCCGTTCGTGAGCACCAAAAAGCTTCGTCAACACGATCGCGAATTAAACGGTATAAACCCGGCCCGGATATCATAACTACGGAGCATCTGATTAAAATCAAGGATGGCTGTATGAAGTCGAGTTGTTTGTTCTGCGATATTATTTAATTTGACAAGTGATGGACTACTGGATTTTGTTGGTAGGTACTTCTGAAACTTGAATAAACGTTGAAGTATTATTAATGGGTATAAATTATTACACAATGGTAAATTATTACACAACGGAAAATTATTAAACATCGGTGAATTATTACACAACGGTAAATTATTACACAACGGCTCATCTACCCAGAAGGGGCTGGATTTTGTTGATTGGTACTTTTGCAACTTGAACAACCCTGTAAGTATCATTGATGGGTAAATTTTTACACAATGGCAAATTATTACACAACGGTAAATTATTACACAACGGCTCATCTACCCAGAAGGGGCTGGATTTTGTTGATAGGTACTTTTGCAACTTGAACAACCGTTGAAGTATTATTGATGGGCAAATTATTACACAACGGTTCATTATTCTATCTCCTTAGAAGCGGAAGCTATACAGGTAAACTATTGCACAAAGGTTTAGGTAGGTACCTAGTAACGAGTACGGGGTTAGGTACTAACATACGGAGGGTGTAGAATAGTACATAATTATGTTATATAGAAGGGTTATCTATACAGCGAGCTGTGATCTGTAACAGGAGGTTGTTCTGTACAAAATAATAAACCGTTGTGCAGGGATTTGCAGCGTTTTTAAATTCCAACAATAAGAACATGTCCGTAGCAATGGCTTCTATGTTAGATTATTCTAATAGCTCCATACCAACGCCATTATCCGTAGTTACCAGTAGGGTTACCACCGTTAGCCCGATACTAATAAAGGTCACGACTTGTGGTTAGAACTGAATGACTTTCAGGATACGAATAAAATGATGATGGCTAGGAAAGTTGAGTTCTATATACACGTGACTTGTCGCCCTTGAACACATCAGAAGAATTTTCCTGGGCTCTGTTGAATAATCTCTATTCGTGCTGCGTATCATTTATTGAAATGGGATTGCAATTCGTGGAAAAACACAAAGTCCTTCAACTTCCCAAACTCCAACCTACACTCTCTACATCCACATAAGCCACCGAAGAAGAGGTCCATGGATAAAGAAAAATATGCCAGCCATCATCAAGACAACACAAAACCCTGAAGTATGATCAACAGTTCGAACTACCGACCAATCTCAACTACGGGAGGTGCGCATGTGCAGCAGATTTTAGATCAAGCTCTTACTTAGTTATCTACCGCTTAGATAATGGCGTGGAACGCTATAATTCGCTCACACATCCTGGACAGATGGAAAGGATTGTAACACTGATTTACGAAGTGTCAGAAACAATCGAGGGTCGTGAATCCATAGAAACCATTCTATGTCGGCAAGGCGGCATGAAACATAAGATCTGCGAAATGAATTATACCGCTTACACAATGCTTACTTATAAAAGGTGAAAAGGAAAGTGGGTTACTCACTTGCAATGGGACTCGCCGCGTTGGGCCGATAAACATGCTCCCCCATTCTTGCAAGGATTGGGGGAACACGAGACAAAACCTGGAACATAGGAAACAAAGGCTGTGAGTTATTTTATTGGCACAAACTTTAAATAAGGATAACTGTATTTCGGTAAGTAGGTAAATAAAAACGAATGGATTAAGGAATCTGCATATAACTCCCACTATGTGCCGTCAACAAGTTGTTGTGCGCAGCAACGAGTAAAGTAAAAATGTAGATAATAAGTAAAAAGACAATTGACACTTCTAACCACACTTTTAGACCGTGTAGTCTGAATAGGCGAGGGAAATAAGGTAAAACATAGTTCAGTTTTCGTTTTAGACAAACGATTCTCAACGGACTATTGAATAACACTGGAAAATGTACCTTGAGGATTTGGAAACCTTACCTGATATCCCCCTAGCCAGAAAAACATAGGTATGTAAATTCATGAAGAGACAATATTTTGATAAACCAATCTTGCCACATAGGTATATAATGGAGTACACAGCTAACTCGACTAATTTAATCCCTGGATGGGAAGAGATTAAGGCAAGGTTGGTGTACGTCTTCTTTGATCATTATGTTCCTTCTTCATAATTTTTATACTGATGCCCAAGCGGTCGCTGACTAGAAGAACAAACCAAATAAGTGAAGCGACTTTAACGTGGGACCAATTAGGGGTTTGAGGGGCAACAACAAAATCCTAAGCCTGGTCCGACGATTGAGCCCTAATATTTAAAAAATTGTGATATAACAAGGTAAACACCTCGTGAGAGATATACATAAGTAAAGTGAGTCACTCCCGAAGGAGACGGAGGAAGGTTCCCCGTGACGTAACCCGTACGGCCATCTTGGAGCAAGGGAAAGAATTCTGAATGAGGTGGGCCTTGAGCTCTGAACATGGTTTAGATGGGCTCAGCTGTGCCGGACAAACGCCCTATCCTTCGCCGGCACAACACCCGGTTGAGGGAACCTCCTCGTCCAACACCGAATAACATAATGTCCGTTATGCCAGAAAGTCCGTCATACCAAGGAGCATCTAAATGCTCGTGTTATTTCAAAGTTTGTCGGATATCCCAATTCACTGAACCATATGGAATGAGAACAGTAACTCCAAAAAATGCTCCAAAAAATTATGGTTGACCCATGATGATTACCGATCATGTTCCAAATCAAAATGCATGTCATGAAACAGCAACAATTAGGTGAAACTCTGACGATGCTCGCATGCCAATATTTCCACCCAATGGGGGGCAGCCATCATGATTTTCATGATGAATTTGCATGGACAGATGAATGTGAAGACGTAGCATAACCATGACTGAGTAAGAACGAAGGTCAGGAGTCCCGCAGCCATTTTTAAAGCCCAGGGGTGGCTCGAGCCCATGGGACAGCGTTCATTGCTCTAGAAGTGGGAAAAGCCTTATGGAGTAGATACCAAGATGCAATGAGGATTAGGATGGCACATGGAGGCACTTCACAGCCCAAGGAAATTATTTCAAAGATACAACACGTGGCCAAAGTGTGGCCATTCCATCAGTTTTTCCCGTTCGTGAAGTCTGGATGGCTGCGGCCGAGGGTTCGACGAGCGCAGGACCTGAGGAGCAGGTGGTCGCTCCGGTATTGTTGTGCTACCCCTACCAACCCCCTTCCAACGGGGATCGAGCCGCACGCATCCGCACCCTCTCCGATCCGGCCTTTTACAACCCCCAACATTCCCCCCTCCACTCCTTTTTAACCGAGGGTGGTTTTTTGTTACCGCCAGGGAGATTCATCAAGTGATATTCACCCTCAGACTCGCATATATGCACCTTCGTTTGCGACACAGTAACGATTGATATTTCGAGTTAATCCCAGAGCGGCGGCAGCACCCCCTCCTATTCACCCTTTCAACATTTAAATGACTGCTCAAATTCCGTCTGATAAAATCTAAATACAGGGACAAACAATTCAAATTTTCAGCAGTAACCAGTAGGAGGGTTGAAACTTACATCAAAGGACTTTTAACGGTGAACTGAAGGAGAACCTTCCACTTACTGAAGACGGTTTGATAACCGAAACCGGTGTAACAGTGTATTTTTCGTGTATTAGTGGAAATAGACAACCTTTTAATAACTCTGTTTTGGTGTATTATTCTGTGAATAATAAACCTACGTATTCGCTCAGCAAACAATTTTTGGAACACCCCTCAAATTTTTTTTCTTTTACATTTCAAGGTGCGTAGATTCCACAAATGCGATGTCCATCCGCCGTACGCCGTATCTACCTTTACTTTCGGTCTAAAAAAATGCGTTCTTTTGCATACATGCTCCATTTGGGTCCTAGTTGTGTCGCGAAACTTTGCAGCCCGATCGGAAAATACCCAAGGGTGTTATGGGTGAAAAACACTGCAAAGTCCTTGTCACACGGGTTTATTATTCTATTGGACATACCTACAGAAATGCAGGAAATAAATTTATTGTTTCTTTCATGAGCAATTACTGAAATAGCTATTGTTGATGGTGTCCACCCATTTTGGCCCCCAGAAACACTATATAAGCTCCAATTTTTGATAAATTATCTCTGATAATTGATAGTGCCATTTGATTGCCTTGATTCACCTGTTGACACTACTTCTAGTGTCATTGTACAAGTTTATGGTGATTTCAATTTCCCAGGTTTTTTGCTCATACAAAATGAATTTTGGGAGCTGAACCTTCGTTACTATTTAAGATTCACACAAGAAAGCTATTTAAACATTCAAAAGCTATATTCAGATTCAGGCAACATTGAACAGAAAATGATGTTCCTCCTATTCTAGCCGAAACGGTGAGAAGCAAATCTATTCGATGACCCACTTCACACCTTCTTTCTACTTCTGACAGTAAATCCAATACCTGAATGACATTTTACCGATCGTAAAAGGGGATTACGCGCGGATTTTCAAGTACCCAATAACACCTTCTGGTGAGTGAAAAGCTCTCCTTGGACAACAGCCATGGCTTCTCTGGTTATCTTGGGAAGACTGAATGCATGAGTTTCGTTCAGGCTATGATCATTAATACATTTTTCATGTAATTATTGTTCGACGTTCCTGAACGAGTGAGGGTTATAGTTTTAATTTACGTGCATCGAAATTCGTTCCCTTAACGACGGTTTATGATTATTGAAAACGGCTCCAATTATGGTTTCGAGGTAGGTCGAAAGTAACAATTGTAATAATGACCGTAATCGTAGAACCCGGCCGTTTCCTGAAAGTTCGAACGTGGTTCGTCCGATTTAGCTGTAACCACGTGGGTGCTGGGTTGACACCGTGATTGGCCACTCACCACACCCATTCTCACAATGGATCCCGAGGGATAAGGACGAGCGGGGGTGGTACAGGGGTGTAGTCATCCGGATGGTAAATCCCGAAGGTAGGAGGATGGGTTCCCAGGAGAAGACGTGGTGGCCCCAGGGCTCAAACTTCTGGGAACCTCCTAGGGCAAGCATGATTCCCGCCCAAAACGCTCAGGTAACGACGAAAGCGTTTCGGACTCCAGGTAAGCTACACTTCTCAAATGGTCAAAAGAATTCTTTGTGGCATTCTGGACGGAGGCAACAATGACCGGCCGACCAAGGGATCTATCTATATATCCTAGCAGAAATCTTATTAGGATCTTTGAAATAGGCGATTGTATCCTCCTCTTCAAACACTGAAGCTAATTTAGTACCTAAATAACGAATAGGTACGTTCACAACTACGAATGGTTACGTTCACAACTTCGAGTTATAAGGAATAGGTATTCTTGAGGATTAGTCAAACTGAGCCAGTTTTCTTCACACGCCATACTATTCGATTTACTGCATAATTATCACCATGATCAGGGATAATACCTCAGGGCATCGAACGAAGCAGTAGAAAGCGTATGACTGAATGGGGTCTGCCACGCTTATTTATTTTATTTTTTTAAATGAAAGTAAATTCCATGCCTTGAATTTTAACACCAACCGCACTGTCCTACGATTAGTAGTTCTTTTTCTATGATTTTTCAAAGATTCCAGAGGTTCCTTCGTCATTTTACCAGCCTCGCCTGGGCGGGACCCCCCTGCCCACTGGGACGTAGGAACCTCTGGAAACGTGGAAAAATAACTATTAATCGTAGGACAGTGCAGCTGGTATCAAAGTTCTCAGAATGGAATCTAGTTTCATTAAAAAATAATATAAACCGCTTTTGTGACCCATGCGCATACCCCATTATCCCCCTGATATTCAGAGTCTCCGAACCTTCTTATTACGAGGGATCCTGAATGTTTTGCTATCGATTACTAAGGTTCAATGATAGGGATAAAAAAAAAACCAAAGAGTTAGGCGAATCGGCTCAAAGTGGACAAGGCCCGTCCCGAGCGATATATCCGTCGTAGGCGAGGCTCATGTCTAATACACACAGGAAACACCTAGTTAAACTGCATCCTCGGTCCCTTCAAACGAAACCAACACCTACGAGGGGGCACTACACGTGCGGTGACCCGCGACTAATGGACCTCACTTTTCACAGCTGGAAGGAAATACAAATCAACTAACGATAAAACACGGATTTTGATTAAATATTGGATAGACTGGTAGTGTACGTCCAAATAGCATGAAACATGACAACGTTTACCGAGAAACCCCTCTACACGCTCAGTTGCAACGCACCCAATTGCATTACCGACCTATTTCAAGCTTCATGACTATTCAAAGTACCAGTCATGCAGCATGGCTATAAGAGCGAATTTTCAAAGAAATATTCGTGCTATTGTGTAAAAAGTAACCTTGCCACTTCCCGTAAAATTACATCTTTTTTCGTGATTTTAGCCATTTTTACCGATTTTTTACCCTTATAAAGTGCAATGTGACCCACTCTTTTTTGAGAAAAATATTTTATCATCGAAATAGTCCCTTCGTCGTGATTCGCCATCCCACAGAACATCTGGTGAATTAATATTGACTTTAGCCGTTAATACCAATTTTTGACCCCCAAAAATTCAAATTGGACCCCTATTCTGTATGAAAAACAATTGAATATTTTGCTGTCTTTACTCAACCTTCTCTGCCACTTTCTTGTGTTTTACGTCAATTTTTCGTGATTTTAACCGTTTTTTTAAACCGATTTTTGACCCATATAAACTCAAATTTTACCCCCTAGATTTTTGAAAATAGCTCATCTTCAAACTCATCTAAAACGGTTTTCCTATTAAAAAATTTCAAAAATTCATGCCTCAAAATTTTGGACCCATTGCAATAGCGTCATTCTCTTCGAAAATTCGCCTTAATGATCACCAAAAAAAATCTAGCCATGTCACAAATAACAAACGTACGTACTGTACTCTTTCAACACACTGAATAATTGAGTCGATAACGGCTATCCCTCGTATAACTCGCCCAATCAAATGAAATGCCTCTTTTGGTATCGGTTTAACAAGTCAGTTTCCAGATGAATTCCTTGAGAACTATTTAAGCGAACCTTCCAGCTTTGCGAAGAAATGAAAAACAAGCTAGTGCATAACTGTATGAATTGTGGTATTACAAACGAGAGGTGATAAGATGTACGTTTTCCAGAAGGGAAAAAATTGTAGACAAAAAGAACGAGCCACAAGAGAAAAAAACTCGTCAGATCGACATTTATAGCCAATAGGTAATTGCCTCAGATGCGATCGAAACTGCTACCGTTTAGCTCAAACGGTTTGCGGCGGTACCTAAATAAAGAAAAGATCAACTTCCTTCTAAATAATACACAATTCGCTAGGTAGTTAGCAATGCCCTTAAACGGAACGAAAAACGTCTCTAAGGGGGACCCAACCAGATGAAATTCTAGCGGGAACTGTAATGAGGGAACCGACGAAGGATGGCGTGCCGAGCGAGAACCGGATGACTCCCCAAGGGCCCTAGAAATGATCGAAACGGAGCAGGAACAATCAAACAGCCGGCAACATCTAAGTACCCAGGTGTGGTCCGCAAGTACAGAAATGTAGTCGTGGCTATAATGCTTACGGAAGGTGATAGGATCAGTATCTACAACAAAAGGTTAGTTATTCTTCCTCGCTGAAATCACTCTTCCAGAATATTGAATTGATTTGCTCGAGCGAAATTTCCGGTTCGAGGGTTCTTTGGATGAATGACTTACAAACAAGCTAGGTAGTCACCGGCCCCTTGGAAACACGCTCACTTCATCAACCGAAGAAACTGAAAATAATTCTTGAACCATTTCACGTCGCGAAAATACCGTGGACGATGAAATTTTACCAACACCAACTACTACATCGAACCTCCGATGGTCGGTTCAACCCCACATTATTTACTCATTTCCTTTCAATCCACTGGCCAGGGCCTCACCATATTGACAGGAAGTACACGAACTAAATCACTCGCGAAGAAATCGTGGAAACCCATTTCAAAGAAAAACGGAGTTATTGAAAAAACGCTGCAAATCCCTGCACAACGGTTTATTATTTTGTATAGAATACCCTTCTGTTACAGATCACAGCTCTATGTATAGATAACCCGTCTATATAATATAATATGTACTATTCTATGCATATTATGTAGATCGCAGACCATCCGTAGGTTAGTACCTAACCCCGTACTCGTTACTAGGTACCTACCTAAATCACGAGTTAAATGTTGCTAAAATAATTCTGCCGATGACAAACAGTATCTAACAAAAAGAAACACACATAATGAAGTTCTGAAAAGAAATTGTTGATGAGGAGTGAAAAAAGTTGCAAAAGTAGCTACCAACAAACTCCAGCCCCTTCTACGTAGATGGTATAATTTACCGTTGTGTAATAATTTACCGTTGAGTAATGATTTACCTAGTAATGATTTACCCATCAATAATACTTCAACGTTTGTTCAAGTTTCACTACCTACCAACAAACTCCAATAGAGCCATCATTTTTCAAATTAAATAATATCACAGAACAACCAACTCGACTTCATACTCCGCCAATATAATCAGGTGATCCCTACCAATGATTGGCCGTATTCACAAATTCCTATTGTGGGCGCGTCTCTGGTTACGAGATTTGGTTTGGATTGTATACAATTTCATTCACACTGGAGTCGAAAATGCCTGTCGGTGCAAACTTCGGGGCCTTACTGTGAACGAACGGCTGGACGTACGATGCTCCGGATGGTCTTAAAAAACTCGCAAGTTCAAGAACTATTTAAAACCGTAAAAATATTTACGTAAAAAAATGGTATAGGCGTTTTGAAAATGTCAACCCCTATTTTGAACCCCTTAGAGATGACTCACAGTAACGTCGAGCTTCGAGGACCAACTAGACGCCGAACGGAACCTATAACCCGAATTTCATCAATTTTTTTTCATGGTAACTAAGAAAAGTGGCCCGTACGGCGTACGGCGTACGGTGTACGGCGTACGGCGGACAGACAGAAATATTTTTATTGCAGTTTTGGATTCTACATTATCTTGAAACGTAAACCATCAAATTTTGAGGGGGGGTAAGAATTTTTTTTTTCATGCTCGATTCCAATGGTTCATTATTGAAAATAATAAACCAAAATAGTCCATTTCCACTAATACACGAAAAACGCAAAAAACACTGTTATACCGGTTTCGGTGATCAAACCATCGTCATTAACACACAATAACAGTTATTTTTTGCGTTTTTCGTGTATTAGTGGAAATAGACTATTTTTTCAATAACTCCGTTTTTCTTCTAGGAAGTACACCGTTTGTACAGCGAAGCTACTTACACACTAAATTTGCACCTATAAATAATAACTAATTAATCCGAAAGGAAGGCCTCTTAACATGGAAGAACCTGACTATCGAACAATCTCTCGATTTCTTGAAGATCAAGGATTTCTAAACGAATTGAATCATGTGCCATCGTACGAAACGCTTAATGAAATTGGTTAGAATGGACTGAAAGTTACTAGGAGATCCCCACGCTTTCCAATTTGCACTAATTGGTGTTCTTTACATGAAATAATTATGCTTCCCATTGTTAGATCAGGAGGGTTTTAGCGAGATATTTTTCACGTGGAAACCAATAGTCGCCACCTGGAGTAACGCTATCGACCGGAATTAAGCAATTTGCGCATTACAAAGACTGCATTTCTGCGTGAATTCGGTGAGCAATGGAACTTACGACACGAAAGGAAATACCTGGGGAAATTTCTCATCTGAGCGCTATATATATATAATACCCAGAGCAAGGCGATTGCAGCCTATGAATGTACACGGCACCCATTATGATACCATATAACTAACCAGCAAAAACCAAAAATTATGTCACCCCTCGTGGGAAACTAGAAGTTTACTTCATGAATCGATTGTAATACATACCTTCCAATGTAATACATTACTAATGTAATACATACATACATACTGATGATGTACATCATACATTATTACATTAGCAATGTAATACATTCCATACATACTAATGTAATACATGAATGGATTGTAATTAGTATACCTACTAACTGTAACACATACTACGATTGCAATACATACCTACACAACCACACTACGAACTTTTATAAAGAAATAGGCGTATAATTGAATACGCCAATTCTCAAATCAAAATTCCGTGTTGGTTAAACTATTTTAATAAACTAATCAATAATGAACTTTTGGAATCAACCAAGAAAAACTATTTTAATCCCCCTCTATCTGTTGGTTTAATTTCAAGATAGGCACGTATAATCCGAAAAACAAATTTGAAACGATCCTTCAGTCCGCCGTGAGCCCGCAGTCCGCGTTTGTTTTAAATTTACGCTGGATATTCAAATGCATTGCCAACCCCGAAAATGACGAAATTTTCGGGGAGTGAACAGGGGTTGAACGATTTTCAAGCCATGTCACTGCCAGTTCCATTACAGTAAGATTTTGATTTTGATTCTTTTCAAAGTTAAACATGTTTCAAGGCTATTAGACGGAAGGGGGGGATATCTATACAGAAATTAACGTTCTAGATTAATTTACATTGTTTTTATACATGAAGCCAAACCTGACAAATAACAAAAACGACCGTTATGAGGCCGGAGTGGTTGATGGATCAATAAGGTACGGGTAGCACGGAAGCCCTCTCCACTCAACAGATGGTCAAAGGGGACCATGAATGGCAGGTCCATCATACATCTATCTCCTCGTAAGCTATTAACAATAACGTAATAAACAATACCACAGGAAACAATTTAAAGAAAAATTACGGAGTTGAAATTTAGGTCTACATTTTAAAGAATTTACAAAATTTACTTAAAACCACGACAAAGCCGTTTTTCATTTTTTCAACTGTACTCTGGAGTCGTGTAATCGGTGTACAGTGAACCGACTGACTCGGAATGACCTAAAAGTAGGGTAGACCCCACAAATTTTTTAACATCCTCAACTAGAGCAACAGTGAAATGTTTATCTAATCATAAAGGAAGTGGTTCCAATCGCGTTATGTACTTGGTACCGCAAGATTGCCAATAATTGAACTGTGGTGTAGATAGGTATCCTCAGCGTCACAAATATCGACAATGACCAAAGTTTTATCTCTCTCTTTCTTACATCTGACTTCCAGGAAAATGTGCTGAATTGAATTCCACGTACCCCATTGTAAACGAGCTGAACTCCAGCTATCTCAACGGCTAGTGAACCAGTAGAATAGGAAGATAACAACCTTTAAACTCTGTTATCATAAGAATATGGAGTGGAGAGTTCAATCAGATAGGAGAAATTGATTATGTTCGTCGAAATATTTCAATAGTTTCCCAGACTCTCCATCCCTTCATTAATCAACATTCACCAAAGTTTTGACTCGTAATTTTATGTAAGTAGATTGTTCAGAGTCACAATATTTATTGCTCCTCGTGGGTAGATACATACATAACTGTTTCTTCTCCGTTGAAGAAATAGGAACTAGAAATAGCTATTATCATTTTTCCTGATTTTATTGAATTCCGGTCTAATTTTTTTCCCCACCTATTATCACCATGAAGGTCTGTTATTAAATCACAAACAAGATTCCATTTCTTACCAAACGCCATGAAACAATCGACCAGGTTACTGTGGAGAACGATGCACCACAATGAACGTAGGTACGTCGCAAAGAAAAGTTACGTACCTACGCCGTAACTGCGCCCCATGATACGAGAATGAGCACTGCAAAGTATGTCAACCCAAAAAATGTCAAAACCTTAGCTCCACTCAACTCAACTCCATTATCTAAACAACCATAATACTACTTGGGCAACGCAATGACCACCTACCTAATATCAATGGGGTATCCGCATAGGTCACAAAAGCGGTTTATATTATTTTTTAATGAAACTAGATTCCATCCTGAGAACTCTGAAACTAACCACGCTGTCCTTGATTACTAGTTCTTTTTCTATGATTTTTCAAAGTTTACAGATGTACTGATGAAGACGAAGTTCTGAGTGTTGTTCAGTGGGAAGGGGCGTCCGCCCAAGCGAGAGGGGTGCAACGACGTCAGAACGTCTGGAACCTTTGAGAAATCATAGAAAAAGAACTACTTACCGTAGGACAGTGAGGCCAAAATTCTCAGGACGGAAACTAGATACTTTCATTCAAATAAATAAATGCGCGCGCATAGCCCAGTGCGTAAATATAGCATAGCTCACGCAATTGCCGTCAAACAATTTTAGAGACCAAATATCTTAGCTATCTCCAAAAGCTAAGAGAATTATGAATGGAAACAGCGAAGATGTCTTGTTTCTAAAGAGTTATTTCAATATATCTGATTCAACTACCTAATATTGCGTTCGTCATCCCGACAGGGCAGCAACGCCAACGGACAAAGCTTTGGCTCGGTCATCATTAATGACGTATAGATAAGAGGGGGGAGGTTTAAAACGTCCGTTAAGAGTATGTTTTCAATAAGGGTAGTAGTTCAAAAGTACCCCGGATGGCAGCTGCAAACGCTCGAAAGGGGACGGTTGAAACAGCTGCTTTCTTACGATATGGAAGAGGCTCCGCGCCTAGCGATACACTTGTTGAATTCCTGTACGCGGGGACACCTTCTGCAACCTTCCAGTAATGTGCGAGTGGAATCCAATGCAACAAGATGTCACAAGCGACCTCGATCAAATATGGCACAATAAGAGGATCAGGTATAAAAACCGGCAAAGGTTATTTTAAAATACCACAAGGAGCCAAGAATCAGTTACAGGCTCAGTTCATGGGGCAAAATACTCGCACCGAGAAACAGAAAAATGTCAAGTGGAATCGCAGCAGGAAGTGATTTGTAAGACTGACTTCGAATAATACACTGATTTTAAGCCTTGGCCGAAATATGGTCGAGTTTCCGGTAATTAGCCCAGTCAAACCAGACAAACAAACAAATTATGACCGACGGGAAAAAATCCCTGTTTGTATATTTTGCACGGTTGTTGCTTGGTACCTACAGCAGACGTACATCATACTGGATTTATTCGCAGTGACTACCTGACGGTTATCTGACCGTCAGACAACGGCCGCCCTTATCAATATAGTATTGGATCATGGATGGTTTCTTACAGTTTTCTAGGAGTCAGCTGACCGTCAGAAAAAGCCAGTGCGAACAAACCTATTGAAAGCTACAGCTGTACCTACCTACAGTTACATCTTACTAGCTGAAGTTTTAAATTGGACCATTTAATGTTAAAATCAATGAAAAATTTGAATTGAATATTTTAATAAAAATATGGGTGCTCTGAACCGCAGAACTGAATGTTCTACAACTTCCGTTATATGACTTGAAGTTATATGAAAACCGTGTAAAAACGCTGCAAAGTCCTAGTCACTTGGGTTTATTATTCTATCGGACATACCTACAGAAATGTTGCTGTTCATTTATTGTTTCTTTCATGCGCAGTAATTGAAATAGTTATTATAGATGGTTTCCACCAACTTTGGCCCCCAAAAACACGACCTCGGCTACTTCTTTTTTCTTTTTCTTTCTTAACAGATTATCTCAACATGATAGTGTCATTTATTATCTTGATTCACCTGCTAATACTACTTCCAGTGTCATACAAATTTATGGTGATTTCAGACAATTTCCCAGGTTTTTGGCACATAAAAAATGAATTTCGGGAGCATAACCTTCGTTACAACCTCAATTCTCCACTCTTTGTTCAAAATCAACTTCATATTCGGTCTTCTCGCCCTAAAAAACATGGAAACCATCACAAGCTCGTGTTCACTAAATCCTCAACAAAAAAAAAACGAACTCACAAAAACCCCCATAACACCCCTGGGTGTATTCCGATCGCGATGCCGAGAGCTTCGTAGCACAACTAGGACCCAAATGTGTTCCCAAATGGGGACCCAAACTGTGTGCGGAAGAACGACGATTTTAGACCAAAATTTAGCGTAAATTTAAGGCTGAAACTCCGCTGGAACCTCAATTGTCCACTGTTTGGTCAAAATCAACTTCATATTCGGTCTTCTCGTCCTAAAAACCATGGAAAACGATACCTCAAAAGCTCATGTTACTAAAACACAAAAAAGTACCTGTTTTTATACCCATTTTTTCACTCATAACACCCTTGGATACATTCCGATCGGGCTGCAAAGTTTCAGGACACAACTAGGGCCCAAATGGAGCATGTTGCGGAAGAACGAATTTTTTAGACCGAAAATGAAGCCAATATGCCAGTATATGGCGTACGACGGACGGACATTGCATTTTCTGAATCTACGCAACTTGAAACGCAAAAGATAAAACGTTGAAGGGGTGTTATAAAAAAATTTTGCTGAGTGACTACATGGGTATATTATTCACAGAATAATAAACCAAAACCACCTTTGAACAGCTCTCCCACCCTCTCGCTAGCTCGGACTACCAAGGACTTTTAGTACGATATTTAGTTATGTACCCTAGGGAAGTACCAACAACCACGCAATATTTAAAAACATCGGGATTTTTTCCCCATCGATTTGCCTAATTTGACTTATGTAATAATACAGTCAACTCTCGATTAGTCGAACCTCGATAAGTCGAACTCACAGTTAAGTCGAACAGTTTCTGCGGTCCCGATCCACTCGTATATAAACCTATGCGTTTTCCACCTCAGTAACTCGAACAGGCTCGAGGATACCATAAATTATTCGAACTGCTGGAAGGCGCGTGGTGGGGAATCTCGACCTCAGTAACTCGAACTACCTAGCTGCATCACCTATATAAATCGGACAAATCACTACAGTTCCTGTTGGTTCAGGTTGATTTATCCATTTCGATCACTACTGATCATCACACACAACAAGCAGTGCAATGAATTTGCACTGTTCGTCATTCAGTATTCTCCTGAACTCTATCTGAGACGAATCCCTCACAGACGAAAGCACAGTCGCAGAAGCTCTGCATCCACCATCCGAAGTGAGTGAAAATGACGAGGAGAGAAGAAGAAAATGTACTGGAAAGTGAACCACCAACAGTTCGAGAAGCCAGATGTGCACTGGAAACTGTGACGGCGTTTTTAGAGGGATGTGACAACGTTGACCATCGTACCAACCTTAAAGGAGAGTGTCAAATAACAAAAATGATCTAACACCACAGGAAAAAACACTAATGTCGAAACGAGCGAAATCAAGTCAACCGATTTGCACCATGTTTTATTTTCAAATAAAAACTTTTCAGACTAAATAATATTCAAAAACTTCCATCTCTCCCATTTCTTTCAACAAAACCGATTCCGTTGAAAAATCCCAACATTTCAAGCTCTTTACGTCTCTATCTAGAAGCTGTTCGAAAATGTCTGAAAAACTTCAATGTGATCCAATATCTTGGCCAGAGAGAGAACGGAATCTGAACAATACTTTATGCCAGTTCATCATCCCTCGAGAAGATACTTCGGTACAGAATGGACAGATCCGGCAAAAATTAGTGGAATTAGTTTGGCGCTGGCCACAGAACGTTCCATTAAAATTCTATCCTAACTACAGCACTATTTCCTATCCTAGCGAACGTGCCTGATTCGAAAAAATCGTTCATTTGAAGAATGCGTCAAGAAATCCAACACTATGGGAACATTTAAAACTAGTGGGCCTACTGACCAGAAGCCGTGAGGTAAAACGATTACAACGTAATCGACAATCGAAAAGTAAAACTATTACAATGCATGTACATACCTACGACAAGTTAGCTGTTTTTGGATTTTTTGACGCCACTAATTGGCTTCGTCTTGGTAAGAAACCTATATAGCGATACCTGACAGTACATCCTGAAAATCTGAAGTGATTATTACCGGTGTTTTGGCTCTTACGGCGCCGGCTCTTCTCCTTGGCGTCGTTTTGACGCCAAAAACTATACAGCAAATTCTAGGGTCCCAAGGAGTATATTCGAAAATTTCAGATTTTTACGACGGTTCCAAGCGTCACTTTTCGCTGTGTTACCCTTCGGTGATTTATACCGACCCGCAAATGTCGCTCGAGTAAGAGCCTCAATGACGTTCGGCTAGTACATAGAGGAGTTCAAAGTGCTCAATAGACCAAACCACAACCACACAACAATCTTCCTATTCAGCTACCAATTTAATTGAATCCATAGGTAGGTACGTATAATTATATTTCATTCCAGCAAGATAACTGTATTCACCTATCATGTTGCTTCAACTTGTATGGCAGCGAAACTCAACATGATCGACCAATCAAACAACAATGGTAGTTCATGCAGACGCTCCTGGAATGCAAAAATAATTTCCAGATACCAGGCAAACACGTATCTACAGTATGTGTGCATTAATGTGTATGTACCTGTAGATCAAAAAACTATAACACTTCAGTTGACTGGTATTTCAACAGTAAAACCGATATTTGATGAATTTTGTTGATAAGATTGTGCAATTCGTAAGAGGACGTAAACGACCAATGTGATGATATTTCTACTGAGTACAGACGAACTTACTGTATTTTTCATGTCTCACTACATAAGTATTATTATGCAAGTCACACGCATGCTGTCTTTAAAAGCATTTTACTTTCTCGAGCGTTACTGTGATATCGACATCACCATATAGGTGTCGCTCGTGAGGAAATAGTCAGTTTCAGATAGTGCAATAAATTAATGATGGGAAAACTGACATGCAAGTAAGCAGGTTCATTAGTCCTCATCAGCGCATTTCCCTGAGAACTACCCAGAGAGTCTAGTTCTCACAAGTCAACATAAGCTTAAAAAGGTACTCGTACTTACTTAATTCCAATGTGACACCAGTTCAAACGAATTATATCATAACTGCAAAGTTGACCAGAGCAAATTAGAATGGTCCCATGGGACCGAGGAGCGTTAGGATTGAGCCGTCTGCTGCTTTACAGCAGCCATACATGGAGCTCGCGATAAGTGTCACGTTCAACAAGAAACAAGCACTTTGAGGCGAAAAATTAACCATGAGAAACTCCTGTGAAGTTTGTCATAACGTCTCGTTTTCATTAGAACGGCAGACCTTTCCCTTGCGAACGACCCATAACACCATTCTCACACGAGGAAGCGTCCAAAAATGGTATATTTCTGATAGCGTTTCGATAATTAGTTATAAAACGAGCGATCGGGGTGCGGGTTTCCAGAAATGACCTTAAATGAAAAGCAGAGAAGGCAGACTAGCCGTCTCCAGAAGGAATCCAGCCCGCATGTGAACGGTCACACTAATGAAACGCAAAATACCGTTAGGTATAGTTGTAGAGTCGGAGGATTGGTTTCACTGGACATTCTGTAGATGGTTGAAACAAGGTTGTGGGATTATCGGGAATCACGAAGCATTCACCAAGCGTTATGGGTAGTTCTCAACTTCTGCAACTACTTAATTATTGATAAAAGGTCACCAGTTATATTCGTACTCGTGAAAAAATAATTCTGTTTCGTTGGATGAATATTATCGTTAGAAACCTCCACACGACAAATACCACATACACATCAATGAACACCATTAGTTTACTGCACATGGTTGAGTGATTTGAACCGAATAAATATATTATTAACATGCATTTTAGATTATTTCTCCTCTGATATCGCAATTTCTTTTAATTACAACAACACTGTTCATTTTGAGAAAAAATACCATAACCACTACATGAATAATAATAATCAAAATTAAAACAAAAGAAGCAAATCAAATTTGATGTAGGTACGAAATGTATCTCATCAGGTAGGTAGTCCTACTTTTGGCAAGGAAATTTGTCCAACCGATTGTGTCCTGCAGTCAGTGTGCTTAGGTTTTCGTTAGGCATACCTTACATACCTAATTTGCAAGTATTCTTTGTTTTTATGGTTCGATTTTATAATAGGTAGGTAGTGGAATAATCTCATAGCCTATGTACTACATTAGTTTATCACACTCACTAGGTTCCGGTTTTGGTTGAATACCTAAGAAAAAAGTTGAATAGAACTTTCAAAATTACGAAAACATTAAGATGGCTATGGGCAAAGGTTTGAGATTACGGGCAGATTATTCTTACAAATAACCGGTATCCCGATTCAACCGGCATCTTATAAATGAAGCAGATATTCAACAGTGGGGTACTCAAAGTTGAGATTGATTAGAGTAAAATCCTTCAGATACAGTAAGGGTCGTTAGGATATTTCACAAACATGCGCTGATAAGAGAAAACGAGATTATGGGAAGGACCAAAAATGACCGAGGGTTGTTTCCTTTCAATCAGGACCTCAGTGGAGCGCAGATTTGTAGGGGAGATCCTCATACACGTGAGGAAGGAGCGTCCGCCATGTTTGCTGAGGGGGGCGTTAACAGGTGTCAAGACAAAAGCAAAAAGGTAATGACACCAGGAGGATGTTGAAGAGGTTTCCTCGAACGCATTAAATAGGAAGCAATAGGTACAGATAGGAGTATGGGTTAATTCTGATTTCACGAACAAAAACTCGCAGATATAACTAAATTACAGATTGATGAAAGAAGAACGAAACACAACCCCGGGTAGGGAGTAGGTAGGTACCTACCGAGGAGTTATATTTATCATTAGAATAGTAGACGTAAACAAACCAGACATAAGCAACCCAAGGTCTCAAGTTCCAAACTATTGCCACAGGTAAGTTACGGGCTACTGGAAGACGCGAATATGAGGAAGACAGAAGAAATACAAACCAAATAGACGTACGTACGTGCGTGTAGGTACCCTACATGAATGATTCCCATCTGAAACGGTCGTGCGCAATTATTTCAAGTACCAGTACTAAATCCCAGTTACCTACCGCCACTTAAATCAACCACCAGTTGGGTGATTTGGTGGTTGTTTTCAGTTGGTTGATGAGATTGTACCGACCAACCTTGTGCATGCATGACGGAACGAAGAGAGGTCCAGTAGAAGAATACAGCAGGTTACTTATTTGATGAGTAGACTAACAGAAAAGATAGTGACCCGAGGAACAACAGAAAAACATGGTATAAGTTAACTTAGGGCTTGATATCAATAATGAAGGAACCGAGGGACCTGAACCATCTTCATTGTTACAAAACGACAGTTCAGTATTAAAGCAGGTACCTACGGTTTATAATAATGATTAAAAGGGTAAATTATAAACGTGAGACAATACCTTCAACAGCAAGCGGTAGAACGGTGCAGCAGAGGACGAGAAATATATAATCCAAATGCCGCTTCATAGTTTTTCCGAAGCGACTCAACACTAAAAACACAATTATCACAGTAGTCGCATGTCAAACACTGTTCACTATGACACCATAGCACCCAATAATACCTGGTGGCAATCGGTTTCAAAAATCAAAATGAAAATAGTAAACAAAACACAAAAAACGCCCGACACTGTGCTCAGCTCATGTTATATGTTCACCGGTCGCGAGCCTAAAGGCATCTGCTTAGTTGAAGGAATGGTCGCTTGTATCACTCCGCCGAGTGTGGGAATGAAAAGGATCCTTCGCGATACGTCCTCTGACCTCGCCTCCGATCGTTTCCCGATCAATTATCACACGGGGCTGCTCTGAAGTTCAATACCACATACAAACAAGAGTTCACGGATCGCAAATATAGAAAGAATAAAAAGCAGAATCGGAACTACTTTGACCGTTCGAGGAACTCCACAGGAATGGCTTCCAGCCTTTGGACTGCTAGCGCCGAGAGCGGTACCTACGTGAACTAACTGCCAGGACGAGTCTTGAAACCCTGATGACCAACACCTCCCGCGCTTATTTGCATCTCATCTGCATAGACCTATACTTCAAGAGAAACATAACTGACAGTTATCGGCCACAAAAGAAATATGAGAAATATAAGATTCTCTTACATTTCTCAAAAGAAATATGAATTCTCTTGAAGTATAGGTCGTGTGTTCCACGTAAGTGGAAGGGGGCATCTTTCGACCACCAACAGAAAATCGTCGGATTACCCACCAAAAATAATTGTTTTTCCTACACCCCTTTTAACCCAGGGACAAAACGTCAAACACCAATAAACCAATTCACTAAACAAAAACTTCAAGTATGACGTCTGGGAGGTTAGTAGCTACTGCACAACCGTCAATCAAGAACAGTTTAAAAATGATTCTGAAATGTCACTTCTCGTATCCATTCCACGGTCATAAATACAAATATTCTACAATATTCGTATGGTTGTGGTCTTAAAATTGGTAATACATTAAATTTCTCCATTCAGCGTAAAATAAAACGATTGCAAAGATTCCACGTTTGCGCATGAAGGAGTCAAACGTCTACCGTCCGGCCTTGATGGAATTCATAATTTTTTATGGGACCATGTAAAAAGCACAGTCTACTCCTGCCCTTCTAAATTCTCATTCACCCAGATAACTTCTTTTTTCGTATAGGTGCATAGTACTTCACGTTTGCGTATGGCATTACAATAATATGTAGAATCTAACTTAAGTTTTTCCGTTATAAAAATGTCTATAATCTCAGAATTGGCCGGACAAATATTAGGCTTACCCTTAAAAAATCACTTTTAAATCCGGGTTTCAATCGGGATAGAGCAGATTTTTTTATCCATTTATGGAAATCCCTGTTGGTTGAGGGGGCACAGTACATCAATTTAATATGTTTATAAAGGAAAAGGACTCGTCAAATTCAACAATTTCCGTTAACAAACTTAAAGTTCTGGTGTGGAGACTGCCACACAATACTTTCATGTTCTTCGTAATAGTACAGATACAAGTTTGTCGGCAGGGGCCGACTATTACGGCCCGATTGGCAGCTCATGCTGGCCTAACAGGGCGATAATGAGAACATACTATACTGAGCATGGAAATATAATATACCTGCATAGAAACCTCACTTTCAACCACTTTCTGACACCACACCAACGTCATTTAGCTAGTAAGCCTGGAAAATGTTGGATCCATTGACATATTTTTGTTTCCAATTGGCCAAATCGAATGTGATCGAGCTCAAAATCAATAGGCATGATTTAGAAATCCTAACGGACACTTTAGTACCTGCCGTACCAATTTTGGTTCACTTTTACGGCAGTTACCGTTGAAAAATCGAAAAATTATTAAACCCGTCATAACTCCCTCACTTCTCCACCTAGAAAGCTCGCTCTCATCTCAAATTGAAGATCTAATAAGCTTAACAAAATCCAATAAGAAAATCTGAAAAAGACCATATTTTGAGGAAGTTATGGCCATTTGAATTTCCAACGTACATTCATACGGAGCGACATCAAGCTGAAAACCGTCTAGAAACTCGTTTTAAGCACTTCTGAACAAGATTACTGGTTTTCTCGAACAACTATTTTTGACGGTATCACCATACATACTTCCATTCCTACCTATATAACAGGAACGTGGAATCGTGCCCATCAACTAGTGTCTTGCAAGTGTAAGCATCTCTCTACCTACTAAATCTAACTCTGTGTAAATTACCAAAACATTATCGTGGTCGCAGCTTACTCGCCACCAGAGCAACACCAGGGCAACATTGTTAGGTCGATAATTGGGACTAGGAGTGCGGCCTCAAACTTAGAACGAGCGTAGGTACCAGTGAGTGAGAATAAGTGAGCTGAGAAACGCCCTCCAACACCAGAATGACCGATATACAACTGGAAGCGGACGATGTGGCTACAGCTGAACTCAACGAGGAAATTATTACTTTGAAAAAGAAGATACAACTATCAGGTTGGCATCCATAGATTTAGCACCTAGGTACTTCAGGCTAATGGGGTACCTATGCACACGTATTTTTTAAATTTATTTATTTAAATTAACGTAGATTCTATCCTGAGAATTTTGACACAAACCGCACTGTCTTACAATAATCAGTTCTTTTTCTATGATTTTTCCAAGATTCCGGAAGTTCTGAAGTCATAGCACCCTTCTCCCCTGGGCGGGCCCCTCCCTGCCACTGTGAAATTTGAAAAATCATAGAAAAAGAAATCTTTATTGTAGGACAGTGCGAATGGTGTCAAAGTTCTCAGAATGGAATCTAGATTAATTAAAAAATAACATAAACCGCTTTCGTGACCCATGCGCACACCCTTTGTGCACCAGCATAAGTAGTTTATGAAGAGCTGGCAAACCGTCTTAATAAGTCCTGTAGCTTCTCACTGAGAAAGTAGGTACCAATCTAGTTAATTTCGAGATGAAAACATGTATATCAATATCCATCCTTGAAACATGTGTCGTTTATGGACTTGGCGATAAATTTGTTATTCCTTACCCCTTATGGTGGTAAACAGGAGACTAAACAGTTGAGAACACGGAAATTTTACACATATAATAGCAATACCTAACGAATTGGTAAATTCATAAATGAATCAGTCAAATAATGCATTTTTGTATTTAAAAAATCACTTTTAGCGAATTTTCAAAGAAAATGAAGCTATTGCAATGGCTTCGAAATTTAAATAATATAAATTTTTGGAAATTTTCTTCATAGAAATCCGTTTCAGACCATTCTAAAACGATTCCTGAAATTTAACACTTTTTTATATGTATATATATATTTATATATATATATGTGTCACTCCAGACGATAACTCTCGATAGAATTGAGATAAACAGCTCAAATTTGCACAAAAAATCTATCTTGGCAATCGAAAGGCTAAGTTCGAAGATGGGCGAAATTGGCCTACTCTAAGGAGGGTTTTGGCGCATTTAAAGTGCGCAAAAATTACCCAAAAATCCCCAAAATGTTATTTTCCAACAAGTGACCCCTCATTTTAAAGGTTTTTGCACGCTGAACACGATGGTGGAATCGGATTTTAGATATCTTGATTCGTTCTCAAATTAGAGCATTTAAAGTGCGCAAAAATTACCTAAAAATCCCCAAAATGTTATTTTCTAACAAGTGACCCCTCATTTTAAAGGTTTTTGCACGCTGAACACGATGGTGGAATCGGATTTTAGATATCTTGATCCGTTCTCAAATTAGAGCATTTAAAGTGCGCAAAAATTACCCAAAAATCCCCAAAATGTTATTTTCCAACAAGTGACCCCTCATTTTAAAGGTTTTTGCACGCTGAACACGATGGTGGAATCGGATTTTAGATATCTTGATCCGTTCTCAAATTAGAGCATTTAAAGTGCGCAAAAATTACCCAAAAATCCCCAAAATGTTATTTTCTAACAAGTGACCCCTCATTTTAAAGGTTTTTGCACGCTGAACACGATAGTGAAATCGGATTTTAGATATCTAAATCCGTTCTTAAATTAGAGCATTTAAAGTGCGCAAAAATTACCCAAAACTAGGATAATCTTTAAACTCTTACCCCCACCCCCTTAGAGTGGTCAGATTGAAAAATGTGAGAAGTATTAATTGAAGACGAGAGTTCGAAGCAAAAAAGGGGGAGGCAAACGATTAGTACAACTCCTTGAATTTACCCACAGCGATCAAATAAATAAGCACTTAGTACAATTACGTAATAAACAAACGGTAGAATCAGGATGGACAAAACGTACAAATTAAAATAAATACGAAGAGAATATACATAGAAAACCAAATTTTAGACCGAAGTTTTCCTTTATTCAAAACCATAGCCATTAATTCGAATATTTCTTTGAAAATTCGCTCATTAAGTCATGCTGCATGACTGATTTTTTTTTTCAAAGTAGGTCCTTCGATGGAGAGTTTATCAAACATCCTATTTGTAATGGTCTGTCGCGTATGAAAATGTCAAAGCCTCTCCATTTATAGTTATCAAGGTGATGGTTAACTTATCGTAGGTAATGAATGATCATTTTCCGTTTATAGAAGGCCAAAGGAAAGCACAATATGAGGAATACGATTCAGAGAAGAAAACGAATGCCGATGAAATCAGAAGAGTGAAGAAGCAGATCAAGGAATCTGTCGTCGTACGGCCTTCTGAAGTAGGTGCTTAGTTTAAGACACCACAAATGAAATGAATAATACAGGTTTTAAAAATGATCGCTGCCAAATCGAAATTGATTGGCCGCGCAAACTCTCTAAAATATCACCCCGACTGGGGTACCGTGGGTACCTACTTTAGGTTTTTCGTGGCCTAAGGGTAGCGTAGGTTTGGGTTGGTTGTAGGAGAGAGGAGGATGCGCTCCTTGGGAGTTTTTATGGATAGCTAACACCCCGCGGTTATCACCACAGCGAGTGTTAGAGGAAGAAGCGTTCTGCAGTTACCACCACAGCAGACACTAAAGGAGAAGGATGCTACTACCCTGCGGTTACCACCACAGCAGACGCTAAAGGAGAAGGATGCCAAGACCCCGTGGTTATCATCACAGCGAGCGTTAGAGGATGAAGCATCCCACGGTTACCACCGCAGCAAATGCTAAGGGATGCGAAAGGGTAGAAGAGAGAAAGGAGGTGTAAGGTGAGTGAGAGAGAAGTCGCAGTGTCGTGGTATCCTCCCACAACCACTCCTTGTATAATTATTAGATCTCGCAATAAACCAAGGAACGAGGCGGCAGACGCAGGAGACCCGGAGGACGTGGTGGGGATCCCCACCATCCTCCACCAGTATGGAGGATGGAGGAAGATAATCCCAGGGGCTATAAAAACTCGGCTCCTTCGCCTTCCAACTCATTCTACGCTCTCCTCAAGTCGCTGACTTATCTCTCTCACCTCGCTCCTCCTCTCTCTCCTTCTCATAAAAGATCCCAGAGTGGTGTGTGCCTTCTAGGTCATAACCACTGGGCAAACCTCCATGCTCCCTAAAAGATCCCAGAGTGGTGTGTGCCTTCTAGGTCGTAACCACTGGGCATATTCCTCCTAAGGCTTCAGTGGTAGCCTCCCTTTGGGTGGTAACCGGGGGCGTTAGTTCCGCCTGACGTCTCAGTGGTGGATACCTTCAAGGTATTAACCGCGGGCATCAGTCGTCACCTCTTCCTCCCTCGCCCCTCACCTATGTATCCACCACACGCAGGTAGCAGTGTCGTCGGTCGTATGAAGAGCTGGGTGAGCCGGGCGCCTTATAAAGGTGCCTCCACCTCGTTGCGAGTTCAACGGAGGTGAACAATTCTGGGCTTTAACGAGGCGTCGCACAGCTCGCCTTTCTCCTTGTTTATTGGTTAAATATGTAAGGTACATGAGAGTGGTATAAGTTACACTTGAGGGGTACCACGACAAGGTTATTCAGTACGTACATATCTTTGTTCCTCACAATAATTTTTGTTTTAACGGAATTTCAGATTGATGAAGAACTCATACGTCATTCTGGGCTCCCTATGAAACAATTGAAGGAATACCTGAATAAGCCACCTGAAGAGGTGGAGAAAATTCTAGATCTGAAAAATATTGACTTGCAAAAGAAACTGGATCTTACTAAATACGAAATTTTCAGTGTAAGTACCCCATCTTTGTAACCATTCCAACTCACACATCAAAGCGTTTACCTACTGTTCTCAACTCTTTGCAGAAACAGGATAGGATCCTGCAGATAACCTCTATGATGGAAGATATACTCATGGAAACTGATCAAGACATCGTGAAACGTTTTGCCGCTCCAATTCAAAAAGTAAAGTTTTATTCAGAATATCCATGTAGGGACGTTGAAACTACTTCATATAGGGCATTCGTTGGTTCGTAAATCGAGTCTATCAAGCATCTTACAGGGTTAGGAAATAAGTTCTGTAAATCAGTGTAGTCGAGTACCAACGTAAAAAAAATATAGCCACTTGCCTCGACGATGCTGTCCACAGGAAGTATCAAGACTAGAAAATCGGATTCATTTGGTTTACGTGAACATTCTGGAACTGAGGCATATGCAGAAGAAATACCTGAAAATCAAAGAAAGTTTACAAGAGGACAGCGTTTACTTCGAAAGTGCAATGAAAAAATCGGAAGACGACTTGATAAAACAAAAAATGGAGATAGGAAGGCTTCAAGTGAGATTCAAGGAGAATAAATTAATGATCTACTATCGGATGTATTAGAATGTGACACAGGGTAACAGGAGTTTTTCTGCACCTGTAGGTAGTTAAAGATGACGCTCTCAGAATGAGAGACAAGACTAGAAATTCGCTGGCAGAATTGGAAGCTCAAGTGGTCGCAGAAGGGCTCGAAAGGGAAGCTGAGCTACAAGGATTGAGGTAGGTTGCTCACTTTTGACCATCATAATTATTAATGAATGGGCGTAATTAATAATATTATGGTGGGTAAAATTGCCGGTATGAAGAATATAAATTCGTAACTCCTAGGTTCCTACTTATCAGATGTGTAAAGTTACTCACACTGGGAGAAAAAGAGCCCCGAGAACGGAAATCAATTTTCGTACATCCTTCCAGTACCTTCTCCTCCCTATAAGAAACACTGTGATATACCTACTTATTTGCTGCGAATAAAGAAACAGCGGAAAGTGAAGCAGTAAACTGGATTTTGAGGTGTTGTACTAAACTAAGGCTACGTCCTGCCCTTGTTGTATAGGCTATACGAGAATCCTATTATCCTCCTCTTTGTGTCAGAAACCGGCACGACGGTCCTTAGCCGCCACACGATCCGGAAACGTAAAGAAATGAGACATTTTCCACTTTTTAGTTTTTCAATTTTTTACACACGGGTAATCGGCTAAGTAGTACCTAAGCTTTAAAACATCCAAACATTCAAGTCTACACCAAAACATGCTCAAATTACAGCATCTCGTAGGTTCAGTGAGAACAGGCTTCGCGTAAAATTTCAGCAGCCACTTATGTCATTAATCATTACCGAAGCTTCGCCCTTGAACCACTGGACACTACAGTGCGCAAAAAGCAATGGTACCTACCTATTCATTTAGTAACAAAGAGCGTGCCTGAAGGACTAAGGCCCAAACAGCGAAGAAAAATGGCAGCGTGGGAATATAATTGAGTGAATGAAGTCAACCACAAAATGTATTAATTCAACTCTTAATAAAAATTCGAAATGAATAATAATAATATTAAGTAAACCCAAGAACGGTCGGTCGTTTTGAGCAACATTGTTAGTGCCTTATTTGTCGAAATGGCAAAATCTGACCAATCTCACTTTTCGATTGCAGCAGCGATATTTATGATACTAGTTGTAGGTTGTTCAGGATATATTATACTAAAGGTATCTAGGCACTAATTTTGATAAAATATCATTTTAGCCTATTCTACCTAAATCAACAGCATGTATATTAAGTATAAGCGATGCCAATGAAAAATGATTGATTTTCGTAAGGAAAAAAGTCGAAGAAGGTAAGGCTTACCTTGAAAGAGTGGAGAGGAGTTTGGCACCTTCGATCAAGCCGTTGACACATCAAGACTCCAATGAAGAAAGTATGCTCATCGAAAGTGAAGAGGCAGCAGCAAAAGAAGCAATAGAAAAAGCCCTTGGGAAATTGAAACACGTGACTGGTTAGTTCCTCACTCAGAAAAATATTTTTATAATCGAAATAGTTCCTATTTCTGGCATGAATCACCATCCCAAACAACGTCTGGTGAATTAATATTGATTTTAGCCCTTAATACCAATTCTTGACCCCCCCAAAAATCCAAATTAGACCCCAACTCTGTTTTAAAAAACTGAAATGGTCTTTTTCTGTGTTTACTAATCCTTCCTTCCAGTGATTTTATATCAATTGCTCGCGATTTTAGCCGGTTTTACCAATTCCTGACACCTAAAAACCCAAAGTTGACCCCCTTCGAATTTTTAAAATTGCCCACCTTCAAACTCATCCTTATGTTTGGCAATAAGAACATTTTGGCAAAATTTGGAATTTGGAGAAATAAAAATTATATATATATATATATATATATATATATATATAATATATATAATTTTTGGTAAAATATAAGGATGAATTCAGGATGCTCTGAAAGGAATTTGCCTATAAAAAGATTTCAAAAATTCATGTTCTGAAAATTTTGGACCCAATTGCATAATTTTCTTTGGAAATTCGCTAAAAGGTCCACAGCGGGTTTTTTTCTATTTCGATTTTCGAAGAAGACTGAAACATAAACAAGTTTTGAGTGGGGTAAACATCTGGTTTTTCTCGGTCGATTCCGAAGTTTCATCATTGAAAATAATCAATCAGAAACATTAACTGTAATCCATAGGCTAAGAGTCATTACATGCATATTAAAACTTGCTTGCATTCTGCAGGTATACTTTATATGGTATGTAAATGAATCTTTTTTTTCGCAACAACAACAAAAAATCAAATTTTACCTAGTGTGGAACCAAAATAGATGATTAGCACTCACTTTTTTCGATAAAACCTCGCAACTACTCAATTCCCAGTTTTCTGACGAATTTTTTACGATTTGTAGGTAGAGATTTAAAACTGGAACTCACTTGTTGCTGAATCGGTTTTAGACAGCGTGTTCAAATTCTTCAAAAATGTAGTTTATCAGCATAGATTTGACTGTGCATAGCCATTTTTGAAAACAATATTCACCGTGCACACTCCCTGACAACTCTGGAGAAGGGAAGGGGAGCTTATTTTGCCATATCAAATAGGCTCATAGGTGCAGGTGACGCATAGGCTGGTGTTACATAAAGGTACTCGTAGGTCCTAATTACAAGGTCGTAGTTACCTAGGTACAAGTTGTTTTAAATAATATTGGCTACTCTCACTGACAGGAGCCAAAGACGAAGATGACATAATTAAGAAATTCAGGACCCAAAAAGGAACCAAAGAACGCTTGGTAAAACTAAAAGAGACTGTGGAAAAAGAGAAACGAGAATTGGAAAAGAAGAAAGAAAAATTAGAAGCAGAACTGGAAGCCCAAAAATTTGCACAAGTCAAAGAGAAAGAACAGTAAGTTTTACTATCGTGATTAAAAAATATTCATATAACCACTCAGTCAAATAAAGAAATAATAATTATGAAGTAAAGGTTACATATAAATAGATTTGTACGCTTCAGCGGTAGCTTTGCACAATTATGAGCTTTGTGTGGGTACGGAATGAAATGAAATTATTTATTTGTATAGGCCTTCCGGCGTTAAAAGGTTCTGAGTGTGTATGTTTTGACCATAAAGTGAAATAAACTCGCCGAAAATCCGAATTTCAAAAATCGAAGAAAACGGACGCCTGTTAGAAATTCAGTTTAGTTCAGAAGATTTCAGTTCAGAATGGGAATTCATTGGGGACCTCCCAATAAGGTTGCTGTCCTGCTTAGGAAGAAATATTGCTTCCGAGTCTTCCAAGGTAGCGGTAGCTCTGTTTTCACTTTTGAGAAGAAAGCTCTGCAAATTATTACACAACGGGTTTATTATTTACCTGTATAGATGCGCCTTCTGCGTAGATCACTGTGTTCTGTGGTCAACACCTACCCTCGAGCTCCTCCCAGGAATTAATCGAATACCGCAGCCGGCCCGGGAATTACAGTTTCATAAAAATGCGAAGGATTCAGTAATTCAATAATTAACTATTTGTTGTTATTCATGAAGCATAACGTTTGTTCAAGTTACAAATGTAGCTATTAACAAAATACAAAAGAGATTTGAAAAGGGATTTGATCCTTCAAATGAACTAATACCACATAAACGCGACTTATACAGCCATCCGCGATTTTAATCAGGTGTTCCCTAGCAGTGATATCTGACCCAAATTTATACTGTTTCATTCACGATCAGGTTGACGAAGCTTTTTGCTGCACACGAATGGCTGGTCGTACAGTGCTCCGGGTGGTCTCAAAAAATTCTTTAGTTTGAGATCAATTTAAAAACGCAAAAACCCATACCCTCCTATTGAAACTTTTCGAGCTACGGCGTTCTGAAAATTTCAACCCCTATTTTCCACTCCTTAGAGATAACTAACAGTGCAGGCGAGCTTCGCGGACCAACTAGACCCCAAATGGGACCAACAAACCTAATTTCATTAATTTTGGTTCATGGTGACTAAGAAAAGAGCGAAGTACGGCGTACGGACAGAAATTTTTGGTTTATTATCTATATAAATATAAATCTTTAAATCTATATATATATAGAAATGAATGTATGTTTCTTGCGCGGCCGTACCGTTCGTCCGATTGGAATGAAACTTTTTCCAACTCATCCCTCGCACTCCCTCCCGGGACGGTCATAGGCTGTCGGAATCTTCCCCAAACCTACTGCTTATCGTCGAACTGGCCGCCCTTCGCAACGCCGTAAATAAGGAAACGACGTCATCGGAACAACTTTCGGAAACGATGACGGTCGAAACCGGACTGACTGAAAAATTATTTCCTTCCTGTTTCCAACGATACCAGAACGATTTCTGTGCGATAAACCGTCGAATTATAGTCACTCGAAAAACTTTACAAAGTTTTACGCGTTTCTATGGCAACTATACTTGGAGACGATGTAAACCCGTACCAATCTCAATCTCAACCAAAGTGAACGCGAATATTATAGTAGGTACTAGAGTAAAAAGTAGTTGAATGTTTTTGCGCATTGTTGAATAGTTTATTCGACAATTTGTTTTTTTTCGGCTGCACCGCGCCGGGTAACGGGCTAGTTTTCAATAATGAACCTCTGGAATCGAGTATGAACATTTTTAACCCCCCTCCCCACTAAAAATTTGATGGTTTCCGTTTCAAGGTATGTAGAATCCAAAAATACAATTAAAAATTGTCTGCCTGTACGCCGTACTTCGCACTTTTCCTAGTTACCATGAACCAAAATGAATGAAATTTGGTTTGTAGGTCCCGTTTGGGGGTCTAGTTGGTCCGCGAAGCTCGGCGTTACTGTCAGTCACCTCTAAGGGGTGATTAATAGGGAATGAAATTTTCAGAACGCCGAAGCTCGAAAACGTTCAATAGAAGTATGGGGTACGGGAGGTTTTTACGTTTTAAATTGATCTTGAACTAAATAACTTTTTGAGACCACCCGGAGCATTTATGTCCAGCCGTTCGTTCACAGTAAAGCCCTGAAATTTGCACCGACAGGCTTCGTCAACAGCAGGGTGAATCAAATTGAATACCTTCAGCACAGATATCATTGCTAAGGACGCTTGAACAATATAGGCCCCAATATTGTGAGTGGTGGTGGTGGGGGGGGGGGGGGGGGTTCGTAGTTTTCAATGGGCCATAATATATATATTGCCACCGATAGAGGTTATTGGAATGGCCCTAGATATCATTGCTAGGGAAAACCTGATTATAAAAACGGATGGCTGTATGAAGTCGAGTTGGTTGTTTTGTGATATTATTTCATTTGAAGAATGATGACTCTTTTGGATTTTATTGATCGGTACTTTTTTTAACTATAAACGTTATGCTTCATGAATAACAACAAATAATTAATGATTGAATTATTGAATCCTGCGCCTTTTTATGGAACTGTAATTCCCGGGCCGGCTCTAGTACATACTTGATTTAGGGCTTTCCTGGTGGGAGCACGTGGGTAGATATTGACCACAGAAAACATTCATCTACGCACTAGGAGCATCTATACAGGTAAATTATAAACCGTTGCGTAATAATTTGCAGTGTTTTTATTCCATTTTTCGATTTTACGACCTACACATTAATGCATAACAACAAATCAAATTATACATAGAATTCTTGAATACACTCTAATCTGTAGGTACCGCATTAATTATTTATCATTCGTTCAATTGATCTGTACGATTATGTTATCGATACGAGGAAGCGACGTGCCACTAGGCAGACGTTAAAAAACGTCTGCAAATCCCTACACAACGGTTTATTATTTTGTACAGAACACCCTTCTGTTACAGATCACAGCTCTCTGTATAGATAACCCTTCATTATAATATATGTGCTATTCCATACATATTAGTAGATCGCAGACCCTCCGTAGCTTAGTACCTAACCCTTACTCGTTAATAGTACCTACCTAAATCACGTGTTAAATGTTGCTAAAATAATTCTGTCGATGTACACAAACAGTAGCTAAAATGGCAAAAAGAAACAGAAATAAGGAAGTTCTGAAGGGAAATGGTTGATGTGGAGTGGAAAAATGTTCAGTTCCGGTAGGGTTTCGTATAAGTTCGTTAGTTAGACCACTGTGCTACGAGTATATCGGCTAGCCAGCCGAGAGACCAGTGATGTACGCTCTCACCCCAGCTTGATGCCTACACACCCTACTCTTTAGGGCAAATTGTACAGAAAATTTTATGGCAACACCGTAGAATGCTCCGGATGGTCTCAAAAATGCAGGACAAAATCAAACTATTTAAAAATGCGAGAAAACCCACACCTCAAAATACAATTTTCCGCGACAGGGATAGGGATAGGGATCTGGACATTTCAATCTCTATTTTTCACCCCTCAGAGTTGAGCGACAGTAACGCCGAGGTTCGAGGATCAACTAGAGCCCAAACGGGATCCATACACCAAATTTCGTGAATTTTAGTTCATGGGAATGTAGGAAAAAGACGCGGACGGCGTACGGACAGATTTTTTAAAATTCGATATTCATATTCTACGTCCCTTGAAACGTGAACCATACAATATTTTGAAGGGGGGTAACTTTTTTTTCATGATCGATTCCAAAACTTTATTATTGAAAATAATAAACCAAAAATAATGATGGAGAATACCCAAGCGTTCTGTTTATTTATTAATTTTATTATTAAATGAAAGTAGACTCCACCCTGAAAATTTTGACACCAAGCGCACTTTCCTACGCTAAGTAGCTTTTATTCTATGATTTTCGTGCACTAGTGACGTCACTGCACCTCTCCCACTGGGGCGGGACCCCCTTGACTGGCGTGACGTCACTAGTGCATGAGGCTTCTAGAAATGGTATAATAAAAACTACTTATCGTAAGAAAGTGCGGTTAGTGACAAAATTCTCAGAATGTAATCTACTTTCTTTCTGAAAAAAATTAATATAAGCGCATTTCTCAGACAATCACTGTTTCATGATGGATGGTTGGGGGGGTTTCACACTGTGATGCATCAAAAGGAAGATCAAGTTTACGCCCGACGTGTGGAGTAGGTTCGCACTATATTAGTAGCTGAGTTCATTTGCGTTGCGTGACACGTGGATCGCATCAGACCTTCCCACTGCGTACTGTTCCCGCCACTGTATATAATGCTCTTGGAAGCTGGATACCGCTTACTTGGGAAGGGGCCAGGCGGTTCTTGAAAATGAACCACCGTTTCCCCACTAGGGTCGCTGCATGAAGAATTATTTACCATCAGCTGGAAGACCCGGGCGCTGGACAGGATGGTACAGTTATCGTTACCTATGCATTGATTCTACATCCAAAAACGTACTAATAGGGCGGGAGAATGTACCAATTTCCTATATTATAGGTAATTAAAACCAATAAAAAATAGTGAACGTCCAGTCAACCTAGGTTCCATCACTCGAATTGAAAGGTAGGTACCTCGGGAAATTACCTACCTTGTTGTTGATCTTGCATTTATGAACACTTGAAGTATTCTCCACTAAAATGTCATTAAATGGATTACCATTAATTGGATTACCATTTGCCACAGTCGTATCGTGTACCTCACCTCCTCGCCAATAAAACCCAGCGCCCTCTCACTATTCCAAAGATCTTAGATTGTGCTGCGCAACACAGTACTATCCTGCACTTCATTCAAATGATGGTCAGGTGTTAATAACGAAGTAAACACAGTTGCTATTACAGTTTGGCGATCATCAACGGCCTGAATTTTACTTATGTATTTAGATTGAGCTTCGGACCTCTTAAGGGCAGTTATCCGTAACAGCAGTGTAACTACATAGGTAAGTGGTATAATTTTTTATTGATCCCTTATCTGAATTGAATGACAAATTATTCAGAAATGAAGAGGAGTTGGAGAGACTAAAACTGTCGATTCAAGAGGCCAAAAAGCTGCAATGCGAAATTCGTGAAGAGCATGAACGCGAGAAGAAACAATTGGAGAGTATTACCGGGTATTTCCATCGCCTTTGCAAAATTATGCAGGTATGTACCTACCTACCTTCAGAACAATATTTTAAATTAGGTACCTATGTAAATTCTTCGAAAATCGGTTAAAATAGCTGAACACTAGGTACTCAAAAATTTTATTAAAAAGGTGGTTTAAGTAGCAGAATATTGTCTTGAGACAGAAACACCTTATTTGTTTTGTCGAAAATATTTGTTCACAAAAGATGGGCAAAAAATAGTGGTCACCAATAATACTAAAAATTCATCAAAATGCACCTATACAGGATGATGATTCGATACAGAAGAGGTAGGTGGTATCAACAAAAAAGTAGAATTCGGGGTTTGGGCGTCAAAAATCGATAAAAATGCTGCAAATTATTAAACAACGGTTTATAATTTTCCAGTAGCCAAACAGCCATTTCAGGCTGGGTCTTTACGTTCGACTGTCCTGCTAGCGTCGCGGACGTGATCAGCTGTCCTCTAATGAGAGGATCAGAATTCGATCTTATCATGAAGAGATTTTTCCACCAAGTTCCATTAACGTACCAACTGTTTCTGATTCAGCTTAATTTTTCATCTATTTATTCCTGCACTGCTTGGCCTCGCATCCTTGGGTGGATAGGGGTTCGCTCAACAGCTAGGCGGGTCATACGAGTCATCACGTGTACTAACAACGCTCGAGGTATCTCAACTTCGGCTATCTCACGGGAACCGGTTCATTCCGACAGATAACTTCCTCTATGGCCCTTCTGCGTAGATCAATGAATTCCTGTTAGCGTAAAACGCTGAATTAGTAGGGCCGTGTTTTGCGGTGGATACCTAGTAATTTACCCACGCGCGCGCACACGCACACACACAGACGACACACACACATACTCTCTGACGTTTGGCATTTTAGTTACCAACATAAATATACCTAGGTATGTATTTCCCTCCTGGACATTGTTGAAATTCGAATGGCCGCTGAACCTAAGTAGGACACACTCGACATACCCCTAATCAGGAGTACCTATGTCGAAATACTCCATATTTTAACCTAATTTGGATGATTCGTTTGGCCGTGAACAACAAACTTGTACCTACCTTTCAACAAAATCAAAAATACTTAGGTGGTTACCTATCTTCCTTCAAATAAGATATCACGGAACAACAAACTCAATTTCATAAAGCCATGCGTGATTGTAATCAGCAGTTCCCTTGAAGCCATACAATATGCATGATCATCGGTTCCCTGTAGATGTTGAAGTATCGACGTTCACAGGTAATGACTGACATTTAATTCTAAATACTAGTTCATTTGATTAGAAATATGGGGACATACCGTCAGAGGAAGAAAACTCAGGAGGAATACTGAGATTGATGGAGGTGACCAAACTCAAAGTTGAAGCCCTCGTCAGAGACGCGATTATGAAGGAGACTTTACTGGGAGTATCACAGCAAGCTCATGTAAGTCCGTACGTATAGTAGGTACACGTTGAAATGAATCGCTAGGCGCGCAAAAAGGCGTGACAAGTCAGAAATGGCCACTTTTGAAAAAAATGGCGATCTTAATTTTGCTCGACGTTTCGACCCAATGACTGAACACAGTGGGTACTACTGTCAGACTGAGGATCAATATAGGCAAGATCAAGTTCATGGTAGTTAGCAGGTAGATAGTACAGGACAGACTGAGTTTTCTCAAGCTTCGAACTTTGCTGTGTGATAAGCACATCTCTTTTGAGATACGCTACAGGCTGGTGAAGTTTTATGTGTGGTCAGTTCTCCTCTACGGTGTAGAGATGTGGACAATTGAAGCAGACTCTGTGAATAAGTGGGGAGCTTTTGAAATGTGGGTGTTGCGCAGAATGTTTCGGACCTCACGGGTGGATAGGGTTCGCAATGAGGAGGTTCTCTCCAGGGCAGGCATCAACCGTGAGCTGTTTGATATACTTAATCAAGAAGCAGAAGGTTGCCTACCTGGGCCATATACTTCGAGGGCGTAGATATGTGATTGTGATGTCTTATTTTGGATGGTAAGATTGAGAGGAGTGGGCCACAAGCAGCTTTCCAGGCAGAGGAATATTAGAGCTTTGGAGCACTGCGCCGGGCTGCCGAAGACGCTTCAGGTGATATTTCGAGATTCTCGCCGACGCATGGTTTCGTGCATGGCACAGGAAGAAGAAACGTTTCATCGAACTTATATCATTTCGTCTCGACAATAGAGTTTCATTTCGAGTTGAATTTATTGACTTTATGGCTAACTTGATTTCTGTTACAGCCTGTAACAACTCCAAGAATGAACTCCTTTTACACAACATGGTGATTTACTACAAAAACAGGTTAATTTATGTTGGCCAGTGGCTCACACTCAGTCTGTAGGTAGGTACCGATTCACCCTACCTAGCAGATACCTACCCCAGGAAATGGCCCTGGGTCGTCACAGAAATTAGGATGCGGCGCATACTCACGATGAGATGAAATTGTAACCATCCATGACTTTTGGTGGTTTCTCAAAGTTATTTTTGCGGTTACTGCCGTAAAACGTGGTAGGTAAGTAACCTTGGCCTTGCCAAAATCAATGTCACCATTGCTAGAAAGCTCGATTAGGTCTCATTTGTTGGGGATTTGACTTTTATTTTATACGGAAAACAGCGAGGTAGGTGCCAATGGGCGATAATGTGAATTTGGGAGGTGTTTTTCTTTCTTCATTTTTGGTCCTATAGTCTATTTAGGGGTATAGTCAGCATGCAGCAGAGCTCTAAATTGTGCAGCGTACCTAGCCATGGGTCCGAAAGCACCGAAGCTAAAGGATCTAGCACTTCAATATAATATTATTACCTTTCCCAAGCAAGCTCACTGGGCAGTTCACAAACCGCTTTGCTATTGCTATTATAGAGGGCTGCAAGTCACTCGTGAACCCCCCAATGAACAAACCTACAATAATTATAGCAAGATAGCTCAATAGATACATGACGTGGCTTACATCTGATAATATACTAGAACCTACCAACCTAGAGATTGCACTAGAGCCTACATCCAGGGATGCTGATAACTCCGTAAGAATTATGCAAGGTACGACTTGTCTCGTATTCACAGGGAACGGTTCAACTGCATTTTTGCCACAAAAAAGACAATGTCAACTCCCTTTTTGCGCGAAGTAGCGATATGTATGATGTTTCGAATCTGCTTCGTGTACGTCATGTACCTACTTAGTGGTAGGTAGGTATAATGTTCAAATCTCATAACGAGGCCCTTTGTACGAATTAACGGGAAAGGATTTCAGAACGACTTACGTAATTACATTTCCTTTCGACCCACATGAGTTTGATCTTGTAGATACCTACTAAATTACGTGTGAACGTTAAAATAGGTAGGTACCTATCTAATTACTCATCTTCGACTTACCAACGCTTACACTAGGTAGGTACCTATACTGAACAGCCAACTACTTCCCAGAAGATTTGAATTTATCAGCCAACACAATATGTTACAGTGGAACCGGGATAAGTGGGAGTTGAAGGGACCAGCTTTTGAATCCCCCTCACAAAGGTTTCCCCGAGTTTCCCACTTGAAGAAAAAAGTACAAAAATATTAAATTTATAATGTAGGAAATGAAAGTTCAAAGGAAATTAAAGTCTGAATGAAATTAGGGAAAGTAAATAGGGGTAGTGTAAATTGGGGTTGGGGGGTGAGTTTGGGGCATTGCCATGTAGGTATTGTAGAAGAAAATGTATGTACAGGGTTAAAAAAAATTTAATTTTTCTTTAAAAAAAGTGCGCTCAATAAAGAAAAATTAGACAACTTAGATTCTTAGCAAAACAACCGAGGAAGCGGCGCAGATCAAAGAATCTCACTCATAGAGGTTCTGGCCGCTGAAATTCCCACTCAAGGAGGTTGTCCTTGGGGGGAAAAACGAATCCCACTCAGAGGTCTAATTTTCCCACTCAATGATATTTTTGGTCCCAAACGATAAGGTTTCCCACTTACCCAGGTTCCACGGTACATTTCACAGGACAATCAGTGAACCAGTTCCCAACTTCACTCCTAACTTGGAAAACTCGGTCAAATTATTATTATAATGATACGTATGAGAAAAAGCTATAAACAACATACTACTGTCTACACCTGTTTCCGGTGTGTACCTAGGTATCAAAGTAATTTGGAGTACGGTTTTTAAAACTGAACTTACTTCAACAGACCTAAGTACTGATAGGAATACTAAAATAAAGTTGCGTAAAACGAACAGTCACAAACTACGATACGTACGATGAGACGACAAGGCCTAATCATTGATAAGTGATACCTACTGTTGTTTCAACTCTCTTATCCAGATGAAATCATGACAAAATTCCTCAAAAGCTTTATCCTACAGTACCTACTTACCACCCATGGAGAAGGATAGGTAGGTCCACACAAGGTGATCTGTTTTTTAGCGAATTTTCAAAGAAAAGAGAAGCTATTGCAATGGGTCCAAAATGTCAGAACTTGAAATTTTTTTATAGGCAAATCCGTTTCAGAGCATCCTGAATTCATCCCTAGATTTTAACAAAAATTTATAAATATTTATTCATGTGTCACTCCAGACGATCTGTCCTTCATGATAAAAATTCCAAATTTCGCCAGAACGGTCGTATTGCCAAACAAAAGGATGAGTTCGAAGATGATCGATTTTAAAAAATTACAAGGGGGTCAAATTTGAGTTTTTATGGGTCAAAAATCGGTAGAAATTGCTAAAATCGGGAATGATTGATATAAAATTACTGGAAGTGGTATGGAAGGGTGAGTTATGACATAAAAATACCATTTCAGTTGAGTTCATAAAGAATAGGGGTCAAATTTGGATTTTTTTTGGTCAAAAATGGGTATTAACGGTTAAAATCAGTATTAATTCACCAAACGTTCTATGGGATGGTGAATCGAGACCACTATCAAGACTATTTCGATGATAAAAATATTTTTCTCAAAAGAGTGGGTCACATTAGACTTTATTAGGGTCAAAAATCGCTAAAAAAGATATAACTTTACGGAAACTGGCATGGTTACTAGCTATATATTTTCTTTTTACACAATAGCACGAATATTTCTTTGAAAATTCGCTCTTATAGCCATGCTGTTCGACTGGAACTTTTTTTTAAAATTTCTACCTAGGTATATAACTTTCCACAAATAAAGTGAAATGATGAGGATCGTTCAACATATTGCAGTCAGACGAAACGTTGGGTATGGAGGATGAAACGAAACCTGAGAAGAAATCTGAAGGCGACAAAGAGGGAGACAAAGGTGAAGCACCGGACGTCCCGACCAGGAGTTTCCTGAAAAGACAATCTCAACTCATTGTCGAAGCGAAAACGAGAAGAAAAGGATTCAACCGCGATCCTTTGCCAGCCTTTAAGTAATAAACAATATTTTGTTGAATAATACGTGAATAAATGACACATCCGAGAAAAAAAAAACGTACAGATAACAATGAGTAAATCGGAACAAATTCCTCCCCCACCACTGATGAATTTTGTAGCCTACTAGGCCGAAAAAATGACTAAAACCTAAACCAAATTCAATTCGATTACAAAAATTACAGCGTGGGAACTGCACGCAAATTTCATCACATCCTTGCACACACAACACGGCCTATGGTTAGAGGATGGTCTCAAACTTGACAACATGGGGCCTTGCTACTACGGAGTATCAAGTATAAAATATAATCATGATCAATTTGGCTCAAGGCAAGGTCGACTGTGCCTGTGTGGTACATGTATTAACATTTCGTTCTTTTATCTGAATACGTATATTTATTTTAAGAACGAAATCCGGTTTCACTTTCCGAACGCACCCCGAAGCGGTAATATGAGAGTACTTCAACCAGGCCTGGAAAAAAATTGTCTGGAATGCCGATTTTATGGGAGTTCCATAAGTATCTGTTATTTCAGAAAAATTTGTCTCAGTAATCCGCGTAGGAGATTCCGGCCTTTACAGACATTCTAAAACATTTCCCGTTTCGAATTTCGTTCTTCACCCGAGGAAGCTCTTGTAGAAAAACCAGCGATCAAGGTTCATAAAATCAGGCGAATAAAGAAACATAGAAAGTAATAAACCAACAGACTAAAAATCGTCGTCTCACCGCATTTTTTTCAACCTTATTTTCTGTAAAACCTCCGAAGTATTTCATGACACATCCATGAGTAACTCTGGTTGGAGCAGCTCTTATGAATTAAATCCACATGTTTGAAGGGAAATCTAAAAATCAACTTTTTACTTGTCTTATCTAACCCATAGTGTAACAGGACCTACTGAAAAATCCACACAATGAAATACCATAACTACTTAGTGCAATCACACTGAAAAATCCACACACTGCAATATCAAATCAGTAATTTGCAAGGGAAGGCCAACTATTCCGCCTGAACGTTTTTCACAGAACAGCAGTATGAAAGGCTTTCTCCTGAAATCTTCGTGGAGGCAGTCTCTAGAGCCATTTTTGAGTCAGGGGGACGGGCTGTACCCGGTTTTCCTCTCCTATGAGAACCTACCCTTCCAAGTTTGAGAAAAAAACAAACAAACAAAAAAACCACGTCTACCAACCACGGTCGACTCACTCAAAAATAATTCATTCCTTAGAAATGATTCAGGAAGGGTATTTGGGCAACAAACCATGAACGACTGGTTTTTTCATGATAATCCATAAACATGAATTTAATCAACATCAATTTATTACATTTTTCCAGTTCTTTGGACAAGGAAATGACTGACGACATAATGCTCCGAATGAAGTAGGCAGATAGTTGATGTACTAAGAATACGAGTAATTCCTTTTTTTCATGTCTTGCGGACAGAAAACTCATCGTGGAAATTCTAGTAAAAAATGTTGAAGCCAACAAATTAACATGTACGACAGTAAACATCAATAATAAAAATTATTTCATACAAAATAGGTAATATCAAGTCTTATACTTCACATCGGAGACTAATATACAATTGATTTTAGGCTGGTTCAGTAGGTACGCACACTTAGAGGTTAATTAACGTTGTTAGGAGGACAAATATAATATAAACTGTCTAACTAAAAATATTATCAAAACATAATTTCGCTTCACCAGTTAAGACACTACAGCAAGGCAACAGAATGTGGGCCCTGTTGAAATGCATGTTAATGGCAGTACTTCGGCAGTGACACTGGAGATTATTGTAATTATCAAAATAAAGAAGTGATGGAGCATGGAGTCAAGTGAAACGCTTTATACACTCAGACCAAGTGAACTCTCAAAAAATACATAGGTGTATTATTCAAAGAATAATAAACCAAAATTTACACAATGGAAGCGGTAAGTGAATTAAGTGTTATTTTGCACAGTAACTCGTTCATATTCCAGCGAATGATGAGAACTGAAGAGACTAGTATGAGCTGTATCAAAACTTGAATTGTAAAGCCCAATCCGATACCTATCTAATATGACAGTTTCAAGATGCGTTTGTTATGCGGAGAAAACGCTCTGCGTGCGGCGTACATAGATTGAGGAATACAAGACTTGAATTTGGAAGCGCTTTCCATCAATGGACAATTCCATCAACAAGAGCAAATGTTAGCAATAAACCATTATTGAAATTGACAGAATCGAGACGAAAAAGAAAAATGAGAGAAATTAGTATTTATATAGACACCACTGCATAAAGCCAGCTTTGCCATCACTTCACAAGACTTCTTGTTCTCTTCTGAACACGGTAGGTAAATCATAAACGCAGGATGGTATTAAGATAGAACTGAAATAAGAACATTAACCTGTTGGAACGTTACTCAAAAATGTACCAGTTTAATCGCCACGACTGACCGGAAGGACGTCTTTCTTGACGCCAGGACTGCGGATAGGTGGAGATGAAACGGAGATGAGCAAGGTTGTGTTCAATGCGCGTGTTACAGGAGGGCACTATAGAAAAGTGTTTGAGATCAGTTAAAGTACCCTGATTCCTCATCAGCCAGAAACGTCTGGTAGTTTCGAGCACCTACAAACTCAAGTTTTCAATAAATCCTACCTGACTCTCGTTAAATAGTAGTTTTGATATTTATGACGTTTGCAGAACAACAAAATCAGTCAACTATTATACTAAAAACTAATGTTGTTCTTTGAATAGGGGTCTACAAAAAGCAAAAGAAATAAAGAACTAAAAAGCGACATACATAGAAACACTAAAGAAATCAAACCAGCAGATTTAGTTGGCAGTGTTTAAAACATAGGAAATGTGTTTGCAAAGAAACAACTCAGAATGTTGTTTTATACAAAACAAAAAGCGTCGGAAAAGTGCATCTCCGTTTACGAAACAGGTAAACATAAATCGTTACAGCTAAACGAATACATTGTGTGAATAACCTAAACATTCCTCCCTGTCAGATCACTTCACGAACATAAAATGAACTAAAACATGAAAATAATCAGATATCTCAGTCTATAAAGAACATACCTACTCCAAACTCATTTTTCAGATACATCGTTGACCAAGGAGGACCATTAGAAAATTAAATTTATTGTTCGGATCTTGCCTAACAGTAAGGAACTTCACTACAGCCCGAACAGACTTTGTACAAAAATTTGTATAGGTACTACACAAAACTATATATAAATATTACGGTATTTACAATTTAATAAAAAACCGATATCAATGCGAATCTTCTAAATTTATTAATTCTTTTTTAAACAACGTTAGAAATTGGATTTCTTCAAAAACATTAACCAAAAATTGTACTTACCGATCAAGGTTATCTATAACATTCAACCCCTTACTTAAAACGGTGCGTAATATTTGCTAATTACAGGGGGTAATATAAATGTGAAAATATAATATATACAAATATTAGTGGAATGGTTATCATACGCCTTGCAGCAGCGCGGTACAGACTCAATTTGGAATAGACGCCGGTATCGATAAACGAAAATCGATGGTTCGAAAACGGTCCTGGAGAGATTTTATCAAAAGGGGCGGACACGCGAAAATATTCAACTCACTTCGGATATGGGGGGAATGGGGAGGGGGGGGGGAGGATTAAATTTAGAAACAGAAAAATGTTCTTCAGTTGAGCAACGACTAGGCACATGAAATGTAGAGTTTAGAACTCAGTCGGTGGAGCGAATGCAACAAGCCTCGGGGGGGGGGGGGGGGGGGGGAGATCGGACAAAACTCTAGGAGTAAATGTCAAGAAGGTTTAGGTTTTGTGAAGCTGAGTGAAACGCACCACACTTATACTCTACCAGTCATGAAACACTGCCCTACTGGTATAACAACTTTTCACATCCATTCACCGATACAATTTTTGTAAATGATTTATGGATTTTCATAATTTGAATCTTGCACCAATGTGATGAACCCGTTTTTTCAAGCGACTGTTTCAAAAACATGCATTACATCGTGATGACAGGATTATTGCAAAAATGAGATGAACCCGAGACAGCAATGATATATGAACTTTATCATAATCAGAGAATCACTCATGAACTAGGAAGGTACTCATAACCTGGTTCAGTTGCTCAGAACTTACAACTGAACTTATCAAGCTAAGTATAAAATATATAGCTGTAAATTTTACAAATTTCACTAGACAGTTGAGAATATCATTAAAATTGGTGAATCAAGTCCATTACTGCGATTGGAATAATTCTGTGTCGGCAACGATGTTCCAATATGGGAATGAATAATACTCTGAAGCTGAGAAACCTCAACTGCCAACATGATTAACAGTTGTGGCAATACCGGTGAGATTATGTTTCCCGGCTAGTAGAAAAGGGGAAATTTCACTTAGCATCACAGACGCCGATTTTCTCACTCGTATCACTGCTTCTTCGTATAATTTCATACAGAAAACTTCACTGTACGAGTCGGGTAAAATAATAGAGAAATGGGGGGGAGGTTTCATTAAACTAATCAGTCGAGTACGGGAAAACGAAGGATTCAGTCAAGCGACAGAGGTAACTCGAAATGCGAACTGTCCCTTGGGAAGTCTAGGTTGGGGAACATCCCCAGTCTATCAAGTATTGTGTTTTGCCGTTTGGTAGTATGCGGCGGGCTCGTATGGTGAATTTTTCACCTGATGCTATCCTATTCATGGCACCAAAGTACGTACTGACGGTGTTCTGAAGGTCTTCGGGTTTGTACGAGGGAGGATGACCGTTCTTGACGGGAGACGCCGTCGGAGTCGGCGGCCCGGAGCGAGTGCGTTTCATTCTCCGGACTCCGTCGGTCGTTTGCCCTCCGCGCCCAGCAAGTTTGGAGCCTCTTCGGACTCTTCGCCGTTTGATCTGGAATACGGAAAAGCAAGAATAAGCCGTGGGAAGTAGGAATATTTTGCTCAAGATTGAATTGGCAAAGAAACATGATATAAAAAGTTAAATGGCACGGGAAAAAACCTTTAATGAGCGAACCTGCAAGGGGTTGAAAATCAGGCATTGATGCAAACAAAATTACCAACTTAACCTTTCAAGAAATTGATGAGTACAGTAGAGAAGAGCAAGGATCAGTTAAGAACCAGTCGACCTCATCGTACTGTACCATTTGATTGATGAAAAACCACAGGGAAAGTTGTGTGGGTGGAGTAGTAGACTTAGGCGTCCACACTGACCACAGCATGAACCTGAATGACCATACTGTAACTATGTTTCAAATAGTGCAATGACATCACTGGGGTCCCCGGAACACCAGACAGCACAAGCAAAGTAAAGAAAACAGTCATTCCAGGCCGGGGCTTTTTGTCCGACTGCCCTGAAAGCGTCGCGGTCAGCTGTCCCCCAATGAGAGGATCAGAATTCAACTTGATATTTCGCTCTTGGCTAGTCACTGCCTCGCCCCCTTGAGTGGAGAGGGGTTTGCTCAACAGCTACACGGGTCATACTTGGACTTGTCACCACGTGTCATGGCAGTCACCCATCGAAGTACTAACCACGCTTGAGGTATCAACTTCAGCGACCTCTCGGGAACCGGTTTATCCTGATAAGGCCCGATAACACCAGACAGCTTAGAGTGTGAGTCTCTGGTCCTACCCATTTTAGAATAAGCTGCTGGCCCTTCCTATGGTGTCTGGTAGCTGTAGCGTGTCCACCATAAGTTCTCAAAATGAACTGGTTATAAGGTATAAGCTATAAGCTCCACATTCCCACCAGTGAAAATGTTCATGCTGCGCTACTTGACATGTGCAACCTTGTATTTGAAGTAGGGGCGTTGCGCCCATAAGGCCACTGCCCCGGCACCCAAAAACACTAAAAAACTCAACCATTGTTCAGTAGGCACAAAGTTCAACAGCGACTCGCCAGATTTCTCTGGCTATGGATATTCAATATGCTTGTTAGCTCCATAGACCAAGCAAGTTATCGGAACGAAGCGACAGTAATCGATGTCCTGCAATCGAAATTGAAACCTAGGCACCTGGGACCTAGTGTTCCCATGGCAACCAAGAAAAGTGGCCGGTGCGCACACGCTCAGCTGAGTAAAAATGTTGTTTGCCACGCCCACATCGGACCTTGTCCGCAGAATCTAATTTCCACCTCAAAACCGTTCATTTCACAATCGATTCGATCCCTTCGATTCAATTTGTCATCTCGAAATGAGATGCTTCTTCTTCCGATTTGTTTTTGTTCTCTGAATCACATTCGCTTTCTCTGTTGAGTATGTTGCCAAGTTTTCAATTTTTTTGCGTCAAATTTTGTGTGTTTTGTGTTCGGTCCGGTTCCGATGACAGATTTGTATTTGTGGTACCTACGTGCATTTTGTCCTGTTTGCTGTTTGTGATCTTGCGGTTTGTGGATTGATCGGCGTCAACTCACAGATAGCTACGTAGATTCTAGTATCTACCTAGCTTCTCCATTCAAGCAGGTACCGGCCGACCTGCCATTGTTTTGTTGTATTTTAGTTTACTATATTTTTGGGCCACATGAATTCGGTGGCTAAGTTGCAGTAGAAATTGTCGACGTTTTTGTATGACGATAGTGTTGATTAAAAGAGATGAGCTTTGCTGAATATCACCCTATCAATAAATAAGAGAAGTGGTATTTTGTAGATAAATCTGTTAGTTTTATGTTCTGATTTGGTGCCCCACCGTTTTCAGACCCCACACACCACTCTTGATCAGAAGATCAACATGCAGGTAGTAGTACTTCTGTTTAAGAGTACTTTGTGGACAATTACACTCTTTGTCCTCTATCTCTGAACCTTCAAGTAACGGGTCAAGTATTCCACTATTTTTTCACAAAAACGAACCGAGTATCGGGGACAAATTAAAACAGAATAAACAAGATAAATATATAGCTGAAGTTTCCTCCAACGTAACTTGACCACTTTTGAAGTGACCTTAGTCGGAATGATCTAAAACCTTGATCGCTTAGATCCCTACAGATACTATAATACCTTACCGCTTTTACGCAAGTGCGCACGCACAAAAAACCCGGCCGTGATGCAGACGTAGGACCCGCGCATTTTCAACACTGGATATCCTCATTTCGCATTTCCTTCCTTATATTACACAATTACCACCTTATCCCACATCCTACGTCCTCTTCACAGTTACTTGAACTAAAATATTCCAAAAATGAAATAATTATTTCTACACTCACAGAAATAACCCGTTCTCCAAAATGCCCTTCATTCAACTGCTTTGATTGTTGTATTACTTTGAAACTGGTATGCCCATATTGTTAATAATAGATCATAAAAATAAATAAACCGAGGGGAAGGATTGCAGGGAGGAAGGTAGAGATTGCAAATACATCTCTACCTCTCTCGGAGGTGATGCCAGCAATGTGACACATGAATTATCAGAAAAGCAGAGCGAGGTTGAGAAAAAAATGCCAAGAAACAATGTAAGTACAACATTATGGGACAGATAAGCTTGGACAGTCTTGAAGGTAGGCTGTGAAGCTCGACCGAACCCTACAGCCCCTAGGCCTTACGGGTCAGCTACTCCAGTATGCTAAATTTTATGGTTTACATCACTGTCTCGACATCATATTCGTATGCTACGGAAAAATGTCTAAAGAATGAGCCAAAACATTGCATCAAAATCACACAAGGTAGAGATTAAAAAAATAAAAAATAAAAAAATAAACCGAGTTATTCAAAGGTTGTCTATTTCCACTAATACACAAAAAAATACAGGTGATCAAACGACCGCCAGTAACAAACAATAACTTTGTTTGTCCCTGACGATGGTTTGATCACCAAAACCGGTATAACAGTAAGTACATTTTTTGTGTATTATTGGAAATATGGAAAACCTTTTAATAACGGTTTTTTAAATTTTGAAATGGGTTTCCACAATTTCATCGCGAGCGATTTAGTACCTAATGTAGAGAGAGTCTACCTTATATCGTATAGATGACCCGTAATCTAGCACCTTTCTCAACCCTTCATAAACATGAGTACACATGTATTTGTAAATCAAGGGCCAACAGATTTTTTTTTAAGTGCCGAATGTATTGCCACTGTACTGTAACCTCGTTTAACTATTACCGTCGCCAATTATACTATTACAACCCCAACTTATCTTGTACCCCTCTCCACCTTTTATCTTCCCATCAACCCACAGGTAGAATCTTGACCAGGGGCCAGTCACATTGACAGAGGACTAAGGCTGTCCAACATGAAGATGCTCAATTCTAAATAAGTGGTCAAAAAACTCAACTGTGCCCCCCCCCCCCCCCCCACCCACCTTCCAATACCATTCCCCTTTCAGTATATTGTAACACAGGAACACAGTTCAAGCCCAAACTTTGTATAAACTCAAAACCGCTGGAACGTACCTTTTTTTACTATTTGGTTTGGTTTTTCGATTGCTTAAGCAAGTTTTAGCGATCGTAATGTCCAATCAAACGCGAAAAGTACTACACTCCTGAACAATTCGCCACGACTATTTCGAGCAGGAAAAAGAAAATGGTAGTCCAGTGAGAAACGTTGGTGAAGTGAAGTTATTGATTGATTTATACTGCATACTTAAATAACAATGGGCAATTTTTTTGGGTTACAGATTCCTGTTTTTTTTGCCAAATTCTGTTCAATAACGGCAATTAACAGTTATTTACCACATACATCGGAAAGTATAGGCAGAAAACGAGTGTGAAATTTCAATTTCTGAGTTCCCGCTAGAAATGACGTATTTGGTCAATTGCCCAGTAGTTCTACTCAAATCCCGCTTGGAATGCTAATGCATCACTTTAAACGATGTACAGAGCAACAATGGATGGATGAATGGAATCGCGAATTTATTCATTTATAAATAAATTTAAAAACACGTCCTCAAAATTAAACCATGGGAAAGGCAACGGCAAAGGTTCCTGAAGGTTGCCATAAAGGTTTGCCATTTCTAATGTTGGGATGTTGGCAGCATTGAGAACCTTCGCCTCCGAGGCTTTGCTCCACCTCCTTGGGGCCAATAGCCGATCAGATATCAATAGACCTGATACGTCATTTCTTGTAGCATTTTTACTTTCAATCACCCCAATTTAAAATATCACTTATTTTTGAAAGCGGGCTTTAAACTACCATTTTTCCAAGATTTCTGAATATTCTTTGCCAAGAAAATTTCCCCCAATTAAGCATGTATGAACGACTATAACAAAAATTAATATCTTAGAACAAACTGAATAAATTATGCAAATAATGAAAAGGTAAACAAAATTTGATCATATTTTATTGGATCTTATCCTATGACCACTTTTTTTGGTATGTAGCATAGAATTCAGATATGCTGATGGATCTTTACTCTTCGGCACTATAACAAAATATTACGTTGGGTAAAGGAAGAAAAATAAGAGAGAAGAGGGCCACTAGAGGAGTCAGGATACAAAACTGCAAACTCATTTCCACTGGGTAGTGACGGATGCTAACGTCTGTCTGGACACTACTATAGTACGACATCAATACAAACGAACTCTGAACCCTAGGACAAAGGAGGAACAATTACCTCTCCATTGCTGGTAATTCTGATGTCCTTTTCAGACAATCTCCTTTTGGCAGGCCTCACGATAGGCGTCAATGTCAGAGGTATGGAAGTCAAAAACGGGTTATTCCTCCCTTCAAAGTCCATCGGAGGAGGGATAAAAGAATCCAGGGTGCCACGGGAGGAGCTTTCGTCCCCACTTGTGTCCTGAAGATTAGGCGGTGCTTCCATGTTGCTCTCCGAAGACGGAGGAGTAGGCGGAAGATCCTGAGACTCTCTGGGACTCTGAAACCATGATGTGGACAGTGAATAACACCATAGCTAAGCAATAATTAGTAAACAATGACTCGATTTTAATAATGAAGACCAAGAATTAAAAAAATAATTAGTCCTGGTTACAATATGCTGCAGCAGGATCCTTAAGAAGGGAAAATACTGATCAGCCAAAAGGATCTAGTGAATCAAAATCTTATGTTAACGCAGTTTTTCGGATGTGTTAACATGATTTCGAACAGCAGTAATACAGCCCTGGAATCATAATGAAAACCTAGTTGTTCATCACATTTTTGTTGCAACATTATTTCTAGTCAAAAAATTGGCTCATTCCTAGGCGAGGAGCAAACGCAATCTGACAGGTACAAAATACAAGAAAGGTTCAGTAATACGAAAAAGGTTTAGTGGGCATTTATGGATTTAGAGTAGCACTAATACCTGTATTTTGTGCCTTCAAACACAGTGGTACTAAATCTAATACCCAACCACTAGCACTAACTTTATTTCTTACCCGTAAAGCTACTCATAACTAAGGGTGAGTCCATGTTTTATACTCGAACGTCGAAACAAAATCAAGATTAATAACTAGTTTTTCATTCTGATCCCTGACCGCACCTTGAATGAAGTGATACATCGACGAAATGAGTTTAAGATAAAACTGCTAGGGTAGGGAGAACATACGACACTTGAAACCATTGGAAAAGCAATTATTTGCAACGATTTCAAGCAGTAGTAGGACATGAAAAATAAAGCACTACTGAATGAAGAGGTAACAACATAGAAGAAAACTACAACACAACTATTCAATGAAAAAGAAGACAAAAGAAAATGTAGTTCCATAAAGTTGGTATCATTGCATGCATAGTTCCAAAGATGGGATCAAATATAACAATGTATCAAGTGTTTGTCCAAATTATGGTTTGTCTATCGCTTTAGGAAACAAGAATTGAGATTATAGCAGCAAGTTTAGTTCTGGCCCCGTTTCACCACATTAGAGTTGAACTGAGTCAGAAATTATTGCAGTAAAATTTCACCCAGGCTTTAATCCAGCTGATTCAGGAACACCTTAACTCTTCCCACCGGGTGAGATGATCAATGCAGAGATTCGCTCATACTGTCATGCTGCATGATAGGAACTTTAAAAAAAGAAATAATATACCTACACATTTGATTTTATTAGCTGCTTTTAATTCTCCATCAATTTTTGGATAGTAACGCAGATGCAATTAGAGCCTGGGTTAGTTCTAGGATCAGCTGAGCTGTCTCTGGTTCAGAAACGTTTGGTGCAATGGGTAAGATGTAATTCCGAGCCAGGGTTACATGACTCGAGTTAGCTCCCTCTGAAACCAATGGCTTTCTCAATCCCGAGACTCAAAGTAATTTAAATTTTGTTCTTGGCAAGACAGGGTTTGAACTCTTGTCATTTTAATATAACTAACGATGTTGATGAAACTATACTTCCTAGTGTTTGATGTAAAAGTATACAGCAAATAGAATGGAAATAACCAACACACCATGCCCCATCCCCACCCATGATAGCTGTAATACATTTTTTCAATGCCCCAGGCACAGGTCGACCAACCTGTCAGTTCTTGGCGGGCCAGGAGGGTTGGAGTAGGGAAGCATTCCCCTACAAACACAGTGAGGGGGGACGGGGGGGGGGGGGGGGGGTACGCGTGGCACATTGTAGGAGCAACTTTCCCTGCACGCCACGTAAAGATGAGGGGGTAGGACAAGGAGAGGCAACATTGGAGGGGCGCCCAGAAACACTGTCTCCTGAGAAAAAACACACTCCTGGCCCCATCCAGAACATTCATGAGTAATTGGCGGATCTGCTACAATACCTACATAATCAAGTACTGCTTGAACCGCGTTAGTTTTTCAATTCATCGAAATGAACACCTTTTGTGGTAAGCCATCTTACGCTGTAGAATAATACGAGAAAAAATAAACCTTCAGTTTACCACCTATTTATATTTAGCACGAAGCTTTTCACTCAAGTTCTGGGTATATGATGTGAGTTATGTACCTGAGGATGCTCAGAACTCGAGTGAAAAGCTACGTGCTAAATATAAATTGGTGGGAAACTGAAGGTTTAATTTTTTTCTCTTATTATTCTACATCACGTTAATTTAGTTAAAATCAGCTAAAGGAAGGAACAATAAATCTCTTTCAGTTCCCACTAAGCAATATTTGTGAAAATGAGTTGAACATCTAAGGAGTTAGCTCAGCAAGAAATATAACCAGAAACCGAAGAGGGCCCCACCACCAATAACAGATGGAAGCAACAGAAAATGGAACTGTTCGTACCGGCACACCAACAACATTCACACGCAACGTAGGAACCAAGAAGGATAGATTATTATAAACAAAATGAAGGAACTTCGAACAAGTAAAATTACATTTTAAAAACTACCCCCGAAAATGCAGGAACATCCATTACAGGAAATTAAGGTCCAAAATACAGAAGAATGCAACAATATCAGAAAAAATAAAAGGAAATATTTCCTTTATAGACAAGTTGACCACCTTTTCATCGTGCTTCCTCGACTTCCGTGATCTGAAAATTGTATCATTTTCTAAAGTTTGAGCTTTTATTCTCCTTTCAATTTGGGCCCTTGATTCAGGGTAGCAAGGTGAGGAACTTTTTATGCAGACCTAAAACCACATCGACATCCATATTTCAGTAAAACACACGAACAGCACACATAATTATGGGCGAGTGGTCCAATGCCAACTTCGACAAGATGGTTTTCAAAGGTTATTTTAAAGACTTCAAAAAAGACAAGGGGTTCACAAATGGTTTAAATAAGTGATGGAGTGCGAGTAATACGGGGGATAAATGAGCGTCACTCACGTTGTGGCCAGTCGCAGGAACGCCTTTGGGAAGTATCAGTGGTCTGCTGCCAACATGGAGTAAATCTAGCCCAGGGAGATTGCTTTCATTTTTCTCCCAATCAGGATACAAATCGTACTTTTTAGAGGGCAATTCCCCACTGGAAAGGAAGGAAAGGTTGTGTAGAAACTCTATAAAACAAGGACAGCAAAACAAAGAGCCTTCCTAAGTGGAAAAATGAAAAAATAAAATAAATTAAATAATAATAATTTTATTTATTTATATTAGCATTCAATGCTGAATCGTTTGATGCAAATATGTTGAAGATCAGGAGCTGTGTAAGTATAGCGTAAATAGCGCTCAAAGTTGGGCACTTCGCTCGCATATATCTGATGTTTAACAGCTCCCCCGGACGTATACTTTTGCTTCCCCACTACTGGAAGCAGGGAAGCATTGTATGTATTTGTGCAAGAGTCGAAAAAAAATGTGTCCTCCAAAATGAAAATTTCCACTCGCATTTTACGTTTCAGACATCAAGGAACATATTTGGTTCCGTGTCTGCCTGTGGTCAATTCCTGTCCCTGACAAAACTATAAGAAATAATGGTCGTAATGAGTTAAAACCCGGAAGATAAGTGCGGCTTTGATCACAGATCGTCCCACATCAAAATCACTGAAAAATTATTGCAAGTTTCGTCTGCCCATGCGCAAACGTGAAATCTTTGTAAAGCTTGTAACTACCCTAGAAATCGTCGTGAAGCGATTAGGTTTGAAGGGTGGGTGTGTGAATGAATGCCTATAACATTCTTATTACGCTTATCAGCAATCCTGTTACTACAATTCCTATTCCAACATACTTATTTTGTCATTTATGAACCTCTCAATTTCAAATCCGTACGTGTCAACTCTCCATGTATCCACAGAATGGACCCACCAACTAATTACACACGTCCATGTTACACAGGTGAGGAAGCTATACTGCATACCCGACTTAGCAGGCGTTTTTTGATCGCCCTGCTTTACTCTATCCTGCTGAATTTTTGCTCTGGATACTATCTCTGAATGTCTGCACAACAACTGATATTAGCTGTGAATAGCAAATGAACAGCTGTAAACGTGAAGCATATAATATGTATGTACCTACCTAAATAATACGAGACACCGAATTTCGAAACTCGAGTTCTGATACTCGTTCTGCATTTCCAACTGGTTGTTCCCATCCACCTTTCCCTTTCCGATTAAAAAAAATTCGCTTCGTCATTAAAAGCGACAACGCCACAGGGGAACAAAACTACCTATTTCAAATCAAAACACTTGAATTTCAACTACTAAAGACTCAATATCAGAACACCGAAAAGCTGCTATACACGTCGCTTATCAAGCCCGTTTGGACATACGGCTGTGACGTTTGGGGGGCTGCATGTGCAACTTCGATCAAGAAAATCCAAACCCAGCAGAACAAGATCCTCAGACAGATATGCGTTGCCCCCTGGTTTATGAGGGATGAGGTACTCCATAGTGACCTGGGGCTCGAGACAGTCCAGGAGAAGATTAGAGGGAGCTACGGGGTCTTGTGGTCAAGAGCAACAGCAACCCGGAAGTGGCACTCATCTCTGGACCGGCGCCCAGCGCTGGTCGCAGGTTGAAGAAGAGGCTCTTGAGAGACGACGACCCAAACGCCACCACCACCGCCACTACTCACCACGCTACCCAACATCACCATCCACATACCCGACATACTAATCCTACAAACATACGCCCCACATTCGCCAAAACTGGCAAACGTGTTAATAAAATATTGAATTTGTTGTTTAAAAAAAACACTGAAACCGTGTGAACGTTCTTGTTGCCACTATCAACAAGAAAGAATATTGCTTAGTATCCACGACAATTCCACGAACTCCATTTTCAAAGAATAGAGGGAGGTAAAGGACATTTTCGTGTTGAGAAATTGAAGCATTCCAGTCAGACTGGAGGTTCTGGTACCGTCCACGTTTCCTTCCCTTCTCGAAACTACGCCTTTTTATACCTTAATCTCCCATTCTCTGAAACTATTGACCCGATCGAGCTAATATTTTGTTTTACTGAAGGAATAAATGACAGGAAAACTGGAACACGAAATAGGGGTTCAAGGGAACTAGCATTAAAAATATAAATTATCCTAATTATGTTCCGCACTACCTTGCAGCAGTTTTTTTACAACTGGCATCTACTCATCAGCAGTGAGGAAGTAAAATATTTTTCGATATTTCTAATTAAATTCCTCTAATTACTTCTAACTGTGTCTGGATTCAATTGATAACCGTGTAACATTAGACATAAAATTCGTATCTTTCGACAAATTATAAAACATGACAGTAAATCTAAAGGAAAGTAAGTAAAGGAAAGTAAACTTACCTAGGTGGGCTGGGAAGGAATTGGAGACGAGCGTTATTATTCCATGCATCCCGAAGAATTAGATCACTCAATGGTTTATTTGGTGGTAAACTAAATACAGGAGTGGGTGGCGGTACTCTGTGTTTCAAACCCCACATAGTTGTGCGTTTTTTCAGCTCTCTAGAATACCTGAACCTAAACAAAACGAAGATAGACAATAAATTAAATCTGAAGAAATCCAACAGATTCAAAGCGTAATTCTCTAGGCACACTATTACTAAAATAGGTGTCAAGTGTTAATCACTGATATGAATACGTCAAAACTTACCTGTTTCTGTTTGCGTTAAGCATAGACAGAACGTGATCTCTTCTATCCGACGGACTAGTATCTTTCATTTTTGGAGGCAACAGTAATTCGTCCCAGTGTTCGTTTATGAAATTTACAATATCGTCATCCACATCCTGATATTTCACTGCTTTAGTTAGAGTCAAGTTGAAGATTGCCAAGTGAACGAGGTCGAGCCATTTGACTTCAAGTCTTCTCAAAAACTCTTTCCCAGCGTTACAAATGGAGCATACAAAGACAAAAAATCTAACAATAAAAAAACTTGGGTTAGGAAGCAGTTAACAAAAAAAATAATAAATGGCATAATGGAATGATGGCTGAGTAGAAGAGAAGGCATAGCGTAATGGAGAGAGTTTATAAGCACTGATTAGAATCACTGTTGTGTTGATGGTTGAACTCACTGATATTGATATGAAATTGAGCCTTCTTTAAATACAAATCAAAACCAACATCAACACTTAAAAATAAACTGCAAGTACTTAGCTTCAAAAGTCCAAGATACCATGTAGCTAATGCCTTCTCTACTGCGTTCTAACCTCAATGTAACCTCATTAACATTTACCTCTACATGGAATATTCAGCTCCAATAAAACATCAGAGCTTAACTTCAAATTCAATGTACAGGCAAAATGCTGTTTACGAACAACGGAAAAAATAGGACGTACCTATCTCCAAACAGCAGAGGCATTCGCAAGGTGACAATACACCGAGCATGAAACCACTGACGGCATCTTCCACATTGCAACATCTGTAAGAACCATTTCCCACTTCTACCACAGTAGCAATACTTGTTTTCCGAGTTGACTCTGTGCTGCATATCCCAATGTAAGTCATTAATCTGCAAGGTTATAATATTGACGATGAAATGAAAACTGGATGTTGAGCGGAGGCTAAGGTTTTGGCGGAGTGGACAGAATCACGAATCGAGAAAATTGACTGAGTGGTTTCCAACTAAATCGAATACGGCAAGAGACATGAGAATTTTAAGGAATAAGGGGAAAAAAACGTACGTTATAAGGCAGTTTTTTCCTTTGACACTCTGTGGCGACGTTGGCAGGAATCTTGGGTGTAGGAACTTCTAATTGTTCGGGGCTGGCACTGAGAGACGGGGAAACGGAGAGACTTCTCTGAGACACGATACGTTTCCTCGACTCGTCTTGACAGCTGCTGCACTCCCATTTAACTCCAAATTTTAATTCTGCAGTTGTAACAGGTGGCTGGAAAATAAAGGAAGATGACATTCATCTGATGTTGCGATTAACTTCAACAAGCGCTTAACACAAGTGCAGGAAGGGGATCCATACAGCTGCTTTCTCCAATCACCTGAGAATTCGCAAACCAAACTTCTAGGGGCGATGGAAACCACATATCCAGTTGAAAGGGAATCCTTCCCAAAAAAGCAGGTAAATTAAAGGGTTAAAACTCAAATTATACAGCAAAATTTAGAACTTACACCGTGGCACATTTGGTGGTAACCTTGTGAACAACTATCACAGACTAGAATATCATTACTAGGTTCAACAGTCGACTCCTTGCATTTAACACATTCCACACCAGCTGAAAGTTTTGTCAATTGGCTAAACGAGGCCCAAGACTCGGTGTCGTCGCCGAATTTTACCAGAGCTTGCTCTTTAGCCCAATCAATCTAAAACGAAACAAACAAATGAATTATTCCTTCCATAATGAGTGATTTATTGCCGGATTACCAGATTATGTTGCAAGCTATGGAAGTGTGCTTACTTTGATGAGAGTTCCAAGATAGAAGTTTCCATCTTTACGTTGCATGAGGACTTCATCACCAGTGTAGAAGTTGGGCTTAGTGGTACTGTCTGGAACTGGGTCAGCCGTTCCATTTTCCTATGAAGGCAAACAAGGTATTGACTGGAATTCTGCATCATATTTTTGTCAGGTTAGAGATTACAGACACCAAAGAAGGGATAAAGGTAACCAGTGACGGCGGTTAGAACCAGAAGTAACAGATGTTGAGCGGTTTAGATTAAAGTAGTGTGGTAGTCTTACTGAGTAATGATTGAAACTGTCTATTGACTTTGCTCTCCTCCCCCTCCCAAAAATTAATATGTGTGGTACATCTACACCCACATATACATAATGATGATGAGGAGCTACGACAATATTATGATGTAGGTACATTACAATGGAATATAGTGTCTGCCTATGAAGGTAATTTGATACCGATATGAATTTATCTGTGACAGTTGAGGCTGTAACTGTGTACATAATAATTAGCCTGCTACTTTGAGCGAAATCTGATGAAATGATAGTATCAGCATTTCTAGATTCAGATACATCAGAATTATTACAATAAGATTTGTTCAATAATGACAAGTCACAAACTAGAGATGTGATCTTCATGTGACATTGAACTGAAACCAACAAAACCCTGATAAACTCTCCAAACGTGAACATACGACACAACACACCCAAAACATGATGCGTTACCACTTTCAGACCCCTATTCTAGCCTCTAAAGAGAATCGCGAACTGTTCTTACCGAAGGCACGATTAAGAGCTATTATGAGAACGGTGAAGCAGCGAAACCTTCAGTACTTTAGCTATCTCGTCAGGAATGATAAGTAGGTCCTTCAGCAAAATGTTTTGTAGGACAGCACCGATGAGATACGAAAGCCAGGCCACTGAAGGGTATTATAAGGTTTGTTCGGACAGATTGCCCAGGACCAGTCAAGGATGGAACTGCGTTCTGAAAAAGAGAGGATAGAACTGTCGAGGATTGAGTCCAGAACTGTGTCTGTCCTAGTGTGCGCTGAAGACTCTGAACGGATAGCCTGGAGCACTGTAACCTTCCACATAAGCTGAAGGCAGAAGCATCGAGCACGCATGTGCACGATCAAGTCCTCGAAAAAATCCAGGACTGCTAACTAGTCCCGAGCGGTCCTGGACTGTCTGTCCTAACAGCCAACTCTCGATCCAGGACCAGTTCTGGTGCTGTCTGAACGCACAGAAGGGGCGTGACTTGATAGAACGGTCCAGGACTGTCTGTCTGAAGGAACCTATGGTTGAATAACTACTGTCAGAGGTTTGAGGAGACTGCCAAATCTATATCGACATACCTGCTGGTGAAATTGTGAATGCAGGGGTGAAAGTCCATTTTCGTTGGCATCATGGCACCTACAGTAAGCTGAAGGTGTTCGTTGTGTTCGTATAACTTACCATGTTGGAAGGAGGAGCCATAAAACACTTACCCAAGTACCAAAAGTCTGTTATATTCAGTAGGTACTCACACAAGAGATATGTCACAGGACAAAATCTTGAAATGTCTCTGGCAACTAGTGGGTATGTTGCTGATTATTGAATTGACCAGAAACACAGCCAGCTCGCTATTATTCAAATGTTGAACAACTCCACGATTTACCAACTTCACTTCCAACTTCCCGATTTACAGCCAAACTGTGGGAAGTCCCCATTGTCTTGTAGCTTCCTCTTAGTGATGCGATCCTTCAAGTGTGCCAGTTCTTATTCATACTTCTGTTTTAATGTTTATTTGTGCAAGTGGAAATAACGTCGGGGTCTGAGGTAGAAGTCGGTCCTGAGGCAAAACGACCACTTCAGTATAGGATTCACAGGAAGCAGGTAAGGAGGTTTAGAATAACAAAGCTAAAACCCAGGGGAAAAAATGCTCCAGTCTAGTCAGTTTCCTATCAAATGCTAACAGGACTGAAGAACAATACCTCTTGAGGATTCATAAAATTTGTTCACAAAGCAGGAATTTGAATCAGGTGAAAAAAAACTGGGATAGGTTGATGTGATTATAAAGTTTTCAGAAGCAGCGGTTTCCACCTGGATCGACCACATTAATACAGTGCTGGATCCAGCTGGACTGGATGACAACTCAACTATTTTTAGTAGCCAGGAGTCACAGTTTAGTACCCAAGAGTTCAATTTAAAAACACTCTGCTTCATCAACTGTGACTATTCCGTTTGATGGCAAATGAGTTGTTGCACGATTGTATTAAACCATACAGATTCTGACAATTTTCTACTTCAGAGACAGAGGGTTCGCTAAAGCTGAGCCACATGTTTTTGCGGTGCAAGACTAACAAGCAGATTCTTCACAAAATGAAGTTCAAAATCATGTCCTTCGCTCGGGCGGTTTCATGCAATGCAACAGGGAAACATCAGTTCGATTCAACCGTATTTTTATTAATTCTTTAATAACTGTTAAAGTAGAGATTGAGATCATACATATTTCAATTTTGTGCAAGACATGCAAGTTATTATCAAGTGTTTAAAAAAAAAAGGAAATATGCCATAACTTCACAGTTTACAGAGCTTCCCAAGTTGTCCCATTTTCTAAAAATCTAATGAAACCCTTGGATGCTATTATCATCAATCTATTAGAAAATGTTGGACTAATGAGTATTGCTCATTTACGTTCCCTCCAAGCTAATTAGAATTTGCCCTCTTATTCTGATTGTACTCTCGAGAAAACTCACATTTTAGCCCAGTGAGACCGACCACACTGATTATATACTCGTATTATGCAAGAAAAGTAGTAGACCATGTGATCATGTGTGAAGACAGGATGACTAAAAGAAGAGAGAGAAAGAGTAACTTTAGTAATCGTGTTTCTTATTAACATAATCAATAAATCAGAAACACGATAGTGTATAACACAATTAGTTTCGAGTAGTAACGGGACTTTATACCTACGCTACCCTTCCTTCATCCGGCTTCGCACTGGCATTAAGTTTAGCAAGACAAGATAGGACTTCCATGTTCTCAACTCTTCAAGACTATGACCCCCCCATCAGGGAACCAGAGAGATACCTCATAATTTTATTACTTATTCCCAAAAGGTAACTAAGTAAGAACGTACACCTAATCCATATATTTTGTCCGCGGAGAGGCATTGCCTTTGCGGATTCAATGTGGCATAATCCAATATTTAATAATATTTTACTTTGTTTTAGAACATGCCATTTTCGTACAGTTATGTAGATCTCTTAATGAATATTGTATGTGCCTGCGTTGAATAAATCAATCGCTCTCTCTCTCAACTGCATCAGAATTCAGTTATAAATTATTCCCACTACTGTCCTATCAGAATTCAGTAATTATAACTTATTCCCGCAAATGTATCGGAGAATTCAGTTGTGGGGATGATTCTTGTCTGAATCCCAGCTCAGTGTTGAATTTGTTTGGCTTGTTTAAAATCGAATCGGCTAGTAACACTTCACAGCCCCCCCCCCCCTCCCAAAGGTTCCAGGATGGGAGTTCCCTTCCTGCGAACGATAAGAAGACTGGACCAGTCCTTACTCCTTAACGCTTAACCAAACAGGATGGATGCACAAGTCCTAGGATTCCATTCCTTGGGCATTGCTAGTATCATGACGTAGGCCAAAATCCAGTGAAGGGAACCGACAACACCTGTGAAACTGAAATCCAATGTTGAACATTATCTTCAGAAACAGCTCTAGATATGGGGAGATGTAATCAGTACCTAACTTACTAGGAAAGTCTCAGCCAGCTAACCACATGAGTAAATGAAGACAAAGCAACTTTATTTCCAACAATCAGCTCTGAAATTTATTGAAATTATTCTTTTATCTAACGTGTCCCAGGTACTCAGATACCCACTTACCAATTTCGTCTTACATTCCAATGATTTACAATTTATGATGGTACATAAAATTTGATTATTTTTGATAACACAAAATGGAATAGTAGAAAATAGTTACTTTTTTCTTTGACATCTTCGATGGAAGCTTCAAAAGATGGTGTCGAACGGTAAACAACCTCGTCGGATAATGCGATTACAGTCCCCGAACAAATAGTGGCACTTAGCGACGGGTTATTATTCGATTGAGAATCGAAATGATAGGAATTATACAGCCCAAGCCCATCTGAAAAGAACTAGAGTGAAACTAGACAAACCGGGCAGCTATGACGATGAACCAAACCCCAACTATGCTAGCAGAAACAGGCTCACCCGACAAAAATTCCATTTTCCGAAAGTCATAGGTACGAGATAGAAAGACCGAAATTGATTATTCACAACTAGATTGCGTAAACAGTACTAATCATACAGACAGAAGGCTAAATAGATATTATTTCGCTAATTAAATAGTTCATTTTCGTGAGAGGAAAATGCCACAATAGAATAGAACAAACCACCACAAATACACAATACCACGGTCCACCATCTTGGAGTCGAAAGGCTCCTCTTGTTACTGCACCGCCAACCCCTCCCGCCTATCGTAAATAACTGCCGCTCATTGGCATCGTGAAAAATCACTAGCTACATCGTTCGTATCCTTATACCAGTCCCACTGGTGGAATGAGCTTATGACCTAAGTCATGGAAGAAAGGACCAAAGTTATCAGGCAGGTAGGTACTTCATTTTTTCTTATTAATAATTATTTTAGGATTATTGAACATTTTTTAAAATAATAGTTATTCTCCGATAAATCGATAAGATCACTAGGTCGTTGTAATTTACATTTTATTTCAATGTTAGTTTTTCCTGTGGTTTGGTCAGTTTAGCTCCACTATGCGGAAGTTTCTGTTTATTTACAAACATTCTTCGGTTTATTTATAAACCAAAACGGCGGCATAGTGGAATTGTAATTCAACTGACCAACCCTCAACAACAATATTTATACTGAGTGGTCCAGAACCTTAGACATACATATTTCATTTGTACGTGCAAAAGGACAAGGGCACCAATACCCCTACTTATGCAGCGTAAATAGAATATTATTGAACATCTAAATTTAACAATTTTCTAAAATTTTCTAAAACCACCGATTTAAAACAATAACCACAAATTACAATGCTTTGTTCCACAAGTTTTATTAACTTTAATGGTGCACACATACATTTTCAAGGGACTTCATATTTTATTTATTTGTGAGCCACAAAATACAAATTCCTCAGTGCATTGCAAAAAGGAGACAGAAAAGGAAAAATAGTGTCTACGAAGTGATATCACCATCCGTGACATTCAAGTGATTGCTGCAGAGCAGTTAGAGGTAGAAAACTTGAAAAGGTCTCTGAGTAAAGAAAGAATTTTAAATTTATTTGTCAAGGTTGAATAAGTAGGTAATGAAGACCCAGGTCGAAAAGCGAATGAAAAACACCATACTTACTCTCTTACAAACGGTTGATACGCGGACAGCCCGTAAAAAGGTGTAAGAAAGGGAAACTCCCAAGTTTCTTACACAGGAATAAGGACTGACCGATCCATCGAAGTGAGGTTGACAGGGACGGCTTGGTAGAATATGCCCTTGTGACAAGATAGCTAGGCAATTGAAGATTTTTTTTTTTTTCCAACCCGCTGACGAATAAAGTGAATCTCAAAATTTGTAGCTCAGAAATTGTGATATCGCACCCTTGCGACGAAAGTGTCACAATTCCAAATTCAACTTTTTTCGTAAATCGCGAAAAACTGATTCCGCCTACTTTTCTCGTTGTAGTTGTACCTACTTACTTTAATTGAAGCATTATGCTTTAATTCGTGCCTTAATTCAAGAAGTCTTTCAAAATAGGTTTCCTTTGCTTTTTGGGACGATCTTCTCTGTTTTATAGATTGTACAGTGTAATCGTCAAAAAATGCATGCTTTCGTAGTTAAGTACTATTAACGGTTTTCATGATTCTCAAGGGCTTAAAACGCTGTAATATCTTGAGTTGTGACGGTTTCGCTGAAATTTGTTTTGATAAATGACTATTGATGAGTAATCTCAGCTGTAGCTGCAATGAGCCGTAATCTGCACTATTTATTATTTCCAGTTGATACTTTTGTGGCCGTTTATACCTGAAGAAAAAGGGGAAATAATCAAGGAATCTTCAGTTCCAAACAAAACCGAATAAACAACACGGAAACCACTAGGTACTTAGGATTTTAACTTCCCACAAAATTAGCATTGAAAATAAGCGGAACTTGAATGATCATAAGGACTGATGGTGCCTACACATTTAATGCCATTCAATTTGGTTCAACATTATATACCAATTTTCTGTCTAAGGTGGTCTGAGGTTCAAGTTGGCCAAGCTCCCAAGCTGCATATCGAGTCAAAAAACGTCTCTGGTGTTTGCTCATTCACAAGAAACAATAGGCTATGACCTCATGGAGGTATTCCATAGGATCATTATGGCTATCTTTTGTTGTGGCTGAGCACCCAGCCATGTTTTTTGACTCGAACTACAACTGGCACCTTGGAAGTTCCGTTCGTAGAGTAGCCTTAGCTCTTCATTAATATTCGACGTTTTAACTGCTACCTGCCGGCCACTGGAGTCCAGCAAGTTGGAACAGTTTATTTCGATAGAGCTTTTTTTCTCAATTCAGAGATAGTAATAACTCAAAACCGCAAAATTTTGAGTTGTAACACTTTCGTCGCAAGGGTGCGATATACAGCAGAACACCCAGTTATTCCGAATAAAAAATTGAAAACACTGATAACAAATTTAAACAAAAAATAATAATTTAAGAAGTTGTATAACGCATTAACAGGAGGGTCCCAAAATGGAGCTTTGTGGGAAAGACCAAGTCTGTTCCCGACTTGCTATTGGCACCCTTAGTTAGAAATGGATCGACTTAGATAATTATGAACTAATCCAAGAGCAAGCAGGCCGACTTAATTTATACTGATATTTCAATTTATTAAGCAAAATATCGAAGTTTACCAAACAAAAGACATTGGAAAAGTCTAGCAGAATCATAGTTGTGGAGAAATTCAGTAATTCCAAATATTTCTGTAAATATCTTCCATAAACATTCTTTTCAAATAAAGCCAACACCAGACGATAAAAGCTATCGATAAATTATGTGATACGAATTTAAAAAAAAGGCAATAAACCACAGAAAAAATTGAAAATATTTTATTGATGAAAATGTCAACCATCAAGGAATACTTATATGGTAAATATTAACAACAACTGTACAGTAAATTGAAAAGGATAATCAAAACTATACAAAAATTCTATACAAATGAATATAAAATAGGCAGGCATACAAATGTGTGAGGAAATCAAGGCAAGGACATAGGCATTCGTTTTATATCAACCTTCTCCAACACAACCAGTGGTCGAAGTTGTTCGGCAAAATTCCTCATGTCTTCAGCAATAGCGTCTTGACCTGAGGGAGCAAGCACACTGAGCTCAACCAGGTAAGACTGGGAAATTGGTTCAAATGTGTCTTGAGGTTTCCCATTCGTAAGCTGAAGACCAAAAGGACAAACCATTAATCTAATGAGCGTTTTAATTAATCTAATGAAAACGTTAAAAATGCACGAAAATCTGATTGTAATATCCAAATGAATGTGTGGTATTACCTTGAAGATTTTTGAGACTGTTATTTTCATCCTCCCTTTCCGAAACATGTACCCACGAGCCATGTATTCAAAATCAACTCTGCATCCCAGCTCTGTGAGGAAATCAATTATGGAGGCACTGGTTCCAATATCAATACTGCTTCGGACGATCGTGGGCCGCGAATTACCTACAAGTATCATTTTCTTACACCATTAAAGAAAAAATAATTTTGCACAGCTTAAAAAAAATATAGTTAAGTCTTGTAAAACGTTAAGTTTAAAATATTCGAAAACATACCGGTTCCTTCAGGGACGCCGATGTATCGCAACTGAAAAGGCATGTCTTGGTGATCACAAGCTCTTCTCACTCGGAGAGAAAGTGGTTGTGGTGTTGTCCCACTTTCCATACTCACTGTAAAACCATGAATTATTATTATTGTTATTGTGTACATAATACATATAACTTCTGGGATAGTATGAAATAAGTTGTCATATGCATGACACATGTGAGCGACTTTTAGCGATATTACATAATTATGGGCTAATCCATAATGTGCCTGCCGGCTTTGGCCTGATGAACCAAGGTGTGTAGGGTGTAGGAGAGAGACTGGGTTCTCACAACCACCCTCCACTATCCACTACGATCAATGGCAGTCATCGGACGGCTTACTAGCATCCATGTAGTAGAAGGAGAATAAAGGTAAATGGGTTGTCAAGGAACACCAGCCTGATCTAATGAATAGTAACGGGACTAAATAATTGGAGTAGCCTATGCGGAAAAATGAGAGAAAAGCGCACTTGCCCGCAGTCACCCTACCCACTTTTTGGCGAATTTTCAAAGAGAATGAAGCTATTGTAATGGGTCCAAAATTTTCAAACATGAATTTTTGAAATTTTTTTAATAGGCAAATCCGTTTCAGAGCATCCTGACTGAATTCATCCCTAGATTCTAACGATTGGTATATATATATGTCACTAGAGACATCTGTCCTTGGGTACATGATAAAAATTCAAAATTTTGCCAAAACTTTCGTATGCCAAACAAATGGTTCCAAGATGGAAGGGGTATGGAAGGGTGAGTAAAGGCAGAAAAATACCATTTCAGTTGTTTTTCAAACTGAATAGGGATCAAATTTGGACTGGGAGGGGGGGGGGGGGTAAATAATTGGCATTAAGGGCTTAAATCAATGTTAATTTACCTGACGTTGTGTGGGATGGTGAATCACGACGGAGGGACTTTTTCGATGATGAAATATTTTACTAAAAAAAGATTGGGTCAAATTTGACTTCAAAAATCGGTTAAAATCACACAAAAATGATATAATTTTACATAAAGTGGTATGGTTTCTCCCTATATAATCTTTTTACACAATAGCATGTTTTTGAAAATTCGCTCTCATAGCTACGCTGCATGACTGGTTTTTGGTTTATTATTCTCTGAATAATACACCTGTGTATTCGGTTCGGAAATTTTTTTTGGAACACTCCCTCAAAATGTTTTTTTTTTACGGTTCAAGGTATAAATGCAATGTCCGTACGCCGCATCATCGATACCTATACCTTGATTTTCGGTATAAAAAAAAAAATCGTTCTTTCGCACACAGACTCCATTTGGGTCCTTGTTGTGTTCCTAATCTCGGCAGCCCGATCGAAAAACACCCAGGGGTGTTATGGGTGAAAACTGAATTCAAAATTAGGTATTTTTGAGTAAAACTTATAGTTGTATTTTTGAGTAAGGTTATAGTTTTCCATGTTTTTTTAGGGTGATGACATCAATATGAAGTTGAGTGAAGGATTGAGTTTCTAACGAAGTTTTAACTCTCAACATTCAATATTTATGAGCCAAAGACCTGTGAAAATGAATGTAGTTACAAGAAAATTGTATAATAACACAGGAGGTAGTATTAACAGGTGAATCAAGACAATTCTATGACAATTTCACTGATCGAAAATAATTTTTCAGAAATAGCAACCAAATTATCGAGTTTAATAACCGACAAATTAGCTTTGTGGGTCTCGCCACTGATGTCCCAATCTTAAAGTATTCAGTCGAGAATAAACCCATGTGACTTTGCAGCGTTTGTTTTATACTGTGCCAGACAAGAAGAAAAATAAAGGCTTGCTACAGTAAATTATGCTGTGCGTTGATTCGGTTTGTGAATGGGTGGCAGGGCAACTCAAAAACCCTGCTCTAAGGGCTGTTTACGGGGTCAAAGTTGGAGTTCGTCCCCATGGCTATAGGTTGTCTCCTGTGGAAGTATAACCAAAGCATTTTGGGCCATGTTCAACACTGAAGTTGAAGGATGGGCTTCCGGTACGCATGTGAGACGATGGGAGAGGGGGACAGGTCGACCTTCTTGCGTATGATTGAGATTTTAGTTCCCAACTATGTACGCAAGAAGGTCACTGCGCCGGCTCATGAGATGGTACATTTTGGGCGGAGTTGGGAACTGTTCGCTCCTCACACTACTGGCCAGGAATGACGTGAGACGTCAAGTTTGCTACTGCCACCTGCGGAGTCCGTGGAAGGAGAGGCAAGAAAGACACGACTGATGGCAATCATACACCACTGGCAGCTCTTTAGAGCTCCTGTGTATGGACATCATTGGCCCCTTACCACAACACCAAAAATGATCACTGCCACGTGCGTATTCCACCACTTTAATAAACATGCTTGTATTCGACCCGAATCCAGAACTCGAACTCAAATTATATTTACCAAACAATAGTCCATGCAATTATTATTTCAGCAAGGTCCTTGTCGCAGACTGCAAGTCCCCTAAACGACATTTACGTTCAGTGATAATGAGTAGGTAGTAGAGCTGGAAGTGGATTTTTCCAGTGTACAGGAGTAAATGCACCTACAGTCAGCGTCACGAAATTGAAAGCTCAGTGTCGTGGTATCCTCCCAGAACCACAACCTCCACATATTGTAAACTTAAGTTCTCACCAAATAAACTGGCAGAAGTGGGGACAGAAGTCGCAGGAGAGTCGATGCACAACCTGGGTCCCCACCATCCTCTACTAGCTAGAGGATGGAGGGAGACGGCTTCCGAACCTATAAATACTCGCCTCCTTCGTCTTTCTAGCCATTCTACGCTCTCCTCAAGTCGCTGACTTATCTCTCTCTCTCCTCATCCAACCTCTCTCCTATCCTAAAAGATCTTGAGCATGGTGGAGGTTCGCCCTTAACCAAATCAAGCACACTCCTAAAAGATCTCGAGCATGGTGGAGGCCCTTAACCAAATCGAGCACACTATCCAAAAAGATCCTGGGCATGGTGGAGGTCCGCCCTTAACCAAATCGAGCACACTATCCAAAAAGATCCTGGGCATGGTGGAGGTCCGCCCTTAACCAAACCGAGCAAATTCATCCAGAAAGAACCCGGGCATGGTGGAGGTCCGCCCTTAACCAGAGCCGGGCACATCCCCCCTCACACCGCTCGTAGTGGATGTGCATCAAATTCTCATTCACTACACTCAGCAAACCGCAATACACACCAATAGGCGCATCCCGGTACAGCAACACAAAACCCTACTACAAACGGTCATCTGACGAACTCCTGGGGAAGGTGATGAACCACATTCAGCTGAAGAACATGCAATTGAAAACTATTCCTGTAGGTAAAACTCGGTAGTCCTGTTTTCCTCGTAAATTCTAACAACTTTAGCGCTTTTAGAACCCACTGAGGTCAGCTCATTGTTCATACCTACTTCAGCTAATGAACAAACTCAAATTTGACCCACTTTTAATTTTCATCTTCGAACTCATCCTTTCATTAGCCACTACCAACATATTGACGAAATATGAAATCCAATCCGCCAAGATCCGATACCGCACGTATGAAACAAAGTCAAAATCTAAGATTCGATTAAGAATGCTCAACGGAAGAGAAAAGAAAAGTATTTCAAAAAAACGCATGCACCTAATACACATTTTGGACTCTGCAATAGCTTAGTTTCTCCGAAAATTCGCTGAAAGTTGATGATTATTCTCATCATCACCTACCTACGATAGATAAGAGGTACGTGTGTACTGCACAGGTACCAATCAGATAAATTGAGTATTTACAGGGTGTCCCATTTCATATGCATCTCATTTTTTCCCCAAACCAAGATATATTTCAAAAATCCAAAAAATACATTCTCATGATTTTTTATGAGGGTTCTAAAAATCATGCTCGCGCACTTTTGCGAGGTGTGTGCAAACCACACCAACTTCCTTATATCAATTGAGAACCCCCATTTTTAATTTCAGATTCGTATTCTACGTAACATTTCATGAAAAAATGGCCCGTATTTTGAACTTTTGAGCGCGCAAATTCGCTCATGATGTGCGCGGAAGGCAAAATATAGAGTATACTGGGTGTAAAAAAATACCAAGTGTGATACATGATTTTTGTGCGTTTTTCAATGCTGAATAAAGTGGTGATGCTCATTTATTGATTTGCGCGCTTTTGAGAGCGCAAATACAATTAAAACGTGCACAAATCCGAAAATGACGCACAGACGTTTTGAGACAAGTGGAAAACCATTTTCATGTGTTTTTCTAACGTTGAATACCTAACTTTTGTCACTTTCATTTTTCGATCCGACCCTACCCGACCGGATTTGCGCATGTTTTGCGCTCTCAAAAGAGCGGCAATTGAATATCACCACGTTATTCAACGATGAAAAACACGTAAAAATCGTTTACAACAAATGAAATTTTATTGCACACACAAAACTCGATTTTTTAGCGTTTCAATCACATTATGAGCGAATTTGGGCACTCAAAAACGCACGAGTCATTTATTCATGAAATGTTACGTAGAATCCGAATTTGAAATGAAAAATGGGGGGTTCTGTACACTCTTGACTGTTCACTCTGCGCACGTACGCGCGCATGATTTTTAGAATCCTCATAAAAAATCATTAGACAGGTACTACTGTTTGGATTTTTGAAATATGTCTGGCGAGTGCGTATGAAATGGGACACCTGTATGTACGTCAATAATGGCAGGTACATACGAGTTTACAGATTGATAATATTTATGACTGTAGTATACTAGCGCTCCTAGCGAGAGCTAGCACCACTATCAGTATGATAAGAGTTGTGAGCAGTAATCGATGTACCTTCACTTCGTCGTTGTTCATAAATTCTCTCGACGAAGAGGGCTACCAGCTGCTGGCTAACCTATCCGTGCCGACTCCGCCGGAGGACAAGACGTTCGCGGAGCTCATCAGTTTATTCGACAAACATTTTCTGCCTCAAGAATCGGTGTTCTCGTGCCGTTATAAATTTGTGAACGCCGCAAAGGAGCAGAATGAAACGTTAAACGAGTGGCTAGCACGACTTCGCTCACTGGCGGCCACGTGCAAGTACTCCGACTTGGATGAGCGTATCCTGGATCAATTTGTTTTTGGTCTGCCCAAGGGGCCCATCAGAGATCGTCTATTCGAAGAGGATCGAGCAACCTTGAAATTGGATAAGGCGTTAACGCTCGCGACGTCTCGTGAAGCGGCGTTACACCAGTACGATCTCTCGACTACTACGGCGATCAAGGCGGAACCGGTCTACCGGACATCAAATTACACAAAGTTCAAGAAGGGGACGGGAGATGGAAAAACAGCACCGAAACAACAGCAGAAGACCGCGGGCTCGATTCAACCGTGCTCGATCTGTGGGAACCGTCACAGGGCTTGCTATGGGTCAGACACGTTCACCAACTTCGGGAGCGTACCGAAAATGGAAATTCGGTCTCACCTCAAGTGGCGGACGGGTCACATAATGTTGATGTACCATTCTGGTCGGCTGCGCCCGACGACAAGTTAAGTAGTGATATTGTTTGTAAAGAAACACAAACTAGTCCTTATAGCAAAGATGTGACTCAAGTGGCTTCACAAACTAGTCCAAGTCTCTCGAATGTGACGGTGTCACGTCGGGGTCGGGTTATTGCGGCGCCTCGACGCCTTATCGCAGAGATTGAATAAAAAATAATTATGATTATGTTCAGGTGCTAATAAGCAGAGATTATGTTTACTCCATATCAAGTTGATGATTTCTTATTTTCAAATTAATGTCAAATGATGTCCTTACGTTCTACTAACAATACTTATCTAGAAACTCTTGTGATGTACCTACTTACTATTACTATGCATACTTCGTAAACGGCTATTATCGGTTATTATCTGTTTTTGTATTGGGGATAATTTACACCTATGAAACATCCTAGACCAATTGCGTTCCTTATGTCAACGGAAACAAGAATTTTTTTTCTTTTGTTATTAATACCTATTTTCCTTTGGTGGATGTTTCTGTTTTCCTGTAAGGGGGGGGGACGTGTAGTATACTAGCGCTCCTAGCGAGAGCTAGCACCACTATCAGTATGATAAGAGTTGTGAGCAGTAATCGATGTACCTTCCTTCAAGTAAAGTGTTCTGTTATACCTACCGAACCGTAGTTTTCATCCGTTTTCATCCCTCGCCCCGAAAACATTACAATGACATAATCATTAAAACATAGCTGATGATTCTATGATATTCACAAGTTTGTGTGTCGGCATCAGGGCCAAACGGATGAACGGATTTTCATGAGGGTGGTCTCATGTGATCAGCGAGTTCCGGGCCAGGTTGTAGGCTATCACCCGATCCTCCAGAACTTTTCTTTTATTGTATTCCTGGCCGTCCCTAACGACAGCGTCCGAGTTTGCGCTTTTGGTTGCTAAGGTCGAGCCCATGTCGCTGAACATGTTTCGACCCCAAGCCACAATAAAATAGGTGTAGTCGGAAAGAAGTTTTCACGGTGTTTTCAACATACTAACACGATTTTTGTGGGAGAAGCCGTTAGGGCTTTATTAGGCGATCTTTATTTCATCGTCGATCGTCAGAATAATCGCGTTGTTGAAAGGTAGTTGTCCTCATGTTTCTTATTATCCCATGTGATTCCTAATAAGACCGTGAAAATGTGTGTCCAATTTTTAGACTGGAGTGGCTGGGGTGATGCTTTGTTAGAAACGGAATTGAAGTTTTCACGACGGATTCCTGGGTAGCGATGAGATTCATCGTCAGACTAATCGCTCTGAGCATTAATGGTCCATCATTTTTCCGACGGAAATATGGCAGACGCAGACATAATATTATGAAACAGGTTTGTATCTATGACAAATTTGCGAAACTGCCATTATAAAGTGCGAAATATTCGTGGCTTCTCTTCGATGCCTACTGCTCCACAGCCCGCTGTATTTAGTACAACGGGTTCTACTACAAGTATGGAATAAAGCCAGTTCACAAGTTATCAATGTATACAAGAGTCTACTTGTCATCTTAAGAGTAAAATGCTATCTTCCAACAGAAAAGAATATTCACTTACTTATACTAAAGCACATTTCATGATCATTGAACGTTTCTGGCCCAGAATCAACATTATCACAAAGCCCTCGCAGACGGTGCAGCAAAACTTCTACTGCATTGTCCAGGACGCTTCCTTGCAACAGATATTCTTGATTGGGGATAATATTTAGTGCTGTAGTAATTTGTTCCAACGGTGTAGTTACAAGCTGGGACATACTCCCCCAATCCTGATGTAGAAAATGTCATAAATCAACGAAGTAGGCAGTGGAAAGATAGGAACATACTCTTACGAAAAATGTGTGTTAGATTATAAACGTTAAAAAGAAAGGCGTAAGAAAAACGGTAAACCGAGGAGAGATAACCTCCCTCTCACAAAACGTAAGATACCTACTAATGCCTTACCTTCGATTCCATGTTGGCAAAATAAGGGGGAATATATAATCAATTTGAATCCAACTAGTTCCTGAAAAGACAAATAGTAAACTTGAGATAAACTTGTTTCTACTGATACACTTTCAATTTTCAAGCACACTGCCCATTCTAGTTCAGTAAGATTTAGCAAATTTAGCAAATAAGCACACAAAAAAGCGTGAGATAAAAATCATTAGCAGCTAGATACTTAATACTGAAACGATACCGATCAGGTATGTTTACCTGGTAGGCATGTTACAGGGTAGATAATAAGATGTTGTACAGTTGTTATATTTTCGCACATTTTTCGACTTCAAAAGCCAAACACCGCTGAACAACAACACACTAAATTTCAGCAGATAATTACCACCATTTCGCAAGGGGTCTAATAGGTATCTACTTACGGCAGGAAGAAAGAAGAATTCAAGATAGTTTCATAACTACGCCAACTGAGGAGGTAAACGAGTCAAAAATAGACAAAACTAAGGTGCATTATAACATTTATAAGAACCAAAACCAGGTATGAGTAGGGTTCGTCGATTTACATGAAATACAGCAAAAAGTAAGAGATGAGATAGAAATTTTTTTTTAAATTTTAATTTAGATTTAGAATCAACAAACAACAACTATAATACTTCTTCTTCTTTTCTGAGTTTATTTGTCCAGACTTCGTGCCATGTGTGGATATAGATTTGTTTGATTGTTGTTGATGGCTTTGGTGTTATCGATTTTTCTGTAAACAACTATAATAGAACGAACTCAACAAACATTGAAAACGAGAATAACCTCAGCACAACTTCAGAGGTTACCTTCTATTGCATAGAATACTGTACTAACTAACCCAGTGTCCTACGTGGATCCACCGCGTGCGTCGGAGCGTTCGGGCGTTGAAGACGCAGACCAATGAAAACCATGGAAATTGTCACGTGATTCGGACGGCGCGTTGTCGCGACAGCGTTGAACGCTTCGGTTTGATTTCCAAACTAGTTTGATTTTTACCGTCACCGCCTCGCGTCAAACGCCGCGTTTGATTTGTTTATCTCGTTTGTTCTGTTAATTGCTGTGTAGAAGACCGTGTTTTTGTGTATTTTGTGTGATGGAAATGTTAACTGCAGAAGTCCAAAAGCGGCCGTGTCTTTGGAATAACCGGTACACCGAAGAGCACAAGTTCTTCCGAACTTATTCTTTGGTGGGCAATTTCTCTAATTAAAATGTCTCCCAAATTCGGCTTTTTTTAGTATTTTTAATTATTTTGTATATTTATCTCCATTATGTACTTATTTATGATATATTGCCAATAAATGAAAAAATAAATAAATAACACTATAAAAACCGTGATTTGGTGCAAACTGCTTGGGGCGAAGTATCGCAACAATCTAGGATGGCAAGCAAGTACCCCCCCTATGTACCTACGCTTAATGAGATGTTTATAAAATAACAATACGTGATTTTTAGAAACAAACTGTATTTGGTACTCTTATTTTTTTTAAGTCTCCTAGAATTATTATACAATATCAACTAGTAGTAGTAGGACAACTTAGGCTCAGAAAATATTGCATAAATGTCTGCCTGATACTTGAACGTAATCAAAAATAAAGCAGTAAAAATAAAAGAACAGGTGACAATACTTGACAGTCGGCGTCCACTGAAATACGAAGCGTCTCGCGTTTTCACGTAGGACACCTTTTTTTTCGCCGCGCGGCATGACGACGCGATTTGTGTGAACGCCCGAAAGCTCCGACGCGTTGACGCGCGCGGCAGATCCACGTAGGACACGGCCTAACGTATAGAAGCCTCGCTCAACTTTACAAACTGAAGTCTAAACAGCGCATCCAAGCGGTGAGTGGCCCAAGTAAAATGGGGCCCAGTTTTTTATTCTACCATGGCTTTGACCCCAACGACCCCCCCCCCCCCCCCACGAACGGGAAAACATTTGCAGGTTTTTTTGCAACTGAATCTCGTATGAACAAGTTGTACCTACTTCTTTCATAATAATTTATTATTCAATTCTTTTTAAACAAATGAACTTGTCTTTAACAGGCAGCTCGCAAACGAGACGGAATGGTTGAGCCACGGAGGAAGAGCAAGGAAAAGTGAAAAATCAAATGAAGTGAAGACTGAAGATATTTGAAGTGTTTGAATCGAAAAACAATCTAAAAAAATAATTGTTTACCTTTTTTTGGAGTTCGAGGTTTTTAGTTGGAGAACCTACATATTATATACAGAAGACTATGGAGTTGAGAACTTCCACTCCTCTAGTTGAAGAAGAACTTGGGGTGTTTTCCACACAGAAGGAATAGATGAATCTTATCTTATCATTTAAACGGCGTGTTTATAATTTATTTTTTATGCCAGGCTCGTAGCTCGTGGGAATTGTATGGTTTTATTTTTAAGCTTTAGCTATTGTTCAAAAACATCGTAAGTTTATACTTTGAAATTTTACTTTCTAGTGTCATCATCCCAAATACGTATGCGCGCATCACATGAAGACACCGAAGCTTGAGTTTTCAGCTCGTATTGCTCGAGTGAGTACCTACCTACTCCGGTTAGCTAGATTTCGGTACCTCGAAATTTTTAGTCTACCATCGAAGTTAGCATTATTTAGCTGCAAGCCACTATGCCAGTCTTCTGTCCACAACGAGCACTTTTGATGCTGAATATCTGTTATCACTCTACAAATGAGAAACAAATGAAAAGTTTAATGAAAAATTGCTTCTAGGGTTTCGCAACCTCCTTATTGTGTAGGCGCCCACTACGTAGGACGTCAAGTTATACCCCTGATGTGACCACTTGGCCTGGGCGTAACCCGTTTCGGTGAATGGCCCACGAGTCGTGGCTGAAACGGGGACCATGTTCGGCAAATGAGTTTGGGAGAAAGACAGCCTCTTTCGGCGAATGACAACAAGTCAGTCCTGCCGCTGCATTTTGTTTGGTTTCACCTGGTTCCTCGTTCATCTTTCGCATTTAGCATCGTCGTGTAAATATTATGTTGTGTGGGTCGAGACGGTTCTGTGAGATGGAAGTGGCGATTGACGAAAAATATGAAAGGTGTTCCTGCAATAATAATAAATTAATTCAAATTCACGCGTAGTTACGTGCACCAGGATGGGCTATTAACTTTCCGGTGTTAAAAAAAAAAAAAAATCAATGTAAGGCTTCTATAGTTATAGATGCGAGTGTTTCCCGGATAATATCAATCACGATCCACTGCCATCTCAAGTTACTGAGAGGGAGAAGTTGAGTAGTTTACTAAAAAGAGAAGCCCAGCTCGATCCGTGTAAGAAACCGAACAAAATGATGAGGCAGGAGTTGGGGACTGCCAGTACATCCAACCTGGAACCTGAGGTTAGTTCGGAAAAGCCCCCCTTAGTAGCGGTATGTGTGTGTGCATGCGCAAACGTGAAATCCTTCAAACGCCCATGTATTACTCTAGACTAGACGTCTAGACTGAACCCCCCCCCCCCCCGAACCCTTTCACAACTATTGCATATTTTCCTTTGCCGAAACGGGCTCTGTTCCCAGACTTATCCGTTGCCAAAATGGGCGCTCTTTTCGCCGAAACGGGCTGTCACTTTTGAAGCCATTCGCCGAAACGGGAACCTTCCCTTGGCCTCATCATACTTACCTACCATCAGTCGATTGCCATAGTAATTTTAATTTAGTAATTTTTCCTTTACTTGATGTGCACCATATAATTTCAACACATTTTCAGAGAAAATTCGCTTACGTACCTAATGGGTCCTATATATTTATTACCTACCTACCCACATGCATTTTTGAAAAACGTTTAGTCTCTTCCGTTTCTGAGCATCCCTGGATTTTAACATTATTAGGTTTTATAAGTATGTAGGTATATATACAGTGAAATCTCCGTTAGTTGAACCTCTCAATATTGAACTACTTCCAATAGTGGACAGATGCTGTGGTCCCGGCAGAACCCCGTATAAATTAATGCATTTTGTCCCTCCCAGTAGTGGGCTCTCTAAATAGTCTCACCCCTCACCGGTCCCTACAGGCATTTATCACCTCGCAGTTTCGGACAGGCGGGGGTCTGTTGGATCGAGACGTAAACGAATCACCTCCAGTGAGTGTCAGCTCTACTGAAGCACAGCGTTTTGCTGATGTAATAAAGCGCTTCTGCTTGCAGTCAGATCTGGGATCCAGAACAACATTGAAAACCAAAAATTAAAAAAAGTCAAACAAACCAAAATTTCCTATTTTTTTGGTTGAATTATGCACTAACTTATCCACCATTCATACGTTCAGTCAGTATACAGGGAGGTCCAGAATGACTGGATCACTCTTTCATTCACGTTATTCTGAGGGTTTTTGAAAAAATGCAAATACACGTATTTCCTATTTTTTGATTCTGCATCCAACCGTGCTGTTTGCAATTTTTGTGGACCGCACCACAGTGGCGCGGTTCACATCAACTTTGTTTTTTCAAATGGGAACCCCCTTTTTTATTGCAGATTCGGATTCTACGCAAAACTTCATGAAAATTTAACCCCTCACCCGATTCTTTTTTGATTGGGCACACACCCTTCAGCGAGTGCGCAAAGATGGGCAACCCAGAGATTACGCAAAAAACGGAATGTAGGGAAACCCCAAGTGGGGCACATGAAATTTCATTATTTTTCAAAGCTAATTCACGTGATGCTATTCGTTTCTTGATTTGACTGATGATTTTGCCAAAAAATTAAAATTTCTTGCTCAAAAAATCAGAATTTTTTCGGGCATTTTGGCTGTAGTAAACTCGATGTCATGTGATTTATTTTCTCTCGCCCTTTCGCAACACGGGCTTGGGACCGGCTAAGGCGGGCTTAAAAATAAATCCTACTCCTCAAAATAAAATTATTTTCTACAAAATAAAAAAGTTCTTCTGAAAAAAAAGTCGCCCTTGCAATTAAAATGTCTTTTGAATTTAAAGGAAAACCGAAGAAAAAGATAAGAATCTTCATTAAAGAAGTTGCTCAAACTGTCCACCATTGTCCTCCAGACAGGCTGCACCTCTACGCTCCCATGCGGGTGACTGCTTCCATGATGGTTACCGGCGATATCGATTCGGCGACTGCAGTTCTACCAGCATTTTCACGCTTTTCGTAGAAAACCTTCACCATATATCCGTCATTTCAGTTTAAGTGAAACGCGGCATGTTGTACGCACTGGTGGCCGTTTACGGAAAGAAAAGCACATCAAGTACTTTTCTGGACTGACGATAAAATGGGAGCGGATCTTTGACTATAGCGAGACATGTTGAGTCAAGTTCAACCCACTTCAGGTGAAGCAGATAAGATCTGAAGCCTGAGATTTCAAGAAATCCGTGTTGTTTTCATACACATGGCTCACTGGAACGTTTGAGCGACTTCTGTAATGAAGATTCTTATCTTCTTCTTCTGTTTTCCTTTAAATTCAACAGAAATTGTAATTGGAAGGGCGAATTTTTTATTTCAGAAGAACATTTTTTATATTTTTTAGAAAGTATTTTTATTTTGATGAGTAGGATTTATTTTTAAGCCCGCCTTAGCTGGTCCCAAGCCCGTGTTGCGAAAGGGCGAGGGAAAATAAATCACATGACATTGAGTTTAGTACAGCCAAAATGTCCGAAGAAAATTTAATTTCTCGGCAAAATCGTCAGTCAAATCAAGAAACAGATAGCATCTCGTGAATCAGCGTTGAAAAATAATGAAATTTCATGTGCCGCACTTGGGGTTTCCTTACATTCCGTTTTTTGCGTAATCTCTGGGTTGCGCATCTTTGCGCTCTCGCTGATCGGTGTGTGCCCAATAAAAAAACGCTGCAAAGTCCTTGTCACATGGGTTTATTATTCTATTGGAGTTCTAGAGATTCTTGTTGGCTGTTAAATTTATTGTTTCTTTCATGTGGAATGATTGAAAGAGCTATTTATGATGATTTCCACCAATTTTGGCCCCCAAAACATGAAATAGGTACGCTTTTTTTTCCAGATCATCTTTGATCATTGGTAGTGCCATTTAATGGTCTTGATTCACATGTTTACACATTTTCTAATGTTATTATACACATTGATGGTGATTTCAGACAGTTTTCCAGGTTTTTGACTCATAAAAAAACCATTTTGGGAGCTGAACCTTTGGTAAAACCTCAATTTCCGCGTCTTTGGTCAAAATCGACTTCATATTCGGGGGTGTTATAAAAATTTTTTGCTGAGCGATTACATAGGTGTATTATTCACAGAATAATAAACCAAAACGCTGCAAGGTCCTTGTCACATGGGGTTTATTATTCTACAGAAATGTTGGCTGTACCTACATTTATTGTTTGTTTCATGTGAAATAATTGAAATAGCTATTTCTGATGGTTTCCACCAATTTTGGCCCCCAAAACACAAATTAGGTAGGTACGATCTTTTTTTTTTTTTTCAAATTATCCATGATCATTGGTAGTGCCACTTAATCGTCTTGATCTACGTGTTGAAACTTTTCCTAGTGCTATTCTACAAATTGATGGTGATTTCAGACGATTTCGCAGGTTTTTGCCTCATAAAAAAATCAATTTTGGGAGCTGAACATCTGGTACAACCTCAATTTTCCACTCCTTGGCCAAAATCGACTTCATATTCGATCTTCTCGTCCCCAAAAACATGGAAAACGATACCTCAAAAGCTCATGTTTACCAACATGTTGCTAAAACGCAAAAAGTACCTATTTTTACACACATTTTCACTCACAACACCCCTGGGTATATTCCGATCGGGCTGAAAAGTTTCGGGACACAACTAGGGCCCAAATAGAGCATGTGTGCGAAAGAACGACTTTTTTAGACCGAAAATGAAGCCTGTACACGTGATACGGCGGACGGCGGACGGACATTGCATTTTTTGAATCTACGCACCTTGAAACGGAAAAGAAAAAAGTTTGAGGGGGGGTTATAAAAATTTTTTGCTGAGCGATTACATAGGTGTATTATTCAGAGAATAATAAACCAAAATCGGGTGAGCCAAATTTTGCGTAGAATCCGAATCTGAAATAAAAAGGGGGTTCCCATTTGAAAAAACAGAGTTGATGTGAACCGCCCCACTGTGGTGCGGTCCACAAAAATTACAAATAGCATGGGTTGGACGCAGAATAAAACGCTGCAAAGTCCTTGTCACATGGGTTTATTATTCTATTGGAGTTGTAGAGATTTTTGTTGGCTGTTAAATGTATTGTTTCTTTCATGTGGAATGATTGAAATAGCTATTTCTGATGATTTCCACCAATTTTGGCCCCCAAAACATGAAATAGGTACGCTTTTTTTTTTTTTTTTAAGATCATCTTTGATCATTGGTAGTGGCATTTAATGGTCTTGATTCACCTGTTTACACTTTTTCCAATGTTATTGTACAAATTGATGGTGATTTCAGACAGTTTTCCAGGTTTTTGACTCATAAAAAACCAATTTTGGGAGCTGAACCTTTGGTAAAACCTCAATTTCCGCGTCTTTGGTCAAAATCGACTTCATATTCGGTCTTCTCGTCCTCAAAAACATGGAAAAAGATACCTCAAAAGCTCATGTTACTAACATGTTGTTAAAACGCAAAAAGTACCTATTTTTATACACATTTTCACTCATAACACCCCTGGGTATATTCCTATCGGGCTGAAAAGTTTCGGGACACAACTAGGGCCCAAATGGAGCATGTGTGCGAAAGAACGACTTTTTTAGACCGAAAATGAAGCCTGTACACGTGATACGGCGTACGGCGGACGGACATTGCATTTTTGGAATCTACGCACCTTGAAACGGAAAAGAAAAAATTTTGAGGGGGTGTTATAAAAATATTTTGCTGAGCGAATACATAGGTGTATTATTCACAGAATAATAAACCAAAAAATAGGAAATACGCGTATTTGCGTTTTTTTTCAAAAACCCTCGGAATAACGTGAAAGAAAGGGTGAGCCCATTCATTCTGGACCACTCTGCATATGTCAGTTTTCTATACCTCCATAAATAATTTTGTAATTTATACGAAATAAAATTTTCAGTTCACAATATATATTATGCAGATGTTTTTCCTCGATCCCTGTCATTAGTGGACACCTGTCAATACTGGACGAATTTCTCGGTCCCCACACTGTCCACTATTGGGAGGTTTCACTCTATATATTTGTGTGTCCTCCCAGACGTAAAAGTAAAAAATGGCTAAAATTCAAAAACAATGTATCATTAAAAGCATTTGACACCGCAGTAAATTAGGCGAGCTAGTTCGAAAATTCGCTCATTTATGATCATGCTGGATGAGTGAAATTATATCTATGCCGTGTCATCACACCTACATAAGGTATATACGTAGGCTTTTAATGATTACCTACGCTTAAAGCGGAAAGATCGATAAAAAGCTATAGGTACTTTATTTTGTGCTTAATTGGGTTGTGTCCCCTCCATAATTTGATCTTCAGTTAGAATGTTGGATGTATCGTATAGTATCGTATTATATTATCATCTATTATCTTATTATATTATCGCATTATGTAGATTATGTTATCGTATTACAGGATCTATTACTCCACGATTCATTGGCAGGGAAATCAATTTATATTTTTGTTTCTTACATCAAGTAGGTAGGTACATCAAAATACTTGAAGGTTTTACGCAGGTAGTAGATACGTCATATCAAGGCTCCGTGATTCCTTGGATGATTTTCTTGGTCAGTATGTAACCATCATTTTTCAAGTTTTCAACTATATCAAAATGGTCGGTGTCCGGCAATAAAAGATATTCCGCTTCCATACCCGCGTGATTCAAAATCTGCAATAGTCACAACAATATTTTTCAATTGTAAGTTCATTATTTGCGGCTTTTTACCAGTGTTGTATCACTTACCTTGCAATAGTTTTCCGATTGTTGTATAAAAGCCCTCGATTCATCTCCACCCACAATGATTGAGGTTTTGAATTTCGGGGTAACCAATGCCTTTGATTTGAAATCAATCACAGTATTTTCTGGGCTCTGAGCGGTAGCTTCATTCCTAAAATGTTCGAATCAACTGTAAACTGGTAATAATTGATTATTTGTGATCTAGGCATTCATTTCATAACCATAATATTGATTGAATCGTTTGATTCAAAGAATTTGAATGTTATCCAGGTGTGAAAATTGGAGTGCAGCGGTAGTGACGTGGGTATTTTAATCTGATAACCCTTCCCAGCCTAGTTTCTCAGCTGATTCCAGAGTGTGCTTAAATTGAATTTCACAGTTTTCAACTATAATGCTAATTACTTGGCATAAGATTCATACAATACTATTAAAATAATGTCATGCCTACCGCTCGCGTGGTTGCAGTAAATATTTTGGGTAGCTATCCAATATGCTACCTACCCTTTACTGGTGTATTATGCTACCTACCGCCGAACTGATGCCTACCCAACTAAATTGAGGTGTGCAACATTATGAAATGATTTTATCTGAATCGTATTAATAATTATTATGTTCACTTCAAAACGAAGTTAGTCGGTACATTTATTCTACAAGCGTTGTCGACTTCATGTCCATGAGGAAGGCAGCTTCTAGGGCCCTTGTGGAATAAATGTACCGACTAACTTCGTTTTGAAGTGAACATAATAATATACTCGTGGCAGCATTCCGAGCATAAGCCGAAGAACACCAGGGGCCTTGGACACGGGTAGGTTAAATAGTTTTGGTTTCCTTCGGTTGTGTGCCCCCGCCATCCACTTCGACCTCATACTCATCATGTTAGCAGTCTGGTATAGGGAGTTCTGCCAGCGCAGTTCTGTGGTCGCTGGCAGAGCCCTTGTTTGGTTGTTCGGGATAGCGTATTGAACCACAGTAAAGGTTCTCACACGCTATGCGGGAACAGGACAGGAAAGAGCCCCGGGACGGGTACGCTGCAATCACTCTGGAAGCGAAAAACGGAATTGCCTGGCACTGGACATTCCCTCTCCACCTTCCAGTGTTTACATTCCTCACGTTCACGCATGTCTTCCCCGCGTTCACCCTCGCACCATTGCTTGAAGCGAGGGGGGCATGACGAGCAGCGGGGGAAAGAGAGTTGCGGATCGTCCTGTGTAGTGTGGGTGTAGGCGCAGGACCTGACAGCAGCAGCCGGCCGACATCCCACGTCCTACCCACAGCATTTCCTGTCCTGTTCCCGCATAGTGTGTGAGATAGGCAACGGTCTCGGAGGGTAGGCGTTGCCTCAGCGGTAGAGAGCATATTGGACAGCTACCATATTTTGCCACAGATATTGGTACCTAGGTACGTAAGTTGTTGAGCAAATGTTTGAAAAACAACATAAGATCTAAACCATGTAGGTTTGCGAAGATTAGCTTAATTTCTGGCATTGTATGCGACAAGTCAGAACGGGGAATACCCCTATTGACTCTGGAATTGCTGATTTTTCTCCAAAATTGCTTTCTGTGTTGTTTGTTGATGAGAAAAATCGAATCGGTTCACCGGAATAGCATATATTTGTTTAGTAAGGTAACATGGAGTGTGTTATCCTCCATGCTACAGTAAAGCAGAACAGACACCGCGACTTCTCGGGCAGTAGTATCGATGATAGCTCACAACGTCGTGGATTATATACATATATTAAACAAGCTGTAACCATAGAAGGGCGGCAATGACGTCTTAAAAGTCTACATTTAATTAAAAACTAACTACTTATGTCTCGTCCAAATGATAAATATATATAAACGGTTTTATTCACAACTTGGGGCCCAATCATACGCCTATAATGAAAGCTGCAAGTTCCGGCTCTTTTGAAGTCATGGAGTTCCAAATGATAAATAGTTACATATCCACTATCTCATCTGAGTGTATACTTTCAAAAAATAAAAATAAATAAATACGTGGGTATTCCCCATTGTCTGATGTTTTGCTCAAGAGGAAGGTGGGTAACCATTAGGTATTATACCCACACCTACTATAATACAACAACTACAACAAGTGTTCTTTAATTAGTTGTGGACAATTTTCATTCTTGGGCACTATCTAATATCATTCTCCTTGTTGCATTTAGCACTTCCTCGTCTTTATGCCTTATATGTACTCATATTAATTCCTCATTTGTCTCCACATAGGACCTGCCTATTTCATGTTGTAGTCGTTTTGTTGAATTTTAGTAAGAACGAAGATGGCTTCATATCCAGCTGGATTCTCGAGTGATGAAGATGAGATAGACGACTTCGGTTTCGAGAAACCAAAGAGGAACTACAACTACCAACCACGCATTTTGACACCGAACGAGAAGTTGATTGAAGCGGCTTGCAGAAATGATGTAAATGCCGCGAGGGAGGCGTTAGAAGAAGGAGCCGATGTACACCACAGATCCAACTTGTCTATGAATCATACGCCTATAATGAAAGCTGCAAGTTCCGGCTCTTTTGAAGTCATGGAGTTCCTTATAAGTCGAGGGGCTAATGTCAAAGACGAATTTGAGATGTTCAACGTGATCATGTGTTTGTGCAACTCGTACCTGCAAGATGAAAATATTCTTTTAAAATGTCTAATCTTGCTGTTAGACAATGGTGCAGATCCTCTGGCGGTCGACTGGATTGGAACCTCTTCACTCATGAACGCGGTTCGGAGGGGCCACCAACAGTTAGCAGCTAAACTTATTGAATCTGGCTGCTCCGTCAATGCTGCTGATGGCGAAGGGTGGACACCACTTTTTTATGCTGTGCAAACAGGCAGCGTCACCATGACAAAGTTCCTGATCGAGTCGGGAGGTAAGATCAATGTGTCGAATAGATATGGCTTGGCGTTGTGGGAGCATGCCGCTCAAAAGGATAACAAGGATTTATCATATTTAGTGACACCCAAAGAAATGTTGGAAACTGAAGACACCATAGTCGAAGTTCAGCGAGCACGTTCCAGCCAGTTCAAAGCGATGATGGCCGACGCTGCCAAACTTGATGACAGGATGTACGGTTTCCACGAAGACACTGTTCGTTTCATGCGAGGAATCGGGTTGGACAGTGTAGCCTCCAAGGTTGAAAAGAATAAAATCCAATTTGCAGAGTTGATGACGTGGGAAAAACAAGACTGGATTAATGCTGGGGTTCAACTGAGCTTTCCTTTGAAAAAAATCGACCTCTGTGTCAGGAAATATCACGAAAGGGAATGGGGCAAAGGGTCTATCCCTAATGTGACCCAGGTCGTTTCAAAAGAAAATGAAGTAGTGCAGTTATTTACTGTTGTCCAGGTTTTGCTCAGTTGTCTTCGCAATGCTCATATAACTTCAGCTTCGTCCCTGTATATTTTGAAAAACTATGAAGGGCGAACCACCAGCGAATTCGCCAGCGAAATTCAGAAAGAGCTCAAAAACGTAATGAAGTCTACGTTGATCATCAAAAGGCAAGTTTGGCTGTTGAAAAGGTTAATTCATGAAATTGATCATCCAACATTATATCCTCCTGATTCTGTTGTTCAGCGCCATCAAACAAAACATAAAAAACTCCTTAATTGTATTGTCGTGAATTTTTTGTACATCTTCGTTAAAATTTTAGTTTATGAATGGAATTCGAGTTAATTTCTTCTCTGAAGATTCGTCAATTAAAAAAATTCGGCCATTACCTAATTACTTGATACTTGCCTCGTTTTGTATTTTATAACATTGAAGTGTTACTTATGGTACCTAACTAATTCAGAATCAATTTCTTAATTTTACAGAAGTTCTAAAAGTCGATCATTGGAATTAAATCGTTTATTACTTCGTTAGTTTGTTCTTTTTAATTTACCACTGTTCAACTGGAAAATGGCAGTAGTAGTATAAGTGTTAGTGAGGAACATTGTTTGCAGCACACTTTGCATTCATAAACGTTTTTGTTCTTAACATCCTGGGGGAAACCAAATTCAGCTCATTTTTTTTTTTCAAGAAAATGTTCTTTTGGCCTTATTTGGCCTGAACTTCACAATATAGTACGGGAACTGGTTCATAGATCTCCTCCAATAAATCCATGGCAATTTAAGGCTAAATGAGATGTTTGTAATATCGTCGCACATTCCTGTCTTTGGCAAAATATCTAAAATGAACTCACTCGTTCATCTTCAAGAGGTCATTCACATCTCGCAATTTCAGTATAGGCATCAAATCGTAAATTCCGCTCATCATATATAAACCTTTGAAAATATTGCGCCGTTCGGCACTGAGGTTCTTCAGCCACTGTTCGTCCAACAGTCGAGCTGCCAGGTGAGCTCCAGCTGAGTGCCCACAAATCCAAACACTCCTGAAATGTCAATTAATGCAGAAGTTGCTTTTCATGGGCCAACGAGAGCAGAAATGATCAGGTTCATTTGCACTAGCTTTTTTTCGATGGTTAGCTGACTCAAAACTAAGAAACCATCCATGATCCAGTGCCATCTTGATAAGTATTTGAGAAGGGTTTGATAATGGTTGGGAATCGAGAAGGCAGTGCATGGCCAGTTCTCGTCCACCTGATGAAATGACAGTAGGAAAACTGGCTTTGGATAGTCAGGAAAAAACAAACAAACCTCATGTTCGCCCTATAGGTTTGTTTGTAGTGATCATCTGACTGTCTGAAAGGTGTTGGGCCATTCGCAGTGATTCTTGATATAGTTTTCTCTGTTGTAGTTTTCTGTATAGTTAGTTCTCTCTTGTATCTGTATAGTATCCACGACCTGCTGTTCAGTGTTTTCCTGACTAAAGCCACACCACGGGTGTTGTTAATACTTGCACCAACATCCATATATGTTGTCCATATTAGGTTCTAATATGATGTCCAGGAATATTTCAGTTGGATTCAGGTTCAGGATGTTATTTGACTAGTTGTTGAGTGCCTGCTGGTGTGGGTTTTTCCAGTCAGACTGGTTCCGGGGTGGTCTCCCTTGGGTGTGGCTACTGAATTGTGTCTTGTAACATTTAAAACAGTTCACCCAGTTTTGGGTGATGGTTTCGAGTGGCCATCTTGGAGCCTGGGTCCGGTTCCGGGCATGTTGGCCTGGCCTGGGCTCTTATTTGGTTGTGCGTACTGCCACATGTTTATATCTGTTTACTTCTCATCGTTGGATCATGAATAGTTTCTTATGGTTTTCAAGGAGTCAGCTAACTGTCAGAAAAAGCCAGTGTGAACGAACCTATGAGATTCACAAGTTCTATGGGTTTCTTGCAGCCAGTGCTTCTTCTATCAGCATTCTGACCTTTTTAGGTTTTGTAAACATCAAAACTCACTACGTCGCAATGTATGACAATTGCCAATATTCTGTGAATGAAATAGACATTATGTACAAATAGAGCTAAATTACAAAATTGTGAATAAAATATTAGGTTTTATTCTGAGTGAACACTTTTTAACTGAATAACAAAGTATGTAGATAAGGAATTTACTTGCTTCCTTCTGCTTCTGCCCTCCTCAGTACGTAATCCGCCATAGATTGTATTTGTTGAACAATTTGTGTCATTTTAGCTGAAATGAGAAAGTACCAACTCATCAAAATTTATTATACCTAGTGCAACATTCTTGACTTGATTTTGATAAATGGATAAATTCCAATTTACTAAATAAATAATCTGTTATACCGACCTTTAGGTGCTAGGTCGTATTCAGGTAAGCAAACTCTAATGCCAGCACTCCATAAGGGGTAGACTCCGAATGCGAAGTGATCTTTGCTATACTTTATCCAGTATCCTCCATGTATGTGAACAAACCAAGGAGCGTCTGCAAAATTTCATCATTCTTGTACATCTGCTGGTCCTGTTGATGTGTATCGGAGATTGCACCATTTATTACTAATGAGGTGGTGTAGGTCAACTACCTGGTGGTAAATCTTTTCCGTAAATGTCCATTACTTCCGTTGTTGAGTTTCCATATTGCACGTTCTCTTCAGACAAGATCAAATCCTTGTTTTTAGCTGTTACTGAAAAATCGAATTATCAGACAAAATAGTTAGGACCGAAGTTTAAGAATATTGTTCCAATTTTGGTTTCAGCATTGCCTATTTCAGATATCCTGGACAGTTTTGAATTTCTGGGTGTAGATAACGAAATTTCTTCTTCCTCACCTTCTTGTCCAAGTTCAAGGTGTCTATCACGAATAACATCCTCAGGAAGTCGTTTAGACCACTTGTGCGGCCAATACAAATTTTCATCAAATTCCTGCAATGTCTGATACGGTTAAAATTTTTAAATTATGTCTACTGGGGTTATGATAGGATTTTAGAAAATAGGTGTGGTGGAAATAGGAAAACGCTTATTTGTATAGTAAGGTCCTAGGTAGGTACCTAAGCTACTTACTATAATACTATTATACCTACTTATACAATTTTTAAATAAAAATTACACAAAACTTACGTGATAGGTAATAGTTAGTTATAGGGAGTTAGCGTGGTAGGTAGTAGTTATAATATCCTATGATGAGGTTCTTGACCGCTGGAATAAATACAGTTTGGAGGTTCCTGAGGTTCGCTAAGTGAAGAGCGATTTTCTTTACGCCAACGTTTCGTTGAATTCATTCAACATCTTCAGGGCTTAAAGACTATGGCGATGGTGAGCTGATGATGATTGTGATTATGATGAACAGGAGTTGATGGTGATGATGAAATTGAAGCAATTTACGTTTGAAAAAAGCTTTCAAACGCCTGTTTCAAAGCCCAATTATTATTGTAAGCAAACTGCTTCAATTTCATCACCATCATCAACTTCCGTTCATCATAATCACAATCAGCTCATCATAATCTTTAATCCTTGAAGATTTTGAATAAATTCAACGAAACGTTGGCGTAAAGAAAATCGTTTTTCACTCACTGAACCTCAGGAACCTCCAGGCAGTAGGTACCTATATCAGCCAATGTAATAGGCAGGTTGTATGATGCCTACTACCTTTCAATAGGTAGTATGGTAGTCACGTATGATAGGTACCTACCGATGTGATAGGCAGGTTTTATGATAGGTACTGACCAGTCCGGTGCTGACCGGAAAGTTGACCGAATGTCTCTAATAAAGCGGTAAGGCAGTGAAGTGGTTTATATTACCTAATTGTAGTGGTCTGTATGGGGTAGGTAAATACTCGAGTGATGGGTGTTTGAGGTCGGTAGCTATGCACCTACATTATAGCATTATCTTACCTCTGTCATTCTTCCGAAACTTGTATTACGTTGATAGGTTGTAATGCTGTTGATTGAGTGGAAAGGTAATCCGTGATGTCGCCTATTCAACGAATAAACACAAAAATAGTACCTAGGTACCCAGAATAATAGGAGAATGATGTGCTGGGTACGATGAAGGTCAGCCACCTGGCCCAGAAGCTGTTATGACACCTTGTCATCCCCCCCACATCGAACTCCCATCTCTTCCCCTTGGTAGCTATCATGCCCCACTCCGCTCTTTACATAACCACTCCAGTGAAAGTTTCGTATTGATACGATAGGTTTGATTAAAGTGTCTTATTGATACATTATCACCAGAGCCCTTCAGAACATGGCATTCATTTTTGCCAAAAATGAAAAACATGGCAAAATGGCACTTATTTTGGCCAAAAATGGCATTTATTTCATGGCATTTATTTTTCGAGCTTCCTTTTCCCCGTCCCTGATTTTATGGGAAAATAGAATATTGCCGTTCCAATAACATTATAATTGTACTGACTAAAACTATGTACAAAACTATAATAAAAACCAGCGTAAAAAATTACAAATGAATTAAATATTGTATCGGGGTCACAATTGTTGTAAAATAATTACAGGTGGGCTGTGATACTGTCCATACAAAAACCAAGGCGTCGGTCGCTCAAAATATATTTCAATTTGGAGAAGGTGCGAATTTCATTGAGAGGACGTCGGCAGCGTCCCAGTCTTCCTTGAGGGTAGCTTCTTCTTCCCCTGGTAGATTGGCAGCTATACTCTTCAGCTTGGAATGAAGGACGTGGTGAAGGGAAGGGATATATGTACAGGAACAGTCGATAACAAGCCTGGAAGACCCTTCCAATAGTGGCTTTAATCCCTTGACGCGAATAATACCAAGTGGCTATGGGATTCGGGAAGTCCATGCAAGACGCAACGTACATCTACCTGAAGCCTTTCCTTTTCTACCTGGAATCCCAGGATTCCACTGGTCACAGACTAGGTATATTTTTGTCAACAACGGGCATCGGGGGGGGGGGGGGGGGGGGGGGGGGTTACACAGAATTCAAACTTTCTTTCCAAGCTAGTTTTTTGTTTTTGGCAGGAGGGGGGGGGGGGAATAATAGAAAAAATGAGGGGAAAACGGCAGAAAAGTAGCATTTTCCCCGCAAATTGGCAAAAAATGGCATTTTACCTCGAAACGGCCAAAAAATGGCATTTTAGGATGGCGCCATGGCAAAATGGCATTTGAAGGGCTCTGATTATCACAATCGATTGGTTATTCCCCTGTGAAACCACTTCATCATTTTTGATGATGGATCGGCTAAAGATTTGAACAAGATGTGTGGTTTATTTTGTACAGTATTGGTTCTTATTATACATTTGTTTTCAATCGTACCTGCGAATACGAATAGAAAAGTGGACAGCATTCTAAAAACTCATTTATTTCAAGTTGACAAATGAAAATTTGACACAAGGAGGTTTTGTTTTGGTTTTGCGCAGCGACAACTTTATTACTATTGCAGTAGGTCCTGCAATAATTCATTCAAAATCGTTGCTAATTTCTTTAATAACTCTCTTCGTTAACACGTAGGAATCCTTCTTCAAATTTTCAACGATGTCAAAATGGTCCATGTCAGGCAGTAAAATGTATTCAGCTTCCATCCCAACTTTCTCCAAAATCTGGAAACAATGCCTCATCAAAATTTGGTCACGATACTGGCGTGAAAAGTGATTGTTATGTATGATGGATTTTATAATGCCATGTGTTTTTCACAACCTGTTTCTGTAATTATTGACAAATTATTTTCTCATCTATTTATTTCCATTGGTAGGTAGTAGTCATAAACTATTGAAATGCCCGCTAATGTACCTTGCAATAATTCAAAGACTGTAATTTGAACACATCAGAATCATTTTCGGCGACGACGATCATGACTTTGAATCTTTCGTTCACCATCGAACGTGATTTGAAGTCAGCAACAGTATTTATCGGGCTCTGAGTCACAGCATCGTCTCTGTAATGCCAAAATAATAAAGTTGAGAGCTAAGCCTACATACCTGAAAGCCGCAAATTGATTGAAAACCGTTCATCGTGTACCTATAGAGCGTTGACAATTTATAAGTCACATTGAATTTCTAAGTATTTGAGAAAGTTTCCGTAAACCTCAGGCAGGAGGAAGGGAAGAAAAATATGCCTTGACACTTCTGGCAACTACCTACCTACCTAGACACGATTTTCTTCCAAATTCATTTTGAATTCTTAGATTTTAATAATTCGGATAATTTAAATCAGGAGCGATAATTATGTGCTGGAGTCACAACATTGCACCAACACAATTTCACTGGATACGAAGTGCGTACACTTCCAGTTTGAACAGCGATGTCAAATACAACTGTGAATATACCTTACTGGTTTTTTTAAAATACGTGGTAGATACTTAAAAAAATATAAGTGGGCACGACGCTACTTTCATTTAAGTAATTTCTCCATTAATGTACTACTCACTCGTTCATTCTCAGCAAGTCATTCAATTCGCTTATCTTTAGAATGGGCTTAAGGTCGTAAATTCCGCTAATCAAGATCAGTCCTTTGAACATATCTTTCTCCTCGGGATTCAGAGTCTTCAGCCATTCGACGTCCAGCAGCCTGGCAGCCAAATGAGCTCCCGCTGAGTGGCCGGAAATCCACATCCCCCTGATGAATTTTCATATAGGTAAGTACCTTAGTTTTATAATCAATGCACATTGTCGCGATTGAAGATATTGTTACGTACCAAGTTTCAAATTAAATGTGCCCTACCCAAGTTTAAAGTATATATACCTACCTACATAAGTTGGTAGGTACCTATATTATAAAATGAGTGCTCGCAGTGATGTCAGAGATTGACTCAGAGTACGTAGGTACCTACTTACTAATGTAGGTGTCGTGATATTCTCCCAGAAATATCACTCTCTGTGTACATATTTTAGATTGTACAAATAAACCAAACGAGTGGATGGCGTACGTGACCAACTCAGGGTAGACCTTCCTTCCCACCAGCAGTCCCTCAACGGCCTGTAACGACCGTCAAGGGACTGGGGGAGGGTGGAAAGGGTTCTATAAAACCCGCCGTTTTCACCTGTTTCTCCATTCTACACTCAAACCTCAAGTTGATGATGATTTCTCTCTCCCTCCTCATGCCTCCTTACCTTTCTTACCGAAAAGAACTCGGAGTGGTGGAACCGGACTGGTGATAAACAACCAGGTGGTGGCCTTCTGGTACCTTTTGCATTTTTAGTAGTGGTAACCTTCCTGGCTTCGCCATAGGTGTTATCCTTTTAAACGCTAGCTCCATCTTCTTCTCTTCCATCTTACAACTTCACCTATCACAGTCTCACCTCCACCTTCAAACTTCAAACCAACACAGTAGGTTTTGCATCCCCCTCGTTATTTTGTAGTTGAATAGGTCGATAATAATTTTTACCTGCTTCTTTCTGCTACTGCTCTACCGAGGATGTATTTTGCCATAGTTCGCACTTGCCTAACGATTTGTGCCATGGTAACTGAAAATGAGAAGACTAGTTGATCGAGTTTCTGCATGGTGTCTTGTATAATTCTTTATAGTGAAACTGTTGTTCGTCCATCATGAATAATGGTGTCATGAGTCATTATGGTACGTGTATAGGTACGATAATGATTGTGGTATAGTATAGTTGGAATTTGTAAGTATGTCGATGCAAACTTATTCTGTGGGATATCACTGATGTGTTGGTAACATGAACATAATACAAATTGCGGAGATATTTTATTGGTAGGTAGTGAAATTAATGTTCTATGGGAGAGGACCTGCGTGTAGGTACCACAAACTTCTGGTGTGAGAGCGGCGCTCGTAGAATTCAGATCAAGCCTGACCTGATATGATCTCAGCTGCACCGGTATCCACAGTATTACAACTCCCGTGAAACTACCTATAATATTCTGTATTTGAAGGTGATTCGGAAATATAGCTTGCTATACGTGTTTGGTTGCTCGGGGCTCTGCCATTAGGTTTGTCCGCACTGGCTTTTTCTTACGGTTAGCCAAATTATAGAAAACTATAAGAAACCATCCATGATCCAGTACCACCTTGATAAGCGTTGAGTAGTTGAGTTTGATAGTGGTTGGGAATCGAGAAGGCAAGTTTCTCGTCCGTCCTATTTTCTGTGTAGGTACTGGAATGTCGATCAGAAAACTGGCTTTGGATAGTCAGGAAAACACCGCAAAAGAGCCAAACGCCTTTCTGACGGTCAGATAACTGTCAGATGGTCACTTCCGAACAAACCTATTATAGAGTGACTAAGTACATTGGGTTGCCTATTTATTATTTAATGCTTTACATTTCGGGCTGTGCTTATAATGTTGTGAGCATGTGAAATGCTGCTTGGAGCTGGCTTGACTGGGGAAAAACTCTCAATTTGGTAGAGACAGTCTGCAACGCCAATGAAATGTGATGGATGATCTGTGAAACTTGACACACAGAACGTGTCTTTTATTATAATAATTATACATAGGTAGACTATTCACTTATTTTTCCTGTTTGTGATTAAGCTCACCTTTTGGAGCGAGATCATAATCTGGTACACAAACTTTAATGCCAGCTTTCCACAAAGGCTGAGCACAGTATGCAGAAATGTCTTTCGTATACTCAATCCAGTAGCCCCCGTGCAAGTAAATAAACCATGGTGCATCTGAAAAATAAAAAAAGTTCTCTCGTCAACCAAATCCTGGAGTTCCTTATATTAGTAGGGTAAAAACCACTTTCCTCCACACCACTCCCGGAGCCACTTAACCCATCACTGGGTGACCTTCATTACAGTTAGGTCAGAGCGCTATCTCCATTATTTTTGGTGTCCTGATTTTATCATGTGGTGTACCATCACAGACAAACGGCTGAACCGTTCGACCCGGTAGAGTCTACCGTAGTGGAGAAAAGCGTACCTACAGAGACTTCAGCCTGAAAGGGCTGCCATTTTGGGGGCAGATAGGGCTTGAAATTTGAGCGTGGTCCCGCAATTAAAGGCTTGAAATTTGAGCGCGGTCCCGCAATTACCGTGTCCTGGAGGAGGAAAGTAGGTATCGTAAATGGCCCCGTAATGTGTAGTAAATGGAGACATTCAATTCACTTGAGTTGGGGGTTGGGTTTTAGCCCTATTTACACTGAAGAGTGAAACGGGGTTCACATGGAGTGCGGAAACGCGTAATGTAGACTGGGTAAAATTATGGAGGGGGGTGCGGAGAGTCCGTTATTCCGGAGTGTCCCGTTCACATGAGGTTTGTTCCAGCCAAACGGAGTTCATGAAGAAGTTCGGCATAGAAACAACGCGCAGGACAGATGGTCGATACGATTTCCAGACATTTTGAGTTCATGAACTCAGTTCGATGAACTGTGTTCCAACCTCGTGAGTTCATGAACTCGAATTGGGATCAGAAGTGAGTTCACCTCCAGGTAACCTCTGTATAACCCTCCCAAAATCATAACCTGCTTCATTTTTCTCAGACATCGCCTGACAGACGTTTGGGCAGTATTTGGCGGTTTTCTCTTCTTAGGCGTGTCCCTTTCGATGTTCTAGCCGTCAGTTTCATGAACTCAGGACCCACTTCAACCCTGACGAACTCGGTCGGTGAACTCATCCAAACCCGAGTTCATGAATTCGGGGTGGCTGGAACAAACCAAATGTTTGCCTGGTCAGCCCGTAGGGACTGGTAGGAGAGCCCATCCCAATCGACGATGACACCAACTGAGCGACATACATTGTCCGCTCTGGTCATCCAGTTATAGTCCTCTGAGGTTTTTGGGTTCTTGTGGAACCTAACGAGTTCTTGGAGACATAACTTCGGCCACCTATTCTCGACCATTTTCAGGACCCTAGCTAAGAATCCCAGAGCTCTCTCACTGGAAGTCTGTCAGCTTCCAGTCTTAGAAAATGTCGAGGCACTCGCTTCGTTCTCAGTGTGCGTTCTGCCAGTTCCGAACGGTTCTGGGCAAGCGCAGTCGAGTTTTGTCGTTCGCAGTGCCAGAACGCCCAGTTCTGGAACGCCGAGTTCTGCGTTCGCAGTGTTTTGCGAATCCATTTCCGAACGGTTCTGACAGTCCCCGATTATTTTCGGAACTGTCTGAACTGGAACTCAAGAACGTAGGTGACGCATGCGCATTTATTTCATGCGCGGTTATTCCAGTTCTGAAATCGTTCGCAGTGCAGAACGCGGTTCCTCAAGTTCCGGAACGCCCCGGGATTTTCCGTCCCAGTTCTTATGAGTTCGAGAACTGTCAGAACGCCCACTAAGAACGAAGCTATAGTCCCTACCCAACCCTCTCAACCCACACCGAGCCGCCCCTTCCCGTGATGAGTATCACTGGTATCAGTCTTCCCTCACCCTAGGTCGGTGATAGTTTTTCTTCAAAATTCATCTCAATAATTTCTGGACTATATTTTGTGTTTTGGTGTTTCTCCTCGAATCTCCTCTGTATGATCCGCCGATTTAACCGGGTGAAGTGATATGGGCAATCGATAACCAGCGGGAGTGCGTTGATTGGCCCGGTGACAATCAGTGGTTGTGTACCTATGTGTTTGTCAAGATCAAAACTAGAGATCTTATTTTCATCACCTTCATTTTCGGATCATCCACTACTAAGGTATGTAGTAGGTACATTATAAATTAATTGAAGATAGTAAAATCCAATTTTAGCTTATCACAAACTATCAAATCCCAAATTAATTTACCCTCCCCTCACGTCTCCTCACCCGTCAACCTTCCCTCCTCTACATTGCTTTGAACTTCATTAAGAAAAGCCCCACACATACAAGAAGCCTGGAAGAACTCAACACCATCCCAAGACTCGACCCTCAACATTAACCATAGATCACTGCTTGTGTCCGACATGAAAGGAAGACAGCTAAGCTGAGAATTTCCATTCATTCCTAGTAAAGCTAGTAAATATATTACTAGCCATAGAATACTGATACAACTTACCTATGTATTTGGGTTTATTGTTGTAATTGCCTACTATTTCTTTATCATTTTAAGTCGGGGGTAACAATAAATTATGAAACATTTAAACCGAACTAGGCATTGAAACTTACTTATAGCAACATCGGGGGTACATGGATTTCAAAACTGGATATACTCGTAAATTTATCATAATGTTGGTTATGTCAGTGTCCTGATTTAGGTAAATGTTGAGCGTGTCCTGATTCTCGTAAATTTATCGTAATGTACCAATCATAATGTGGGGACCTATGTCCTGATTTAGGTAGATAATTATGTTACTTGGAGCGATGAAAACAAGTTGGTTCCTTCACTCACCTCTAACGCCTACCATTTTCTGTTTCAAAAATCCGGTAGCCAGAAGAAAGGCTTTCTGGACCTTCTTCTATAAACCTAAATCAGGGTACCTACACCCAATTCCACGTAGATTCGTAGGTAGGTTTTCTGTTATGGAGTTCGTTCGAATTCCATTTCACCAGATTATAACAGGCTCTAAAGAGATATATAATAATATATATTTTCTGTGTAAGTATAAATTTTCTTTGTCAGGTTGATAAAGTCAAGGGTATAAATACCGATTTAAATATGATCAAACTCTACGTACCTACCTACCAAAGATCAACTCGAGTTCACCTTCTGACTGCTCCACTAGGTACGGGATTTTATTTAGCTCCACATTTGCGGAAGGTTAGTTACCTACTTACCAACCTACCTATTAGTTTGTTCGAATTTCCAGTGTCATAAACGGCTAACTTACCACCTAAACTAACTGCGAGATAGTTTTGATTTCGAACTGGTGATTGATTGTCATTATGAACATCAACCTATTGTTTATGTACTTTATGTAGGTACATAAAATTAAAATGTGTGTAGATAGAAGTGTCAGACACCGGAGTTGTCCCCACTCGACAGTGGGGATCGAGGTTGGCGTTTTCTTCATTTTGCCTCCAGTTGAATGGTTGATGACGTATAATTGTAGGCGTATGTTTTCCCCTAAATCCTTATTATTTTGATTAGTGTGGACGCGGGACCTCCTGTGTCAAGGGAGTGGTTACTGACGTCATTTTTGCGGGATTTTCGGCAACGTAAGCTTTTCGACGGATTTTCCTATAGGAACTGGTCTCTTGTTTTCCCTGGCGTCGGTTTCACTGTCGCCTCGGATTCGAGGAATGAAATCCGAATATGGCCAATAAGTAGGTATACTTATGCATGCAGGTACCCGCATATACATGACGTCCCTACGTGCAAATATATGTGAGACTGTAGACACAGGTAAGTACGTAAAACCCAACTATTCAAACCAGCCGAAAATAGATTAGCATTGATGTTTGATGTAGCCTCTGATGTTAGCTTGGGTTATAATATCTACAGGTATACATTTACGACGATGAGACTAGTCATCCCCACCGACTAGGTAGGTACCCAACTATTATGTTAAAAATATTATCCATTTATTGTGCAGAGACAGCGTATTGTGTCCACTGGTGCACACCAGAACTATATGGTTTTTGGATAGCTCCATATTTACGGTTCTGGAACTCACCAACCTACCTGTTATTAGTTCATTCACATTTACATGTACCATAACAGGCTTACTTGCCTACCTAAACTGATTGTGGGATGGATTCGATTATGAGTAGGTAGGTGATTGTCCTTATAAAGGGTAGGTAACCGACTCTTTAGGTAGGCACATATACCTATAAAACATTACTTTTTTTTGTAAAACGGCAAAGGTAAGCACGTGCAACTATACCATATACGTGCAGCTATATTTATGTAACACTCTACAGGTACGTTAACCCCAACTATTCAAACCAGACGAAAATAGATTCATGTTGATATATATAGCCTGATGTTAACTTGGGTTGTACCTTACCAGGTACCTACTGAAATTATACATAATAATATACGACAAGATTAGTCGAGTTCCCACTAACTGCCTAACTATGCGTACGTACGTAGGTACATCTACCTAGGGTACCTTACGTAACATTATACAGGTGCGTAAAACCCAACCTCTTATCTAGAGATAGGTAATGGAGATAGCTCTCTGGGTGGTGGGTCAGGTGGCTCCTGAGTGGTGTGCCAGGAGCGGGTTTTTCTACCCTACATTCCTTATTCGTGATGAAATTCACTGTATTTCTAGAGCTAAATCATATAAAATGTAAGATGTATATCATGTAAAATGTTCTTACCTGACGGTAAGTTATAGCCATAAATGTCCATTAGCTCGGTTGAAGTCTCTCCATATTTCACATTCTCTTCTGACAGAATAGATCTTTTATTGGCCACCGTTTCTAAATTAACGAACAACTAGTTATTTTATTGCAATCACGTCAGAACATTATTTTTAGAATTATTTTAAGAAAAATGTTTCTCATCCAGGTACCTACCTACTTGTCACGGGCATTGGCCAACAGTTTGGGGTATTAAAATTGCAGTCATGTTACTTTCATGTCTGTAAATGGGGATTCCACATCTCGTTTTAAATTTGATGGAATATTGCAATTTCGCACTTATTTTGAAGCTCTCCTCGAAGATACCACAGGCACTTCTGAAGCTCATGCTGCTCAGTGATAGGACATTGCTACTACCCAGGTATTATAGTTGGTACTCGAGGAAGTATTTTAAATTTTACTGGATAAACTTATCGAATTACTCAAAACAAAATATGAGTTTGAACCTCATTTGTTCGGTAAATAGGTACCTACTCTAATGTACCAGTGTACCTAGCTAGGTTGGTAGGTAAGTACCTACCTTCATAAACGACTGAATGGTGCTCTGCACAGATGATGTCTGCAGGTAATCTCTTTGACCACTTGCTTGGCCAGTATTGGTTTTCATCGAATCCCTGGATCAAAAACCATAATCATAAGTTAGTAATATAGATTTCACCTGCGTAGGCAGTAAACTTATTTAGGCTGTTTCGACACAAACTAAAAGTACAACCAATTTTACCAGATAGGTAGGAACTAATAAATGTCGTACCTATTCAGAAATGTATACCGGTACCAGCAGTACCGAATACCTATTACTTTTTGTTTAATAACCAGGTTTCCGTACGAGCAAATCGATTTTCATATCGACACCTGATTATTGACGTTGGAACTTCTCTACCTATCTTTATATACAATTTCTCTGGGCGGTAGGGTACTTAGGGCTCTGAAAGGTATGGTAGGCATGTAACGCTGTAATTTCAAACGCTGCTCACGCTACAAAATATTTCACTGCATTCGGTCTAAAAATTACTCAGCTATAATCACATTCCGTTATTTTTGTCACTCTCATTGTGTAATACCCAGAACTAACGCAATTTGTGATGTAGGCAATATAAAAGCAAAACAAGGTTATGGCTGAAATTCCGTAGATCTACTCCGATCTACCGAAAATCCAAGGCGTTGGTGTCACTGGAAAGACGCTTAGGATGGAACCTGCCTCCTTGACATGCTGACAACAACCGTCGAGTTGCGGGCAAGGGCATGTTCCCACAATATGGGCCTTTTTTAATAGCAACTCCATTAATTTTGACAGATTTTGAATTATTATCATTGAAGGGTATTGCATACTAAAAAGTGATCTGTACAGCAGAAAGTAATATGTAGGTAACTTGAAGAATTTGTGGCATTTATCACTTGAGGCAATGAAATATAGGTAATCGTACGTAGGCAATATAGCAATAATTATTCGGAGATGACCTACACACAGTTCTAGACATAGATTGTCGTACATAAACTTACGTCTGACATGGAGTGGTCCACTTGGAAAACTGTACCTATTGGTCGTTGATGGAAGTCGAACATTCAAGTAACCTTCTTTCTGCAGTCCCTGCCTATCGACTGGTTAGGGCGCTCAACTCCCTTACGTAACTCCACCGGTCCTCTGAGAGATGACTGCCATGTTTGCCAGAGTTCAACCGGGTAAAAATTTGAACTGTGCGTGAATTAACGAGGTACCGGCCTTCTGGTCAGCAAAACGTAAATAATACATACTTACTAGGCAGAAATACGCTGAGGGATGCCCTTCCGGCAGTATCCAAACTCCCCTTATATTAGGGTAAAGCTGGCTACCCGAAATGTGGTGTAGGTACCAATTTCTAGGAGAAAACACCTCTATCGAAAACCAAAAAAAAATCACGTCGTAATGAGGATCCCATGATTCCTGTTTATTGACATTTTCATGTCTTTGCCCTGGCACATAGCACAAAAAACTGTCACGAAATTGCGTAACGAAATTGTGTTACAGTGCCTTTATAATGATTTCCGCTTACAACGACCCCGTTGTTAGGTTTGTTCATTTTCTACACTTTTTAACCCACAAAAATCGTTCACCACTCGTTGGAAAGCTCTCGATTTAACGAACATTTTCATGTTCTCCATAACATATTGACTATACGAATAGCGGAGCTATGGGCATAACTGTTCTCATATTTTGTTTACAAACTAATGATCGTGAGTGTAGAAGATAATTAATCCGGAATCGTCTATTTTATTGAAATTAGGTACCTACCTCTAAATATTAATAATGTCAAAAGCAATAGGTAAAGACATGAAAATGTCCCAATGCGTTGCAGACTCGTATGCAAGCGTTTTTGCTGTTTCTGTGATTCTGGATTTTGTTTTTTATTAAGGACGCCTCTGTAGGTAGGTACTTTAACCTGACCTACCTAATTATACAAAGCGGTTTACTCGATCAATATAACGTTAGCAATAGTAGTTGGGTACCTACATAATAATACGTATTTATAAAGTGATACTTATATTTTTACTGAAAAACAAAAAAGGTGGAGTCTAGTATGAGCAGCGCGTGAAGTAAGGTAAGAAACAGCCGATCTTATATAATACAGCGAGGTTTCATTTGAAGAATGATGATTCCTTTAATTTTAAGTAAAAATCTCGTTCTGAAATCGGTTTGGAAACAGTTGCCTAGGAAGTAGGAATTCTGTGGCAACCAAGTCCGTCTAATTTATGACTATGAAGTAGGTTAGATCAAGTTACCAATCACCACGGAAAGGAGTGATCTGTTTCTGTAGGATTGTCCGTAGAGTCCCAGGCCCTTGACTGGGTCTAGTTTTATTTTTGCTTCCTCACTACCGAGGGTAGGAAGCCTTGGATTCATGACTGAGCGAAAAAAAAGTACACGTCCTCCAGAATGAAAATGTCCACTACTATCAGAGACATTGAGGAACATTTTTGGTTCAGTGTCCGTCTGTCTGTCTGTGGTCAATTCCTCGTAACGCTCATAACTACCTGCATAATAGTCGAAATGGGCTGAAATTTGGAGGGTAGGTGTGGGTTGGGTCACTGATGGTTCCTTAACAATATCATTGAAACAGTACTGTAACTTTTGTCTGCGCGTACTGAAATACTTGCAACCCCCATAACCACCTTAAATATCGTTGAAAAGAGTTCAAACTTTGAGGCTCGATCAGGAATTACACTTTGACGATTCCTTATGAATTTCATTGGAATCGTACGGTAACTCTCGTCTGCGCATGCGCGATCGTGAAATGATGACCATTTCCTTGTGACGCTTCTAACTACGCGAAACATAGTCGTAGAGAGCGGACATTTTCATAGTGCACGCAGGTTGGGTTACAGATGGTTCCACTTCAAAATCATTGAAATTGTACGGTAACTTTCATCTGCGCATGCGCAAACGTGAAATACTTGAAACGCCCACAACTACCTTATCGTTGAAATGAGTTCAAACTCGGTCAGGAATAGTACTTTGATAGTTCCATAAAAATTGCTCTCAGAGCTCGCTCAGCTGATCAGGGCGGGGACCCACTTTGTCATCCTTACCCAGCAGTCCCACAAAGCCGTCAATCCAAATTTGAGCTTCGTAGGTTGAAAATGAATGAAATTGCTCTCAGAGCTCGCTCAGCTGATCAGGGCGGGGACCCACTTTGTCATCCTTACCCGCCAGTCCCACAGAGCCTTCATTCCAAATTTGAGCCTCGTTGGTTGAATAGGAATGAATTTGGTTTCAGAGCTCGCTCAGCTGATCAGGGCGAGGACCCACTTTGTCATCCTTACCCGCCAGTCCCACAGACCCTTCATTCCAAATTTGAGCCTCTGGTTGAAAAGGAATGAAATTGGTTTCAGAGCTCACCCAGCTGACATGGGCAAGTACTCTGTCACCCTTACCCACATCAAGGGCAGGTAGTATGTTTAATTCATATTTGGGACAGCGGGTGCATTAGGATCACTACAACGGAAGTGATCAAACCACATGGGAATGCACCCCGCTGTGCTTACCACCATAACCTCCTCACCTCCATAGCCACCAGTCCTCAAAACTGAGGCTATCTTATACCAATTTTGTAATTCCAAATAAACGGGAAGATAGTAACATATCTACAGTAACGGGAAGATGGTAACATATCTATAGTAACGGGAAGATAGGAACATATCTATAGTAACGGGAAGATATTTACTATCTTCCCGTTTAATTGGAATTACAAAATTGGTATAAGATAGCCTCAGTTTTGAGGACTGGTGGCTATGGAGGTGAGGAGGTTATGGTGGTAAGCACAGCGGGGTGCATTCCCATGTGGTTTGATCACTTCCGTTGTAGTGATCCTAATGCACCCGCTGTCCCAAATATGAATTAACCACACTACCCTGCCCTTGATGTGGGTAAGGGTGACAGAGTACTTGCCCATGTCAGCTGGGCGAGCTCTGAGAGCCTTCATTCAAATATGGAATGAAGGCTCTGTGGGACTGCCGGGTAAGGATGACAAAGTGGGTCCTCGCCCTGATCAGCTGAGCGAGCTCTGAGAGCAATTTCATTCCTTTTGAACCTACGAGGCTCAAATTTGGAATGAAGGCTCTGTGGTTTCTTCAGGAAAGATGAAAAATGTCTAACCTCTGTGTGCCGAGATCATCGTTTCAAAATGGTACTTGGGCAAAATTATGTGTTTGGAATTTTCTTTTTCATATTGAGTCTGCGTTATTTTCGGATCACTACGCACGTAGTTTGTGGACAAAATGCTCTCAAGCATGAGTAAGGTGCGTATTCATGAATAAGCGCACCTAAAAAATTTAAATTTAGGTGCGTCCCTATATTGGTACTTATTTGCATGAAGGGGCCTCACGGACAATTGCAATTATTTTTAATTACTTATTTTATTTTTGAATGAAGAATTTTGATGCCAACCTCACTCTCTCGCGAAAAATAGGTACTTCTTTTTCTATGAGTATCTACAACAAGTTACGTCACACTGGGGGGGGGGGGGGGGGGGGGGGTCGTAGCAGAGTGCGGTTGGTCTCCAAATTCTTAGAAGGGAACCTACTTTCAAAGTGGAATAAACAAAAAATGAACCTTTAGCTCACCACCAATTTATTCAATACAAAGCTTTTCGCTCAACTTCTGAGCATCATCAGGTAGGTACCTGAGGTACCTAATCATGTGATTAGGTACCTCAGAAGTTGAGCGAAAAGCTTTGTATTGAATTAATTGGTGGTAAGCTAAAGGTTTATTGGTTTATTATTCTGTGAATAATACACCTATGTATTCGCTCAGCAAAAAATTTTTATAACACCCCCTCAAAATTTTTTCTTTTCCGTTTCAAGGTGCGTAGATTCCAAAAATGCAATGTCCGTCCGCCGTCCGCCGTATCACGTGTACAGGCTTCATTTTCGGTCTAAAAAAGTCGTTATTTCGCACACATGCTCCATTTGGGCCCTAGTTGTGTCCCGAAACTTTTCAGCCCGATCGGAATATACCCAGGGGTGTTACGAGTGAAAATGTGTATAAAAATAGGTACTTTTTGCGTTTTAACAACATGTTAGTAACATGAGCTTTTGAGGTATCTTTTTCCATGTTTTTGAGGACGAGAAGACCGAATATGAAGTCGATTTTGACCAAAGACGCGGAAATTGAGGTTTTACCAAAGGTTCAGCTCCCAAAATTGGTTTTTTATGAGTCAAAAACCTGGAAAACTGTCTGAAATCACCATCAATGTGTACAATAACATTGGAAAAAGTGTAAACAGGTGAATCAAGACCATTAAATGCCACTACCAATGATCAAAGATGATCTTTAAAAAAAAAGCGTACCTACCTATTTCATGTTTTGGGGGCCAAAATTGGTGGAAATCATCAGAAATAGCTATTTCAATCATTCCACATGAAAGAAACAATAAATTTAACAGCCAACAAGAATCTCTAGAACTCCAATAGAATAATAAACACATGTGACAAGGACTTTGCAGCGTCCTTTCATGTGCAACAATTAATATAGCTATTTTTTATGGTATCCACCAATTTTGGCCTCAAAAACTCGAATTAGGCTCCTGTTTTTGACATTCAATTTTCTTGATTCACCTGTTAGTACTACATCTAGTGTTATTATACAAACTTATGGTGATTTCAGACAATTTCCATGGTTTCTGACTCGTACAAAATGAATTTTGGGATCTGGAACATCGTTAGAACCTCAGTGTTCCACTGGTCAAAATCAACCTTATATTCAGTCTCCTCGCCCTAAAAAACATGGAAAACGATACCTCACAAGCATATACGAGTATGTTGCGAAAACACCAAAAACCCACTTTGTACCCATAACACCCCTGGGTATATTCCGATCGGGCTGCAAAGTTTCGGAATATACCTGGAGCCTGGGTGCCAAAGAACGATTTTTTCAGACCGAAAATAAAGGCAGATAGATGGTACGGCGGACGGACATGGTGTTTTGGAATCTACGCACCTTGAAACGTGAAAGAAAAAATAATTTGATTGGGGGGGGGGGGGGGGGGTTCAAAATGTTTTGCTGAGCGAATACATAGGTGGATTAGGGGAGAGTGGGGTAATGCCGTGCACCTAACTTTGGCATGCTACAGCAGAAAGACGGAACGTAATAAAAATTATTATTTTACATGAGTGGCTTTGAAATTTATTCCACATTGAGTGTGCAAAAGCTTTTCCGTCTCGAAACATTATTAATAGAATAGCAGCCCAAAATGTGAAAAAAGTGCTTTGCACGGCATTACCCCCACTGTCGGGTAATGCCGTGCATGCCTTGGGTAATGCCGTGCATAGAGTTTTTTCCCTCCTCTTCTGTCATTCTGCCATGTTTTTCTCACTGATTTTGGAGGTATATGTTTTTATATGTTTAATACACATAAAAAATATCAAACTTTATTATAAATGAGCATTGGTTAGAAAAATTATTAAACTACTTAAAAAAAGCGTTTGAAAAAACCGACTTTTTACCACATGAAATTTCAGTCTTGAGTTTCTTAAATCAGGAGTTAGACATAATTAGAATTAGGTATTTTATGAAACTCTAAATGAAACTTAGTTATATTTTATGAGATTTTTTGAGAAAAAGTGGTGGAAACAACTGAAAAACGCTGCAAAGTCCTTGTCACATGGGTTTATTATTCTATTGGAGTTCTAGAGATTTTTGTTGGCTGTTAAATGTATTGTTTCTTTCATGTGGAATGATTGAAATAGCTATTTCTGATGATTTCCACCAATTTTGGCCCCCAAAACATGAAATAGGTAGGTACGCTTTTTTTTTAAAGATCATCTTTGATCATTGGTAGTGGCATTTAATGGTCTTGATTCACCTGTTTACACTTTTTCCAATGTTATTGTACACATTTATGGTGATTTCAGACAATTTTCCAGGTTTTTGACTCATAAAAAACCAATTTTGGGAGCTGAACCTTTGGTAAAACCTCAATTTCCGCGTCTTTGGTCAAAATCGACTTCATATTCGGTCTTCTCGTCCTCAAAAACATGGAAAAAGATACCTCAAAAGCTCATGTTACTAACATGTTGTTAAAACGCAAAAAGTACCTATTTTGGTTTATTATTTTCAATAATGAACCATTGGAATCGAGCATGAAAAAAAAAATTCTAACCCCCCCTCAAAATTTGATGGTTTACGTTCAATAAAAATATTTCTGTCTGTCCGCCGTACGGGCCACTTTGCTTAGTTACCATGAAACAAAATTGATGAAATTCGGGTTATGGGTCCCGTTCGGGGTCTAGTTGGTCCTCGAAGCTCGACGTTACTGTGAGTCATCTCTAAGGGGTTCAAAATAGGGGTTGAAATTTCCAGAACGCCTATACCTTTGTTTTACGTGAATTTTTTCACGGTTTTAAATAGTTCTTGAACTTGCGAGTTGTTTAAGACCATCCGGAGCGTCGTACGTCCAGCCGTTCGTTCACAGTGGCCCCGAAGTTTGCACCGACAGGCATTTTCGACTCCAGTGCGAATGAAATTGTATACTCTTGTCACCAGGGACGCGCTGGATTCAGTCAATCAATCAATTTATTCAATCAATTGATCGATCAATCAATCAAAATTTTCAATTGAAATTGGAATAGTTTGTAAATTATTGGATTACTTTATTGTTTGCAATTGGGGAATCATAGGCTTGTTTGTGTGTCTGTTGTTTTCAATTGCAATTGGCCACTGCTCACTTGAATTGGAATTCATTAATTTGAATTGGAATTCATTTCGAATTGTCTAATTGGCATGGTGCGCATTGGCATGGTCCGAAATGGTTCTGCAATTCTATTGGCCCAACGCTGTCTGCGATTCTCATCATAACATGTATAGACTAGTACATATTGTATTATACAGACGGGTTATCTATACAGAGATCTGTGATCTGTAACAGAAGGGTATTCTATACAAAATAATAAACCGTTGTGCAGGGATTTGCAGCGTTTTTATACACATTTTCACTCATAACTCCCCTGGATATATTCCGATCGGGCTGAAAAGTTTCGGGACACAACTAGGGCCCAAATGGAGCATGTGTGCGAAAGAACGACTTTTTTAGACCAAAAATGAAGCCTGTACACGTGATACGGCGTACGGCGTACGGCGTACGGCGGACGGCGGACGGACATTGCATTTTTGGAATCTACGCACCTTGAAACGGAAAAGAAAAAATTTTGAGGGGGTGTTATACAAATTTTTTGCTGAGCGAATACATAGACAGTATAATAATAAACCAAATTCACAGAATAATAAACCAAAATTGGAACTCGGGGTAATGACGTGCATTCCGAAAGTGCACGCCATAACCCCAACTCAGTACACGCCACTACCCCGGTGTTTACATTTTTGATTACTTGTTGACGCTGACCGCAATTTCACACAAATCGAAATTTTGATTATCCAATCAGAAAGCCAATGAAATTCTTTATTGAATGACGTTGAGAAATCAAAGAAAGTATTGAGAATGGTGCTTACAGCGCTTATTTCCCGAGACTCAAAATATAGATGAAAAATGGTTGAATCACATTCACAGCAGTAGCATCAAGTGGGATTACCTTAGCAACGCGTGAATGCTACAAGTTCGTTCCCACGTCTTCCACAAGGATTCAAGTACCTTTCCGCCTCAATAGAGTGAGCCACATTCTGAGAACTGTCGTGCACGGCATTACCCGATGCACGGCATTACCCCACTCTCCCCTATTCACAGAAGAAAAAACCAAATTGGGAAAGTAATATAAACAGAAGTCACGGGTACTCCTCATTCACAAAGCCCCTGAAAAACCTTATTTGGATTGCACCAAACAGTTTGTCATGCAGCATGCCCATATGAGCGATTTTTCAGTTAGTGCTAACTTTTAGCCATTTTTGACCAACAAAAACTCAAATTTGACCCTCATCGAAAAAACATGTATCTATTGAAAAGTCCTTTGTGGTTCATAATTCTACACCAGTATTGGTGAATTCAAATAAATTTTCGCGGATATTAGTCATTTTTCCAATTTAGATCCACCAAAATTCAAATTTGACACATGTTTTCGGACTAAAATTCAGAATAATAAACCAATGTACCACCTATGTAATCGCTCAGCAAAAAATGTAACAGCCCCTCAAAATGTTACGTTCAAGGTTCAAGATGCGTAGATTCCAAAAATCCAATGCCCGTCCGTCGTCTGCCGTATCATCCATACCTATCTACTTTAATTTCGGTCTAAAAAATTCGTTCACATTCGTTGTTTCGGGTCCTTGTTGTCCCGAAACTTTTCAGCCCGGTCTTAATATACCCAAGGGTGTTATGGGTGAAAAAAGGGTGTTTTTGTAACATGAGCTTGTGAGCTATCGTTATCCATATTTTTTAGGACGAGGAGACCGAATGTGAAGTCGATTTTGATCTACGAGTGGATTTTGATCTACGAGTGGAAAATTGAAGTTCTAACGAAGTTTCAGCCTTAAATTTACGTTAAAATTTGATTTAAAATCGTTGTTCCGCACTCAGTTTGGGTCCCCATTTGGGAACACATTTGGACCCTAGTTGTGCTCTGAAGCTCGGCAGCCCGATCGGAATGCACCAGGGGTGTTACGGGTGAAAAATGGGGTGAAAATATGAGGTTTTAGTGAACATGAGCTTGTAAGCTATCGTTTTACATGTTTTAAGGGCAAGTAGACCGAATATGAAGTTGATTTTGGCCAGAGTGAAGAGTTGAGGTTGTAACGAAGGTTCAGCTACAAAAATTCATTTTCTTTTTTTATGAGTCAAAAACTTGGGAAATTGTCTGTTACCATAAACTTTTATAATACACTAGATAGTATCAACAGGTGAATCAATACAATTAAATGACACTATCAATGATCAAAGATAATTTGTCAAAAGTAGGAGCCTAATTCGTGTTTTCGGAGGCCAAAATTGGTAGAAACCATCAAAATTAACCATTTTAACTATTGCACATGAAAGAAACAATAAATGAACAGCCAACATAAAGGTGATCAAGGACTTTGCAGCGTTTTTGTCATAATTGAAGTAGGTAGTATTTCCAAGGCTCTAGTCAACATTCCACTTTCATAAATTTTGGACCCATTGCAATAACGTAGTTTCCTCCAGTAATTACGTTGAAGTATTCAAAGGTTCGAATATAATTTTTCGCTAGCTGAAATCAGAAACTAAAAGTCTGAATTCTAAAATTTTGAATTCTGTATATTTTTCTTTAGCCTCTGATGCCTTTTTAGCCTACGTTCTGTAGCCTCTGCAGCGAGCTCTTTTTGCCTGTTCGATGTACGGGGCTCGAGCAGCCGGGGACATCTTGGTCCAGATCCGCTTTCCCTTCCTGAAAGGAAACTTAATTAGACACTTCCTCAACGAAACATGGATTTGTTTAAATTGTCGAACTTCCACGGTATGACCTACCAGCGTATCCTAGAAGAAACTTTCGTAATTGGAAATGTGAAAATATCTACCTACCTATGCATGATCATGATCGTCAAACTGAAATAAAATTTCTACAGCGGGAACGAGGTTTTTCTTGTGAGGTACGTACCTACCATGACTGTAGGGTCGCAGAAAAGGACTTTGCTACTTTATTTTGCAACACAAAGGTTTTATAATTTAGACCAAAGGACGAAAAGTGATGCTCAAATCCAATAATAGGAACCCAGATACAAAAATTGCACGAAATTAATTCTTCTTCCATTAGATCACTCATAGATATTCAAACTGCAATTCAGCCAGCTATTGAGACCAATCATTTATTGCAGAATTGATGAAAGAAAATCGATAAATAATCCTAGTAGGTACAGGTAAAACTATCTGTGAAACCAATAAAAACATGGTTCAACATCTCCCAAAGTAGTTAATGAGTCAAATCTAATGAGGCAAACGTCTAGACATGGTTTCGACGGTGATGGATATTTATGGGCAGTGTCGAGTCCCGAGATACTAAACATGAACGTGTTCTGAACAAGCCGTACAGCGTACGGACAGCACCTCATTGCACAAGCAGCTACTTATCCGCTAAGTTGGTTATGGTTTCAGTCAATTCAGAACTAATATAGTTGTCTACCTAATCAGAGCTGATCAGTCTTTCAAGAGCAGAGGAATGTTTCCAATCGTGGTGAATACTATAAAGCATCATATTAGGGGAAAACACTTACTCAGCCAGAATGACGGGTGGGCAATCTTTCGGTGCTCTTCGACGGAAACACCTCAAAAAATTTATGAACGGGTGGATAGAAATCCTGACCCAATTTCTGTTACACAGGGTGATCTTTGAGCCCTTGCGACAATATCTGTGGCTCTTGTAGCGTCTTGTCCGAGGGCAACAGAATCTGCAATATTAATCATTGTCGGGATTACCTACCTATAATAGTTACCCACGCGATTATGTAGGAAGGATCCTTACTAATGTAATACCTTGTTACTCTTCCATGCGTGTTTTTATTTCGAGCACTGTTGAACAGGTGCCAAAATAGAAAAAAAGCACCTAACAAAGAAAAAACGCTGCAAATTATTACACAACTGTTTATTTTTTACATGTATGTCACATTGTTTGATGAATTTCGCAAGTATGAGGGGTTCGCCGTTGAAGTGCGGGATCAAGTTGTCGTATTCTCTTCTATACTCCGGGGGTGCTCTTGAATTATGAGGGGGGTCGAGGGTTACGCCGGAATTTCCTGAAGCGGTTACGCCGGAATTTCCTGAAGCGGTTACGCCGGAATTTCCTTGGAGGTCGCTACTGTCGTCGTTTTCGCGGATAGGGTGTAGGGCTCGATGTACCAGTTCAGCCGCATTGGGGTTACTGGCGGGTAGGGGAATATCGCTGACGTTCAAACGATGCATTTTGTGCAAGTGCTTCCAATCCCAGAAGCTAGGGTGTTTGGTTGTTGTAGTTTTGGGAATTGTGTTGTCTTAGTGGAAAATCTATGGGGAGGTGCAAGGGATGCGGCAACACAGGGTGTCCAATAGATTTAATACTTTGCTTAAATTGTTTCTTAATGCGAGTCGCCAGGGAGGTGCAGGACACAACGCAGGGTATCTGGTCAACTCTTACTTGCTAAGTTTCTTAAGATTCTCTAAAATGAGTTGCCAGGGAGGTGCAGGACACAACACGAGGTATCTGGTCAACACTTACTTGCTAATTCTTAAGATTCTCTAAAATGAGTTGCCAGGGAGGTGCAGGACACAACACGAGGTATCTGGTCAACAGTTACTTGCTAGTTCTTAAGATTCTCTAAAATGAGTTGCCAGGGAGGTGCAGGACACAACACGAGGTATCTGGTCAACAGTTACTTGCTAGTTTCTTGGAATTACGTTTTTTTTTTCTTTAATTATGTTGCAGTTTCTTCTTAATTACTGGCAAGCCGAGGTGGGGCTTCTAAATCTAGTACTAAGAGAGATGTGGGGCGGTGTAATCTTGCAGTAAAATATTCACTTTCACTACTTACAGCAGTCCGCACAGGGAGTCCAACATCGTCTCTTAGGAGTCCCGTCTTCCGTAGATGTTGATGTAGTCTTCACACAGACGTAATCCTCACGCGATATGCACTCGCGTACGTTCACTCTCTGAATTCTTGAAAAGAAAGAATTCCACGATGTTCATTCGCGGAACCGAGAGTGTCCTACTCCGACTGCGCCAGTTATGTTGGGAGCTTGAAGAAATAAGTTTTTAAAAAACCACTTGAACTTTTATTACACGATTAAACACATGGATCGGTAAGAAAACGGGCAGAGTAACGTTCTGTGTGACGGTAAAGACGAGACTGGCGCGAGAGCTGCCAGTGGGTTGTATTTATGGGGTCGGAATGCTGAATCAGCGGGAAAGGTAAATATCAGCATTATTGCTGATATAACTTGTATAGATGCCCCTCCTGTAATTCCCTGAGTAGTTCCCTCGTGCTCCCTCCTGGAAAGCCCTAAATTGCGTACCGGAACCGGACCCGGGAATTGCAGATTCATAAAAATGCGAGGGATTCAATAACTCAATAATTATTCATTATTGCTTGTTATTCATGAAGCATGAGGTGAAATTATAAGCCGTTGTGTAATAATTTACCTGTATAGATGCCCCTTCTGCGTAGATTAGTTTTCTGTGGTCAATACCTACCCTCGAGCTCCCCCAAGGAAAGCCCTAAATCGAGTAGTGGAGCCGGCCCGGGAATTACAATTGATAATTCGGGATTCAATAATTCAATAATTAATTATTTGTTGTTATTATTTGTTGAACAAATTCAAGTAGCTAAAATACCTATCAACAAAATCCAAAAGAGCCATCATTTTCCAAATGGAATAATATCACAGAACAACCAACTCGACATTATACAGCCATCCGCGATTATAATCATGTACTCCCTAGCGATGATATCTGGGCCGGATTCATACCGTTTCATTCACGATCACGTTGACGGGACCTAGAAACCCAATTTCATTAATTTTGGTTCATGGTTAACTAGAAAAAGTGTGAAGTACGGCGGACGGATAGAAATTTTTCTATTGCATTTTCGGATTCTACATACCTTGAAACAGAAACCATCAAATTTTTGGGAGGGGTGGGGTGGGGGGGTTAAAAAATTTTTTCTTGCTCGATTCCAAAGGTTCATTATTGAAAATAATAAACCGAAAGTAAAGAATAATCTTTATGCTGAGCAAATGTCACAGATAAGGAGATACAACAACATTTTCGAACTCTGTGCCAAATTTAAGCTAAAATGTACCATCAGAAAGGCGTTGGGTCGTTTGCAGTGATTCTCGGACTCTTTTCTGACTGTATAGTATCCATGACGGACTGTTCCCAAATTTTTTCCTGACATCCAAAGCCAGTTTTCTGATCGTCATTCCAGTACCTACGCACTACACACTACACAAAAGGTACGGCGGACGAGAAACTGACCGTGCAGTGCTTTCTCGATTCCCAACCATTATCCAACGCAAACCATGGTTTTCTCAAGGTTTTCTAGGAGTCAGCTAACTGTCAGAAAAAGGCAGTGCGCACTAATACCATTGTTACTGGGGCATACAGTATTTTACAGGCTGTTTCGTTTTCGTGTTGTCAGACAGTCTGTCAAAGCTCTAGAAGGCCCAGTACTACTGTTTCTTTACTTCCAGAACTATACGGGACCACGGGGGGTGATCCGGAATAATCGCTGGACAAACATTTAAAAAAATAGAAACAGGTAGAATTGAGAACTTCCTCCTTTTTCTGGAGTCGAGTTAAAAGTAGAAAGAAAAGGAAGGTTTAAGTAACTCCGATGTGAAAAGGTTTGAATTTTATGCGAAACGGTGTACATTCAGTAAATTTATGAGGTTTAAATTAAATGAGAAAAGGTTCCTTTAATTTAAGGTAAAATGAAATACCTTCGAAGCTTATATCCTCTGCACCGGCTCCTTCGTGATGCCCCTTTCCTCTTCCCTTTACTACTGCTGCACCCCCTTTTCATTCTTCTTGAACTCCGCCTCCGTCCGCACCGATCGCTTGCTTCACCGAATTCGACGTCAGCTGTGGCCCGTCGATTACGCAGTGATCGTAGAAGGTCTGAAATCCAAATAGTACTTTTGCAGTAGGTAGGTAGGTAGTCGGGTAGGTGCTTATCTCGGCTAAAGTGGCCTGATACTCCGCTTTTGGTTTATTATTCTGTGAATAATACACCTACCTATGTATTCGCTCAGCAAAAAATTTTTATAACACCCCCTCAAATTTTTTTCTTTTCCGTTTCAAGGTGCGTATATTCCAAAACGCTGCAAAGTCCTTGTCACATGGGTTTATTATTCCATTGGACATACCTACAGGGATGTTGGCTGTTTATTTATTGTTTCTTTCATATAAAATAATTGAAATAGCTATCTCTGGTGGTTTCCACCAATTTTGGCCCCCACAACACGAATAAAGTACGCTCTTTTTTTTTCTTAAATAAATTATCTCTGATCATTGATAGTACCTACCATTTAATCGTCTTGATCCACCTGTTGACACTTTTTCCAGTGTTATTCTACAAATTGATGGTGATTTCAGACGATTTCCCAGGTTTTTTACCTACTCATAAAAAATCAATTTCTGGAGCTGAACATCTGGTAGAACCTCAATTTTCTATTCTTTGGTCAAAATCAACTTCATATTCGGTCTTCTCGTCCCCGAAAACATGAAAAACGATACCTTAAAAGCTCATGTTACTAACATGTTGCTAAAACGCAAAAAGTAGGTACCTATTTTTACACACATTTTCACTCATAACACCCCTGCGTATATTCCGATCGGGCTGAAAAGTTTCGGGACACAACTAGGGCCCAAATGGAGCATGTGTGCGAAAGAACGATTTTTTTAGACCGAAAATGAAGCCTGTACACGTGATACGGCGGACGGCGGACGGTGGACGGCGGACGAACATTGCATTTTTTGAATCTACGCACCTTGAAACGGAAAAGAAAAAATTTTGAGGGGGTGTTATTAAAATTTTTTGCTGAGCGAATACATAGGTGTATTATTCACAGAATAATAAACCAAAATCGGTCGGTTTCAGTTAAGTATTGTTGTCAAGTTAGGTTAAGTCTTGTTATGTAAAGTTAAAAAGGAACTCCTCCCCTCAGCACAGGCTCGCCTACCGAGGGGAGTAGCATTTGTAAAAATTGTGTGCATAACGGAATTGTAATTTTAAAATAAATGCATTAAAAAAAAAAAAAAATGCAATGTCCGTCCGCCGTATCACGTGTACCGGCTTCATTCTTGGTTTAAAAAATTCGTTCTTTCGCACACATGCACCATTTGGGCCCTAGTTGTGTCCCGAAACTTTGCAGCCCGATCGGAATATACCCAGGGGTGTTATGAGTGAAAATGTGGATAAAATAGGTACTTTTTGTGTTTTAGTAACATGAGCTTTTGACGTATCCTTTTCCATGTTTTTGGGGACGAGAAGGTCGAATATGAAGTCGAGTTTGACCAAAGAGTGGAAAATAGAGGTTCTACGAAAGGTTCAGCTGCCAAAATTGATTTTTTATGAGGCAAAAACCTGGAAAATCGTCTGAAATCACCATCAATTTGTATAATAACACTAGAAAAAGTGTCGACACGTGGATCAAGACGATTAAATGGCACTAACAATGATCAAAGATAATTTGGACAAAAAAAAATTAAAAGGAGCGTACCTACCTAATTTGTGTTTTGGGGGCCAAAATTGGTGGGAACCATCAGAGATAGCTATTTCAATTATTTCAAATGAAAGAAACAATAAATAAACAGCCAACGTTTCTGTAGGTATGTCCAATAGAATAATAAACCCATGTGACAAGGACTAGGCAGCGTTTTTCTCATGTGCCTACCTGCGTTTTCGTCAGCTTTTAGCCAAGTTACGGAAAATGCACTATAGCAATGAGTCCAGAATTCCTTATTAAAGCATTCTGCATCCATCCCTAGATTTTGGTTTATTATTTTTAATAATGAACCTTTGGAATCGATCATGACATTTTTTTATTCCCCCCCCCCCCCCACCACCCGGAATTTCATGGTTTACGTTTCAAGGGACGTAGAATACGAATATCGAATAAAAATATTTCCGCCCGTTCGCGGCTTTTTCCTTGTTCCCATGAACCAAAATTCACTAAGTTTGGGCTCTAGTTGGTCCCGGCGTTACTGTCACTCCTCTAAGTGGTGTATTTTAAGGCGTGGGTTTTCTCGCCATTTTAAATAGCTCAATTTTTTTTCTGAATTTGAGGCCACCTGGAGCATACTACGATGTCGCCATAAAATTTGCCGTAGAGAGCAGCGTGTATGCAGGAATCAAGATGGGTCGAGAGCGCACATCGCTTATCTCTCGGCCAGGTGGCCTCAGTAGCGGAGTGGTCTAGGCGTCCGACTCTTACATTTGAAATCAGAGGTATGAATCCCGGTCCCGGAACCGAATATTTTTCACTTCACATCAACCATTTCCCTTCAGAACTACAGTTGTATTTCTATTTGCCATTTTAGCTAATACTGCTTGAGCATTTAACGCATGATATTAATTTGTAGTGGCGAATAGGTACTAAACTATGGAGGGGCTGTAATCTACAAAAGGGTTATCTACCTATATACAGAGAGATCTGTAACAGATGGGTACTCTATACAGAGAGCTGTGATCTATAACAGAAGGGTGTTCTATACGAAATAATAAAACATTGGGTAGGGATTTGCAGCATTACCTAATTAATTTAGGTCTAATAGTTTCGGAGAAAACCGAAGGACAGCGGTTAAGATTCATGTCTGTATTCATACATTATACCTATAATATTTACACCTATAATATTTATACATATACCTATAATATTTTCATACAAATACCTGTATTTTGTTTAAATATACAGGGCGTCCCCTATCGGTTAAAAAAAGTTGGAAAAACATATACCTAATCCTAAGCATTAATCCGTTAAGCATTATTCCGAAAATTAAATTTACGCACAAAACGCATTTTAAGCAAATAGTTTTCCCGAAGAAATACTCATCATTCCATTTTCATAGGTGTACACAGCGTTTAAAAATATTTTGGCAAAATCTAGAACTTTTCTCGGAGCCAAGGTGGGATATTTTCTGGAAAACCTCGTTTTAGCAATTTAGTAATGACTCACACCTATCGTGGTTTAGCACCAGAAATGGGCAATTTCCATGTGTAGAAATTTTTTATTTTTGAACTCAGAGTCGGATTTAGCACCGTTGAAACCAAGGCGGACGCGGGGATGAGGGCTTTTACCTGTGACATCATTTCGCTTTCTTTCCACTGGTTTACCGCCTACTTTTGGTAATCGCATACCCCTCATATAGCACATTTTCGGAAAGCACTCGCCGAGACCTTTTACTCAAGAAAATAAAATAAAACAGGAGACATTGCCCATTGGCAATAAATTTCAAGTAATTTTCTTATATTGTGGAATAAACAGTTCATGGCATTCCTAATGAAATATAACACGAGAAACTATGCACTAAGTTTTGTAGGTAGGTACGTAGTCGTTTTCCAATATGCACTATTCGCATGATTTATACGGTAAATGTCCATGCACGAACTCACATGGGTAGGAATCTCAGTGGACAAGCCATAATAAATTATACGTAACACAAAGAAGCAGGTAACTGCTCATGAAAAACACAAAACACGAAAATACCTTGACTTTTAAACGCACCTGTCTTGCTTCGATATTTTCCGAACGGTCCGACATCAGAGGACATTTCCAAATATTTTTGAAAACTTTTAAACTGAATTACCTATTTGAAAACTTGGGATTTCGAAACTAAAATTTTGAGTCTGGATCGAAATGAATATAATTATAGCTAATTTGATATTATGTTCGAATGGAAGAGATTTTTAGATTTTCATATGGCCCGTTGGTAATATTTAAATTCCAATGTGTAGGTAATCTCGAGTTGGTCGGCTCATCTCATTAACAAAATAAATTTTGAAGCTTAGTTACTGATGACCTAATCTTGGTGGGCGGATAACCCCATCAGGCTCATAAGTAACTGCATGGTACAACCGATTGAAATGGAATTTTGACTGGTTAGTCATTTCGACGATGTAATTGTAATGGATATGGCTACTTACCTTTATTCCGTAACGTGGCGTAAGGAATGCAGTTTTATGCTCATTTCTAGATTGGGGTCGGAATCCAGAAGACGCGTTGGGAAACCGAGGTGTAGGTACTGCACTACCTCACATAGGTATCTCCAGTAAAACGAATAAAGCGTGTACCTACCCCAAATTAGCTTTTTGGATTTTGCTGTGCCATTATAGGCACCGACTGGCGATGCCATAGTATCAAAACCTGTACAGAAATTTCTGAAAGTCCTATGAGTATGCCCTGAAAATGGTATGCCGACTCGTCATTACATGTGTTTTGGCTCTTGCGGCGTCACTCTCGGCTCCAAAAACTAGATAGCAAATTCGGAAGGCCCAACGAGTCTACCTTCCGAAAATTGCAAGGTTCACGTCAAAATACCGAAAATTGTGTCTTGTAGCTCGGTACAGTACCTGCAAATGTCGCTCGAGTCTGGGTAAGAAGCCTCAGTAACGTTCGGCAACAAAATTGTGAGTAATTAAAATGCGATAGTATATAAAGCAAACATTTTATTGCACGCCCCATGTGTATGTATCAAACAGGTATTAATCCTAATAAAGTACACATAATCCTACATATCGTCCTCACCATACATATTGTACCTACTGCTACATACTGCATTACAAAACGCTGCAAATGGTTACACAACGGTTTCTATGGTACTGACCACAGAAAACAGTGCTCCCTCCAGGGAAGTCCAAAATCGAGTACTGGAGCCGGCCGAGGAATGACAGTTACACAAATATTCGGTGGATCAACCGTCATTGGTTATTATTTTTATTTGTTGTTGTTATTCATGAAGCATAACGTTTGTTCAAGTTACAAAAGTACCTATCAACGAAATCCGAAATAACCATCATTCTTCAAATGAAATAATACCACATTATTTCATCGACATTATTTAACTCGATTTCATTCAGCCTTGCGTGATTATAATCAGCTGTTCCCTAGTAATCATGTCTGGGCTGGATGTATACCGTTTCATTCACGATCATGTTGACGAAGCTTTTTGGTGCATACGAACGGCTGGATGTACAACGCTCTGGGTGGTCTAAAAAAATACTCAAGTTTGAGCTCAATTTAATACATGGAAAACGATACCTCTCAAGCTCTGTTCACTAAAACATTTAAAAAAAACTGAAACCCCCTATTTTTACACCGATTTTTCAGCCATAATACCCCTGGGTGTATTCCGAGCGCTGCCGAGCTCCGGGGCAACACTAGGGCCCAAATGGAGCCTACATGCGAAGGAACGACGATTTTAACCAACATCTAAGGGGTAAATATCAGGTTGAAACTTTGATAGAACTCGCTTCTTCGCTCGTTGGTAAAAATCGTCTTCATATTCGGTCTCCTCGCCCTAAAAAATATGGAAAACGATACCTCACAAGCTCATGTTATTAAAACACCAAAAAACCCCATTTTTACACCAATTTTTCACCCATAACACCCTTGGGTATATTCCGATCGGGCTGCAGTTTCGGGACACCACTAGTGCCCAAATCCAAGAACGGATTTTTTAGACCGAAAATAAAGGTAGATATGGATGATACGGCGTACGGCGGCTGGACACTGTATTTTTGGAATTTATGCACCTTACAACGTAAAAGAGAAAATTTTGAGGGGGTGTTCAAAAAATTTTTTGCTGAGCGAATACATAGATGTATTATTCACATAATGGTAAACCATCAGGTACCAAAGAAGAAGTTCAGTGGGAATCATAAATTCTTAAAATACCTCATTACAATAAATTAGCATTCACGCTCTTCGGATTATCAATTTTACAGGTATTTCAAAGAGAAATACAATCGATGAACCAATTAAACCAATGATTAGCAAAAGGAAAGCCCCTTTCAGATTGTCAACATTGAGCTTCTCTCCTGCCTTTACCGTTTTCTTCATCGTGTCGAACACTTCCCTCACATAAGGCTTCACCATCGCGATTTTCTCGAACTGATCATTCATGATTTTGTCGACGAGGCCTCCGCTATGGTAGCGGAGAATATGGTTTTCCAAAGGTGTAAAGTAGGGTGAGCCAGGCCGGAGTACCAACCCTATCCTATAAGTGTTGATGCACTCTTTCGTTATTTCAAATTTCTTCAACAGATCAGCAGGGTACTCGCTGTCCAGAGTAAAAGCTTCTTTCCCGTACTGCTGACCAAATAGTGCTACTTTGCTCTTAGCGACCGCCTCCCATTCACGTTGTTGGTCCGGGATCACCATCATTCTTTTAGCCCAAGTTGATTCCCAAGTGTCCTGTAAAAGACGGGAAAAAATAAAATAAAATGATCAACTAAGTTTTTCTTCCATATTGTTTTTGTCTGTTACAAAACCATACTTTTCTGGGGGGGGGGGGGGTATGAATGTGAACAAATGAGTCTACCTAATGGGTGTGCATGGGTGTGTACGGGTTCCTGTCATCGATAGTATGATTCATATAATTAGCTGGTCTTACTAGTAATTAGCAGGGCCAATTCATAAATAAACCACTCCTCAACTATCAAACCAATCGGACGAGGTACTCGTCCACAGTTTGAGAGTTAATAGGTTCGTTTGCTCATACGGCGTTTTATCATTGCTACAGTCTCATAGCTACAATTTAGGGGCAATCTAAACGAATTCCTAAGTACCTACCTAGTTAAAAAATGCTTTACAATTCCAACCACATCGCTCGAATATGTCATGGGATAAGGTATGGAAGCTTAACAGGTTTCATGTTAGATTACTGTGGAGTTGAATTCTTACGAGACGTTCTAAAACTCAAAACTCATGGTCCATGACACCCAAATGGTCAATTTATTCTACTAATTTTCATTTTTCGTAGATACCTATGGCTGTAAAGTATTTCAAGTTGTTCATATACAGGGTGATCCGCTCGTAGATGCAAAGAAACTTTTGCGTAAAATTACATAAAAAATGGAGTAAAATGCCGCCAACCGCACATTTTTATTTCAATCCGTTCTCGAGATATGATTTTTTAAAGGTATTTTCAGGAAAACCGTGTTTTTTTTCTTTTAAACTCAAACTTCTCTTTTTTATCTCATTTAATTTTACTTTTTGACCTCATTTTCGGAATCAGCGTTGAATTTCCCATACGCATGGTGTACTTCAAGTCTTGAAAAGTACCATCTAGAGACCACAACAACAGCTCAAACATTAGACGAATTTGAAAAAATAAAATTTCTGAAATTTTAAAAACGTTACTACTCCTCCGAAAAAAAATCTTGGAAACTGGCAAATCTCTTGAAAACTTCTTCATTTAATAAGCTTTCCAATGGTATGGTCAACTTTGCGATTATCTTGTTTTTTTGATGAAAAATTCAAGTTTAAATGCAAGAAAACCTCAAAACCTCAAAAGGGGGAATTTGATCAGAGGGCAGAAAAAATGTAAAAATATGTTTTTAATTGAAAAAATTGAGTCAATAGTGCCAATTTACTATTCGAAATCAGGTTTTTCGGTTATTAGGAAAGCCCGTTTTCAAAATTCCCACCGTTATTTCTTATGCATGCTCTAGCATGCGTTCTTGCACCGTCACGCTTGCCTCTTGAATTCGTCTCTTTAAATCTTCAACATCTTGTACATCAGTACCACAAACCGTTGATGAGTTCCCGTGAATACCCGAGAATCTGGAACCCGTCGGCCAGGATATCTAGCACGATACTGCTGCTGTGCAGCAAGCGCATTTCCATCGCACAACCCGTACACGAAATGTATGTCGGCGTACTCGCGGTTAGTGAACCGTGCCATTTCTAACATCAAACTGTATTGGGAATAACTTCCCATCACGTTGTTGTCTAAACAGGTGGGTACACGAACTCATTTAGATACACTGTAATGCGTTGATTTTGAACCTTAGACTAATTTATTGCACAGGGTCACTACTCCCCCTGATGGCAAAAAACATAAAATCTCCTAACGTTTTCTTGCATTTAAACTAATTAAATTGGCACTATTGACTCAATTTTTTCAATTAAAAACATTAATAAACTTTTTTTACATTTTTGCTACCCTCTGATCAAATTCCCCCTTTTGAGGTGCCTAACGTTTTCTTGCATTTAAACTTGAATTTTTCATCAAAGAAACAAGATAATCGCAAAGTTGACCATACCATTGGAAAGCTTATTAAATGAAGAAGTTTTCAAGAGATTTGCCAATTTCCAGGATTTTTTTCGGAGGAGTAGTAACGTTTTTAAAATTTCAGAAATTGTATTTTTTCAAATTCGTGTAATGTTTGAACTGTTGTTGTGGTCTTTAGATGGTACTTTTCAAGACTTACAGTACACCATGCGTATGGGAAATTTAACGCTGATTCCGAAAATGAGGTCAAAATGTAAAATTAAATGAGGTAAAGCGGAGAAATTTGCGTTTAAAAGGAAAAAAACGGTTTTCCTGAAAAAACCCTTAAAAAATCATATCTCGAGAACGGATTGAGATAAAAATATGCGGTTGGCGGCGTTTTACTCCATTATGGATGTAGTGTTACGCAAATGTTTTTTGCATCTACGAGCGGATCACCCTGTATATGCATGATATACATATATCTACATATATTATATTATTATACATAATGTATTATTATTTTCTACATATATTTTATAGGACCATTTGGTACATCCTACAAAATCCTATCCGTTTAATAATCGAATTAGCAGGCACTGGCTCCTGGTACTCTTAAGTAATCCGCATTACTCGCACATACATTCAAGTCCAACATCAATCCAACATCCAAGGCGTAAGGCGAAGTCCAAATAAAATCGTTCTCCACCAGCTGCTGGATCGTTTCCACCTTTTGGGATAGAGTCGGACTCGTTAGCTGCGTTATGAGCCCACTTGAATAGCATATTGATAAAATGAATCCTAGATTTATCCACCTGAAATATTAAATTGAAAACTCTGAATCAGAATTTTTTACTTTACAGCCTGCAACCATGCTAGAGATTGTGACATGCAGTAGAGCTCATAACGCTAGGTATGCAAGAGATGGTCTTTGTTTATTCACTTTTGCGGTGATCAGTGACGCAAACTGCTTCATGTAGGTACAACTAAACTTCGTATACTCTGTGATCAAAGTTGACTTGAGGTCCGAATCCGAAAATTCGAGCTCTTGCTCAATGTTTACATGAATAAAATCCCCATCGGAAAAACGCTGCAAAGTCCTTGTCACATGGGTTTATTATTCTATTGGACACATCTACTATTATTTTGGCTGTTTATTTATTGTTTCTTTAATGTGAACTAATTGAAATAGCTATTTATGATGGTTTCTATCAATTTTGGCCCCCAAAACACGAATTAGGTACGCTACCTTTTTTTTCAAATTATCTTTGATCATTGGTAGTGCCATTTAATCGTTTTGATCCACTTTTCTAGTGTTATTATACCAATTTATGGCGATTTCAGACGAATTTTCAGATTTTTGGCTCATAAAAAATCTATTTTGGGAGCTGAACCTCAATTTTCCGCTCTTTGGTCAAAATCGACTTCATATTCGGCCTTCTCGTCGCAAAAAACATGGAAAACGATACCTCAAAAGCTCATGTTGCTAACATGTTACTAAAACACAAAAATAGGTACTTTTTGTGTTTTAGTACCTATTTTTATACACATTTTCACTCATAACACCCCTCGGTATATTCCGATCGGGCTGAAAAGTTTCGGGAAACAACTAGGGCCCAAATGGAGCATGTGTGCGAAAGAACGAATTTTTTAGACCAAAAATAAAGCCGGTACACGTGATAAGGCGAACGGCGTACGGCGTACGGTGTACGGCGGACCATTCCATTTTTGGAATCTACGCACCGTGAAACGGAAAAGAAAAAATTTTGAGGGGGTGTTATAGAAATTTTTTACTGATCGAATACATAGGTGTATTATTCACAGAATAATAAACCAAAGACTAGATCGTTAAACGAATGAACGTTTCATGTAAAACTTTGGAACGCGGGTAAAACATGATGGACGATCAAAATGTTTCAAGTTATTCATAATAAATACGGCTGGAGAAGATGAATACTGTGGACTCCTGTGATAATTTCTCTGTATACAGTACACTCATAATACACGGCCAAAAATGCTCGGCGCGAACCAAAATCAGATTAAATAAATTTGCGTGACAATAGTAAAGCTCTAAGTTAGTGAGCTTAGTGAGTGGTGGTGGGTGGTGGTGAGTTGGTAAGTTAGTGTACATGATGTGAGTGTATTTATAATTATATTTAGTTTATCTTTTAAACTAACCATATTACAATTTGTCGGATCGGCTTAATAGAGGATTCACCATGCCCGGATGCCAAGAGAAGTGATATAGCCCAGAATACACTAGCGAGGAACGTGAATCCTAGGTGGATAATGAAAACGTGGTTAATACATTCGGATCCATAAAGAACGTCCGATTGTTTCTCACCCAAAGATGGTAAACAATTCTAGGCTGTTGACAAATTTTGAAAGCCCTAACAACAGTTTTCTAAATTGATAAAGGGGGGATTCGTATTTTTTTGTAGGTATCCACCTAATTTTAACCGTCTTAAATAGTACAAAATGAAAAAAACCACAGTCATGCAGCATGGCTATAAGAGCGAATTTTCGAAGTTTTCGGCATCTTCCTCCTCCGCCTAAAATTTTCTGAAAATTAATTTTCGGCCAATGTTTTCCCAACTTGTTACCATACAAAATTAAAACAGGAGTAGTTTTACGCAAAGTAAAATTTGGGGTGGAAGGAGGGGGAGGGGGAAATCAAAAATGTTTTGAATACCAGAAGAGTAGGTATTGGATACGTAACAAATTTTTTGTTCCATTTTTTGCCGAGTAACACCTCGGTTTGTAGATTTTCCAACGCTGAACACGATGGTGAAGTCAGAATTGCGATATCCCATTCCGTTATCAGATTAGAGCAGACGAACCAGGAAGAACATCTCAAGAAATAACAACGTTCCTTCATATTCAAAGTGCTCCAGTTTGAGAATGGAATGAGATATCGCAATTCTGATTTCACCATCGTGTTCAGCGTACAAAAACCTTTAAAATGAGGTGTCACTTGTCAGACTTTTTCATTTTGGGAATTTATGGGTAATTTCCCCCCCCTAAAATTCCCCAAAACTCCCCCTTAGAGTGACCCGATTCTGCCCATCTTCGAACTAAGCCTGTCGATTGCCAAGACAGATTTTTCGTCCAAATTTGAACTTTTTATCTCAATTCTTTCGAGAGTTATCGTCTGGAATGACACATACATATATAAATATATAAATATATAAATATATATATAAATATATAAATATATATATAAATATATATATATATATATATATACATATAATTTTTGGTGTCTTTCGGCAGTGAATTCAGGATGGTCTGAAACGGATTCTGGTATAGAAATCTTTCGGAAATTCGAGTTTTAAAAATTTTGGACCGAGAACAATAGCTTCCTTTTCTTCGAAAATTCGCTAAAAGGGAAACAGCAGACAGCCAAGCATGAGGATTGAAACGAACCAAGGTGAATGAAAGAAGAAATTATTTTGGAGTAAAGACAAACACAATGCTAGTCCGGAATTTTTATGAAACATTATAGTAGTAATTGGTAAGCAGGTACCTTGAGAAGTGCCAAAATTTGTCAACATATATCTAGTGCAAGCTTCAAAATTCTGAAGAGGGCAGTATGGGTACATAATACACATATATAATTGTACTCATTTACCCCATTATTGTATGTAACATTTATACATTTAGCTTACGAAATAAGTTTTATTTACGCTATTAGGAAGTACACGTCCTGTAGATATGCAGGTGGGTAGTTCTATCCTGTTGACCAATAGGTGGGAAGGTTTGTATGAACCTGGGTAGGCTACGTTTCCCGCGTCGCTCTCCAAAATACATTGTGTCCGGGCTTATGTTTCAATGTAGGTAATTTCATATTAGATAGGTTCATAGGCTGTTTTGTACATTTTAGGAGCAGGTATCAACATGAATCAGTGATTATCTTTCATCACATGTCTTGAGTAAGTATGAAAACAAAACGACTCACACGTGTTGACTTAGGCGGGAACAAGCATGGTAAAATAAAAGAGATGTTCATGCCAATCATCGTATCCATATAATACAGAAAAGATTAATTAGTTTATACACCAACCATGGGTCATTCTTGTAGGTGGTTTTGTCATCCCGATGACCCTTACAAAGGAAGATGCCCAAAATAACACCAGTGATGCAACCAGCACGGAAATACTTATAAAACCCCACACTCCGTTCGAGAAAGGGTTGAACAAGGTGAACCAGCCGGAATTCAGATATTGAGGTTTTGGAACTAACAGCTTCAGACAACCCTGAGAACAATACAAAAAATGAATATATTATGAAGTCACAGTTATTAAACAAAACTAATTTTTTATTTAAAAAAAAATTAAAAAAGCGAATTTTGACCATACAACTTGAATTTGAACTAGGTAGGTACCTACTTTTTTGAGAAAAATATGTTTGGCTATAGAAAGTCTTTTCATGTCTCGATTCACAAGAGAAGTATAATTATTCGAGGCACAGAATATTCTATACCTATCTACTTACTACTTTTGACGAATTCATTTTCAATTTACAGGAATCTTGACCATTTTTTTTAAGCGGTAAAATATTCTATAGTCTAAAATAGTACTCTTTAGAAGAAAAAAACGCTGCAAATCATTACGCAATTATTTACTTGTATAGCTGCCGCCCGCGTAGATCACTGTCTTCCGTGGTCAGTACCTACCATCGAGCCCCCCCCCCCCCCCCCCCCCCAGGAAAGCCCTAAATCGAGTGCTGGAACAGGCCCGGGAATTACAGTTTCGTAAAAAAGCGCGGGATTAAATAATACAGTTATTATAACTTGAAACACTTGCGGCGGAGTAGTGGAAATCCATAGCAAAAAACGACAGGATAAAAATAGAATAGTCTATTTCCACGTAAACTAACAAACCTGTAGACCGGCTCTATTGTGTACTGATGATGGTTTAACAACCGAAACCGGTCTACAGTTTCGTTAGTTTACGTGGAAATAGACTATTCTATTTTTATCCTGTATTTTTTTTTTAATTCAGTTATTTACTTAATAATAATAATTACGGATGACTCTTTTGGATTTTGTTGATATGTACTTTTGTAACTGGAACAAACTTTATGCTTCATGAATAACAACAAATAATTGATTATTGAATTATTGAATCCCGCGCATTTTTATGAAATGTAATTCCCGGGCTTGCTCCAATACTCGATTTAGGGCTTTCCTGGGAGGAGCTCGAGGATAGGTACTGGCCACAGAAAACAGCGATCTGCGCAGATCTATACAGGTAAATTATTACAAAACGGTTCCTTACACAATGGTTTATTACAGCACGGTTTATTATACTATGCTTATGCTTCATAAATGGTTGAATTATTGAATCCCGCGCATTTTTATGAAACTATTAATTCCCGGGCCGGCTCTACTACTCGGGCTTTCTAGGGGGAGTTCGAGGGCAGGACTGACCACAGAAAACCGTGATCAACGCATAAGGTGTATCTATACAGGTAAATAATGAACCGCTGCGTAATAATTTGCAGCGCTTTTAATTATAGGTATAGGAGCGAGGATATATTCGGAATGATTGCAAAATTTGTTCCCTATATAGTACACCTATAGCATCCAGTTCATTATTATGAACTGGTTTTTTTTGCTAAGGTGAAGATCAACTTCCTATAATTTCCTGAAATTCATTTTTTTAAGTAGCGTAGGTAAGTACGTACATTTTTTTCAGCCATTTTATCACCGCCAGAGGTACGAATCTATGTGGTGTCATTTTATAGTAGAGTGATTCATTGTATAGTAGAGTGATTACAAGAAAAACAAATATTATGGCTTGGTGAGCATCGGTTAGTAGTGGGCGTGTACCTACTTTCATGAGACAAGAGATTACCGGAGTAATCCAGTGTCTACCTTGATCCCCACAAATCTGGCAACCCTGACAGTGATTATTATATATATATAATTATCATTGAATAATCATATTGATGTTAAATACTCATATCCCCACCTCCGCCACGGGAAATGTCGTTTCGAGTGCACACCATACCATCGAGGGAACGATCCAAAGGCCGCAAAAGGCCATGTCCACTTCGCCAGCCGATAGGAGTCCCATGATCCCATCTCTCCAGGTGACACCGTCGTAGTGACCCCACAAGTCGCTCGTCGTCGGCATCACAATGTTGAGCTTCAGGTTCAGACGATCGAACGATTCCTTGACCAAAATCAACTCCATTCCCCCGTACCACACTATAGGAAAAGAAATTCTACAGGGTGACTCTTCGTAACCTGGGGTAGGCAGTACACTGGCTTTAAATCGTATTTCAAGTGTATCAAAGGTATAGCAAAGAACTCTTCTTCTTCATCCTAGGTTCGTTATCATTGAAGCAACTCGGATTCCAGTGAAATTTTTTGTCGCTCTTTTCGAAACTAATTCCTTTGGTATCAACGAAAATAAATAATATCACTTCGCTGGGAAAACCTTCACATTTTGAGAGGCAAAGGAAAAATAATCATGTGGTCCCAGCTAGGGTCGTGACTGGGTTGACCCAAGCTGGTGATGACACCAGCAGTTGTTGCCCGCCCAGTTCAAACACCTTGTTCCTATTATAGAATTTTTATCAGTGTACGAAGAAAACCTGACCTTCTCACGCCGTTGTTGGTTTATTATTTTCAGTAATAAACCTTTGGAATCGAGCATGGGAAAAAAAGTTTAACCCCCCTCAAAATTTGATGGTTTCCGTTTCAAGGTACGTAGAAACCGAAAATGGAATTTAAAAAACGCTGCGAATTGTTACACAACTGTTTATTATTTACCTTCATAGATGCTTCTTCTGCGCAGATCACTGCTTTCTGTGGTCAACACCTACCCTCGTTTCCCCCCCCCCCCCCTCCACCAGGAAAGCCCTAAATCGCGTACTGGAACCGAATCAGGAATTACAGTTTCATAAAAATGCGAGGGATTCAATAATTCAATAATTATTTTTTGTTATTCATGAAGCATAAGGTGAAATTATAAACCGTTTTGTAATAATTTACCTGTATAGATGCCCCTTCTGCGTACATCAGTTTTCTGTGGTCAATACCTACCCTCGAGCTCCCCCCAGGAAAGCCCTAAATCAAGAGTTGGAGCCAACTCGGGAATTACGTTTCATAAAAACGCGCGGGATTCAATAATTAATTATTTGTTGTTTTTCATGAAGCATACCGTTTGGTCAAGTTGCAAAAGTACCAATCAACAAAATCCAAAAGAGCCATCATTTTTTCAAATGGAATAATATCGCAGACCAACCAACTCGACATTATACAGCCATCCGCGATTATAATCATGTACTCCCTAGCGATGATATCTGGGACGGATTTATACCGTTTGATTCACGATCGTGTTGATGAAACTTTTCGCTGCACATGAACGGCTGGTCGTACAATGCTCCGGGTGGTCTCAAAAAATTCTTTAGTTCACGATCGATTTAAAAATGTAATACGAGTGAAAACCATACCCTTCTATTGACACTTATCGAGCTACGGCGTTCTGAAAATTTCAACCCCCTATTTTTCACCCCTTAGAGATGAATGACAGTAACGCCGAGCTTCACGGACCAATTAGACCCCAAACTTACTATCATTCATTTTTACATTGCATCAGTCAGACGTTACTATCAGTCATCTCTAAGTGGCGAAAAATAGGGGTTGAAATTTTCAGAACGCCGTAGCTCGAAAACTTTCAACAGAAGTGTATGGTTTTTTTTTATGTTTTTAAGTTGATCTTGAACTAAAGCATTTTTTGAGACCACCCGGAGCATTATACGACCAGCCGTTTGGTTGCACCGAAAAGCTTCGTCAACATGATCGTGAATCAAACGGTATAAATCCGTCCCAGATATCATCGCTAGGAAGCACCTGATTATGATCACGGATGGCTGTATGAAGTCGAGTTGGTTGTTCTGTGATAGTATTTCATTTGAAAACTGATGGCTCTTTTGGATTTTGCTGATAGCTACATTTGTATGTAACTTGAACAAACGTTATGCTTCATGAATAACAACAAATAATCAATGATTGAATTATTGAATCCCGCGCATTCTTATGAAATGTAATTCCCGGGCTTGCTCCAGCTCTCGATGTAGGTCTTCCTGGGGAGGAGCTCGAGGATAGGTATTGACACAGAAAACAGTGATCTACGTAGAAGGTGCATCTATACAGGTAAATAATAAACCGTTGTGTAATAATTTGCAGCGTTTTTTCATTGGGAAATTACGTTCGGGTGTTAATAAAATTTGTATGGGACCATCCGTGACAATCCGAGTGGAAATTTTGATCTTGGAGGACACACATTTTTTCGATCTCTGCATGGATACGAGGCTCCCTTATTTGGATAGTGAGGAAGGAAAAATGTCCATTGGTCACCTCTGCACACTGATTCGATGAGCTGCAACCCTCGTCAAGACCGCTCGGTCCTGAGGGTAAAGTATAACTGCAGCGCCGCGCCGTCTTGCGTCCCCTTGTAGGTCTTCATAGCATTACAAATGACGTATTTCGCCAGCTGGTCGTAGGCATAGCTTCCTCACTTGAATCGCATGAACGTATAGACTAGTTAGGTAGGTTCGTTTTGATACGGGACCATCTGCGATCCAACCCGCGTGTACCCTTAAAATTTCAGCTCTCTACGACTATTTTTCGCGTAGTTAGAAGCGTTACAAGGAAACGGCCAACATTTCATGTTCGCTCATGCGCAGACGAAAGTTACAGTACGATTTCAATGAAATTTACACGGAGCTATCAAAGAATTATTCTTGATCGACCCTCCAAATCGGAACTCATTTCAACGATATTTAAAGTAGTTATGGGCGTTTCAAGTGTTTCACGTTTCCGCATGCGCAGACGGAACGATTTCCATGATTTTGAAACGGGCCTATTTGCGATCCAACCCGCGTGCACCCTCAAAATTTCAGCTCTCTACAACTATTTTTCGTGTAGTTAGAAGCGTTACAAGGTAACGGCCAACATTTCATGTTCGCACATGCGCAGACGAAAGTTACCGTACGATTCTGATGAAATTCATAAGGAACTATCAAAGTGTTATTCCTGATCGACCCTCCGAATTTAAACTTATTTAAACGATAGTTAATGCAGTTATGGGCATTTCAAGTATTTCACATTTGCGCATGCGCAGACGAAAGTTACAGTACTTTTTCAATGATTTTTGTATGGGACTATCTGTGACCCAACCCGCACCTATCCTTCAAATTCCAGTCGATTTCAACCATTATTTCGGGTAGTTATGGGCGTTACAAGGAATTACCACAGACAGATACGGAACCAAAAATGTTCCAAAAACGCAACATGGTAGTGGAAATTTAAATTTTGGAGCACATAAATTTGTTCAACTCAATCACGAATCCAAGGCTTCCTACCTTCGGTAGTGAGGAAGCAAAATTACAAATGAAGCACCTGACTATTTACTATGATTAATTCCTATATGAATATCCATGGTTGTTATGTTTTGTTTTGTGTGTTAGAATATTAACATCCCCAAACCGGGTTAGTGATGTTCATACCAACCTCAACTAATTGATTAATAAGCAGCTTTCACCAGAATCACCCTCATTTGCTAACATAATCATGCTATCAATCACCGCATTCCAGCAAAAACGATTCAGAAAAAACGCTGCAAAGTCCTTGTCACATGGGTTTATTATTCTATTATTTTATTGGTCTACAGAAATGCTGGCTGTTCATTTATTGTTTCTTTTATGCGTAATAATCGAAATATCTATTTCTGATGGTTTCCATTAATTTTGGCCCCTAAAACACAAATTAGGTTCGCTTTTTTTTTTTTTTTTTTAACTATCTTTGATCATTGATAGTGCCATTTAATCGTCTTGATCCACGTGTTGACACTTTTTCTAGTGTTATTATACATATACTGCTTGTGATTTCAGACGATTTTCCAGGTTTTTGACTCACGAAAAATCAATTTTGGGAGCTGAACATCTGGTACAACCTCAATTTTCCACTCCTTGGTCAAAATCGACTTAATATTCGGTCTTCTCGTCCCCAAAAACATGGAATACGATAACTCAAAATCTCATTTTACTACTATGTTACTAAAACACAAAAAGTAGTATCTATTTTTATACACATTTTCACTCATAACTCCGCTGGATATATTCCGATCGGGCTGAAAAGTTTCGGGACACAACTAGGGCCCAAATGGAGCATGTGTGCGAAAGAACGATTTTTTTAGACCGGAAATGAAGCCTGTACACGTGATACGGCGTACGGCGGACGGACATTGCATTTTTGGAATCTACGCACCTTGAAACGGAAAAGAAAAAATTTTGAGGGGGTGTTATAAAAATTGTTTGCTGAGCGAATACATAGGTGTATTATTCACAGAATAATAAACCGAAACAGATCTTGTGATCGTCAAGTTATAAAGAATATATATAAATGCGTAGAAATCCTTGAAACTTCCTCGTTATGATCATTATCAAACCCCATGATGGATTGATAAACCAACCATCAATTTCCAACAATTTTCCTTTGCTACCTACCAACCCTACTGCAAATTAATTTGGCAAAACATTTTAGTTTTGAATCATCTCGCCGAGTAATCAAGCCTGAGTTTATCCAATAAACAGAGTAGTCTCCAATACCTATACATAAATAAAGATAGGTAGATTTGTAATAGGTACTTACCATAATGAGTAGGTTGGTAAAAGTACCTTCGGGATAAGAGTAGGTAGGTACTGGTCTTACCTATCTTGATGGTAGGTTGGTAAAAGTACCTTCGGGATAAGAGTAGGTAGGTACTGGTCTTACCTATCTTGATGGTAGGTAGGTACCTACAATTTGCTGTTTGCATTTCCTAAGATAACTAACGATATATAGGTACCTTGGTAACCAAACTTACACTAGAGTATGGAAATGAAAAGAATGAGAATATTGATTCACGTGTAGCTTACATGGTTGTCCTTTTTCATCAACACCGAACGACGAAAAAACAGAACAGTTGAACGTCCCAACTTTCACAGATCTACCCTTGAAATCTTGGACACCATGCGGCTGAAAAATTATGGTAACCACGTTGATAAGAAGTATATAGTAGACGGTACGGGCTTACTGAAAACGTGAAATTTCGGCGGCATCTGAGAGACGGACTCAGGAAAACGTAGAAAATAAAACTAATCTCACAAACCTCTCTTACCCATACTCCTTGAATACGGGGTAAATCGTCAAGACGTTCATTCGGCTGCCGTCTTATGAAATACCGACTGGGCTGTCCGAGTACTGACAATAACACTTCCGAGTCCCCGATCCATTTACTGGCATTCTGTATAATTGGAAAGGACCAAAGGTTTAGAGGTCAATTAATCGATCAATCGCCCACATTCTAAAAAATTGTTTATTTTCTAAAAATAAACAATTTCTCGTTTTCTGAATATTCTGTGTATCTATTTACTTATTTTATTTATTATAATGAACAGATAATTATCATTATCTATTATTATTTTAAATCGAAATCTCGAATGTTTCTTTCAATTACTGGATCATAATTTGTTTGTCTGACAAGGTTAGCTGGCAGGGCAGTCGGACTAAAAGCCCCAGCCTGAAATGGCTGTTAGTTTACTTAGGTAAGTAATTTAATTCATTATTCACCGGTGAACCAACCCAGAGACCACTCATGAAAACAGCAGCCCCCGTCTGGATGTGAAGAAAATAGCAATAACACACAATACTAAAGTGTAAAACGTGTTTTCAATCAACGATTATAATTTTTACACAATTATTTATGCAAACAAACAGCTTTTCGGAGTCAAGTTCAAGTTCAAAGTTACTTGCCTAGTTCTAACTTCCACCTAAATGCAAAACTTCTAGGTTTTCTATTACAAACGAGAGGTTCGTACTTAACGTCAAATGACATACAGAAAACCGTAAATTTTGGTTTGAAAAGCATCGAATTTCGCTTCACGGAAGGAACGTGGAAATATCGCTAGTAAAAACCTAGCTGCACACAAAAACTCATAAAACGATCGATCCCATGGCTCAGAACGTTGTAACAGCTTTTTTACTGCAGGTTGGGTCCCTCGTGCCAGTTTTCCAGAAAAACGTTAACTTCAATTATGCCGCTAAGACATCAACAATATAACCAAAGTATCCCTGCAGCTGAAGCGTCGGTCTACAAATTACACAGTTGAGTTCATATTTTATGTGATATAAATGTTAAATCCAAAAGTGTGATTCACGCGGGTATCTACCTAGCTTTCTGTTTTTCTCTTCAAATTAGACTTACCTACGTTCAGTGGCGTAGCCAGGGGGGGGGGGGGGGGGTTAGTGGGGGTCATAACCCCCCCCCCCCCCCCCATTGGCTCGAAAAGTTCATCACAAATTAAAATTAAGTCTTAAGAATGATAACAATCTCGAACGTAACAAAGATATATTATATGTATAACAATAACAGATTAAACGGTAAATCAAACATGATTAAACAGTTAAATAACGGACGATCTGTTCCAAAAATTTGATCCGCTCTTTCTGACAAAAATGCTTATCGAAATAGTCCCTCACCGTCACAATCCCACACTTCAAGTGAATAATAGGTACTGATTTTAGCCCTTAATACCAATTGTTGACCCCCAAAACTCCTAATTAGACTCCTATTCTGTGTGAAAAGCAACTGAAATGGTATTTTTCTGTCTTCACTCACCCTTCCATGCCACTTTTAGTGATTTTGTATATCAATTTTAGCACTTTTGACCAATTTTTGATCCCCAAAAACCTCAATTTTTACCCCCTTCAAATTTTTGAAAATTGCTCATCCTTTTGTTTGGCAATAAGAACATTTTGGCGAAATTTGGAATTTTTGTCACGTAACCAAGGTTAGATATCGTCTGGAGTGGCACATAAATAAATATATATATGTTGTGATCGGCTGCTCCTCCACAACCAATGTAATGTACATACATGTTGTACCTCAGAGTGGGGACCCCCGACCCCCCTCTGATCATGTCAGGGGCCTATAAAGAGCCGAGGGGCCAACAAATACATAACCATTCTCAAGCTAACTTTCGGCCTCGTCTGTTCCATCCTTAATCACTACAATAGATAATATACGTATACATTTTTGTTAAAATCTAAGAATGAAATCAGGATGATCTGAAACGGATTTCCCTATAAAATAATTTCAAAAACTTCTGTTCTAAAAATGTTGGGCCCGTTGCAATACCTTCATTTTCCTTGAATATGGGCTAACATTGTTTCCAAATAAATGTTGTATTTCTTCAGTTTTTCTTACCTAACGTTATCTGTAACATTTAGCGCTTTGTTAAATTTAATTTAAATTCAGCTTTCTTTGTAATGTCAAACCTTATTGCGAATTTTCAAAGAAAATGAAGCTATTGCAACGGGTAACATTTTCAGAACATGAATTTTTGAAATATTTTTATAGGGAAATCCGTTTCAGAGCATCCTCAGTTCATCCCTAGATTTTAACAAACATTTATATATTAGGTATGTATATTTATGTGCCACTCCAGATGATATCTGTCCTTGGGTAGGTACGTGGTAAAAATTCCAGATTTCTCCAAAACCTTTGTATTGCCAAACGAAAGGATGAGTTCGAAGATGAGCAATTTTCAAATTCCAAGGGGATCAAATTGGAGTTTTTAGGGGTCAAAAGTCGGTAAAAACGGCTAAAATTGTAAACAATTGCTATAAAATCACTGGAATTGGTATGGAATGTTGAGTAAAGACAGAAAAATACTAATTCAGTTGTTTTTCGCGCAGAATAGAGGTCAGATTTTGACTTTTGTGGGTAAAAATTGGTATTATTGGTAAAATCAATATTAATTCACCTGACGTTGAGTGGGATGATTAATCACGACGGAGGGACTACCTCGATGATCAAACTATTTTTCTCAAAAGCAAGTGGGTCAAATTTGACTTTATTAGGTTCAAACATCGGTAAAAATGGCTAAAATCACGAAAAATTATATAATTTTAAGAAAAGTGGTATGATTTCTCGCTATATCATCTTTTTACACAATATCAGGAATATTTCTCTGAAAATTCGCTCTTATAGCCATGCTATATGACAGGAATTTTTTCTGTTTCCGATAACCCCCCCCCCATTCAACAATCCTGGCTACGCCACTGCCTACGTTTGTCTCCTACAGTTGAGAAGGTCTTCTCAATGTATCTAGTCAGTTTCTTCCGAGAAGAAAATTGCTATTGGTGATAACATTTCGATCATTAAAATAATGAATGCTGTTGCTAATCACATCAATCATGAGTAGGTATTCTATGGGTTACCGGTTTTCCCCTGTCTAGGTATCCTGTGGTGGTAAGAGTTGTAGATGGCGCAAAAGGCCCTCAAACAAAACTCACCCGAACAAAAGTTTCAAGGTGTCTACGAGTTCCTTCGCTGACGATTAAAACCAAGATGCGATTTTCGTAGAACAGGGAAACTTTGTCCAATAAACCCATTGCATCTTTTATATGTTTCGATATAAGAACGAACCCGTGGCAACATTTCAAATCCATGTTGATTCCGTTAATGAAACTCGTGTTACACGAGGATCGGTAAATTTGTCTGATGATTTCAAGCGCCAAATCAGATTCGTCAGACGTCACCTGCGTACAAATATTTACGTGTTAGGTGTGTTTAAAGCTGCACGTTATGAAGTGGAAATCGACTGACTTTGGAGTGCAATAATTTATTGAACGTGGATAAGTAGGTGCTCAGGGTAACCTGGGGTGAAAGGCCGCAGTTTCAACTTGTTTTCAATCGACAGATATTGCTTGAATCAGTAAATACCACGTTGCTTAGCTGACCCAATATGTCACTGTTAGTTCACGATCAAATTTATGATTAATTAGCAGCAGCAATGCAGTTCAATAAAAGGTTATTACTCATTCGTATGCAGCGGAATGGGGCAAAACGCCGCACTCTACTTTTTCCAAAATTTAATAGGAGTTTTCAAGTAGATTGTTAAGAACTCTTTTATTTTATTAGACACAGTGGCAAATAACTTGAATTTATTACCACAAATTTTAGAATGAAGACCGCTTGTGTGAACGTTCTCTGGTACTGGAGGGGCAGCAGCCACATTTTCCCCCAATATTGCAATGGAGCCATTTATCCCAGGTCGCTCGCTCTACAGAATTTGTGCGGATTTTTAGAGACGCTCATTAAATTAGAGGGGTACCTAATGATAGTCTGTGGAGAACATTAGAATACCATAATTGGAAACTTGAGTAATAAGTCCAAGGCTTGCATTGCAATCAATTAACATATGGCAATGGCTTTCAACGATAAATAGTAAACCTGCCAACCATTGAAAAAATCCCAATTTTCGAGATAGCAACGGCGATAAATTAATGCAGGAGTTACCACAAAAGGTATGCACTTCGTTACCGCTAGAAAGCAGATACCTACTTATTACGTTATTCGACAGGGGTGTGGTTGCTTCAAGTATTACCTTTCTTACACTTCAAACCTATTTCTTTAGCGTTAAGAACTGACTCCTACGGGCCCTTTCCCTTTATAGAGAATAATATGCAAAACATTGCGATGGAGCATAAGACTTACTTTATTTCAAATGACTCTTGCGGAGGATCAATTAGAAAAAAAAAGCTTGATTTTTTTAATTAGTTTATGAAATCAATTCTGGATCCTCCCGGAGATAGCACTGAATATATTACAGGTACAATGTTATGTGGCTAGTGGAGGGTTAGATTGGTTGATTGAATGTTACACCTGTTACCTGTTACAAATAGGACCTTTTGGTCCTCCCTATCTTAACAACAGGATTATGTTTACAATTATAATAAAACTCGGCGCTCCGCGCCTCGCCAGGGGGCTAGCCCCCTAGACCCCCGGATGCTTACTGCTTAGAGCCTACGGCTACAATTCAAGAAACATGGAACATGCTTTAGCCACGCTTATACACATCGAAACAACCAAGTGACAACCAAACAAGTGTCATTGTTTACTATCGATTTATACCATCCATTTATATAGTTATATTATGAAACTAGGAAATAAATACCAAGAACAAATACGAAATAAATGCGTGATAAATCAAGAGCTTTCCAACGAATGGAAATCGATTTTTGTCCGATGAAAATGAAAGAAATTTCATTTCCCTAGCAACTACTCGGTTGTACGTGAAAATCATAAGAAAATTTCGTCACCCATCCGCGTAACGTTTTTTGGCTAGTTAGTCCAAGGCATGTTCCATGCTAAAAATAAACTAAATCAGTCATTACTAAATAAATTACAAAAAACTCGGCGCTCCGCGCCTCGCCAGGGGGCAAGCCCACTGGACCCCCGGTTACCTCTATTTACATACTTCGGACGAAATTATAGAAATACAGAATGTGTTTTAGCTCACGCGTTTCACATAAACCCGTCTTCAATCTTCGGTTGAAGATTGGTTAACTTCCTCCCACTAATGTTTCGTCGTAACTGGTGGTGCCTTATACACAGCTTCTTATATACACACTCACGAGTGCACTTCATAAAAATTTTGTTAAACATAAACTAGTCCGAGCTTCATCTCCAAGACTCCTACATCTCCAAGAGATAATTCGTTTATCGGTTGTTTGGTCTTAAAATTATGTTTTTACTTATATAAAGCTTGCAATCGTGTTCACAATACAAATTATTGAGAATGATCACCTGTGTGTAAACAATTATTTAAACAATCACGCTCATACCGCAGCTTGTCGGCCACGCACTCCGCAGTGGTTAACGTAATATGGTTAGGTAAATCGAGAGCTATCCAACGAGTGGTGAACGATTTTTGTACGATGATAACTGGCGAAGTTAAAGTTCCGTAGCAACGAATCGGTTGTACGTGAAAATCATTAGAAATGTTGTCGTCCCAGATTTCGTTACGAAATTTCGTTAGCTTTTTTGGCTAGTAAAGTTAGTCCATGGCTAAAACACATTCTGTGTTAAAATAAAAGAACAAAAATAAATGCATCACATAGTGGTTTCGAAGGTAATACAGTTCTTAGCTAGGTAGTTAAATTCATACCGAAAGTTTGTGTACTTATGATAGATATAAGTAAATATTATGAAATGAGAGATACAAGTGAATATTATATATACTTAAAAGAGAGGGTAGAGGGTACCTACTTACCTGAATGCATCCATGTGAATGGAAAGTGAACGTCAACAGTCGTCTAAGCTCGTCATTGTATTCAACTTTAGGGTAAGCCAATTTAGGGAAGGCAAGGACGTTGTAAAATATAACTGAGAGCATTAGCCCTCGAACTATCATCGTAACAGGCAATGCGATAAAACATCGAGAAACCCCAAGAACCAGAGGTTTTCGGACCACACTTCTTGTCCGTGTTACTGGGATACCCTTCGCTTATTATAACCGTTCAAATGTTTACAATGTAGATAGGTACTCGTGGGGTCTTCTTGGGAAACCTCTTTTGTGGCTTCACCGATCCTGTCACCTCACTGTATTCACATTGAAAGCAGGTACGTTCAGAAATCCATCGACTTTCAAGTCAATATTTCAAACCAGCACCGACCTCCATTTTTATCTTCCTCTTAAATCATTAAATATTTGAGCCCCAACTCCCACGAAAATAAACAAACTAATTATTAAACGTTAATATATAATGAGAGAGAGAAAAAACTACCCGCTATCGACTTTCAACACTCCTTACTTCATCATATTAATTCTGGTTCATCTGCCATATTGTAAGTAGGCACGTCAACCAACAACATGGCTTCCAGCCACATTGTTCTTCATCCTCAAAATCAAAACAATTATTACTTATTAATAATAATGAATTATAAGGAAAGTATTAGTATATAGGTACTGTTATTATTAATTTTTTTAGATTATTAGTTTGGTTGGTGGGGTTCGAAATTTCGACTAAAAAATCTATAAATATTTTTATTCAATTGTGCATCACTTGAAAACAATTTAAAATGGAATTGAATTCAAACTTTTCCATAATTATCTTTCTGATACAGAACTGAGGATGAAGTAAAACAGCATTGCGCATTTGTAAATCATTCGTTTTATTTAAAAATACTGAAATCAGAAAAAATGCGAGAACGTACAAAAATTTCTTGTATCATTAAGACACGAAAAAAATTACGAAATTATAATAGAAAAGAATAATAAAGAGAAATAGCTATATCATCTATAAGGTGAATCATGATGCATACGTATACGATGCAGCAAGTAATCTTTGTGTTCGAATTTCTTACGTAAGTAATAGGTGCGGTAAACATGCTGATTGCTTTTAATGGGATGGTAGGTACCTACCACAAGAACTTACGACTAACGCAGGTACTTGGGATAAAACTTATATGTATGCACTTCAACAGAGCTAACGTACACTTACAGGTAGGTACAGGTTTCAGTTCACTTATAAATTCGATCACTGATGAGTTTCATGACATGAACAGATAACCTCCAAGCACCTTTGGTGAGGATAGATCGAAGATTAAATTTTGCATCAGAGTATAACCTTCCCGGTGTCATGGCCATTTTTCAGGTTATCGAATACCTACCTTTCCAAGACTGAAGACGTATGAGCAAAGGAAAGTAGTATAGCCAACCTGAGTGCGTGATGCGTGTAGACCTATTCTCAAATACGTCTACCCAATACATCTATACAAAATCTATCCCAATACATACATACATATAATACTGCTGTTGAAATATTGTTACCCACGACCATGTATTATAATAAGCGATGTTAGGTAAACCGGTTTCTACAACCCTGCCCGCTAGGATCAACCGATTTTTGATGATTTTCGCGAAGTACTCTGTATAAACGTAGAATTTATGCGACGTAATCGAGGAAACACGATTCGGGGTGGGAGCTAATAAAAGGCAGGTGGCGGTCCTTTGAAGTGAGAGAGACATAATTTGTTTTGCTTTATCCTCTCACTCTTTCTACAGTAATAAATGAGTGAATCTGGATAGATAGTTTTGTTGTCCTGTTCCTCTTTGTAATTTTGGTTTATTATATACAATAATGAACCTTTGGGGGTTCTGTTATTAACCCGATACGCATATATAAATAACTCTGGTTTTATTTAAGCACGTACTTAAAGACATCGACTCAGAATAAAACTGAAAGAACGAGATCTAGATCAACATTATAATTTTTTTTTACATCAGACTCACGAGAGAAACATGGCGGCTTAAAAACCCGGGAAACAGGTACCAACACAGAAATTTAACATGAATTAAATTGGTTTAAATCAGGTAATACAACTGCTCTTGATATTTAATTTAACGATAAAATTATTTAAATCAGTTTGGAACAGAATTTGAAAATGTTACAACTGAAATGTGCTGGAATATCACAGCTAAGAATAAGGATACGGGCTTGTGAGGTAGTCCCTACAAACCTTTAGAATCGAGCAAGCCAAAAAAATATATACCCCCCCCCCCCCCCCCCCATTTAATGGTTTTTGTTTCGGTGGACTCAAGAATTCTGATTGCCTGGCTGGCTCCATTACTCGATTTAGAGCTTTCCTCGGGGGAGCACGAGGGTATTGACCACAGAAAACAGCGATCTACGCAGAAGGGGCATCTATACAGGTAAATTATTACACAACGGTATCTTACACATCGGTTTATTACTTACCTTATGCTTCATGAATAACAACAAATAATTAATGACTGAATTATTGAATCTCTAGCATTTTTATCGAACTATAATTCCCGGGCCGGCTCTAGTACTCGATTTAGGGGTTTCCTTGTGGTGCGGGGGGGGGGGGGGGGCTGGAGGGCAGGTATTGATCACAGAAAACTGATCTACGCAGAAGGGGCATCTATTATACAGGTAAATTATTACACAATGGTTTATAATTTTACCTTATACTTCATGAATAACAACAAATAAATAATTACTTAATTATTGAATCCCTCGCATTTTTATAAAAAGCCCGGGCCGGTTCCTGTACGCGATTTAGGGTTTCCTGGGGGGAGCAAAAGGGTATTGACCACAGAAAACAGCGATCTACGCAGAAGGGCTATTATAAACGTTGTATAATAATAATTTGCAGCGTTTTCATTTTTTATTTTTTTGACCCCCTGTATTCTTGAGTTTTTTCACATTTAAGATTTTTACGTGTTTTCGACTTTAACCACTAAAATGACCGTAACGCCCTTAAATTAAACTGTGAATTAAAAATAAGGGAGCCGCTTGAAAAAGCGTTGAAGTTTCTATCAGAATATGGCCATAACATAAATTCTGGAGAACATTCGGTGGGCGAAAAATTGGTCTGAAATGAAAATATTCTCAAATCTTTAAAATCAATATTTTCTCAAATGACCACAAAAACCACAATGGATCATTATTTTGGTCTCAGAAATAATGGGTGGATTGAACGTGCGCGTGACTGGAAAAACTTCCTCAGAATCTCAGCTTCCCAACGGTGTGGTTATTTTGAACTGCACTAATTAGAGGAAAAAATTGTGTTTGTACGAAAAAAGAAAGGTTTTTCGATGACACTGTGTTATTAGGGTATTTGACTTGACCTGAACATGACTAGAGGAGTTAGGTGTCATTTTCTACGTAATTTTTCAAGCTGTATCTTATATTGACACAAACCTCCCCGACCGTGAAAAACTGGGGTTTCTAACTATTGGCACTGTGATCAGGCACTGTGACTCAGATCGCCTTTCGCTGATCTGAAATGCGCTATTTTCATTTGACGGGATTTTTAACGTAACGTGGCGTTTTAAGGTAAACAACTGGGTTTTTACCAGTTGTTTACATTGTAACTGGTTTTTAACAGTTTTTTGAACGGTCGGCGAGGTTCGGCAACCCCCCCCCCCCCGTACCCTCCAAATTTGAGCAAAGAAAGGCCACGAGAAATCAGCGTTTCAGGAAATTCGCGTTTGCGCCTGCGTACCTAATCGCAACCAGTCCAACGGCGGCGGCGATGAAATTCATACGGAAACGTCTAGGGGTAATCTGCACAATCTCAATCAAAACCATCATCAAAATCCGAATGTAAGTTAGTAGGTAGGTATAATAAGTTTTGCCCGGGACAAGGAATTGACCACAGACACGGAATGAAAATTGTTTACAAAGCTTCGAAACGTAAAAAGCAAAGTGGGAATGTTGATTTTGCAGGAGAAAATTATCTTTGCACGAATAAAGGCTTTCCTAGCTTTGGTACCCGCGTAATTAGGAAGCAAAGCCAACCAATCAGGGCACACTAAAAACGTTGAAAACGCCTTATTTCTGGAAATGCTCATCTCCAGTATCGTTTTCATAAATTTTTTAACTTTTTAGAACAGGCCCACATTTCGTAAGTTGCAATTTATTCGCTATTCAGTTACAGTCATACTTTACAAATATCAAAAGAATAGCAGCTAACTTTGATTCTGTATATGTTCAGCAAATGAAATGCTGCATACTACCTCATATTTCGGGAACAATTTTTTTGTCGAAATTAGGAAGTTACGCGTGCTGTACGCTGCAAGTATTTGTGAACATAGGACGTTCTCACACAAACGGACATACTAATGGACAACTGTTTTGTTATAAAATGTGTTCGAACGCTGGAATTGATCACGAGGGTTCGGCTAACTTGGTCAATTGGGAAGCAACAACGTCAACCCTCAAGTGATAGCAAGGCCCTGCTATCTTGGTGGACGTAAAACGAAAACGTCAGAGTCTGTCACTTCAAAGGAACCGCCACCCGCCTTTTATTAGCCCCCACCCACATTTCCACGATTACGCCGGATATATCCATCAGATTTTCAGTCTGGAAAACGTTCTGAACTCAGAAAATAAAACTCAAAAATAGGACCAGCCGGAAATTTCAAGTTTTCATGAAAATCTCGCGTAAATTTTATGATTGTACTCAGTACATCGCTAAAATCTGATCAAAAATTGGTTGAACCTGGTGGCCACGGCTTTGGAAAGTTTTTTGCTAATTTTTGAAGCACTAAGGGGGGCGGCTTTTTGAACTAAAAACGGGGATGACTGGGCACAGAATAACTTCAAACACATCGTATATCTACAACAATATTGTTTCCGGACAATGAGGAACGGACGCGGGTCGGGATTTGCTACTTTTGACTTTGGAATCAATTCAGCACCCTCGAAAACCCCTGCATCCCGATTTTCAGCTCCGAAATCCGTACAGTTTGGTGGGAATGAGCTTAAGAGAAAAAAACCTCCGGACGTCATCTGGTACCTATCTCCATCTCACTCGGTTCCCACGTGCGGGGAGTGAGAGGGCAATACATACCCGATGACGTCGCACGCTTTTTCCTTCCCCTTTTTCACCCACTTCCGGTCATTTCCGACCTATCATACAGCACCTTTTGGAAAGCTCCGTCTCCGTTAGACCTACAATTCGAAAGAATAAAAAAAGGCACGTCCATTTCCCATTGCATGTTCAGTCATCACTGATGATGATGTTATCATGCAGAGCATTCACTCAGTCTGTAAGATCCTAATTCAACTTATGGGTATTCAATACCTTCGAATGATGCATTAAAAGGTTATCAACAGACAGCGTGCCATCAAGGCTTTCTGCGATTACAGAATTAACAAAATGAATCGAAATGCTCGCAAAAAATTAGCATGTAACGAGCCAAAACACCAACTCAATTTTCAATATGTAAAAAAAAACGAAGGTGCACAACAAAAAGGTAAAATGCCGTTCATACAAGCCGCCTAGTAGTAACTGAACTGTGGGAAAAGCCGGATTTTCAACTCAAAATTCAAATATCAATAAAGAAAAAAAATATATATAATCCACCTAAGCAAGTAAAATGAACTAATAAATAATGTAAATCAATGAACAAAAAATCACACAGTAATATTGTAGAAATTCTAAAATAATTTACTCTTATAAATAGGTAGGTACGTACCAAAACCAATACAAAACAAGAGCCACGAAAGAAATCTATCAATCATAATTGCATAAATATTTTACAAAGGTTGTTTAACGTTATATACAAATACCTACATACTTTTTCAGTTTTTCTTTAATAATTATCAAGAAAAACTGGTCTTCCGACTAGGAAAACAATTTTGGCTCAGACGTATACTTTCCCGCTATTTCATAGTGAAGAGCTTTAAGAGGGCCATTTGGGCGTTCTTACACGAGTACCCAGAGTGATTTCTGAACAGTTCATGAATCTACACTTAGGTATACATGAATGTACGCAAAAGTTTATTATTCCACAATTTGAGGGAGTTTAGAGATAGCTGATGCGTAAATCATATCTCACAAGAGGGCTTGATGTGGGGGTGTTTTTAAAATTTGAGGTGCAAGCGCTAGCCACAATACTCAAACGACCTTCCTGCTTTACTAGATATCTCCGCTGCGAGCTTCATAGGTGGGGGGGGGGGGGGGGGGGCCACAAAATCCCCCCCCCCCCCTAGATTTTTGACCATCATTCCTAACGTATGGATCCTAGAGAAAAATTTACTACCTCAAAGTCTACAACAAATAGGAAAATCAAATTTTCCGGGTTTGTTCGCGGAATTTGACATGCAAGTTACTTGCTGCATGCAGAATTTGATGCTATACAACTTTCAATCCATACGTTTTTACTATTATACAGGAATGGAAGCATGTGATACAGTCAAAAACGTGTTCGAGAAAACCACAGAATCTTGTTCGGAAGTTCTCAAAAACTAGTTTCTAAGCGGTTTTACGCTTGATGTCGCTCCATAAGCACGCTGTCCATGTCTCTTCCTCAAAATATGGTATATTCAGATTTTCTTTTGGGGTTTTGTTCAGCTTGTTGAGCTCTTCAATTGGAGGTGAGAACGAGCTTTCTAGGTGGGAAAATAAGGGAGTTACGACGGGTTTTCTAATTTTTAGATTTCATCAATAACTGCCGTAAAAATGGACCAAAACTGGTGCGGTTGGTACCAAAATGTCCGTTAGGATGTCTAGATCATGCATAACTTTGAACTCGATCGCATTAGATTTGGCTGACAGCAATACAGTATAATATATATTGTATAGTATTACAATATTTTCTAGGTTTACTAGCTAAATATGACGTCGGTGTGATTTATTGGACCCCCCCCCCTCCCCTTAAAGCTCTCAGCGGAGGATGATGCAAACCCAGGATATTCTAATTAGAAGTCAAACAAAGAGATTAAAACGATTTCTATCTTTCCAACAATTTTTTTCCACCGGCGGCCCCGAAAAGACCTTATTCAACAGGTTGAAGCTCCTTTCGACAGGTGGACAGGTGTCAATAGCTTCATACCAATATAATATGAACCGTACTGTCGACAGGTTGAACCTTCATACAACACAGGCTATTTGTGTGGTAGTTTTAAAACTCCTACAATATACAATTGCCTTGCATTAAAAAAACGGAATGAATGACAATTCCATCTTACTATGACAGTGTGGGAGGAGGGGGACGCTGCACACACACACACACACACACACACACACACACACACACTATGAACAGATAAATTTGGATTGAAACAGATAAATTTGTGTAATTAATTAAAGTAACAACTACTTGTCAAATTATACTTATATAACCGGAAAATGATAGCCAGTGTTACTAGGGGGTTCTGATAGCGCCGAACTGACCCCACCAATCGATCAGGCGCGGAAATTTGAATCTAGATGGGCACAAAGTTGCCAAAATGGCAGTTAGCCGGTGCTGCAGTGGAAATGACGATCTGTCACAAGTAAATCTCCTAAGTTCTAATTAATCACATAATCAGACACTCTAATTTGTTGAACAGATGCGATTCGAATATGCGGAACCCCCCCCCCCCCCGTCCGTCCCCTCAACATATCACAATCATCAACTCATTTCGGACAGTCAGATAAGTTCTTGGTACTCTCGGCAACAAGGGATCGTGTAGAACAAAGTCTTAAGAGTGAAATGGCCAATCCACAGCGGCTTTACGCAACAACAACAAAATCGTTATTAGATCTTCCTCAATCTATGAATACCACGTTTGCTTTATGCAACAGTACTTAGGTACAATTATGGCGCTTGTGTACTTTGGTACAGCAGCTTGACCCGTTATCTTGAAAATTGCAGTATGAGTTGAATACTAGGTATGTATTTATATTCTAGAAAAAATACAAAGATCTCTAAATTAAATATCAGCCAAAACCTATAGCCTGTCGATTTTGTGGACACCATTTTATTGCGTGGAAATCGACTAAATTGTTATGTTCAATTTTTTGTGTTGATCAAACACCTGAAATGAAGTCAGAATAAATGTATCAATATCTTTATCATCATGATTGTAGGTGCGAAAAAAATTAATCTAAAGACTTCAAAAATAAGCAATTATAGATCAATAAAATACCTAGTTGTTCTTGCAAGTAACACTGATATAAGGACGAACTTTATTTAGAAGTTTTAACTACTGCATTGCTAGCCGGTGATGTGGTACTGAGCTTCTGATTGGCTGGAGAGGATGGTGAGCTTTGAACTGCATCACCATCTACATCCATCTGCAACATATATCACAGAAATCTAAGAATCATAGGGCACAAGGATGTAAGAAAGGAGGTTTGGAAACTCAAACTCTTGCTTGCAACAGCAATACAACAAATGCATGGAAATACCACGTCAACTTACCTTGTGATCAGAACTGCTTTGTGAAGGTCCGTGCTCAGCTTCGTATTCAGCAACTATTTTGTCTAGATTGTAGCGCTTCCTTTCTTTGGCGTAAAATAGTCTCAGATGCGTTTCAGTCTTGGTTCCCAAGACTTCGGCAATGGTGTTGAAATCTTTCCCATGCATCCTCACTCCTGAAAAGGTTGAAGAACTCATAGAAATACGCATAGTCGTGATGATTGACACGCAGGCTGACAGTTCTGAACCATCCACCTGTGTAGGAAGAGAAGACAAAATCAAAACATCCTGTACAGTAATGCTTGCATTACAGTGGACGTCCCTTATGGTGGTGTATAGATCACTCGCACTCATTGCAAATCGTCTGGAAGTACATATGGGTAACTGATCTGTTACAACATGTTGATGATGAATTCATTGTGCAATTTTAACATGGAACATGTTTTTACGGGAGTAAACCAGGCTAGAGAGCGTCCAGTCCTGTCCGCGTAACATCGGCTCCCCTCCTAAACCCGTCGCCCACACAGTTCTCTCTGCCCCTCCTCCTCCTCACTCCACATGTGGTGCCTTCCCCAAGGAGCCCACTCCGATTAAAACTGCCGAGGGGGTTCGGCCGTTTCCGGCTAAACAGCTGCCAGCTATTATCTCAAGGAAGTCCAGAGAAGCTCAGGTAGTTTGGTGGTGCAGTGGCAACGACGTGTATTACATTGAATTAGATCATTGGTTCGAGGCTTGGAAATCACAAGAATTTTTTTGCTTCCTCACTACCGAAGGTAGGGAAGCCCTGGATTCGTGACTGAGTAAAAAAAAAAGAATGTCCTCCAAAATGAAAATTTCCACAACCATTTTGCGTTTTAAACAACCAGGAACATTTTTGGATCCGTGTCTGTCTTGTCTGTGGTAATTCCTTGTAACACCCATAACTACCCGAAATAATGGTCGTTGGGCTGAAATCTGGAGGTAGGTGTGAGTTGGGTCACAGATGGTTCCATACAATAACCATTGAAAAAGTACTGTAACTCGTCTGCGCAGGCGCAAACGTGAAATACTTGAAACGCCCATAACAACCCTAAATATCGTTGAAATGAGTTCAAACCTGGAGGGTCGATCAGAAATAATAATTTGATAGTTCCAAATGAATTTCATTGGAATTGTAATGTAACTTTCGTCTGTGCAAACGCGAACATGAAATGTTGACCGTTTCTTTGTAACGCTTCCAACTACACGAAAAATAGTCGTAGAAAGCTGAAATTTTGAGGGTACACACGGGATGGATCGCAGGTGGTCCCGTATCAAAACGAACCTACCCAACTACTCTAGACGTTCATGTGATTCAAATGAGGAAGCTATACTGCCTACTCGAATTGGCAGACGTTTTTCTACATATCTATGTATGTTCTGTTACTGTGTACCTATTAGAAAAACATGTTCCATGTTTCCTTGATCCTTGATCTAAACTCTTATAATCCGGGGGTCTGGAGGTGTCCCCCAGATTTCATTCGACAATAAAAATGCACCATCATGAACACAAACCACTGGCGGGTAGACACCCCTAAGGCAACACTTTTTTTAAAATTACCTAATTTTGTGATTAGCGACGCGATATGAACATGTTTGAGAATATGGGCAGCGGACACAAGATTTGCAGAAAATACCCCCCCCCCCCCCCGATAGAAATAAATTTCGGAATTCAGGCGAAGTAGCGCACAATTAGACTGAATTCTGCGTCGAGCAAAAAAGAAACACGTAATGGGTTGAGAATTAAGCCCTAGGCAGCACTTGCAAGATTTTGTCGAAAACACGTTCTTTGGTGGACCCCCCCGTTCTAGAAGTAAACTTCGAAATTCCGGCACCGTAAGGCACAACTAGACAGTTTTCTGCATTTACCAGGTGAACCATCAAACATTTGGATACTTCCGAATTAACTCTTCAATTTCACTGGAATAGCGGATTTTTATTTCTTAACAGACGCTTCTTTTAACGTACAAATTCAGCTTCTGGCGGTACAGGACATCTGAACTCTAATGCCCACTTCAACCCAAAACGTGGATTTTCAATGACAATCATAGGTAAATTCCAACTCTGAGCGGCTTACGATTTATGGTTGAGTACACTAAGCATAACTTTTGTTCCTTATACCAAGGTCACGTTGACCAAGAAAAAAATTCTACAACCACAATTCATTGGTCTTACTAGCTCTGAAGCCCAGAACTCTTTGTACCAACAAATAAGACATTGTACGAAAACAAATTATTACTGAGCAACTGACCAGGTTGGAGTAGTAAGGTCGAGATAGCCAGGTTGTAAATTAGCGATGTCTTTCATGAATTGCTATTGTCCTAATATCAATATAATTACGCGACGGATTTATGAACATGACGAGCAGGCGACTAGCTCGGTAATGTCGAAAGCGAGAAGTAGGCGGTCTGTGGAGATAAGAGTGCCAGGTACTCCAGCTTCGTCTCCGTCAAAATGACTATTCCTCCTCAGAAAGTGACAAACAGCCCAGCCATACAGTGTCTCTAGTAATTTCCTCTCGTACATCGGCTTAGCATAAGAATACAACACTGATCAAGTAGAATGACTCAATCGTAATTATTTTAAGGTTCCTACAACCTGTACTAATAACAAGACTACTTATCACTACTTATGAATCTGCATTAATCATACCTTGAACAGCTAACAGCATTTCTTCGTTCGTCCACCTCGTATTGATCCTGGAGTTGTTGTCAGAGGGCCTGAGCTCACCCAAACCGTCAGCCGTTTTACTTTTTAGGGCTGATATAGTTTGCTTGTTAGACTGAACCTGAAAAGAAAACCCGTATGCTATCATGATGTCTCAAGAAAACAGACGCATCTCCAGGTATCTTTCTCCTCGACACCTTTGGTTCACGTGATACATCGAAACCCTCATTATATTCCTTTCACATTTCCACATACCCGCTCTTACAGGGCAGTACGAGTGGCGAGGATGGATAAATTATAGATGGGGAGAACTTGACACGCATTAAACAGTTTGACAGAATTTCAGGATCGGCTGCCCCTAACGAATTCTGTCGATGTGGCAAACAGTA